>JAKELP010000007.1:6892500-7517500 GCA_029929735.1 Mimosa pudica
GTAATGAAAACTTGAAAAGTAGTGCAGGAAAGAAGCTACGAATTTCGAATAATTGACGTAAAAAATTGTATAGTTTTTTCCAAACAGGGAAAAAGGAAGGTGGTAAATGATGGCAAGGCCAGGAAGGAGGCAATTATAAGTACAAGGTGGGAAGGGAAAAAGCAGGCGAGGCATCAACCACAAGCTAGCACTCCCATTCTGAGTGCGCCCTTCACTTTCCCATGTTGCCTTATTTTTTTAATTTCCTTTGAATTATAAAACATGAAAATATAGTAACATCAAACGTGGCTGGCATGCATGCCATCATATCCCACTCCCTCTTTTAGAATCTTGGGAAGCCTGACGTCATAAGAATCTCCCCATGATTCCTCCTTCCAATGGCCAACCCCTCCTTCCACTCATGCTCATTTTTATTGTCATTTCTTTATGTTGCCTTTTTCTTTGGCTACCAAAGTGCTTCTATAAACAAGCATTATTATGCAACTAATAAAGTGGGTTATGGGCTTATAGCCCCCCCTCCCCACTCAATGCTCCTTCATGCTTGGGGGTCCTTATTAACTTGTTTTTTTAATCTTTTTCATTATGTACTCTCTTCCCACTACATCTTCAAAAGCCCCTTTTAATTTCTTCATCACCCAACATCCCCATCACTTTGAGCTCCCTCATTTTCCCATTTCCAAACTTCGTCTGCTTTCACTCTGTATTAAATGTATCATCATATGGTATGATCTCACTTTCCCGAACTGTTCATCCGCAAAAATGGGTGAATGGGCTCACCAATGGAATGCACATCTTTTTTCATTTGGATGGAGACACATTTTCTTAATCAGTCTGCAAAAGTAATGCCTGGCTTCTGGAAATGCAACTTTCTTCTGTAATGTATTCATTAAAGTGCAAGAATAGTCTTATGGAATGACATTTTTGGTTGGAACATGTCATCCACCATGTTTGCTGTTCGTCCTTTCCCCCTTTTGAAGAATGCAATTAAAGGGAAAACTAAAGAAGACAATAATGCAAAGATGATGAGGATCGTGCTATAGCAGGATCTGCATTTCCTGGCATGCCGTTTGCGTCCTCTCTGTTTTTTTTTAGATGAAATGGGGCCATTGATCTCAGAGCAGCCCTACCTAGTTGATTTCCTAGCTAACTTAAAGGCATTATTTTTTATACTCCTACATTTTTGGGAAAATTCATCACACTTTTTAATCTGTTTTTTTTTATCATGAATCACATTCTTGAAACTAAAGATGCTGTTTTTGGATAAAGATGGATTGCAACCTTTTCTTTTATCTCATGGATGGTGGGGCTCGCGAATTCATGTCAAATAATGATACATTATTAGTAATGTATACTTTGAGTGATTTCATGATAGTAGTAATAATTACCTTGTCCTTCTGCAGAACAAACGTCATCCATCCTCTTTTTCCATTCCAAAAATTACAACACCTTTTATTTCTTTTCATATTTTCTCTTGCAAGGGTATGTTTTAAAACATTTGACTACTACTCTTTTTATTCATCTCATCCCAAATTATATACGTTGACAGTGAACTCGTTAAGCTAGCTCTGCTCCCTCCGAAACATTGATAGTGCAGTTTAATACACAAGTTTCTGGAATTTTCTACATAAAATAAACCAAAAACAGGTAAAATTTTCAGCAACATGGAATGATCAGAGTTCACAAGAAGTTTGGATACAATAGTAGTCAAATTTTCTTTTTACCACCAATGGTTCATATGATGTATGCAGTGGTGATGATGAGCGGATTGACGAAGCTCTCATTCAAATCATATTATCCGTTTTACGTAATGGAACAAAAAACAAGAATGGCTAAGGCAAAAGAACGTTAACAAGAATAAAGTTTCACATAAAAGTAGCTCTCATTCAAATCATATTATCTGTTTTACGTAATGGAACAAATCAAATGCAGAGTAAAAAGTTAAGAGCGAACTTTTGGGGAGAATTTGAGGGTCAGGTAGCGAGGATACCTTCTTCCCTGAAAGTTTGAAGTATAGAAAATACTCAAAGCCACAAACAAGCTCAATTCAGAACATATGTTGTTTCTGCTTCGTGGTGCTCTGCTTTAGTCCTTCGAATATCTGACTCCATCGCTGTTTATTTTCTTCATTTCAAATCCCACCTTTCTCCTTTTGAAGAAGCCAACCATTTTAGGATTAAGCCAATGAATCTATAGCCTTGGCCATGATAATTTCATAGGTGGCCTCATCATTACTATACTTCCTTTTACATTATACTATTACATTTGTTTCTTTCAGGCTGATTTTATTTTATTCTAAATTTGATCTCTTGTGCGATATTCAATTTGTTTTTTTAAACAGTTTATAAAGATTCTTAAATATATTCAAAGAAAATCAATTAACCTTTATATTTTTGACAGGAGACATCAAACATATCTAGGTATCCAATACAAGCAATTTATAAATATTATAAATTTAAAAGGTAAAAAAATACAAACAAAATAAATTTAGAGTCGATGGATATTGCTTCCATATATGTGTATATATTTGACCAAACAAATGTGTGTGTGTGTATTTTCTTTTTTAAAATGAAGAAAAAAAAAAACAGAGTGCTGACATTACCTCCATGTAATACAACAGTGAACAACAGTTTATGGAAATTTTACAGTTTCGAGAATATTTTAATTTTACATAATATTTTGGTTGGTTTGAAGATTGTGGTCATATTTGGCACACATTTTATTAAATTGAACCATGTTAATGACTAACTTTCGAAATCTATTGGGATATTTTTTTTCCTTTATAGTTTTATTAAAAACATTGAGACATACGGATATTTTTTTGTCAAAGAAAGGGAAATTTTGGTATTAAATGATAAATAGTTACAGAGTTCACAACATATGAAACTAGTAGCACACTGTCACTACATCCAAATAAGTCAGATTAAATGAATGTAAGTTGTGAGGCTGTCGAATTTCATTGAAGTTATCCTTTTATTAGATGAAAGCGCCAAAGTCGTGCGAAGGATGTTAATAATACAAAAAAACTCGCGCGAAGGAGAGACTCACGGGATTTATCGGAATTCTTATGTGTATTATGTATGAGTCATTTTCCTTAGATATGATGGAAATGGAATGTTAGAACCAAACGTTCGGGACTCTGATTCTGCATCCAACACCACCCAAATTAGAATCCGTCTGTCCTCAGATCACTTTTGTTAATTTGTTCGCTTGCCATTTCACTATTCAACAATACCTCAATATTCCCCTCGTTCACTTTATACAGAGTCACACAAAAGACATGCCTAATACTTGTATTTTGATTATTGGTCCGGTAATAATGGAGCCGTTTGTAGAGTCTTTTTATTAAAAAATTACAAATAGTTCCAGAAGATTTAAATTTGATAGTAAAAAAATATAGATCATCAAATTAGGAGATGCATATATGGAGGTTGTTTTGAGGGCGGTAAAGATGAAACATTTGTCATGTCCGATAAAAAGGGAAGGTTGACTTGTATTTAAAAAAGCACTTTCCATCTACCTTTTGTCCCACTTGTCCACTTGCAAAAGGAAAGAAAGACGCTACTCCGGGTGGGAAAGAACTCAGAGTTCCAGATTCTAGACATTTTCATTTTCTTCTTCCCTTTAGACTCAATATATGTTTTCAAGTTGGAAGCGAACGTCGAAATAAATATCTACTTTATAATTATATATGCTTCACTTCTTTAAAATCCAATTCCCAAATTGATGTATATGAAGCCGTGAGGCACTGGAATTGGATCAATTTATACTTGATCTCTCTCAGTACATATCTTTATGTGTGTCATTTCACTAATAGAGATTATTCCCTATAATCTTGAAACCGAAAAGAAGCATTGGACTATAATATATAGTGCATTTATGATCTATTTCTCGTTCGTTAAAGTCGGTTGTATTCATCGAACGAATTTTTCAGATAATTTATACGCATCAGCACAAAATTCACACAGAAGACAGCTCAAATTAAATTAAAAGCTCTCTAACCGAGTTGGTATTTTTTTCCATGAAAAAAAAATCTTCTTTCCAAAATGGTCCCTTAAATTAATTTTTTTTTTCTGACCAAATTTTTTTCCAACATCTCCTGTCCTAAATATTCGGCTACATCCATAGTTAAGTTGATTTGACCAAGGATGTTATTACGTTAATTGATATGTTAATATGTTTTTTCTCAGACAACTTAATCATATTATTTTATTAATCAATCCATATTTTATCTGATCGTTGATACTAGAATACAATTAGGAATAATTTTGTTAGCAATTGAAAAAAATATATTAATGAGTCCTATATTTAGTAGAGAAATTAATCATAAAATTTGTTTATATCAATGCCAAGGGCAGCATTAGATTCCCGAGAGGACAAAGTACAGAGAGTTTATAACAAGTTAACTCCCGGAGCCGAAAATTTTCATCAGACCAACTTATGGATCCAATCAACTTCGATTATTCTTTTAAACTCGCATATATCCAACAAGAATAGCTATGTGGTGGATATGGTTGATTTCTGTACGTTTTAATTGGGCTCAAAAGCCCAAAACATTAGACCCACTCTTCCATCTATGAATTAGTAAAGCAGCTCGCTATACACTGTATAAATGCAGTTTTTTGGGGTCAATTATGACTAGAGATTTTTCAAACCGTCGTTCTTTCTTAAAAAACAGTCCTATAAAATTATCCTCAATAGATATTTTATGGTCGATTTCCATTGAAGTGAAAAATTTAGTAGGCCCTTCTTCACTATCATTAGAGTAGTTTTTTATGCAGGGAAAATTACTATGACTCTATAAGGTCAATAGAGGCATGCTTGGATGAGAGGAAAAGTTAGAAGAAAAGCAAATTAAAAGAGGAAAAATGGGGAGGATAATAATATCCCTTTCTTGCTTAGATGAGTGAGAGAAAAAAGGGAGGGGGGAAATGGGCAAATAGATGAGGTAATAAATGCCCCAAACTTCATTCAAAATAATTATACTTAAAATTTAGTTACATTTTAGAGAGTGAAAAAAAATATTTCCAAGAAGCACATTTTAAAATTCAATTATACATTAACATTAATGTAACATAATGGTCTGTTAATATAATAAAATAGAATCAAGGGTCTTGTAGCCCAATGGTATGACTTCTCCTTTGTAGGTGGGAGGTTGCGGGTTCGATCCTGCTTGTAACCTCAAGTCAGTAGTGTTTGCCCTTTAAATCAAAAAAATATAATAAAATAAAAAAGTTAATAAAATTTTAAAATTGAATATATATCAAATAGATTTATAAGTTATAAATATGCAACATTATCAATAATTTATAAAAGTAAAATAATTCAATTCGTTTACAAAAATAATATAATAACGTTGAAAGTAAACCGTGCATGCCATTGAAATTGAGGTGATTGGAAAATTGTAATGGCCTGTTGACACAAAGGATGGAACAGAGGTGTTCAGCGTCATGATTTTAATAAAATCACATTAAATAGCTGAAGGGTGAAAATTAGTGAAGTAAAGGTGATGAGATGCTTGTAAATATGGAGAAAGATTTCTTGCCAAATCTGGGTTTTGATTCGGTGCTCATAACTCATGTTGTTCATCGCCATGAATACACACAATTACATAAGCACATAGTGAGCCCCCAATAGGAGAGGGGTTTTGGGCCCACATCGTGCTTATGTATTTTTTGTGTATTTGTGGTGATGATGAGAAAGTGATGAACATCATAAATGATAAATACCGAATTACAACCCACCAAATTAAATCTTTATATCTTGTAAATAGAAATTTTGGGGGCCACCCCGGCCATTTTCTCTTTGAATAGGTATAAGTTGGGAAAAATGCTCTCCCTTTCTCCATTGGGCGAAAGACAAAAAATGATACATAACTATTGTCTAAGGAACAAAATTAATACATAACTATTTCAAGTACAAAAATGATACTCAACATTTACCATGTGATCAAAAATGATATTTTCACTAATATGACAATAATATTAGACATGAAAAATCCAAAATGCCCTTATAAATTAATCGTTGTCCGGTAAAAGTTTATTTAATTATAAGGCCATTTTGGACATTTCATGTCTAATCTTTATTGTCATATTAGTAAAAATATCATTTTTATCACATGGTAAAAGTTGGGTATCATTTTTGTACCTTAGAATAGTTATGTACTATTTTTGTTTCTTGGCCAATAGTTATGTATCATTTTTTGCCTTCGCCCTTCCCCATTTTACTCAATACTTTTTTTCTTTTCTCATTTTATTCCCTCTATCAAAGTAGGCCCTAAATGAAATAAAATAATCATTAAACTGTTCTAGGAGTGAGCGACATATAATGATACGAGGAGTATACAAATAAGTAGTAATAACTTATTTTATATATTGAAATTCTTTGGTGTTTACAGTTTTTTCTTGATAACTCACACTGACTGATCTCCCTTATTTTAATCTACTTGCAGCATGGCATCTAGATCAGTTACATGGGAATAAAGATTTCAAAATAAAATAACAAGTTATTTATATTTTAAAATGAACGGGGTTAGTTGCCCCTTGGATTGAGCCGATGGTGTCATTGGAGTTTTTGGCTTGTTATCGGTTAGAGTTGAAATTAAAGACATATGGTGCATGCGCTTTACTGCTGGTCCGTACGTGCGTGTGAATGAAATTTAATAAAATACTGTACTCCTAATGAGCCGTAAAGGATTCAGAACAGTGGTTCACATCTATATTTATGCACGAGAACATATAGAGAAAACTTTGTGTCTGTGGTGGATCATGACATTATATTTATTTATTTCCAATCTATTTATTCTTGTTTTCAGCAAGACAAGTCATGTACATAGCAGAATCAGGGCATGCAAGGTAATCATTATTTTGATACAACAATTATGGAATGGTGACTCACTATTCGTCCCACGACCTGGATACTTTGTGTTGTACTACCTAGTCCCCAGTTCTAAAACATCATTTATATATTCCAATATCCCAAGCTCCATCCACCCACCACCAATTTATAATTAGTTGCTAATCATTATTTCTGATCTTACTCCCTCGCACTAATGCATTCGCTAGTTGTGCGTTTAATATTCCACAGATTGATGAAACTCCAACTTAACTCGATCTTAAGTATTGGATCCAGCAGATAGACAAGGAAAGAAAAGTGAAAACTAACCATATCTATCACCCACATTTATTTAGTACGCTGGCATCTTCAACTGTTGACAAACACTGATATATATGTGTATATATAGAAACAACTTTTTCAGATTATATATCTGTATATATAATAGAAAAGAATAAAACCGACACACCTCGAGCTCTCTATGTGTCTTCTTTTGACAAAAAATATCTGATCTGAAGCGGTGATGGGTTGGCAGTATGCACGGGGGACCGACCTATATTCCCTTCACGTTTTTCTTCACTAACCATGTAAATAAGTGATCCATTTTTTTCAAAAACAACAACATCATAAACATTAAAACTTGCACTACTATTTAATATCTGTGTGTGTGATGGACCAAACATAAAGTAAATAATGGTAGAGTTAAGAAGTGTAAGTTTGTGGGGGGAGGAAATCTGAAAATTCCAATCTGTGAAGCATTGAAGATGGCAGAGAGTGCAGAAAGAAATTGGGGGTAAAGCAGTTCTGCTTTTTATCACTTTTACCCATGATGTTAAAAGTTCATAAATCTCTCTGGATTTACTTTATCTCTACTTTTTAGGGAGGGAGAGAATGTTGGCCTCAACAATCATTCAAATCATCATGTCAGACACACATACATTCATTCATTCATATTGCAATAATATTATCATAGTAGTAATCGATAATAGATTTGAATTAATGAGAGAGAGAAGGGAGAAATCATGATCTCATAATGTGAAGCAATTATTAAAGGGGTGATTTTTTAAAAAAAGAAAAATAGAGAAGGAAAAAAACAAAGGAAAAGACAGAAAGTGCACGTCAGAACAAGCCACTGTTTGGCTTGGGGTCATGGTCCTGTATGGGATGTGTGTGAGCTGAGCTTCAAAGGAATCCTTTTATCTCTCATCCACATACTTCTCTTCTTTCTTCTTCCTGTCTTTTTTTTTCCTGTGCTCTTCCCTCTCTTATAATCACATCCAGACAACTCCATGAAACTTCCCCAACTATCCTCAAAACTTAACTTTGTTTAGCATCTACCCTCTTCAGGCACTTTCCTTCAACTTACAACTAGCTAAACGTATTCCAATTATTATGACCGTATAGATTTCCAGTTTCTACCCATTATTTTATCCACCTTCAAATTCACTACTCACCCTCTTCTCTCTTCTTTTATCTTCTTCCAATTCATAGTAACAAGAGAGTTGTGTGTGTGTGTGTATTCCAACTGAGTGAGATTATTATACCACTATAGACAAATAAATTCAATTTTTTTTATTGACTGTGGGCTCAATTATTAGTTGCCTGTATATATAGATCTCGCTAGATTCATCTTCAGGCTGGTCCTGCAAAAGCCGATCTGTGATAGATTTATATAGGAGTGGCAGTCTAATGTAATTCGGAAAGAAAGATGATGAAAGGTCTGATAGTAGATGAAAATATGTCAAACTTGACATGTGCATCAAGTGAAATAAGCGCTTCTTCCGCCACCAGAAATAATGATACGCCCGTTTCTCTCTATGCTCACCAGTTCTCATCATCCACTTCAACAAATCAAGAACCACTGCATCCAAAAAAGAAGAGAAACCTCCCAGGCAACCCAGGTCACATAAATCAAATCAATAGCTAGCTAGCTAGCTAGTAGTATTGAGATTATATATATCCTTCTTTTCATTTATATATATATATATATATATATATATATATATATATTATTTATTTTTGTCTAGATATAGTTGGTTTGGTGCAAAAAGAAAGTCTTTTTGTTTTCTCATATGATTGGCAAAATTATTCTTCAATTACAGATGTGTTTAATTATTTCAGACCCAGAGGCTGAAGTAATAGCCTTGTCTCCAAAGACCCTATTGGCGACCAACCGATTCTTCTGTGAAGTATGCAACAAAGGGTTTCAAAGAGACCAAAATCTGCAGCTTCATAGGAGAGGGCACAATTTGCCATGGAAGCTAAAGCAAAGAAACAACAAAGAAGTGATTAGGAAGAAGGTGTACGTGTGCCCGGAGGTGACGTGTGTTCACCATGACCCCTCAAGGGCACTAGGTGACCTCACCGGCATCAAGAAGCACTTTTGCAGGAAGCACGGCGAGAAAAAGTGGAAGTGTGACAAATGCTCCAAACGTTACGCTGTTCAGTCTGACTGGAAAGCTCACTCCAAAATTTGTGGCACTAAGGAGTACAAATGTGATTGCGGAACCATCTTCTCTAGGTAACAAAATCCATTCTACTTGCTATTTATTTTTTTTCCGTTGATTAATTACAAAGTTTCAATGCATTAAGTGGTGACCTTAATGCATGGCCAACCTCAATTGATATGGGTTACCTCTACTAATAAGCTCTAATTATTAAATTGTTAAGTAATTTCTATAAAATAGCTCAAGTCATTTTGATAGAAAGACATACAGCATAAATCTACACATATTTAAAAGTTGATAAAGTGGACAAAAAAGGAAAAAGGAAGAAAAAAGATTATAGAAGTAAAGCCTTTCATACTTAAAAAAAAAGTACAAGCCAGTATATTCTATGAATCTGCATAAGTCAGCTTGATAGAAATACATTCCAAACAGGCCAGCCTGCATCTAAATATCTAAACTTCAACTCTAATTTAGAGTCAAATTGCAATGCAAACTAATTTACATACATATATTTAATACGTACATGAGCTAGGAAGTAACACTTAGAAGACGAATATTCAAAAACATGATAATATTCAAAAACATGATACACTAGGGGGCCGGGGGGGAGTAGAAAGAGAAAGTAATGAATTTGTGAACATAGAGATATTGATTTTGTTGTTTTGTGGTTGCCTTTTGTAATATATGGTTGCAGAAGGGACAGTTTCATAACACACAGGGCCTTCTGTGATGCTTTAGCACAGGAGAGTGCAAGAGCAATCACAGCAGTGAACATCCCTCTCCTCCATAGCCATCCCCTCCAAGCTCCTCCACCACCACCATTACTACTTTCCAAAAAAGAACCTGATTTTATTCCTCCATGGCTGGCAGATCATCAAGCTCCAACAATTCCAAACACTCTCATCAGGCCTCTAATCTCCTCCTCCACCTCACACTTAGACCAATCATTAAACTTAATCCACCAAAACCCTAATAATAACCCAAATATTAGTACACCTTCTTCCCTCCCTCGCTTCCAATCCCCATCATCAGCCTCTCCTTACATGTCAGCCACTGCTTTGTTGCAGAAAGCATCACAAATAGGTCACATGCCTCAATCTGATCAACAATGTACCACCATGCCTAATTCATCCTCTTCCTTACCTGTTTCTGGTTTTGGTATGCCTTCACGTGACCATATAGGGTTGCCTCATCAATATCCCTTGGCTTCTTATGCGAATAAAGCTGCTCAAGATGGCTTTGTCTCTGATCATTACTTAGAAGATGCTCCTACTACCACTACTCCACCTATTACTACCTCTCTTTTTCATGACATGATGGCTACTAATAATAATGGTTCTTCATCTGCTAATAATGCCTTTGAGGATGCTTTGAGGGGAATGTTGAATCCAACAAGAGATGCTACTGTAAGTGATGAAATGACCCGAGACTTTTTGGGTCTTAAGGCATTTTCTCAGAAAGATTTTTTCAACATTTCGGGGCTTGATCATTTGGGCTCTTCTTCTTATGGTGACAAACAAGGTCGCAACCAAACACCTTGGCAAGGTTAATTAATTAATTGGGTTTGTTATTTTGTACATGATACCAATGTACAATGTCATATAAATCCAATAATAATCAATAATGCCTTGTCTTGGTGGTATTTATTATATACGCATCTTAGCTTCCAAATTAAAGGTTTTGATTCTGTCTTTCATGGGCTAAGACATGCATATTTCTGTAGTGGATTATGGATACTGAATATTTGTGCTGTAATCAGTCCAGAAAAAAAATATATTTGTGCTATAAAGAGACAACTATTCGTCTCAGTCTTCAGATCTTTATAATAATGCCTGCACAATCTTTTGTTTATTTGATTCTTAATAATTACATATTTTATGATATCTGACAATATTTTCACTCATGCTGGCTTATTCTCCGGCCATTTAATTAATTAAAGGGAAGTTATAACGTGCCAAAAGTATTTGTTAAGTTGTTTCAATTTTATTTTGACACAGATCATTTTATAATTCTTGCTGCAGCCTGCATGGCCAACATTAGTTTATCTCAGGCTTTGTCGTATGTGATTATTAATTATCATAATCTTAATCTTGAAAAATTCCCCCTGAATTGAATATCTTTGTGAGGGGTATTTTTGTATTCCGTGTGTTATTATTATACAATGAGAATGTATGTACAAACAATTTAAACATATACACATAAACATTTTTTTAGCACTTCTATGTCAAAATGTTTACGCGCAAAATCTGTCTCCTTTGATAAAAAACACCTTTCCCGAAAATTACTGCTTATTTGCACTCGGCTCTTTTGATGCAAATTGAAATTTTAATCTTTCTAATTAAATAATTGTGGGCATAAAATATATTGACTCGGTTTCCTATTTCCTCTCTGCGGGCAACAAGTATGAACACGCTCATGTAATTAAATAATTTTATAGTGTGCGTCTTATTTTGTTAATTATATCGGATACACTCATGAGTGTGTGTATGAGTGTGTTTGTGATATATAAGAATAATTGGCGACGTTACATTATTTATATTATCCGTGACGTACATCCCCTTTACTTCATATAAACTGAATATGTGATTTGAATCTACAATTGAATTTTTTTTGGTGGGGTGGCAGGGGGGTTATATATGTTGAATCCACTCATGTATCATACTAAGTGAAAAGCTAGATATGAAGTGAGCAAAACTGCATGAAGGGAACACAGGTAAACTGTAAGGAATGAACAGTTTTTTTTAGCGATAAAAGGAATGAACAGGTTGACAATGATGTTTTATCCTTATAGGAGATGGAATATATGAGGGATTTTTCTGTCCATACATGATTGTTGTTTTGAACCCATTAATGTTTTGTTTGTTGTCTTTCTAGTGATTTTTTCTTTACCTGTGACAATTAACTTGTGAGCTTGGAATCTGTCTATCGCTTTGTAAATGAATTTTCTCTTTTCCCCCAAAATGTTAAATAAAAAAGGGAAACTGTATACAGACTACAGAGTCGAAGTCACTTTTGAATTTTAAAGTACATCAAAGTGAACAGTGGATACACGTGCGCAACCGTCAGGGCCAGCTTAGTAGTGGCAATAACTTATTATTTATTTTGTTTTATTTGAATGAATATGTGTAGATTTTGAAGTGATAAATAAAAAACGACACGCCACCTTAAAATGAGGAAGAATACTGCACTTGCCATTTAAAAAAAACGAGGCACACAGAAGTGAAAAAGAATCTTTGTTGTGATGTTTCAACGGAAAAGATGAAGATGATCGAGTGATGACTCTTCATCTGCATAGGGATTCGTTTTCCACGTATAATTTTTTTGTCCGCATATTGGCATTTTCTTGCAGCCTCTTCTATTTTTAGTTTATAATAGCTATTTCAAGAACTAGTAATATATTTTCAAATACTACTTGTATAAACTATAAACGCACACATTGGATAGTGAATATATATATATATATATATATATATATATATATATATATATATATATATATATATATATATATATGGCTTATTTTTAAAAATAACTTGAGAAACAAAACCCGCCCTTATTTTGAAAAAAATATAGTGAAAATTAGTGAGTGTATGTGTATTTGTGGTTACTATAAAAGTATATCAAAACTATCAATATAATATTTTGTCATTGCCATTCGCTTATTTTCATTGTTTTTTGCTGTTTAATTTGTTGTATTGTACCGGTCAATATAATGAATTAAACAATGATTTTTTCATTGTTTGAGCAATAAAACCAAGTAATTCAATATGACAATATTTTTTTGTCATTTTGTCTCTAAACTTAAATAACGGCAAATACAGCTGGGGTTGTATTACATGCCTTTGTTATAAAAATTAGAACTGAAATGCGACGAAAATGCTGTTTCATCTCAGGGAACTACTGTGTCATTTACCTTGACATCACGTATAAACTTTATTGAGACAGCCTTTTTTGTCAAGCGATGGGCGATATTCGTTGGCCTGGGTGCGTTTATATAAAGAAGAATAGTTAAAAATTTGGTTGAAAATATCAAGGAGAGGGAGTGACGTACTAGATAATCAATAGCCAGAAAGTCTTTAGCTTAGAAACGAAGATCCTACGACGGATCTCGGTCATTATTTTTCCTAATGTTTTGACTCACGAGGACAGAGGAATAAGGCAGACAGGCAGTGGTTAATTGAGTAAATAATAATACGACGTTAAAAGAAAAATGTCAATGTTGAGGATAGGAAAATTCGTTGAACTTAATAAGTTTTAATATTTGACAGTGACAGAGCAACTGACGAGCGAGTAACACGTACAGTTTGAATAACATCTTTTTTAATGTGTGTTTTATGATTTTACAGTACATAAGTTTATAATTTAAGTGAATTAGTTTGAGAAAAAAAAAACAAATACATATAAATACTTTAAAATAATTTAATTCACTTGTTTTACTCTCCTCTGTAAATATACTGGATTTTACATTAAAGACTGGAGAAAGTATATTTTATAAAGATTTTTTTGTATTAAAGACAAATTTTATTCAGTAATAGAACAATTTTATAACATACATAAGTAACTAAATAAAAGAGAAACATCGAGAAAAGAGTGGGAAATTAATATCCATAAAGGCCGAGATGTCTCTTTTTGACCACTAAAAATTGTTAATAAGTTAATTGGCAAATTGTCTAAGCAAAGCCTGAATGTTAGCACCAACAACATCTCCCTTTAGTATATTTTATGAAGATTGTAAAACCCTTTTTAAAACACAAAGGGATTAGTGGACTATTGGAGACTACTTTGTGGTCCTATTCTTGGTTACATCATCGTCGAATTAACCAGTTGCCACCAACCACATAAACCTTGAATCATTGCTGCCATTATTATAGTGGTTTTACGGATTTTACATTATAGTTCTCCATGCATAACTATCTTTTAGTTCCTTTTTTTCTTTATAGAGTTAGTAAGTCAAAACGAAAAGAAAAGAAAACTCAAGGAAAATAAGATGTATATAATATAGAAGTGAAGTGGCTGTCTCAAAGAATTATCAAATTTATGATCCTTCAAGTCCTTAGCTGGTCAAGACCATGTTTTGTTGGACCTCATCATAAAAGGCCATATATTAAATATAAGAGCTAGTTTTTAGTTTTAAAGTGCAATTTACATCAAACTGATGTATAAATGGGCTTTGTATATATATGTAGAACTGGAGTGTCATATTAACATGTGAATTAATGGAAAGCAATATAGAATTTAGCGGACTGAAAAGGTTTACTTATATCTGCTGTCATTGTTAAAGATGTAGTATGCATATTATGTTTATTGACGTGCATGAATGAAGTTAAGTATCAGTGCGTGTGAAAGTATAGAAACATATATTTAGTGAGGAATGAGTGAAGAGTGGCAGCGAGCTTCCGATCATGCCAAGGTATGCTTAGGTATGTCATCTAATTGAAGCAGAAAACGGAGAGATGGAAAAGGCTGGTTTTCGATAACAAAAATGAAATAACTTTGTTTTGATGTTATATTAGTCACGTTGTTCATGATCACTGCTTTAATGATTAAGTGCAAACTTTAAGCCCTTACTTTACTCTAAAATAAATGCTTACAAAATGAATGGGCTTATTATCGGATATGACATTGACAACCAAACATCAGTTTATACGTATACATCATTCGTGTTCTTTTTGCCCCGTGAGTTAGAAGGCAGCTTGACATTGGCCCATAACATTGAAAACATCTATAGGCCCATCATGATGATTGATGAGAACATCTGTACATGACCTAGAATATGGAGAAATGTTAATTGATGGATGTGGTAAATGTTAGGGTTGCACAAAGATATGAGCTAGACATACACCTGAAGTCCAGTCCAAAAAATCTTCAGGCTAGCTATTCTGGTTCGACGCCTAGCCCTGAACCATGATGACCTTGCCAGACGTGTCCTCTGAGACAAAGGATTGGTCTTATTGGTCCTTGAGCTTTATTTAACAATTGGGAGAGAACAGGTCTCTTTAATTTGGGAGGACTTATTAGGAAATAAATGAATAACGAGAGAAATTAGAAAAACAAATAAACTATGGTAAAGAAAAAATTAGATAAATTCATCATTAAAACATGAGTACGATTAATATTTTTATACGTTGTATTAAAAAGAAGCTATGCTTTTGTGAATAAAAACAATATTTTCGGATTGGGCCAGTTCTCTATCTAATGCCTATGCTCGAAGTATTTTCATGTCCAGTGGTCAGGTTGATCATCCTATTATGTTTGCTGTTGTTCCAAGCTTATTTTTCTAGGACCAAGCTGAAATTGTATTCAAATTTAAAGGATGTATTGAAGGCCGAAAAGAAAAATAATAGTACTAGAAGATATCGATGTACCACGTAATCAAAAAAAAAAAAGATATCGATGTACCAAACGCATGAGTTACGTTGGGGGTTTAAGTTCAAAGAGGGGACTACATTTGCATTGATGCGCGCAAGAAAGCCCAAAAAGTGTTGTGTGCGTAAATTGTTGGATGAAAAACTAGTGTGTCTCGCTTGTTTTTATCTAATTAATCACAAACAAATAATTCGGGAATACTTTACTTTAATATTCAGAATTTTTTACTTGAAAGTTGAAAGTACACTTGTGTGAATATAAAAAATAAAGGCGCATTTTTCCCCTCCCTACAAGAGAAAAAATCGAAACTTTATATTGGCCCATCATAATAATTAATATTCCCTTAATCATACTCCTACAAAGTTCATGCTCAAATTTTTTATTTGATTGTCTACTCTAAATCCCCGGCATAATCCACGAGCGAAATGTATCAACACCTTAAATTGACAAAGGTCCAGCATTATTTCAATGGCTGCGTGGTAGTTGCCAAGAAGGATTTGTACTGGTGGTCTCTTAAGGTTTTGATGTCAGAACTCAGTAATCACTAACCCTCCACAATCCCCCAAATAAAAAAAAAAAACTGACTAACCACCACCACCCTCACTTAGGTCCAACACCAAATCAAAACAATTCATAGTACCAACACACTTGGTCTAGTGCTGTAACAATCAAATAAATATGGAGAAAGATTTCAAGTTTTAGGTGAGATATATGTGCTAGTGAGGAAGTTATAAATCTCAAAATTTGAGTAGTCAATTGTTTGGAAATCTAGTACTCCCTCCGGTCCCTAATGTAAGAGCTAGCCGTCAAAAAAACGCTTCTTAAGAAAACATGTGAATGTTAGTTGGGTGTCTGGAGTTAATGTTTCTTTTCCAAAAGTGTCCATATTTATTATGGTACTTTTAAGAGAGAGAAATACATAAGCATTAATAAATATGAAAGAGAGTTAGGGGTAAAGTAGGAAAAAATGCATTAAATGAAGAGAGAATATGAGGTGAGCTCTTACATTAGGGACCAAAACCATTCAAATTTTGGGCTCTTATATTAGGGACCGGAGGGAGTAATAAAATCCAGAAAATGTGTTTGATTTCCAGATTATAATTAAAAAGCTATTCTTACTAGCACATGATATATTTGTATATAAGTTTTTAGAGTGAAATACACTTATTATGATCCATCTGTTTCATCTAAATTACCAAAATGTCTCACCTATTTTGGAAACATATATAGACTTCCTTATAAATTAAAATATATGTTGCACCAATCTCCCTTACATATTAGATATTTCTTTTTCATCCACAACCAATAGTCAACATTAAGTTTGACTTGATCCTTTCATTTTAACCAAAGCAACCCTAGTAATCATACGAACTGCCTAAACATTTATATCTACAAAGAAATATGTAACCAAAAAATAATCTTAGTATATGTATTTTCTGTCATTTTAATATTTTATAAAAAACATAATAGACTTTTAAAAATAGAGCATATATTTATTTATCTCTACATTTAGTAAATTATTGAAACTTCTATCAATAAATGCATTAAGCAAATAATTATTTACAAGAGTAAACGAAATTATTAAGATAAAAAATGTTAACTTATTCAACACAAATTTAGTCAAATTAGGTATTTAATAAATGATGGTTACCATTATATCCTATATAAAAGTAGTGATATTTTGATATTATATGGACAAAAAATGGTTCAATTTTCACTTTTTATATGACTTTTTAAAGATTTAGTGATTTAACTTTAAAATAAATACGAAACTTTAAGTAATAAATATTTTGAAAAATCTTATAGAATTGAAATCGGGACCATTTTTGTCCATAAGATATCAAAATGTCATTAATTTTATTTATAGTTCATTTGTTGTAATTATTGTGGATATAATCATTTTGGTGAACAATGCCTCAATGTCTCAACCTTGGATAATGTAGGGGGTGATTTTGCTAAGGTTCAAACTAATTTGCATGATAATTCTTTTAATCTTAGTTGGAATCATGAGCACTCATTGTCTTGGGATTCAAATCATTCTTTCCTTTCATATGCACCACAATTTCAAACATCACCGAATTATGTGGATGAATTAACCCCCATTAATGAGAAGAAGTCTAGAATAGAGGAAATGTTTCAGCGTATTTTTGATATTCAAAATGAAGATCTATTAGCTCAGGAAAATTCTATATCTAGAGCAAAAGAAACGTTTTCTAGCATTGAGTCTTTGAACTAAAAATTTTCTTTCTTTAGAACATCAAATGACTCTTGTGTTGAAAATATGGTTTCAAGTGGAGAGTTGATTATGAGAAGTGATGATGTGTTACCAATGGTTCGTGATGCTTTTGTAGATGATTGTGAGTTGAAAATCGATGAGGGAGAGATTAATGTTGATTTTCCAATTGAGGTTTCAAGTTTGGAGCTTAATTCTTGTTGTGAACAAGTAGAAATCCCTACAATTCATGTTCAAAGTCCTCCAAGTGAATTTTTGACTCTTACTGATGAGAGTCAAGTGGATTTTATAGGCTTTTCAAACTGTTTAGGGGCTTTAGATGACAATTGTGGAAATGTTAAATTAGAGCCTTTTATTAGTTTGTCTAAGCTATGCATTGTTTTGATTGAGGAGGTACATGTGTCCTGTTTTCATGTTTGAACTATTTCTGTCCCAAGAGAAATGAGGACAAGATGATTATGATTTTTGATACATGTGATTAGTGATTTCTCTTGTAAAGTCTGGTTGAAGACTATAAACTTAGCGCTTCTTGGGAGGCAACCAAAGTATTTGATATTACCTTTTATTTTTGTTTTTGTAGGACTTTTGTACCCAGATAATGCTTCAACTTGGTAGCAATGAATTGGAGCCAAGAGAACAAATCAAGAAGAGGAAGGGGAGTATTCTTCTACTTTTCTTTGATTTCCTTTCATTTGAATTGTGCTGTTGGAAATGTCTGCTGACTCTGGTTGATATTTGCATTGGATTGATATAATTAACTGTCATGACATTTGTTTGTGCTGCATGGATAGGAATTGTTGAATTGGAGAATTTTTGTCATCTCTATACTTGCTTGTGGGCTTTCTCATTTTCCATTACTCTTCATGTCACATGTTCACACTGAGGACAATGTGAAATTTAAGTGTGGGGGTGAGGGTACCATTGGATTTTCATGACTTGTCCTTAAGATGTTGAAGTCTAACAAAATCGTGAAAAAAAGTTTTGAAAATAATTGGAACTTCAATTTGAATTTGAAGGAAAAACAATTGTGTTTGATCAAAATTCAATTCCATCTTCTTAGAATGTGTATGTGATATGCAAGTGATTTGGCTAAGGTTATTGACTTTAGCATGTTGAAAGCCCGGTGAGGAATTTGAGCCTTATTGTTTATTCTTTCAAGAGGGAGTACATCTATTGTTATTTCATCTCTAGAACTTGTCTTGAATCTCTTTCAAAACTTAAAAATCTTCTTTGCATGCACAAAAATGATCTAGGCATTCATTTCATAGTCATTTTAGCTAAATGACAAACCTTATTGTTTTCATCCTTTGTTTTATCCATTGAGCCTTAACCATTTTAATTCATAGCCATTTTAGCCAAATGACCAACCTTATTGTTTTTCTTTGCTTTACCCCTTTTACCTTATCCATCTTAAAGGAAAATTTGCATTGATTAAATAGTCCTATGTTTGAGTTGCAAATTTCTCCTCTTTCACATTCAATCACTACTTCAATAAGTGCAAGTTATTCATTTTAAGAGAAGGGAGAAGAGTTTTATTTTTGGAAACAAAAGTAGTTAGAAAAACACAAAAATAGGGTGTGTGTATGAAAGAAAAAGAGAGAGAAAGTTACAAAAACAAAGAGACTTAAATGTGTGAAAAAAAAAAGAAAGAAAGAAGAAAGAAAGAAGTGAAAAAAAAAAGAAACAAGAAAAGAAAAGAAAGAGGGATATGTGAATAAAAAGAGAAGAAGAGCTTGAAGCAAAGAAGAAGAAGAAAGTTTGCAATTTTACATATTAATTGTTGTCTCCTTTTCCTTTTGTACATCTTCACTCTTTAGATTTCTCATTTGAATGCTTGCACTAATTGAAGTATCCCTTTCCATTCTCTTGTTCATTCCATTATCCTTCCTTATTTATCATAACTCTTGCAAAGTCCTTTTGATTTGTGTATGTATTGAAATTAAAAGGTGGAGATTGAGATGATTGACAAGCTTATGGTAGTTGAATTTCAATAGATGGAATAGAGTGAAACACAAGCCCATAATTATTATGAGAGAAGAGTGCAAACACTTGACTTGTGAGGGGCATGTTATTCTCATTTATCTTTGTCAAAGTATTTGCCTTGTTACTTGCATTGTTAGAAGATGGAAAATATATTTCTAATCTTAAAAGATTGAATTGATTTTGGCTTTGTAATGTTTGCATAAAAAAAACATGTTTCCATGTTTTCCTTTGGTGTTTTAGAATTCAAAATCTTGAGGACAAGATTTGATTTAAGTGTGGGGGTGTGATAGACTCCCCATTTTTATTATATTTGATATGTAAATTGGCATATTTGGGAAGTCATTAATGTTAATTTAGAGAAATTGACTTCATATTCTGTCAAAGATCAATTTGATACATCATCTCATGGTTTTTAATGTGAATGATATAAAGGTAAACTAAAATGAAAAGATTTAAATGTAAAAACAAAAAAAAAACACAATAAGCAAATCTGCAAAATGTTTTAATTGATGGTTGCTTATGTGTGTGGGTTATTATTATTATATATATTTTCTTGTCCTTATTAGGTGCAGCAGGGAATCAATGAAAGAGGGATTAATTAGAAGCAGAACGCACCGTTTGGAAAGGGGGAATTGAGACCTAAATGCTATAAAACAAAGGAAACATGCGCAGAAGCGAGGGGGGCTATCACTGTTCATCTGCACTAAAAATGCCCATTTTTCCTTCAGACTTGAGGAGAAAGGAGCACTCAAGGAGAGCAAAAGGCAGAAACTCTTCCTCACATCTTCTCCCTCTTAAGCTTTGAACGAAAAAATCTGGGTGAGGGAGAGTGTGAAGGGGAGTAAAAGACTACTTAGGAGAAAGGCTAAATGCTTGGGAAAGAGAGCTTACGTGGTTTTCTCTATTCTCTCCTTTCCTTTTCATTTGACTTTCATTCTATTTGCTTTTAACTCTCTATGAATTTGTGGCTGTTGTGGGATGATTTCAGTGTTAGTTATGTGTAGCTAGTATTTGGTTTAGGATTATTTTGACTCATTCCATGGATTGAGATTTGTTTAAGACCTCTTTTAGTTGTTAATAACAAGCTTATGTGTGGTTTTTATCTTGCTCTTCATTGGTTTTAAGTGCTTGATTACCACTTACTTAGTTAAATAAAATATGACTTGAGAAAGTATATTTTGTTTTAGAACTTGGATAAAAACATGTGGACTTGAAGTTTATGGTTTTAAGTGGATGATTTGTTAATAACATAGAGATATAGTTATTGACCCAACATTGTCACAAAAATGTTGGTTTTTAAAGTAGAGCTTGTATTAATTGTGACAAGAGATTGTGCAATTAATATAAGCTAGTAGAAATTTGATCTTGACTTGAGAAAGCTTTTTCAAATGCCTATGAACCTTAGGCAAACACTGTTTTTCATTAATAAACTAATTGAGAGGGTTTTAATTATGTTTCATGAAATGGAATGGTGATAAATAATCCTAGACTTCCCCTTTCTTGATTTTAATTGTTAGTTTAGTTTTAATTAGATTATTTTCAATTTAGTTAGTTTAGAATATTCAAACCCAAATATTTGCACTCAACCTAATTGATAACATAATTGAAATAGTTAATCCTCTTTTGCCTTAGTCTATGTGGGACGATAACTTTTATACTACTAATTTTGACGACTCGTACGCTTACGGTATGACTGGAAACGGCCAATAAATCATAGTGCAACTCAAAAATAATCTTTTTTAAGAGAAATAGATAAAAATGGAGAGGGATAAATGGAGAGACTCCTCCCCCCACACACGTTTCTTACAAGGACAGAATAGTTTGGGATAATTTGTAAGATGACCGATGATTGGGTAGATAGCAAGGATGGGTTTCGATTTTGATGGATGTCATGTGAGGAGGAGGAGAAGGGGCATGCATGTGATGTGAGAAAGGCGTAAGCTAGAAAGGCCCTTTTCAAGCCAACAAGTTCACATCGTGCACGTTACCTGTATAACATCAACTAATGCTTTTTGATCAATTTGTGTGATCAACTACCAGTCATTTTTCCACCTTGAATTCAACATGTATCAAATAAACTCACGTCCCTCTCTCTGTATACAAGTGAAAAAAATATGAATGATATTGTCATTTTTATAATAGCCTAATCAAATTTATAAAAGCATTAAATGTTTTTTTCTTATTTTACTCAATATTATTCTCTTTATTCATGTTCTCTTCTCTTGTATACTCATTTATATTATTATTATCATCACATTTGTATTCCCCTCTCTTATATACTTAATCATAACTACTAGGGGTAAACTTGAGAAGACAAAATTATTTCAGACATTTATTTTCCTCATCAACCATTTCGATAATCTTTGTAATTTTACTTATTTGGCACTTATAACAGAGGATGGAAGGAATATAAATATATAATGCACTGCAAAATGCCTTTTAAATAAACCAGATTCCCTTCTTAAGTCTTCAAAATCAATGCCAGTCAAACCCGACAGTCGCAACCCAAATTACCCATCATGAAAGTAGATAACAAATAAAATAAAAAAGGAATCGAACCACAATCCAGTATTCTTGATAAGTTTCGGACTCTTGCCAGTCTTCAGCGGGAATTGTACGACACCCAGGAGGATGGATAACAACAGTACAACAGTATACAATGGCTTGGGATATTCCCCCGTTTATGGACCTTGTGACTTATTTCTTGTAAGTTCATGCTAAGGAGATCGGGTTTTCTGATTGGTCGTGAGTTGGTTTGAAAACGATTCATTTAAGTAATTCAAAAATTATTTATCTGTGTGTTTTGAATGGACTAATCACGGTGACAACAGGGAAGATAAAGAATATATAAGAGCCATAATAAAATTTGTTCACTCTCTCTAGAACAATAGAATATTTGAAAAATAGTCTCATTTACGTGTTTAATTTTGTACTATTTGGAGAGTTATTTTGTAGGCATATATCGCCCTCAACTTTTTAAGATCTAGGTGTTTTGCTCTCAATTAAATCATTAAACTTTTTATGTTAACACCATTATCGCATGTAAGTTTGCTTTGTCAGCAGTATATCATTTAACCTTGTTCTTCATTTGCGCAAATGAAGAACAAGGTTAAAGATTAAATGACCAATGAGAAATGGGCCCTACTAAGAAATGACCCTTCACTTGCACCATAAATTGCTTTGATGAATGTCTCACTCTTTTCCTTTTCATTGTGTTATTCCTCACTCTGATTTGTCCATTTGCGACCAAGTGGGTTCATGTCCCATCCCTTTAGTTTCATTTGCACATGCATGCATGACTACTAGGGATGGAATCAACTTAGGACACTCCTTGTTGGCCTCACAATTCTTTGTTTGTTAGATAGACCTGAGCTCGATGAAACCGAACGAGTGAACTTGAAGTCTGTACCAGATTTTTTCCCCGTGAATTTAAGCTTGCTAGATCAGACCTATGACGTGCGTTATTATACACACTAATTATATGCAGGCAAAATGAAACTACACATCTTTGAACATAATATTGTAAACAAGGTGTTGGCTAACCTTGCGTTTTTGTTGGTTGAGGAATATAATTATTTAGTTTCACTGGAAGAAAAAAAATGAAAGTATACATCTGCATGTCCCCTCACTTTATGCAATGTTCATGTTTGGTCGCTTGATTTCATATAAATTTAAAGTATTTCTTTAATATCCCAAACCTAAAAAAGCATGACATATATGTACATATAAAACGCATGTGCGAAGATTTAATGAGGACAAACTTAAGCTTTCTATTTCATTAATGTGCCAGGAAACCATAGATTAATAGAAAGCAGGGACATCGCTATTTTATTCTTTTTCCTAATCTCGTATTCTCGTTCCTCTAAATCCTACCAGTCATATTTCGTTAAACTTTATAAATAGCTAGCATGATGCATGCTATGTTGCATTCTCCATGATAGAATTTATTTTGAATATAATTTAGAGAAATTATCATGGCTATTTTTTAAATCACAACTAATTAATACCGCCCTTTGAATCTTATACTTAAGTCAGTTAGTGGTATATTCTTTTCCAAACAATTGCTAGTTTATATTAGTTTTTTCTTTCTGATTGGTATAATAACTTTTCTTGTTTTGAAGATGCAAGAATCGGTCATTGCTTTGCTATCCAAAAAACAAGATTTTTTTTACCTTAAAAAAGGGACGGGTAGTCATTGCTTTTCCTCAACTGCACACTCATTAAATAATCATTTAAAGGTGGATAACTGTGATTGCATTTGCATGTATATCTTTCGTTTCCCACCTTTTTTAACACATCTCTTATTTTATTTTAGAGGGAGTATTTTTTTTTTTAAAAAAAAGAGGGATTGTTTAAATTAGGATAAGTAAAGAGACAAATAATGAAAAACTAGTATTATAGTGGAATAAAAAAACTTTGAATTATAAAAAATGAGGGGAATTTTTTTTGGCTAAATGGAAAAAAACAAATTATTAAAGAATGATAAAGTGCATACCTTAAATTGTAGAGGATATTAAACAATGAACCTGCAAAAAAAATATATTTAGTTAAATGAAAAATATAAAGAATGAAAGTGAAGAGTAAGAAAATAAGAGAGTTGTGAAGGAGAAGAAAAAAAAGTGGGGAGAGAGTAGGAAAAAATAGAGTGGGGGAGGAAGAAATATAAGAGGAGTGAAGTTTATATAGGGGGAAAGTGGGGAGGGGAGGGAAAATTTTGAATTTTGAATCTGCCCACGTATGTCGCGCCACAAATAGCGAAAGTCGCGACATATATGGCGCAACAAGATAAAAAAGAATATTTAATTATGTGGCTCCCTGTTTTAGGAATATTTAATTATATTTGCGATTGTCGGGTCATTTGGCGCGACAAAAGATCATTCCTGGCGTGACATAATTGCTAAAATTAAAAAGAAAAGTGTCACGCTTGTTGTATGAGCAACTTTTCATGCGTGAATAGCGGCCAAAAGTCTTGTAGTGTATTAGCATTCAGATTAATCAACATATACTAATCTTGATATTGACATAAAAATGGTCAACCTAGTTCTAGTTCTAGTTCCCTCTTAGTGAGGGTGATAGGGAATGAAATATACTAAGTAGTCTAACTCTTGATTTTTTTAAAGTAATTGATTCAAACTCACGACTTCAGACCCACGACAAGTGAACTTACCATTGAATCAAGTCAGCCCTTCAAGTTGAGGAGTTATACTCTCTCCGGTCCCTATTATAAGTAACCAACTACTCATTTCTCACATACCTCAAGGAATGATAGTTGAGTCTTAAAATTCATATTAAATTTGCCACATGTTCCAACTTCACCCTTCATTAAAACGATATGTTTCACATTTTCAATCTCCATTAAAAGCATGGATAAAGTGGGAAAAAAACATATGAGTAGTTGTTGATTGCAAGTAATTGGTGACTTAGGAGTTCCAGTCCCCACTTGATACAGATGTTGGGGAAGATAATATACTAAGCATAAAAAATAAATAAATAAGAGAAAATAATGAATGTTGGAAATAGACAAAAATAGGCCTAAGAATAATAAGTTTCCATGTTACCACTAGCCCCACTAGCCACAACACAACTTTTGATTTGTGTGGCAGTCATTGAATAATAGTGTCCATCAATTGGCCCAAAAAGTAAAAAATCTGCACCAAAATGATCAGATAGTCACGCCCCTTTTGACCCCACCACTCTTCACTCTTCCCCTCACTCTCAGTACCAATCAGCATCCTTTTCCATTGATTCCCTCTTCTCCTTCCTTCCTTCCCTCCCTCCCCTCTGCAAAAAAATCCCATCTTTCTCAGATCCCACCAATGGCTGACCCCAAAAGCAACCACATTTCCCTCCAAGACCTCTCCCTCCACAACAAAAGCGGAGATCTTTGGATCTCCATACAGGGCAAGATCTATGATGTCTCTAACTGGGTTCATCACCACCCTGGTGGTGAACTTCCTCTGTTCAATCTTGCTGGCCAAGATGTCACCAATGCTTTCCTTGCCTTCCACCCTGGATCTGCATGGCAATATCTTGAAAATTACTTCACTGGCTATTATCTAAAAGATTACACCACATCTGAGGTTTCCAAGGATTACAGGAAGCTTGTGTATGAGTTTTCCAAAATGGGTTTGTTTGAAAAGAAGGGACATGGTGTGTTCTTTTCAATGTTGTCCATGGTGGTGATGTTTTGTGTGTGTGTTTATGGTGTTTTGGGGTGTGATGGTTTGTTTGTGCATGTGGGTTGTGGTGGATTGATGGGGTTTTTGTGGATTCAGAGTGGGTGGATTGGACATGATTCTGGGCATTATCAGGTTATGAGTAGTAAAGGGTTTAATAGGTTTGCTCAGATTCTTACTGGGAATTGTCTTGCAGGGATTAGTATTGGTTGGTGGAAGTGGAACCATAATGCTCATCACATTGCTTGTAATAGTCTTGAGTTTGATCCTGATCTTCAGCATATGCCATTCTTTGTGGTGTCCTCCAAGTTTTTTAATTCCCTCACGTCTAGAATTTATGAGAGGAAGATGAATTTTGATGCTGTGTCCAGATTCTTGGTTAGTTATCAGCATTGGACTTTTTATCCTGTAATGTGCTTTGCTAGGCTGAATTTATTTGCACAGTCGTTTATGTTGTTGTGTTCTAAAAGGAAGGTGCCTAATAGGATTCAGGAGTTTCTTGGGCTGCTTGTGTTTTGGATTTGGTATCCGCTTTTGGTTTCGTGTTTGCCTAATTGGTGGGAGAGGATTTTGTTTGTGTTTGCTAGTTTTGCTGTCACGGGAATTCAACATGTTCAGTTCTGTTTGAATCATTTTTCTACTAGTGTCTATGTTGGTCAACCGAATTCAAATGATTGGTTTGAAAAGCAGACAAGTGGGACGCTTGATATAAATTGCTCTGCTTGGATGGATTGGTTTCATGGTGGATTGCAATTTCAGGTGGCGCACCATTTGTTTCCTAGGATGCCTAGGTGCAATTTGAGGAAAATCTCACCTCTTGTCAAAGAGCTGTGCAAAACGCATAATTTGCCTTACAATTGTGTGTCATTCTGGAAGGCTAATGTTTTGACAGTAAAGACATTAAGAGATGCTGCCTTGCAGGCTCGTGATCTTTCTAATCCTATTCCCAAGAATTTAGTTTGGGAAGCTGTTAACACTCATGGATAAGGAGACTTTGTGAGGTTTCCTGATATTTTTCTTGGTCATCTGAGGGTGATTTTTGGAAAAGAATAATTGTTATGCCTTTTGCTTTTGTTTTGAAGCTTCAATCTTATCTACGATTTAGGTCATTATGTTACTGATACCCATCACTTGCAGGTTGGTATCATCTTTATTTTGTTTGTTTTTTTACTTTTCAGCTTTTAGCTGAGAAGCGGGATGTAAGTACACTGTTCTATATTTTTCTGTCTGCTCTAGGCCACGGTGATTGTATCATTTGTTTGATTCAAATGTATGGAACTGGATAAATGCTCTTCTATTTTAATTGCTCATAAATGTTTGTTGAAAATCTTAGCGATGTTAACTATCTTTGGTCTGCAACTTATTCTTCCATGTTATGCATGAATGTCAGATATTTTCTGTAAACTTTTAGTCAAATTTGGAGAATTGTTTCCGACTTTCTGAGCTAAAAGCTGAAGCCATCTGCTATATAAAAAAATACTCCTTTTTTAGCTGGTCCATGCCCCCAGCCTCTGTGCCCCAAAAAAATAAATCTATGTGGAAGAATATAGTAAATTGTATTATTGTCAAGTCAAACCACGAACAAAAGCATCATAAGTGATAGATGGCGGCCCTTTTCAAAAGTCTCACGTTTCACTAAAACTCTTATAGTTTAGTGGTATGACTATGACATAGTATGACATATTCCTAGTGAGTGGAAGTTAATCTGCAGGTTTTGCCTTGTTTGTAATTGTGGCCCTAGCTTTTAGTGTCTGCCATTTAGTTCCAAAGGCTAAAAAAAAGTGAGAGATATTGCCGAGCATTCTGATCAGATGTTTTATTTATAAAATTGTAGACTCGAATTTGATGGTCATCTATAGTCATGCTTATTCACTCTCTGGTTCTGTTGCTATCAGATAAGCAAGTGATAATTGTGTTTGGGTGGAAAGATGAACCAATTCATTACCAAAATTGATCAGTCCAATATCCAGCCCCAAATCGCCTTGCTTTTTCCTGCTATTATTTTCACCATCATTAGCTATAACCCGCCCATTATTTTGTTTTTGAAAGGCCCAAAAACTGTCATGACATGACATGGGTAGTCTAGTTCAATCTTCAATAGTATCACTTGCCTAGGGTCCTCACAATCATAAGGATAACTATGTCGATCATAAAATCTTTCATCAAGAATTCGTGATGTTGATGTTTGATTAGGTTTGCGGGAGAACTTGCATTTTTGTTACGTGAGCTTGGCTTGCTTTAATCTTTTGCTCAAATTTAACTCCAATGAACTATTTTTGTCTTTTCGTACTTTTGTAACCTTTTGTTCAATATTCATTTAGCAATTCTTTCCGTGAAGTTGTATTTAACATATTAATTTTATTTCCCACAACAAAATTTACTAAATTAATATATGGTCATATTCAGCCCAAAACAAAATATACAGTGTTGGGCTCACCGAGCCTTTTTTTTTATCAGAATGGCTCACCGAGCTTACACCAAACTTGATGGTTATTTTTACATCTTCCCCCTTTTCTGTTTATCAGTCGAGGTTTCAACTTTCAAGTATGTTTGCTTAACTCCATGACTCGCTAAACTCAAGTCATGAACTCCGACCAGCCACCTAATTGCAAACTCCATTGTTAAGGGCCTGTTGATGATGTGACTCATGAAACTTGGTTTAGAACCTAATTGTATGCTACATTTAACACCAAACCATGGTCTCTAACTCCAGCCACCCATATTACAGTTATTTCCATTGACTGCCAGTATTTAACATAGTGACAGAGAGATTTGAATTATTTCATCCTGTACTCGCGGTCTAACTCAAATCTTTTAATCGATTAATGTATTTAAGGTTAGGGGAAGAGCATGGAGGCACATCCAATAATGTAGTACTAAAAGTTTTGAGATTCAAATTAAGACTGCCCCTGTATTAAAAATGAATAGGGGATGCGGTGCGGGCCACTATGTTGTAGTCGGTGCAAATAGAAGCATGTGAATGATCGTTTAGTATGGGTTCCATATGAGTGATTGAATAATGAATCACACACAAAAATGTGGGTTACAACTACAATCCTGTTTCTCCATGTCTCCTCCAATCATGTGAACTACTTATATGCATTATTTTTTGCCAACAACATTATATCTACTTATTTACTCTCTCCCTTTAATGATCCTCCACATTCACTCCATTTCTGTTTGTTTTTCTTGTGGTTACTGCTTAGGTATTTATTCCAACACAATACTCTATTCAAATTAGTGTGTTTACCCATGTAAAAGAACATGTTGGTTTTCAAAAAATTCTTTTAAATACGAATTATACATTGATCATAAATGTATTCGATGCTGTAAAGATTACAATTCAAAGAACCATTTATAATAAGATGTAAAATTGAATTTTAATATCATAAATCACGGATTTTATTTTGGATCTAAAGTCATAAGCTTGATTTTCAAATGTGAAATTAAACATATGTCTTGATATATATCTAAACTACTGTATTTCAGTGACGTAACATGGAAACATATTTAAAAAGGACAATAACATAGAATATTTTAAAAACAACCTTTATAGATATATATACTCATATATAGTTGATATTGAATGCAATAATAGTTACTACACTCCTTCATTACTCACCACTTTATCGTTCAACAGTAAACCCCAAAACATAATAATGAATGCAAAATATACTTCATTACTTTGAAACTCGGAAACCATTACTTCACACATCCACAAATAAAATACAATTGACCACAAAATTACAAACAAATAAAAAAAAAATACACCTAAATTTAGAGCCTTGCTCTAAACCTCAAACACGCTCAAATTTTTTACAGTCTCATTTTTTCTTGAATATAAAATATTGAAAACGAAACAAATAAAGATTTTCATGGATCCCCAGCACCACGTGATGAATTAATTAAAAATCAAAACGAAAACTTCCAGATCTTAATTCTCAAGTCCACCTTACACTCAGACCCGGTGACGTCAGCCACCGCCGGCTTCTTCCCGGCGGGAACCTTAGCATTAATTCCGTCACAAGTAACCCTAATCCCCACCCTCTTACTCTTCAGCCATTCCATCTTCAACTCCACCTTCGTATCCATCCTTATCACCACCGGAAAACCACCCTCTTTCTTCACACCCGATCTCACCTCCGTCAACGAATCCGTATCCAAGTCCCTCGAGTCCTCCAACACCGCCCTCAAGCTACTCTGAGCATTCTTATCGGAAACAAACGCCGTCATGGATCCGTTACCGATGGGGACGGAGTTGTAGAACGCCGTGACGGAGAAAGGCTCGTAGGAGAAGACCAAGTGGTTGTTGGGATTGTCGGCGAGGAGGGTGAGGTTGAGGAGGGAGGAGAGGTGGGAGGAGGAGTCGGAGGATGTGGTGAGGTTTAGTTTGGCGATGCGGAGGTTGGTGACGGAGAACTGAGGGCGGTGAGGGCGGTAGAGGATGTAGAGGACTCCGCCGGAGATGGCGGAGAGGAGGATTAGGGTTAGGAGGGTGAGGATTGTCCAGAAGCAGCAGCAGCAGCAGAGGCTGCGGCTGGAGCGGCGGCGCCGGCTATATTGCGGTGGCCGGTAGACTGGCCGGGCGGTGGGGTTGATGAGATGAGACTTTGCCGGTGCGGGATTGGCGGTGGTGGTGGCGGCATTGGCGGTGGCGGGTTTGGAAGATGGGTGGACTCTGTCAGTCATGGTGTTGGGAGAGAATGGGAGAGAATGAGGTGGAGATGGTGGTGGTGGAGGGAAATTAAGAGGAAGTTTGGTTTGGTTTGATGAAGAAAAAGGAGAGAGGAGGATGGGTACTTAGGAGCTGAAGAGATGCATCCACCCCACCATACTATGATGCAATTCATTTTTTCAATATATTGAGGGGAGATATGACAAAGAGGCTCAAACTATATTAATAAAGATACTCTAGGTGTGTATATTAAGTTTTTAAAAGGATGGATATGTAAACAATTTGGGTTAATATAAGTCATTTTGTGAAGTTTAAAGGAAAACATAAAAATGTTATTCGATAAATAGAGAGTTTGTGAGTGTTTGTGTGTATAATTGATGAGTGTAACTAGAAAATTTTGTAAATACAGGCATGGAGTTGGTTAGTTTATGACTTTAATAATTACGAAGTTGGTAAAATCCAAATTAAAACATAGATATGATAAGTGTTGGAGAAACTCAAAGTCCCACCTAAAAAGCACTAGAAATAGATTAAGGGTATATAATGTGGACTTAAGTTTTTGTTAGGCAACGATAAAACCCAAAATTTGTATGCTTTAATTTAAAATCATTATAAATTCTTTTGGAAAGTTTGTGTTTGTGTATCAATGAAACTTATAAGAGAATATAGTATTTGTTTTCTTTAATTTGTGATAGATTATTATTAGTCTATATTATCGCATTTTTGTCCCGACCCCTCAAAATTTTAGTGCATTACATTGCCTAATTTTCATCTTTTTTTTTTTTAAAAAAAAAGAATTCCCTTGTATATATTATTTTATTTATAACTTGAATCCCAAGCATGGCATGTTACGTCTTTTTTTTCTGTGATGGGGCTTGGATAGCGTGGGATTGAGTGAATTTTCAGGAACATTGAAGGTTTAATAATCAGTCAATTTTCAATCTCTATTCTTATTCTAGCATTTTTAATTTGTGCGTGTTAATGTATTAAAAATGGATCTCAAATCATCGGCAGCTGTTATTAATCTAAGTAATTGCAGTTGACATATCACAATTTGCTGCCTTCAGTTGACTTGACGCTACACTTGGATGATGTGCCATCCGAAGTGTTCAATTTGGAGTGGTCAAATGCAGCACTCTAATAATGACACGTTGATTTAGCATGCACGATGACCTTTAGTACGCGATTATTACCATTGTTTCTTTTACGTAACTCCAAAGATATCTGTAGTTCTATGTAGAATTTAAATAGTAGTTGGAGTAATGGTTAATTCCCGCGCCACAACCTATAAACATTGGTGGATGCTGGTCCCACCTTTTAGGATTCTAAGGCCCAGGATTTTGGCATGAAACAGCGCACATTGATTTGGCAATGTTATTGCATGTGCTGGGGGAGCATTGAGATCACTGTTCATTATTGTGGTTCGTGGAACCGATTTGCCTAGCTCCATTCTAGGTGTTTAGTTTATTTGGCCCCTTGATACCATGATATACTAAACCACTCTAAAATCGAATCTTTCAAAACTCACAGCCTCGAAGAGTTTTATTATCCCATAGTAAATATTTTGTTATTCATATATTTAGATCTGTATCCTATTTTTAGAGATTGAGGTTACTTTCCACTTAAGCCAACAACTGTATCCTCATTGCTTTCTAATTGGATGAAATAGTACGGCATACCACATCTTATCTTTCTTATGAGACTAATAACTAAATTACACGGTATATTTAAGAAAAAACGGCTACAACTAACCGAAAACAATAAATAACATTTTAGAATTAATTTTTCAAATCTAACAATATTTTAGAATAACACAATTTGGTTTTAGAATGATTATATATGTGCACACATTTGGCTATTTATTAAAAAAACAACACTATTTAATTTATAAAAAAATAAGATTATTTCTCCTTTCCACATTTTATGCTGTTTTTTCATACGCTGTAGGGCTTTCCTAAATGGTAATTACGCAGGGGCAGGTTGTTCAATATATTTTGGGGTGTAGGTGCAATCGGGCCTCCATAGTTACCATTTATGGGCTCCATATCTAAAGTTTCTTGATCATGATATAAAGAAACTCCAAATAAAAAATATCGATGTTGATTCTCTTTGATTGGATTGTCTGAAAAATCGACCGACGAAATAGTTAGTAAATGAAGGGGAGATGAAAAGAGGTGTGGAAGGATTCAAACTGAATAACCATATGTTTGAATTATATATCTCATATTTCTAAAATTGTGGAGAATTTGTACATTTGACATTTGTGATTGTCAATAAGGTATTTGAGCTCAATAATTTATCAGGATTTCATCTATATTAAACTATTAAAAATATTACGAAATAACCGTTTTTTTTAACTGAAACGAAATAACCTATTGAAGAAAAAGGGAAAATGGTTGGTTGAATTGGCAGGTAAACTCACCATCTACTGGTTTGGCTTAGTATAAGTTTTTCAACTTTTTTTTTGGCCGAAGTATCAGTTTTTCAACTTAAACCCCATTTTCTCGGTCGGCTATGAAGACATTATTGCTTACTGTAAGACCAAGCCTATAAGCAAAACATAACATAGTTGCGACGAAAAAAGGTATTCTCTCGTTTTTATAGGTTTACAATCTTATGTCGGAGTGAAGGTTGTTTGTGGCATAGACTAATACTTATCTTCTTCTCATCTATTTTCTATACATTTTAGTTTTCAATTGTTTAGTTTTAAATTTACTTAACTTAATTAGATTAAGAATGATAGTTAAGTTAGATTACTAAAATAATTTGATATTACCAAAATACCGCCGCCAATACCTTTATTCGCAACCCTCTTGCCTGTTTATTATTGAAAAATGTCAATAAGAATAATTTAGAGAAATGATGAGAAAATAAAAGTTGTTTTATGTTTAAGAAGAATCTCACCAACTCGAATATAAGACCTAAGGGGTGGAGGGATTATTATATATTGCTCCTTCATATACTCAATGGCCATATCCATCTAAAGAATTTATCTTGCTATTAAACATGTGAATTATTTTTATGTCCCTTATCGATCAATGCTTCCTCAAAAATAATAAAAATTTAAAAGGAAATAAAAACTCAAAAAAGCTATTTAAGGTGATAATTTGATTCTAAACATAAGACATATTTTTAATTGTTCTAAACTTTTCCCAATATTTAAATATCTGTATTTATGCTCCTCATTAATAAGTATCATTTCTCTAATCAAATCAAGTAAATAAATATTATATTGATGATTGGAGTATTGAACAACTCTAAGTAATAGCTTAGGCACAATACATGCTTAATTTTAGGGGAAATGATAAAGAAAATGACATATGAATTTCAAAATCTCAAAAAGTGATTTTTGATAATAAATATCTATACTCAACTAGTTAATCTCTCTATTTAACTAAATAAAACAATTTTAAAACTTAAAAGGTGTTGAATTGGGATTTTCCCTCAAATTTAACCTCTACTCTCCATGCACTCCATATCTTGCTTTCAACGTTACACCCACCACCACCCCACCACCACAAATATCAACAAATAAAAAGTCATCGAGGTCGCGAGATATTCTCTCCTTTTTTGTGGTCTTGGAGGTCAAGAAATTATTTATGATGTGCTTATTACATAATGCATCTATCATCAATATTCAATCATTCTCCTTATTATAATAATTTCCTCGAGACGCTAATTTTTTTTGTTTTCATGCTTATGTTGATACGTTAAGCTCCAACCAACCAATTTGCGTCCGTTAGGTGAGGTCAGGCTTTGTAGACGATCTCATCATACCACTGATTATCCTCGATACACACTTGCGAAGCAATCTCAAAGTGATCTCGTGCATATCTTTAGCAGGGCTACAAAACAAGTATATAAAATGTAAGTCATTGAGAGATTTTCATGAGTTAGAAATATTATCCCAAGTCCCAACATCAACAAAGACAATTTGAAAAGATTTGACTTCACTTATAACAATTATTATGCCTAATTAAGGACATCATCCTAGACGATAGGTTGTGTCATACACTTGAAAGAAAATAAGTTATTATTGAAACCTGATGAGTTGCCGTGAATGGTAAGTTTTTTTGTCCCTAAAACAAGCATTTGGGGGTTTAATCTATAACTATGGTGAATGAAGTAAACTATAGACTAATTTCTACCCCCTACATGGGACTTCAGAACATTGAAAGACTACTCCACTTGACACACGGGTGGAGATGATTTAATAAAAAAAGAAAATCAGTTGTTAAAAACTTGTGAATTGCTTCTAAAGCGGGCAAGGCTTAAGATACAAGTAACTAATTAACCATTGTCCCAGCTCAAAATCTGACGATTCCTTCAAGACTCAGCAACAACTTGGATCGCAATTAAACTGAATGAAACCGTTGACGCCAATAGATCCCTGTTGAAACTAAAGTAGCGACAAGAAGTCCGATCTGCCATCTCATATCCTCCCAAAAACAAAAGGTACTAATGATTTTATACTATAATAATTGGCAATGGATCTCTGGGGGAACAGCCACATGATTACGAATATATACATATACACTATAAGCATTAAGCACCCACAAAAAATACAGTTGTTCAATTTAAAGAGCGGGGTTATAAAGAAAACGCCATGTGAACCTCTCATACCCCGGGTCTTTCTCTACAATTAATATGTGTGTGTGCCCCCTAGATCCACCACATGTCCTCTATTTTGTTTATCAGTTTGTTGAATTTACCACTGATACGCAGTGAATACTGGAAACCCAAACATCTTCTCCAACCAATACTTGTAATTCATGTATTCTCAAATTTGACATATAACAAATATGGCCAATGCTTACATGCTGCTTACATGCTGACTAGGTAGGGGGCAAAGGGTAGTGCTAGCATTGAATCGAAGAACATTGGAGCACAAGAGCCCATGCATCTTCTCTCCTGTATGGGGACTCTACAATTTTATCAATTAGCTTGGAACTGCAACGTTTGAATACCTCTGCTTTTACAATTTGTTTGGACCAAAAATGAATTGGGTAATTCACCCGCGAAAATCAGCTGCTATTTCGGCATACAAAACAACAAAACAAGCTGCAAGAAGCCAAGAACAAGGCAAACAGACCAATATAATTTAACTTTTCCAACAAAAAAAAAGTTCCCACCCAGCAATGTGGTCCATTTTTTGGAATATGAACCAAAAAATGTAGCTTATTCTCCATCAATTTATGGTGTCGTGAATGAATTCACGGTTATTTAATTATTTTAGTCCAAGGATAGGGGTGAACATTGGGCTATTCAATTCAATTACTACCTCCGGTCCTACGTAATTGACTTTTTTTAAGAGATTAAGGTTGCGAAATAGGTTATTAAATGATGACATATTTGATATATTTCTAAATTATCCATTAGTTTATAGGTAAAATAATCTAGTTTAAGGGGGAAAATTAGGTAAATCAATTTATAATTAACTTATTTTTTCTTTTTTAAGAATTTTCTAGAAAAAGTCAATTAGGTCTTATATTTAGAACCGGAAGGAGTATTATTAACAACTGAAAAACTGAATAACTGCAACCGAATTAAATGAAATATTTCAATTCAGTTTGGCTAATAACCTGAATAACCGAATTTTAATTTTAATATTGTTTTTGAAGTATAATATTGTTCTATAAATAAAATATTAAGTGTATTTTGAGTTTAATATAACGCACAAAGCATATTATAATATATATTAATTATATAAAAATCAATATTATTTTATATTAAATATAAATAAGTTAAATAAATTTAGGCTATTCAGTTTTAATTAATTGAAATATTTTTTAAATAACCAAACCGAAAAATTGAAATTTAATCAAACTGAATCTGTGGAAAAACGGGTTGAAGTTTTGTTTGGTTTGTTTTAGGTTCTAATTTGCTTCCCTAAGTGAGTGCACAGCCTCAAGTTTAGTTATGGTTCAAGTTTAGTTATGGTTATGGTTTATGAACCAACTCACTCCTCTTCCAACACAGCGGGTTTTGGAGTTTTGTTTCAGAAAATCTTCCATTATCTTGGCTGTTTTCACAGTTTATTGCCTACAGAATCATACATGTATGATAATGCTTTCAACCACAATAATAATGAATACAAGTGGGCTTTAGTCGAGTAGGAAAGGACAAATGAAAGATCCTCACGTGAGTTACAGCAAATCCCCAACATGTTCATGACAAATGACAATCACTCCTTTTTTCCTCCTTTTAAATAATTTTTATCCAACTCAGATAAACACTACCCCTCCATCTCACCAAATACACATCAGATCCTGTCTTAATTCATTAATGCTCTGATTTCAATAATGAAGTGTCCCGTAGCTGTAACTTGTAAGGCTACAAGTCTAATTGGCCTTCCCCACCACGTGCCTCTTTTACCCTTTCCCACTTTCCTCTCCACCGATTCCACCGTCTCCCTATGACAATGACCATTTCCAATTTTCCATTCCCCCACTTCACCTTTCACCTTTTAAACTCCCTCAGGATATTCCCATATTCTAGTAGTATTATACTAACTCTACTGTATTATGTAACATGTAATGTTGTTTACTTGGCACACCATAACGTGTTGGACCATAAAAAGATGTTTCTTGAAGTGATTCGCGTGGCAAATATCTAGAACATGAACATTATATTCTAACAATAAATCATTTCCGCTAAGAACATATAATGCATATTGCCAGAAACACCCTCCTAAACCTAAAATGGTAAGGAACAGATCAATGCCTTTCCAATAATGGAGTAACAATAAGGGTCATATATGTAAACATTCTAAAACCTTCAACATATCCAGACGTCAACAAAACCCTAATTTTACACTTACAACACCAAATTCTCATATCACTAATTCAAATCAACCTCCCTTCAAAAATTATCCATTCCTTTCCACAATACTTAATTAATAATAATAATATTTCATTTAATCTCAGCCTCTTCTGTGAATCGTTTCTTTGTACCTCGTAATGGAATCTAGCCTCTGCAACTGCAATTGCTTTTTAAACTTGTTGATGAAATCGTCGGCCTTCGCGTCCACCTCATCATCGTCAGCCTCCGAGGCACTCACCTTCGCCTCCCTCACCGTCGCCGGCCGCCGCTTCTCCACAACCACCACGTCCTCCTCCTTAAAATGCGCGAACGCCGATTTCGTCGTCGCCGACTTCTTCATCTTCCTCGAAAGCTTCACCGGAACCTCACCAGACGCCGGCTTCGTGTCCGATTTCGTCCTCGTCACATGAACTCCCTGTAACTCACTGTAAATCTCATCAATCGACCTCTCATCTTCACAACGCTCAATTGCTCCACCACCGTCGCTCTCATCCTCCTCCTCCGCCGCCGCCGCCGGCGGAAACTCCAAATGCCGTTTCTCCGGCTCACTCTCCGGCTCGTTCGCTACGTTCATAATAGTATCTTCATGAGGTGAAAACCTAGAAGAAATAGCTTCAGTAGGAAAGTAATTGTGTAGATTGATGGATTTGAGTCTCTGAAGCATGGAAGGAGATCTAGTAAGAGGAGAATGTGGATTATCGTCATTATAAGCATGAAGTTCTTGAGGATTGTGAGGTGAATCGTGAGATCTGTAGCTGTAGAAATTGATGGATTTGAGTCTCTCAAGAACAGAGGGAGATCTGGCGAGTTGTGGAGGATGAAGATTGTGGTCGTCGTGAGATTCAGTTTGGTTATGGTGTTTTTTATTGTTGAAAGAGGAAGTGATGAAAATGGTGCCGATCATGAGCTGAAGAAGGAGGAAGAAGACGGTGGGAGTGAACCAGCTGTAAACAACGGTCCAGATTGACGGAGAAGATGACACAGATTCATCTAACATTGTTGCAGAGTTTAGAGAGAGAAAGAAGAGAGAGAGAGGGTAGTGATACTGATAAAGTGGTGTTGTCTTTTTTCTCTGTGTTCTGTGCACAATTAACGGAGATGAGGGAGAGAGTGGGAATATTGAAGGTTGAGTGGGGGTAGAATTGGAAGGAAATTTTGGGTTGGCGGTAAATGTCTATATGGGCTCCCCATAGATTGGGATATCGAGAAACACGTGGGGACGTCCCGTGGATCTGTTACTTACAGACAAGTACTGCACAAAGTAACAGTGTTTTTGGTTATTTGGTGAAAAACAAAATGATTTGGGCTGAGAGTTTAGCCCAATATTGAACCATACTATATGATCGAATCTACATTCGCCTATTAGGCATAGCCTTCTGATTTACTACCACTCTCTTCTAAATGATGGACTGGTTGGTAGTAGAAAGCCACCTATTTGGGTTGAAGATTATGATATAGAAGTACATCTCTTGTGCTCATTTGTCAATTCTTATATGTGCTTCTTAGCTTGTGTTTAGACCTGGAGCTAGGAAAATAAACTGAACAAATTCTGTCTAATTTAATATACGGAGTACTTGTTATGTTTCTAACTATATGACTTAATTGACTTTAGTTTTAGAAATTAAGAAAGTTAAATATGCCTCTCAATCATGGCATATTTATGTATTACTCCCTTCAATCCTAATTATGAGATCCATTTGACTTATTTTTTGAGAAATTGAGAGTGCAAAACTAATCATTATAAAGTGTTTATGGTATGTTTTTCTCAAAACTAATTTATTCTAGTTATAAACTAATATACAATCTAATTACATGTGGTTTATGTTATCATTGAGTTATCCAATTTGCTTCATTAACTCCTAAAGGAAAAGTCAAAATAATGGAATAATATATTTAAAACTGGAGAGCGTATCAAATTATATGTTAGACTACAAGTTTAAAAGAAAAATGTAGGCAAATAAATTTCAGCCCAACCTTGTAGAATGACACTCGCAAAATAGCGAATATGCTGACAAAATTTCAGCCCGATCCGATGTTCAATGAATGTGCTAATGATTATTTATCAAAACTATTCTTTTTTTTTGTTAATCATCACCCGGTAATCCAGTGCCTATTGGCAACCGGCTAATCCAGACTCCAAGGATATAAGTGCTGCCAACATAGGTAAGCTTATCAAAACTATTGTACAAACATGTAAAAATCCTCTTTTCTCAAGCGGCAGCATATTTCTCCTGATTATCTCCCTCCTCTTAACCCAAAATTGCACATCTCTGAGTGAGACACAATTCCTCAACATTGAACTTTTTTTCCATAAGACGGGAGCCCAAATACCAATTAGGAAGTGAGAGAGGTCAACAAAAATGTTGTGGACAAGCGTGTATGTTTGCTCGCTTTTTTGTCTTATTAAAAATAAGCAAACTTTAAGAATCATTCAAACCAATAAAGAAAGAAAGATAGCCCTTTTAAGAATCATAATTGTTCACAAACTGGCAATGGCAAGCCCAACGCCTTCGAGCCTCGCCTACAATAATGTTTCTCTTCTTTTACTAGAAATGTTAAGTCAACAGTTTTATTCACTATTTGCCAAAAAAAAAAATGGTTTAGTCACCATATCACGCCACTACGTTGCTTATCAAATCAACTATCCTAAAATTTCAACTCATAATTAATCATCGTTGATAAATTATTATGTCTGTTTATAAACACAAGTTTTTTTTAGTTTATTCTTCTGAAAATTAGAGGACCTTTCTAATAAACTAGTTTATTTAACCTTTAAGCTAACATAATCTAATAATCCATAGTACGAGTATATGTTATGATTATATAACTTATTTAATTTCCTTGATCTTTTAAAAAATACAATTAAATCTTATGTTAGAAAAAATAAGAAAATGATATCATAATAATAATCACTTAGCGATACTCACCCACACAGGAATTTCATCGTCAATTATTTTATTTTCATCACAATAATGTCTATTAGATACAACTCGTTTGTCAACTCTCTTATACAGCTCTTCTAGCACGACATTTGAAATTTGATGGTTCTCTGACGATCTCTCTCATAATGCGGGTATATGTGTCATCTTTTTTCTAGTGGGGAAAAACTATTTTTGAGACGCATGTAATTATAACATCGATTTTTAATTCGAAGTCTATATTTTTCTATTAAATTCTTTAACTTAATTGTGTTAGTACAACACTAACAGTGGGCTATCTTAACAAAAGAGTAAGATTGAAAATTTGAATAAAGAGGAAACACATAAAGATATTATTAATTATTAAATTATAAATATAAATTATAAATTGACAAAAGTTGCGGGTACTCAACAGCCATTTTGACATTTTTCCCTTTAGTCAACCTCATCAGTATAGGTCACGGCACACGCCTAATCTTAAAATATAAATTTCTTCCAATCAATTCAGAAAAAATATAAAAAATTATATTCAAAATTTTAAAAATCTAGTTCCTTTTCAAACAGTAAGTATAGGTTTCACAATTAAATTAAATTATCTTATATGAGATTTAAAATTTAGACGGAAATGTTTTATATTTTCTGTCAATTCCCTCATAATACTTTGGCAGATACATGTAAGCTAAGCCGGGGAAAGGAATATGGTGAGGAGAAAAAATGGGACAGATCAATTGTGGAGTTCAAGACTTTCCTTGTTAGGCCAACACGTATGGCGATGCGTCGTTATATTCATTCTTCAGTCATCCCTGCAAGCTTCACTGCCAAGGAGCCAGTCCGAAGTCCGAACCCACGAAAGGTCTCTATTATATACTCCCTCCGTTCCTAAATATAGGCCTAGATGACTTTTTTGAAAAATCCTATAAAAAGTAAAAAATAAGTTAATTATAAATTGATTTACCTAATTTTTTCTCTTAAACTAGTTTATTTTACCTATAAGCTAATGGATAATCTAAAAAGATATCAAATATGTCATCATTTAATAACCTAATTCGGAACCTTAATCTTTCAAAAAAAAAGTTATCTAGGTCTTATATTTAGGAACGGAGGAGTACATATCCAAGCGGTGATATACCTGTTTACACAGACAAAGAAAATACAACTGAGTCATATATTATAAATAAAATTAATATAGTTTTTTTAAATTTTAAGCTAATATAATTTATTATAACATAATTAACTCTGCCCTCTTTAATTACTACATTGAACATGAAAGGGAAAAATTTGCAGCTAATGAATCATCATTTGAACTTTCATATGTTATTCTCTTATGATATGGATAGAAAGTTTTAATGTTACCTTTAATATTATTAACAGGAGGGAGTTATATTAAATTTGAATTCAAAAAACTTAAAGCATTCTTTACTTTTAACATATGTAATTTAAAAAGGCGTTAAATACAGAGTACCTATTTTGCTTTGAAAGTACTTGTTGGCCAACGATTTTACCTTATAATTTTTTTTTTGGACCAATGATGCCTTAATGCATGTAAAGTATAGGAATGTCGGCCAGAAGTAATGGAGGTTTTAACACACTGTCATGTTATGAAATGATCTAGTTTAAAGTTAAAGGTGAACCATTCTATCATGCAAGTTTCTTTTTATGAACAATTTAATCCTAAAAGTTTTTTAAACATTTGGGTTATATTACACCCTAAAATTTGTAAGGGTAAAATTGGTTAAAAATTTTCATACTTCTGTGGCTATATTAATCCTAGAAAACTTTCAGGACAAAATCATTACACAACAAATACCTCTTTGAGATAAAATTAATATTTATCCTTTAATTTTTTTAAAAAATATATCGATTACTCAGAGCAAAAAGTAGTTCGATATCTTGTCTTTAATGGCAATGATTTGTTTGTTTCAACCGATTCTGTGCTATGTTAGGAGTATTATCTCGTAAGCGAGACTATTTTTTTTCTCAGGGAGTAAACCAAATGCGGACTTAATTTGTTATGCAATTCAGGGGAAAAGTGTCAAAATAGTCAGAAGTAATTATTTCTTTTAAGCGCTAATGTCTGGACTATTTTAATCGGATAGGGTTTAAACCACTACTTCCTTCGCTGTTTCATACTTTCATGTACTTTGGTAAAAAAAATATACTTTCATGTACAATGTGTTTTTTTTTTTGGATATAAGGAGAGCCAATCAAGCAATTTAACTATAGTCTATTTCACATATTATTATATTATTTATGTTACTCCTAGCTTTTAAATCAAATATTTTAGTTTATAAAATTATTGAGAAATTAATTCATAAGTATCCTATTTAACTTTTGAAATTGTTTTGAATTTTTAATGCGTAATGTATAAGATACTCCCTCCGGTCCTAAATATAGGACCTAGTTGACTTTTTTTTTAGAGATTAAAGTTGCGAAATAGGTTATTAAATGATGACATATTTGATATATTTTTATATTATCCATTAGTTTATAGGTAAAATAAACTGGTTTAAGGGAAAAAATAAGGTAAATCAATATATAATTAACTTATTTTGCTTTTTTAAGAATTTTTTTGAAAAAGTCAATTAGGTCTTATATTTAGGAGCGGAAGGAGTATAACACATCACCTAAAGTTTACTATCTGTTTTTTCCCAATGATCTAAAGTTCACTCACCAGTCACAGGAACCAACTTAAAACCTCGTAGAAAGATCTGAAAAAAAACTCATAAAAATGAGTTCTTAACTAGCAAACAATTTTATCGCAAAAATAAATAGAAAAATATTAAACTTGGATAATCATAAAGATAAAGTTGTACGTATTAGATATACGTGCAAAAGTGGGAAATTAAACTCACATAACCTGAATTCCGGATGTACCTGTAGATACACAAGTAGTTTAAACCATCATACCAAATAGTATATTATAATTGAATTGAAGAATTTACTTTATCCAAAACCCTAAATTAAAAAAATCCAATATTATCAAATAAAATCGTACGATATGTGTACATCTTTATGTAGATATTAGCTCATAAAATTAAAACCGAGATGCAATGAGGTCATTATGATTCCCTCACTCACATAGAGATAGAATGAAATTTTGGGTCAATTCGATTTAAGTTTGGGTCAGATTGACTCAACCACTTTTAACCCATTTTAATTGGGGTTAACTTTTCTTCGGTCAAAAAAAAAATTGGGGTTAACTTTTTTTAACTCAACCTGTTTTTTTCTATACTTTCTCGGCTTAATTTAACTCTATTACAAGTTTTACGTATAAAGTTGAAGTTTAAAATTAGTCTAACCCAATCCACTTTAAAAGTATGTTATCCCGCTTTTAATCCGTTTTAATTTAGGTTGAACTATTAGCAACTAAACAAGTTTTTTTTTTTTTGAATATTTTCGGGGTCAGTTTCACGGGTAGAATTAAAAGTCTTAGCTGAATCATGAGAAATCGCAATGCCTAATGGAGTAGTATATGGATAAAGTAAATAATTGTACTGATTTATAATTATAACTAACTTCTTCTTTTGGTCAAAATTAATTATAGCTAACTTAATTAAAAAAGGAAAAAACTTAAGAAGAAAATAAGAAAGAAAGAAGTAGACGTTTTACATACTAATTCAACAAAACCTAAAAATAATACGAGTAGTAAGAATAAAAAAAGAGGATGCGTAAGAAGAGGAAGAAATGAAAAATAATGAAACAAGAATGTCGACATAGTATCGCTAACACGAACGAAAAAAGTTCTGCTCTACCTTCTTCTCTCTGTTATTCCCACCCCTGTCTCTTCATAATGACGACATTCTCTCTCCACTCCTCCCTCACCATCCCTTCACTTTATTCCGCCGCCTCTCTCTTCTCAATCTCAATACTAATAATAATTCCTTCTTCGCTCACCTCCCTCCGATCCCATCACACCCCTTTTATTTAAATCCTCCCTCATATTATTCTCTCTTCATTTCTCACTCATCATCCCATGTCCTTCATTGAGGTCCCTTCAATTTCCCTCCTTCCTTTTCATTTATTCTCTTCTTATCTCTTCTTCACATCCTCATGTTTTTGTTTCTTTCTTCTTTTTCAGGATCTCTGGCCTCTCCTCTCTGTTTCTTCTTCTTCAGGTAATCCCCAATTCTCTGTTTTTCTTATTTCTCCCCTGTTTTATAAACGAAGCCGTAATTGTATGCATTATCAAATATTCAAACAAAAAAAATCTTACTATTTGGTTTATTAATCAATTTCTTCCTTCACGTTCATAGAATTTAAATTAAAGCATACTTTTTTATTAATCCCAGATTTGCATAACTGTTATAGGTGAATTATTTTGAAATCAATTCTGAAATTTGTCTCCTTTTCATTAAAAGGACCACCTTTCCACTATATACGTGAAGCCATGATGAATTCAACATGTGGTGGGGCCGACTTAGAGATTTGCCGAGACGATTCAGCAGCATTCGTATTGAAATTCGTGGCAATAGCATCGATTTTAATCTCGGGAATGACCGGAATAGCCTTACCGCTTTTTGGAAAACTCAGGTGTAATGTCCGTACAGATGGGAGTCTCTTTGTTGCTGCGAAGGCATTCGCTGCTGGGGTGATTTTAGCCACAGGTTTTGTCCACATGTTGTCGGACTCATCAGAGGCGTTGACCAATTCGTGTTTGCCTGAGACGTGGTCAAAGTTTCCTTTCACGGGGTTTTTTGCTATGATTTCTGCGTTGCTGACACTTTTGGTTGATTTTGTGGGAACACAATATTATGAGAGGAAACAAGGCATGCGTATGGCACGTGCTGCTGAGGTGCAGGGAAGGGTTGGGAGTTCTGAGGAGGCTGGTTTGGAGTCTGGGATTGTGCCTGTTGTTGAGGTTAAGGATTTGAGTGGGAAGGTGTTTGGGGAAGAGGAAGGTGGTGGGATGCATATTGTGGGCATGCATGCACATGCTGCTCATCATAGGCATAATCATGCTCAAGGTCATGATGCTTGTCATGGTGGGATTAAGGAACAGACCTTTGGTTCTGGACATGGGCATGGTCACTCTCATGGATTTGGAGATGATGATGATGATGATGATGATGAAGATGGTGTACGCCATGTGGTTGTTTCTCAGGTAATATATACTGCTTCATATATATGTTGTTCAGTTCTTTGTTTTTAGTTCAGTGCTGATCATGGTCTTGCAAGTCTTAATTTTTAATCATGTTAAATTTTGGATGACTTCCATGTATAGTTTCGTGTATTGGACCACTTTTTCTAGTCCCCGCTGGATGAGGGTGCTAGTACACATTATCACTATCATGGTCCTTTAATTGTCTAAACGTTCACCAATTCACCATATCAACTTCCTGAGTAGGAACTTTAATTAACTCATATGAAGTTTATAGTTGGTGGGTACAACGTTAAAGTTAATCAAACTAGTAATACATTCCAATGTTTTATTACTGTCTATGGAATATTTTTTGGTGTTCGAGTTATTGATGCACGTGTGGAGTAATAGTTAATTTACAATACACTACTGTGTACTGAGTGAAGGAGCTATTGAAATAGCAATGAGTGGGTTTTTTTTTTTTGAAAAAAAGAAAGTTAGGTGAGATCCAATAGTACAAGTTGTGATGAGTTTTCCAACTTGAATATGCAGGTGTTGGAGCTTGGGATTGTGTCACATTCGGTTATTATAGGGCTGTCTCTGGGAGTTTCTCAAAGCCCATGTACAATAAGGCCGCTGATAGCAGCCCTATCATTTCATCAATTCTTTGAAGGATTTGCACTTGGAGGCTGCATCTCCCAAGCTCAGTTTAAGGCATCAAAAGCTACCATAATGGCATGCTTCTTCGCCCTAACAACGCCCTTGGGCATCGGAATAGGCACCGCGATATCTTCTGGCTATAACCCATACAGTCCAGGAGCACTCATAACAGAAGGCATATTGGACGCTTTGTCAGCTGGGATTTTAATATACATGGCATTAGTTGACCTCATAGCTGCTGATTTTCTCAGCAAGAGAATGAGCTGCAACTTTAGGCTGCAGATAGCTTCATATTGCATGCTTTTTCTTGGGGCTGGATTGATGGCTTCACTTGCAATCTGGGCCTGATCCCTTTGCTTTTGTAAGCTGCAGAGGGTATGCATATACTCTGTAATAATAACACACAAGAGAGGGATATTGTAAATAGCGTGGACATTGTTGGAAGACATCTTCCTTCTGCTACGCTTAGCAAGCAAGGATGAAGGGCACAAACAAACAAGCACAAGGAGTAATTCAACATCAATGCTTGCCTTCCTGCCCTCTGCATGTTCGACAGCTCGTTTACGAGAGATACAACATCGAGGAATGGGATAATGGACCCCCTTATGGTCCTAAATGTTAGTCCCAGGAGATGTAGCTCTCATTGATTTCAATGAAATCAGTAGGAGATTAGAATGAATGAAATTATTGTAAATGCCTTTTTTATCACATAAAAGAAATTATTTTATTTGCAAGTTTGAATCAAATAAGTTTGTTGATTATGATTATATTTGTATTTTATCTGTTCGGCCACAATAATTATTCTTCCAATCTTAAATGCAACCTCCATCTCATATATAGTCTCATGATATAATGTCTTTTTTTGGCCTCATGTCCCATAATTTAAGCTTTCAAGTCTTATTTGACTAGAGGTAAAAAAAAACTTAAAAGTCTTATTTGACTGGGTAATAATTGTATTTTTTTTCCGTTCTACTCATACTCCCTCTGGCCCCAATTATAAGTCGCCTTTGACTTTTTTTGGAGAGACTAATGTTGCGAAATAGGTTATTAAATTATGATATATTTGATATATTTTTAGAGTATTCATTAGTTTACAGTTAAAGTAAACTAGTATAATGGTTATAATAAAAAAAAGTATAATGGAAAAAAATAGTTAAAACAATTTACAATTAACTTATTTTGGTTTTTTAGGATTTTCCAAAAAAGTCAAAGACGACTTATAATTAGGATCGGAGGGAGTACATTAATTTCTCCCACACATACTCACTTATCTTTTTTTTTATAATTACCCCTTTTCTTACTCATACATAAATAAAGGCATTTTTAAAGAAAAAACAACACATTTTCAATACATTTACTCATTTTGTAGGAAAGTTGTGGTAAAAAAAGGGAAAATTAATTTGAGATCCTTCACAAGGGAGTTAATACTAAAAAAGTCCCAAAAGTTGAAAAATATTAATGTAGGGTCCCAAGGACCTCACTTTAATATACTTGAAAAGTGAAAAGACAGTTTTGCCCCTCCTCCTTCTTCTTCCCCACTCCTCCTCCCCTCCCCCGCCTCCCTCGCCGCCGCATCCCGGCCACCGCCTTCTCCGGCCACACCTGGCGGCGGCGGGGATGCGGAGGAGGCGGCGGGGGAGGTGGGGGCGGCGGCGGGGGAGGTGGAGGCGCGGCGGGGCGGCGGCGGTCGCGGCGGGGGCGGTGGGTTGGAGGTGGCGGATTCGGCGGGGGAGGCGGCGGCTGGGGGGAGGTGGCGGCGGCGACAGCGGCGGGGGAGGGGAGGAGGAGTGGGGAAGAAGAAGGAGGAGGGGCAAAACTGTCTTTTCACTTTTCAAGTATATTAAAGTAAGGTGTCCCTTGGGACCCTACATTAATATTTTCAACTTTTGGGACTTTTCTAGTATTAACTCCCTTGTGAGGGATCTCAAATTAATTTTCCCTAAAAAAAATCTTTATTATGGGATGAACATAGTATAATACTTATTTACTTTATTATATAATACTTATTTACCTTATTAGATTAGATTAAGGGATATTGAGTTTGTTAAAATCAATACATCTTAATTATCTAACTTTATTCCCACATCTTTATCTTGTTTACTTACAATTGAGGATTATTAATACTACTACAAATGATTAAGAGAAAAGTTGAGAACAATTCCTCAAAAGTCATTAATTTTAAACAAGTAGATTGTGTATTTAAGTTGGGTTCTAATTCGGTGTTTATCACCCATATTATTCTTCTCATCCACAAATACACAAAAAAATATAAGCACATGGTGGGCCCTAAAACCCTATCCCAAGGGGCCTACCATGTGCTATTTATTTGTGTTTTTTTAGTGATGAGATGAACACTAAATAACATTAATATCAGTAACACACGATGTTATCAGTGGTGGTTCAGGGCTTCAGGCTTCAGGCCAGGCTTAGTTACTTGTGTCTAGCGTGGGGACAGAGAGAAATTGACATTGCAATCTTATAGATGATTCTCAAGAACGTGCCACGCCCTTCAGACGGTGGACATCTCTCCCGCGCACACTAGTATCAACAATAAAGAAACGTGTGATGATTTTTACAATATAGAATGTCAAGCACCGAAATTGTGCGGATAATTCTTTATTTGCATGGGCATCTGTTGTCCTGGTCAACTTCCCATAAAATTTCAATAACTTAACAGACTAATCCGAATTGAACTATAGAGTGACTCACTTGGGTAACGACACCATTCAGTTATATGCATTCTCAAATAATCAAATTTGTGGCATTTAATTAAGGTGGAACAAATTCCTACAAATAAATCCCTACTTTCGGTGGTTACATATATGTTTGATGCGGTGCGGTGCAATTAATAATCAATATTTGTCAAAAAATGAGCTGAAGTTGGGGAACCTCTGTTGACGGATCATGCGAAATGAGAGAGTTAAAGCTCAGTGCCAAGAATGAAACATAACCCTGTTTAATCTGGCCTGATTCTGGAGTGTACAGTGATGACTAACAAACATGCATACATGTTAAGGATCGAATTCATTCAATGACTTGGCATAGATGCGTCCGAGAAAAAATTAATGATTAATATCAACCAAAAGAATGAAATGGCAGGGGATGTTTATTCATTTTGTGTGCAATATGTACAGCTGATTATTTTGAAGGTGTTGAAATCACGGGTATGGACAATCAGGGAATCACAAAGGCCACTACTAGAACAGTAGGTATCGTTCTGATTTTTCATTCATTTACCTTTCTTTTTTCCTCGGTGAGGCAGAAACAATGGCACTCTGTCATGCCACGTGACAAATATTGCATGGTCTCTTTCATAGGTACGACTTTCACTGCTTTCCGGCCAAAAAAAAAAAGACTTTCACTGCTTTCGACTATGGGCCATAACTAAATCCAAAATTACACAATGATTCGCATAACATAGTACGGAGTAGTATTTTTTATTTTGGGTATCCTTGGTCATCAATGAACATGTTTCTAATTCTAATGAAGGAGGTCTATTGATGGAGCGTTGTCTATTTTGTAGATTGGGTCACGGTCCTGAGCCTTTGGGCTCTGGCCCGTGCATACTTTATTTCTTTTGGAATGAATTTAAATTGTCTTATGGTCAAGAAAAAATTTAAATTGTCTATATATGGACTTATGGAATCTCAAATACATATACCAATTGAGGTGGTATGGGCAAATTCAAGTTTTTTTTTTCTTAGAGCCTTCGGTGTCCAGCCCACTTCAGGGACCGACTAATCCGAAGTCGCCTTAGGGATTCCCATTTTGGGGGTGACGACTTCCCAAGGGTTCGAACCCGTGACCTGGTGGGTACGCGATGTCTTACTTTCCCCTTTCTTACCAGCTGGTCTACACCCCGTTCGGCGCACAAATTCAAGTTTAGGTTTGCTTTGTGGCGTGTTGCCAGTTATTCGTGCCGGTTCTTAATATAAGGTTTTATTGCCTACTTTAATTAAATACTCCCTCCAGTCCTAAATATAAGACCTAATTGATTTTTTTGGAAAATCTTAAAAAAAACTAAATAAGTTAATTATAAATTGATTTACCTAATTTTTTCTCTAAGAATAGTTTATTTTACCTATAAACTAATGTATAATCTAAAATTATATCAAATATGTCATGATTTAGTATAACGTATTAATTAGTATAATTAAAATAACATGATATCAAAAATAATAATATATCTTTATCCCACTCCCTTATTTGTTAATTATTGATGAGTATTATTTTTTTTTTTGCCATGATGAGTATTATTAAAGATAAGTTTTAAAAGATGAAATTAATTAGAATAATGTTTCATATTTTGGTTCAAAACCACCTCAAATAGGTCAATATCTAAAGGTTATTACCTATTACTTGGGATACAAGTTTTGTCTCGGACTGGCTTTATTCCCCCCGGCCATGCTCTTTAATGTTATACAGTTTGACCATTCATGTTGCAACAGTAAGAACCAGAAAAAGATGTACGGTCGGCAGATGAGGACAACGAAGGGAGTGGACTGTGAATCTGTGATGAAATACTGGAGTAAACTTAGCAATGGTTGAATTCAAACCGTTCCCCTTCGTTACTTGTTGAACACGAACGTCCTTCTCACATATACTCGCCCGTCCCACGTTTTCAAGGGTAATGTACTTGTTGAACATTAACGCACTTATCACATACTCGCCCGTCCCACGTTTTCAACGGTAATGGGAAAAAAGTTTTGGGACAAAACAAAAGATATGTCATGAAAAAGTCAAGATCATGAGTATTTATTTTCCACTTTTACTTTTAAGTTGAAATAGAATTTTAAATGCAAAGTGGGATGAAGAATGGTGAGTTACCTATGTTTATTTTAGGTTCTGTTATTTGTTGACTATTTAGTAGTATTTACTATGTGAATGGGAGAAAATAGGTTGAAAAAAAGAAAAGGGTTGAGTTTTGAAGCAATAATAAAAGCTGATGTGATGCGTTTAAAAGCCGATGCCACAGATTTAAACCCTACTATAATCTTGTAATCTTGTACGGATTAGACTTCTCTCCTTTCGTATGTCGGTCTAGTCATGTTCTTTGTTAAAAAGTTCAATCATTTTGAGGCAAAATTTTCTATTTTTTTATTCCACAATACGGAGTATTTAACATAAAATTAATGACATTTTAACCTCTTACCAATAAAAAAGGTTTAATCTTCAATTTTATTTGAATCAGGTAAAATATATAAATTTTAACCCACAATAAAATTATTTTCGGGCAAAGGATAAAAGCAGAGCATAACAGCAAAAAAGGGAGAAGTTTGTTCCAATCTTAAACATGGTCTCCTTTACTTGAACGACAAGACTCCAAAATTTATATCAGGAGAGATAAATTCATTACTGTAATTTTAGTACAGGCTACTTTAAATCCTTGAATGCATCAAATCAAAACCCGCCACGTCACCTATCCTACATGGTCCAATGCCACATTGCTTGCTTGGCATTGTCCCCCTCAAATTTCAAACTTCCACCGCCTATTTAAGCCCCACCCACCCACAACACACTTCACTTCATGCCCTCCATTTCCTCTCTCATATATATCTCTGTGTCACCTCATGGAAAAGGCTCCCGATTCTCCAACACACAAAGAAGCTCTTGTCAACAAGATTCAAGAGCTTTTCACTGATGAATCCGACAGTGAAATGGCTCAGTTTTGCTTCGAAGAAGAAACCATAGAGGAGGTCATGCAGCAGTTTTACAACGAACTCGCCGGCTCCCACAAGCCTCCGTCGTCACCTCCGCCGCATGCGACGGACGCAGGTAGCAATGGAAGTTGTGGGGCCTCTGTCTCTGACTCAAACTCCACCGTCATGGCCGGAATCCAGTTGGTGGGCCCGCCTGTAACTCCCCGCCAAAAGCAAAGGTGACAATGGAGACTTCATCAGAAGTTGAAAGTGACGAACTTGACGATGAATGGCTTGGCAAAGTACTTAGCTGGGAACATGGTCAACCCGTAGAGAACAAACTTTGGTTCTGATATATAAGGAAAAAAGCTTTACTTTCTTATGTTATGTTAGTGATATTGTATAGTCCACCGCAGGCTTAATTATATTATTGTAGGACATGGTTATGTTAGTATCAGCTCTGTATTTTGAAGTATGTGAATTAAAGTACCCTGCTACTTTCTGGTGTATGTGTGTTTCTTTTGGGGGTTTATCTGAGTTTTTGTTCATTCGTACTCCTGCATTGGGATTTACTCCCTCCGGTCCCTAGTGTAAGAGCCCAAAATTTGAATGGTTTTGGTCCCTAATTTAAGAGCTCACCCTATATCCTCTCCTCATTTAATGCATTTTTTCCTACTTTACCCCTAACTCTCTTTCATATTTATTAATGCTTATGTATTTCTCTCTCTTAAAACTACCATAATAAATATGGGCAATTTTGGAAAAGAAATATTAACTCCAGACACCCAACTAACATTCACATGTTTTTTTTTACGGCTAGCTCTTATAGTAGGGATCGGAGGGAGTATTTAATTAATGTGCACTTTTTCTGTGGCACGAGCAATTAAGGGTTCAAATTTTTGTTGGTGAGATCAATTAATAGCGATGGGAGACGGATCACACGATGCCACCAAAGTCATTAATTTCACAAATTTAATGAACCGGTCTCAATTTCAACCAATTATAGAACACGATGAAGAGGTTACAGTGGACATATTTGGTTTTTCCACGTCCTATAGTGTAGAGTGTAGACACCTGTTAAAGGTGGTGGCAATATTAGTCTCAAAGAGTGTATATAAGAGGCAGGACAGATTGGTGGATATTTGAAGTTAAAAGCAGAAGATGACATGTCAACTAACCAGTTGTACGCTAAGTACGAGATTATAAATGAAGATAGAGCTGAACTTTATTTTGGGTGTGTGTGGTCAGTGGTCACTACTCCTATTTTTTGTGTGTTAAAATTAGGAGGAAGTGAATCAGAGATTTGGTCCACACTACTATGTACTGGTGTTTATGCTTCTGCTTGGGTTTTGGCTCCTTTGTCTAGCTAGGTCTGATAATGGGGATTCAGTTTTTTAATTCAACTGTGCCTCTCATTTATTAAGGTTCACCTTCCCCAAAACCATACAGCAGCTATTTAATTCATTACGGTCAGGGCCGTTTTTATAAGCCACCTTTAATTATATCCATCTTCTCATTTCTTTCTCACCTTTTATTTATTAGTTGTTGCATTCCTAGTATTGGATTCTATATGTGTGTATATTTTTTTACGTGTATATCAGTATATGAGTTGAAGTGCTATATCCAAGGTTGTCAAACTCATGAGTTTAAGTAAATTCATGGAAATAAGGTAAACTCGGATCGTAGAGTCGAATCGTAAACTCGTTTATCAAAAATTATGTATTTCTTTTATATAATTGAATAAGAATACAAAAAATAATAATAAATTGACTTAAATTTATTTTAAATATCGATAGTAGATTTAAATATATGGATATTCATAGTATATCAAAATTTCTATGAAATTCACATTTAAATTCATTGAATTTTGCCAATAAAAAATAATTAAAATGAGTTTAATAGTAAGTTAACACAATTTTCTGTAAGGTAGAAACGTAAAAACGGTAAATTCACAATGTAAACACGTAAGTTTTTACCGAATTTTCTAAGACTGAAAATTTAATTGACTCGTGACACGTTTTTATTAGGTAGTGTTGTAAAAACGGTAAAATCGGAGAGTCAACTCGCGAGTTTGACAACAATGGCTATATCCATGTTTTCTTGTTTATATTAAACTCATATATACTCCCTTCCCGATCCTAAATACAAAATGTAACATTACAAATTTTGTTATCCATAATACTCCCTCCGGTCCTTATTATAAGTCACCAACCGCCTCTAAATTTTGGTCCTTAATATAAGTCACCAACTAACATTAACTAACTCATTTATTAAAATTTTCCCAATATACCCTTAGCATTGGAAAATGAACATTGGAAGATGAGAAGAGAGAGAAGATGAAAAAGACACTTGTATACTCATAAATATGAAAAAGGTAATGGGCCATAGTAATAAAGGTAAGGGGGCAAAAATGGAAAAGATAAAAAAATTAAGACCAATTTAATGATTCAACTTCCATTAACATCCATTCCTTGGTATGTACAATTTGGGCAGTTGACGACTTATAAATAGAACCGGAGGGAGTATGAGTAAAAGATGTTTTTTTGGCTTGTATATAATATAAGTGGTTACAACTAAAAGTCAAAGTAATAAATGCATGTTTATCATTTCCACCTTGATGTGTACTCCCTCCGGTCCTATTTATAAGTCGTCAACCGCCACTAAATTTTGGTCCTTAATACAAGTCACCAACTAACGTTAAATAACTCATTTATTATAACTTTCCTAATATACCCTTAGCATTGGAAAATGGACATTGGAAGATGAGAAGAGAGAGAAGATGAAAAAGTCACATGTATACTTATAAAGATGAAAGAGATAGTGGGTCATAGTAATAAAAGTGATAGAGGCAAAAATGGAAAAGACAAAAAAATAAGACCAATTTAATGACTCAACTTCCATTAACCTTCATTCCTTGGTATGTGCAATTTGGGCGGTTGGCGACTTATAAATAGGATCGGAGAGAGTATGTTAAATTGAAGGGGAGAGAGAGAAGTTGGGTATAGTAAATGATTCTTTAAATGATTCTCTAGGTGATTTCCCTAATTTTTATTTGCATTTACCACTTTTACTTAGTCACTTATCAACTCTGTAATTATCGAACCACAGTTTTGTCGTTCCATTTCATCTAGGGGAATCCAATCAATGACAACTCCCTGTCGTTTCATAAATTCATTGTCCTTCTCATATTTTAAAAAGCTTTATAAGGGAATTAATTTCCATTGCCAGTCAATAACAAAGTGCGTCAAATTGGGCTTCTCACACATTATAAGGCATTATAAGGGAATTTCCCATATTATTTCAAATGAAACATCATCCCAAGGGGTCGCCAACTCTCAAAGTGACTGATGACAGTAAAAGGCGGTGTTGAATAAGGAGTGGGGGCATGACCAAATCAGTAAATAGAGAAGTGAGTAGAATTGGGCTTTCAGCCTATTGGTCCAAGGTCTCTCACTTTCTTGCCATGAGATGCAAAGCCTGTGTAAGTTGTAACATACTTGTTTTTTGTCATCCCTCGTTAAAAAAATTTAAAAAGCCGGACTAGATGTCAAGCCGAAAATATGAGTCTGTCATAGTTCAAATAATTGAAATATTAAGGCCATTTAGTCGGACTCGTAACTTAATAATTTCATTAAAAAAATAAATAAACAAAAATTGTTAAATGTAATTTAGTTTAAATTCAGCAGTCACAAAATACAAAAATACAATTATTTAAGGTAGCATGATAAGTCAATTGTCAACTTCAGTACATAATACCAACCGTAAAAATTTAGCAAAATACACTAATACGAATGATTTCATGACCTCTCAAATATTGGTGAATCTTGGTTGAGTCAAGCAAGAGTTTCTTGAAAGACATTTTTTTTATGGTATGCATATAGCATAAGGAAAATGTAAAGTCAGGACGGGGTTGCCGGGTTGAGCCTAAAATTGGTGTGTTTTTCAGACCCAGACAGTTCTTATGTTCGGCTTCCAGCCCAATAGAAGTTGCCGGTCCAAACGCTCAAAGGGAGGGGCAACTCAAAGCATCAACCGGGTTGTTTTTAAGACTGACTGACATTCTAACCAGTTGGAACATTCGGCTCGTCTAGATTTTAAAACCTTAATCATTACTAATTTATCAATCCTCTTCTTTTTCAGAAAAATCAATTAATCCAGTATAAATATTTGTATAAAATCGTGCGCGCCCTTCAGTTTTCCCTCTGTTTTAAGCTTTAATTATATATATCTCATCACAACCTCATCATTTGAACCAAATTAAACTTCAGATGGCCTCTTAATTAAACCCAGCATGAAATCCCAGGCGCACAACTTACTTGGAATATTAAAAGGAGGAAGTCGCTGAAAATCTTTTTTAAAATTTTGTTAGTAGTTAGGAGTCGAAGAGTTCATGTATGGACACTTGCTGTGTGTGAAATCTTTAAGAGTACTGATATATTTTTGCATATCAAAATATATCACCTTGCCTTTCTGGGCAATAATATTTATTATAAACCGGAACTTCTCACCTATCTTTCCTATTATAAATGATCTACTCAATAAATAATTTAAGAACAATTGTTTAAATTAGAAATATGATAACAATAATAATTCTTTTAAATAAAACCAAGGGAAAATCAGGGAAAGGTCATCCAGTAAAAGGATTTTATTGGTAATAAAAAATTGAGAAATTTGCATACACATAAAATACCGATGTTTTACTAATTTTATAAAACAAGATGTTATTTGTTTTTGAAAATCTTGTTGTCCAAAATATTAGTAAGATTAAGTATACGTCCATTTTTTTTCCTGGTTAGAAACGTGCAGTTTATATTTATAGTTGTTATAGTGAGATGAATGTCTGTCCACCTATCCCAGGTTTAGAAAATAAACTCATGTTGGGGCGCCAATCTTGTCCTTTATCAGAAGAACCACTTGCATTAGCGTTGAGGACAGTATCATATATATGTTGAGACAAAGCCACTATCGCCATCATTATGTATGATCCACGTCGATCTTGATAAGGATCTTGTGAGGCCACGGTAGTCTCATACGTAGTTTCCTTCTTCATCACAAAAAATGAAAATACAAAAACTCAATTTACGATTAATTACATGCACACACATATTGTTTAATCAACCAGCTTCTTCAATAAACCTTATTATCTTGCATGTGTGTGTGTACCATTATCATCAGTGAGCTTTTTTCAACCACACCGAGGCCAAAATAAAGCTTTAGCACACTCCTGTGATAATTTATAATTTCGTTTAGATTGTGTGGATCATATATCTCTGTCTTTCTCAATCTGTTTTCGACATATTTTTTTTATATATCACAACATTGGTCCACAACATATGTGTGTATGAGCTTTGTATCTACGTAAATATATAAGATCAAACAACTGGTTAACAAGAGATTTAAGACATTAAATAAACTAATTAATTATAAATATGGTATATATATGATGCTCTAGACTCTTCAACACCAAATATAAGATTTATTCTGGAAATAATAAGATTAACAAAAATAAGAAATAGATTTCTACAATTAGGATCAAAATAGACTCCTTAAGCATAAGGACGTACTAGAGAGAGTATTGATCTATTAGTTAGCTGTGAGAAAAGTGATAAATATGAGAAATAAAATTATAAAATACTACCTCCGGTCCTAAATATAAGAACTAATTGACTTTTTTTTGGAGAGGTTAAGGTTGCGAAATAGACTATTAAATCATGACATATTTGATATATTTTTAGATTATACATTAGTTTATAGGTAAAATAAACTAATCTAAGGGAGAAAATTAGGTAAATTAATTTATAATTAACTTAGTTTGTTTTTTTATAGGATTTTATAAAAAAGTCAATTAGGTCTTATATTTAGGACCGAAGGGAGTACATCATATTTTGAGCCAAAAGTCCATCACATACAATTAATTCTTTTATAGTTTTATTTAGTAAATGGAAGCAGTATATCATTATAGGCTTGACGTATATGTATAGTTGTTTACAACTACATATATGCTATCGTTAGAAGAAGAGTTAGATTTTCAATGCCGCACAGATATATGAATCCAAAGTCTCTGCTATAATCGGAAAGCATGTAATCATTGCTCATATTGGCTGGTTATTGCTAGTTGAGTTGCATCATTATTTTGCCTGAAATCCAAAGCAAAAAGGGCTTTAAATGTCACGGCCCCATACTATATGAATCGGTTACAATTTACCTGTTTCCTTCCGCGAGGGGAAAGCTAATAAGTAGAATGCAAAAACCTAAAAATATCCACAATGGAGGTAGAAAATCTGAAAGGGCAATTTTTTTCCGACGAGCGGTAAATAACTGAATATATAAAAGAATGATATAGAAAATTTAAAAGGAGTAAATGATTGATATGGCAAGAGGGGTGGTGTGTGTGGGGACTGCTGAGAAACGCTGTCTATCTCACAAAAACTGTCTCTGCAGTGCCAACGTTGATGTTTTTTTGGCTTTACGTATAAAAATTTAAGTAAGGCTCTATGCATCATGCATATCTGCCCCTTTATCTTCAGATCTGCACCACTATTCTCATCATTCCTAAAAACATTCTTTCCCCATAAATTGGCTTGGTGAAAATTATTGGTTCCCTCAAGTTTTCCCCCCGCAAGTCTTTTTTTTTCTACTCAATGTTATCCTATTTTGCAAATCATTCCAATGTCACCCCAAGCATTATTTAGCTAAAGTTTAACAGTTAGCTAGTGAGCTGACTGGGTCTGATGATCTTGTGTCATTTACTTTAATTTTTTTTTGTTAAAATGTTGATTTGTTAGTTCGATTTACAATTTTGATCAACTAACAATAAATTTGAGCTGAAAAACAAGTAAGACGAATGAAGTGGTGACCAAATTGAATTTATCACAAATTTGTTTAGTTTTAATACGTTCTCTCACTCTAATTTGAGAAACACTTTATAGTGATATAAAAAATTCACTATCAACATTTTGCTTAGGAATTGTGCCCATGTTTCTTCATAGCTAGGTCTCAACCCCAGATAAAAAGAAATAAAGGGTTTTGTCAGATATCCGAGATGTCCAAAGTAAAATTAAATTATACTCATCCGTTGATTTTTTTGATGAGGTATACACTTACACTACACACACACATGGGGGGAGGGGAGCAAATAAGGAGGTGGTGGGGTTGCTGATGATTTTTGTATTTTGGATCACGGTCAAATCAAATGTTTAATTCCAAGAGAGTTAATATATCTAGCTAGCTAGGTCAAGTTGAAAGAAAGAAAAAAAAAGTTAAAGAGAGAGGTAACGTGACTCTTTCATTTATCTAGCTAGCTAGGGAAGTGACCGTTCGAGTAAAATGAGACTGATCAACTGGGGTACGTATTATGAGGACCGAAACTGCAGATAGGGTTTTGTCACTATACTGGAGTATGATCGATTGCATTCTACACTTGCTTTTATCTTTGTCTCTTTGCATTGCATATATTAATTTGTTTTGTTTTGTTATATACATCAATTCACGTGAATGCCTCTCACCCCCTAGCTTCTCTCTCTTGCTGCCCTCTCATAACCCTATTCCTTGGTTGTCCTCCCCCATAATTAGTCTTCTTCTTCTTGCCCTATTCTTAATATTCCATCCCTTATTCTGTCCATTCTTGCAGGCAGTAACATCCTTCTCTTTCTTTCTGTTGGATATATTGATCCATGACTCCTGTTGCTATGAACCCTCCAAGCCCTTTCCTTCTCAAAGATCAAATAGAAGATCAGCACCATCCACCACTCTTTGTTTCTCCTCTTGATCATGATCCATCTTCTGCTTCTCTCTCTTCACGTCCCAGTTTCTTCCACTTACTAGATCATACACAGACTAACAGAGAAACCTGCCGAGAGTTAAAACATGGTGATCAAGAGGTAATAATAATAAGACTCTATCTTAATTATTTCATTTTCTTTTTTGAAAGCCCACATAATCAATTTCTCTCTTTAATTATATTATTTGCCAACCTTTATTGTATCATATATGCTTGATCTTGATATGTTCAACAAAATATGCCCATGATCACTAGTCGTGTAGCTATTTTTATGATCTTCACTTCCTTATTTTTGAAACATGAACGATATTTCTTGGTCGGCTCGGTGATGAATCGTACCATTGATTCACATGCGTGCACGCGCACATATGGCTTGATCTTAGTAGGGAATCAACAGCTACTAAAATTTGTGCTGTAAATTAATTCACAAGTGTATAATATATACGGCTTGATCTTAGAAGAGAATCAACAGTTAATAAAATATATACTGTTTTTTTTGCAGTTAGAACTGATTTCTGTGAGATAGATGTGCGCATATAGCTATAATATCTTGCGCATCATCACATAAACACGTTTTATTTATTTATTTTTTTTTACTTTTCGCGTTAGTTAATTTAAAAGAACAACGATCATCATTCATAAAACTATAAAATTATATCGGTCACTTTTTGTAGTATATAAATTATGTTTATTCATATAGTTTTAGTGACAAATATATTGATTATATTATGTATTTAATGTGTGTACAGGAACTGGTATTTCATGGTGGATCAAGCAGTCACCAAGTATGTTATTCATCCTTCAATAATTCACCCCAGCCTCAACAGGTTAACGAGGATTATCTGAGAAACGTGTATGGCGGCCACAAAGAGGAGGGGGTTGAAGAGAGCAACATTAAAAGCAGTTATGAGTCTGTACAATGGATGCCTTCTAAGATGAGGCTGATGAAGAAGATGATGATCCACAATAATACTAATCATGTCACTCCCAAAGCATCGACCGTTACTTCAAATAATACCCAAACCCGAGAACACCACAAAACCCAAAACCAAAAAAGCCCTTCTCATCATAACCACAGAAACAACAACACCACTAGGGTTTGTGCCGATTGTAACACTACCAGCACCCCGCTTTGGAGGGGTGGCCCCAAGGGTCCCAAGGTAAAAAAAATTACAACAACAATATTTTATTATGTACACTCTAGATATTTATTATTATATATCAGAAGCTTCCTATGTTCATCGTTAATAATATTGGACATATATACATACATTTGCATGTGCAGTCGCTATGCAATGCTTGTGGGATTAGGCAGAGGAAGGCGAGAAGGGCATTAATGGCAGAAGCTGGAAATGGTACAGTGAGTTGTAGACCGAATGGCAAGGAGAAGAAGGCTCGCACAAACCATTTTGTAACATTCAAGAATAATAGGTGCAAGGTCACTACTGGTGGAAGCAGTGAAGAAGGAACATCTGAGGGAGAAAGGAATAATAATAAGAATAATAATAACAATGTTGGATTTAAGGATTTGGCATTTAGTTTCAGGAACAACGTGTCGGTGATTGAACAGATGTTTCCTCCTGCCGATGAAGTAGCTCAGGCGGCGCTGCTTCTCATGGATTTATCCTATGCTTCTATTCCTATTTAGATTATTGTATTATTATTACTAGCTAGCTAGCACGCCCCGTTTTATCTTTTTTATTTACCACATTTATCCATAGCTAGCATATTGTTTTCATCTTGTTGCATTGCCAGTTTTGAAATGTAGCATGGTTTAGAAATTAACGTGTGTTGTACTTGTACTTGTTGACCGAACAAATAATTAAATAATAAATTAAACTGCTTAATTATGCATGTCTAAGAAGTCACTCTTTATTTTCTGTTCCCGTAACTTGTTGCATATATATACGAATAACTCTATATCTGCTATACTATCTCCAGCCCGGGAAATTTTCTGATCTGCAATTATATGTAAAATTTTTATTACTTATCTTAGGTATGAGATAAGATTGACCTTTTAAGAGATTAGCAATGTTAAGTAAATCACTTTAAAATATTTAATTATATTCAACTAACTTTTTTAATGTGAGATATGTTTAAAGATAAGTACTCTGTTTGGTCTACTAATATTTGGTCTCTCTAATATCCAAAAAATAGTCAACTTAACTTTATATATAAGAAGAATGGTAGTAAAATGCATTGAGTATACAACTTTTTAATAATAACATGACCGGTGAATGTTAAATTAGGCATAAAAGTGATGTTGTTTTGTGTTTGTTTGATTAAATCTTCAAAATATCTTCTACATATTTGTTCTATGGGTCATGAACCGATTTTTCCCTTCAAGTAGCCACTTTGGACCACTGAGGAACCTAAATTAATACCAGGTATAATTTCAGTTATGAAGTAATCAAAGTGGTCTAATTTTCCCCTGAATCGACAAACCCACCAATGGGCGTCGTCCACATGTCAATACTACATTTGTCAGAGGATAAAATTGGACCACTCTAGTTACTTCAAAATTGAAATTACATCTGGATTTAATTTAGGTCGTTTAGTGGTCCAGGGTGTATTTGAGGGCAAAATAGGGTAATTACCCTTATTACATTTATTCAGAAAATAGACAGAAATTAACAACAATTTTCTAAAATCTAGCATATGCCAAGAACATTTTAGATGTACACTTAGTGCCTACGCGTTAAGTAAATATATGAAACCTAGGCTTTGAGTCCCAAACCTAGGCTTTGAGCCCCAAACTTATGCCTCGAAATGAGGGTAGACATACTCTCACTTTCTTTATAATATCTTTTTTAGTCAAAACATATGTTTCATTTAAATTAGATAAACACTCACAATTTTCTCATTATAACTTTTTTGCCTAAAAACCCAAGTTTGGATAAGAAAACTTATGTTTTGTTATAAGCTATTTTTTTTCAAATTTTTCAAAAGTTATTCTTCACTATCTATTCTTGATATACTTTGAATGAATTAGTGTATTCACGTTACTCGTACACCAATAAAGGAGGCGGGGGGAGATTTGAACGGCCCATTTGAGCCCATAAAAAATATTCCAATAAAACATATAAAAGTGTCTTCCTCCTAGTCTGTTTGGGCCGACTGATCAGATGATTAGAGATGTGTTTCTTTTTCTTTCCCACAAATTAACAAATATAGTACTTATGTAGTTATGTATCTGCAGGAAAAATAGTTTTTCCCTTGTACCATCTATTAATGATTTTTTTGTTGGAGCTTTTATCATCTGTTTTTAAGATTAACAATTGTAATATTTTTTTAATTTTTTATTCTTAAAATAGCATACTTATTAGTTATTACATCTTCCTGCGTGTTATTTCATAAAAACGTCTCTCTGACCTTCCAATCCACTGAAAAAGAAATAGCGTCTGAGTAGTCATCGTAATTCTAATATTCCTAGCATAATCCTACGTCTGATGTTACTGAAGGAAAAAATTGAATTTTGTTGTGTGATGCAGTAGGTGAGGCCTTTGCTGGCCAAAAAAAGTCGGTGATGATGGTCTTTGCTGGCAGAAAATAAAAGCAGGGGCCGGGTGGTTTTTCTTTTTGGTTTTCATGGAGAGTTGATGGTTTTTAAGGTAATTATCAGGTGTGTGTGGGGCGATATCCATTATATAGAGTTTAAAGAATGAATTATTAATTACCCCACGTGATTATCGTTTAGAAGTTTTTATTAAATTAATATATTGAACATTATATAAAATATCAATGAACGTTGATTGAAGATTGACGCCAAATTTCTGACCTAAAAGAAAAAAGATTGACGCCAAACCAGTAAACTAGTTAGTTATAAGTTCTTGCTTATTTTTAACTTTTCAAAAGCACTCATATGATTTTTTTAATAAAAGAGGTAAACAACAATGACTTGAGGCTTGACACTTTTATATTTAAAAAGACAACTATCACTCTCTACATATTTATTTTTCCAATGAATTCCTATAAGGAAAACCAATATATATAACGCCTTAGGTGGCACGAGCACCTAATTGAATAGGCTCCTAATTATAAGACCACTTTAGTATTTTAGAGAAATTATAGATGCAAATTTAATCACTTGAAATTGTTTTTAATAATCTTTTTGTCCTAAAAATTAATTTATTTTATTTATAACTTAACCAATAATCTAATCACATGTGATATGTTGGTAAAAATAAATCACATGTGGTATATATTATAATTTAGTGGTCCATTTGTTTATTTAACCCCTACAAAAAAGTCAAAGTGATTTTATATATTCATAACCGACGGAGTATTATAGACAGAGTTAAGATTTTTATACTTATTTAGTAGGGGTGTTCAACAGACGGTTATGGGCCGCCGGTGGGTATGCTCGTACTTGTACCCGTGTAAAATGAACGGGTATAGGTATGCCTATACCCATGACGGGTTACAAATGAGCGGGCTATAAACGGGCGACCAGACGTTAAATAAACATGCGGTCAACAAAATTAAATGGGCGGCCCATGTAAGATAAACTATAAAACAAAATAACTAAGAACCAACAAAAATCGTCATAATAAAGAATAGAGCAAGCATTCAACTTTTAATCAATTTTGAATTTCATCTTGTTCTAACTCAATAATACCAACAAAATAAAATTATGAGTTAGGAGGGAGTGAGGTAAAATAAGAGTAATGTCTAAAAAATTGTAAAGAATAATAAACGAGCATTTAAACGGGCATGAGTACCTATGCAAAAATATGACCGCCCTAAATAGACTAACTTAAACGGGAAAATGTGGGCGGGTATGGGCATTACTTGAATGCCCCTACTTATTCGTTCCTTCCTCCTTTCATAAATTTATCAACAATTTGGGAGATAAGCTTATTGCTTAATATAAAAGTTATTTCTAATTTTTCTTAACATTCCCCCAATTTATCCCTATTGTTTGCACTTGTCAATTTTTTTGATCTTGAGATTTTCCCAATTCATCTCTATTAATACTAGTGTGTTCTTATAGTTTAAATTCGAAATCTTTAATTAAGTTAGCAAAATAACTTATCAGTTGAGCTAAGTGATAATGTAAATATGTCTTTGATTTAGGAAAAATAAGAACAGAGAGAGTATAACAAGTGTTGCTTGAAAAATAATATTGTAAATCTCTCCTCAATCATAAAAGGAGCAGAATGGAATCCTAATAATTGATAAACTGTCAATTAAGGAATAATAGTCATTTGGGCGTCATTCCACATTGAGTCAAGAAAATTCGATACTCAGCCATACGTGAGCCAATCATATAGAAATTGATAAATTTGGCTTTTATATATGACTTTAATCCAAACATCCTATAAGGTCAAAAAAAAAAAATCCAAACATCCTACGTATGCAAATCACATAATCAAATTCTATCTTCATTTTTAGCATTCCAGTCAAGCATACGTTATAACTCGCGAATTTGCGTTGGCATATCCCCACTGCCTATTTTCACAAAACATCCTCAAAATTCCTGCCACGTCAAACAGAATATTTGACCCCATTGGCCTAACTATAGCCAATACCTACGAAAGATTAAAAGCAAAAAACATATGTACATACATTAAATATATCCTGTTCATGGAACTTTTTACCACAGTTCATAAAAGGTTAAAAGTATAACTGTAGGTACTATTACTGTTCTAATTTTAGGTAGGCAAGAGATTCGGAATACACATGTACGTCCCCCTTCCAAGTACAATAATGTCAGAAACGCATTGAATTGAAGTAACAATGTAACATGATTAGTCATAAAACGCACAAATATGCCATAATTAATTATCTCTTCCACCAAATCAAACGTGCCCTCCACAGAAACCAGATGGAGCCCATAGTCACATTAGGAAGAGCCTGATTCGTAGTATTCTGCTTGAATCTTATCCTAGTGTCACCCATTGATTCTCAATTTCCCACCTTATGATTTTTTTGTTCCTTTCTCCTCCCCCTGGATAAGCCTGCTGTGAAACAGAATTGGCCACCAAATTCATCAAACCAAAAAAAATCAGAAATTTGTGACACAAAAAAAAATTCAGAAATTTGTGACCCCACTGCCCAGAAAAAAGAAAAATTTAGAAGAAAATCTCCTCACTCTGATAGATAACACACATGGCATTCATTTTCATCCATTGAAACTCAATCCCTATAGCTTCATTCCCTTCCATTCATCCATTTCCAGAGTTTGTGGTGATTTTGGAGGTCAGTATAATAGTGATACCATTGAATCTGTCTTTTTCCTTCATAGGTTGGCGTGCACACACCAACCACCTACCATTTCTACCAGATCTCAAAGCTATTTCCCCTGAAAATCACGCCTTCAGTGCTCATTTATTTAATATTCAATATTCAATACATAACATAAAACATTAAAAACCCATCTATATCTTATTTATACACAAAGGCCAAGAGACTCACTCTATTATATACTCATCACCATTCATTTCATTCATTCACCAACCCCAACTTGCACTTTCCACTTCCAAAGTGTGAAATGGAATCATAGAACACAACCCAATAAGAAAGATTCCATTTTTTCATCACATATTCATTCAAAATCCAAACTTTTTGCAGATCTTTCTCTCTGTGAATTGCCTCAATGGAACGTGCAAGGAGGGTAGCCAACAGGGCGATTCTGAGACGCATCATTTCACAAGCTAAGCAGCACAGAAAGAATGAGCCTTCAATGAATAATAATTCTTCAACACCTGTGTTGTACACACCTTCAAGGTATGTGTCATCTTTTGCTTCCTCTGCTTTCAGAGGCAGAGGATCTAAATCTGAGAACTTGCAAGGTGGTGGTAATGCTCTTTCACGTAATGTTGCTTTCTTGGGTGGTGCTTATTCTCAATCTCGATCCATTTCTGTTGAGGCTCTCAAGCCAAGTGACACTTTTCCACGTAGACATAATTCTGCTACACCTGAGGAACAAAGTAAGATGGCTGAGTCTTGTGGATTTGATAATCTTGACTCACTTATTGATGCCACTGTGCCTAAGTCTATTCGTTTGAATGAAATGAAGTTTAATAAGTTTGATGGAGGGTTGACTGAGAGCCAGATGATTGAGCACATGCAGTATTTGGCGTCTCAGAATAAGATTTTCAAGTCTTATATTGGTATGGGGTACTATAATACTTATGTGCCACCTGTGATTTTGAGGAACATTATGGAGAATCCAGCTTGGTATACTCAGTATACTCCTTATCAGGCTGAGATATCCCAGGGACGTCTTGAATCTTTGCTTAATTTTCAGACTGTGATCACTGATCTCACTGGTCTGCCTATGTCTAATGCTTCATTGCTTGATGAAGGAACTGCTGCTGCTGAGGCAATGGCAATGTGTAACAATATTTTGAAGGGAAAGAAGAAGACTTTTATCATTGCCACCAATTGTCATCCTCAGACAATTGATATTTGTAAGACTAGAGCTGAAGGTTTTGATCTGAAGGTTGTTACTGCAGATGTGAAGGATATTGATTACAAGTCTGGTGATGTTTGTGGTGTGCTTGTTCAGTACCCGGGTACTGAGGGTGAGATTTTGGATTATGGAGAGTTTATTAAGAAAGCTCATGCTCATGGAGTTAAGGTTGTGATGGCTTCTGATCTTCTTGCTTTGACTGTGTTGAAGCCACCTGGTGAGTTGGGAGCTGATATTGTTGTCGGTTCAGCTCAGAGGTTTGGAGTTCCAATGGGTTATGGAGGTCCTCATGCTGCTTTCTTGGCCACATCCCAAGAGTACAAGAGGATGATGCCTGGAAGAATCATTGGTGTCAGTGTTGATTCTTCTGGAAAACAAGCCTTGCGTATGGCAATGCAAACCAGAGAGCAGCATATCCGTAGAGACAAGGCCACTAGCAATATATGTACTGCACAGGTACTACCTTTTATTGTTCTCTTATAGTAATTTGTAGGTATATTTAGTACATGAATAGTTTGATTTATAATCATCATATCACGCAGAATGGATTACCTTTACTGTAGAGTATTTTGGAGCCATGTTTTGGTCTTGTATGAGTTTGCTGATTTGGTTATTTTTAGGAACTGCTTTTGATTATATTTACTGTTTTCTTATAGTAAAGTTGCAGGTATTTACAACATGAATAATTCTATCTATAATTAATTAACATATCCTACTGAAAGGATTAACCATTATTGTAGAATATTTTGGAGCTATGTTCTGGTCTTGTATGAGTTTGCTGATTTTGTTAGATCTGATTTAATTTTTTAGGCACTGCTTGCAAACATGGCTGCTATGTATGCTGTTTATCATGGACCTGAAGGGCTTAAAACTATTGCCCAACGAGTTCATGGTCTGGCTGGGGTACTTGCTCTTGGACTGAAGAAACTTGGGACTGTTGAAGTTCAGGACCTTCCCTTCTTTGACACTGTTAAGGTTAAGGTTGCTAATGCCCATGCAATTGCTGATGCTGCTACCAAAAGTCAAATAAATTTGCGAGTAGTTGATGGAAACACTGTAAGTGTTTTACTGTTTTTTTAGCATCATATTCGCTATATTGTTTTCGCATGTCATTAATTATGCTGTTTGATTGATTTTTAGATCACTGTTTCCTTTGATGAAACAACCACCTTAGAGGATGTTGATAAGCTTTTCAAAGTTTTTGCCAGTGGCAAGCCTGTAAGCAATATTATCCTTTTCTTAATTATCAATCGTTCTATCTTTCACCCCTTCAAGTCCATCTAAATCCTGTTTTGTTATCAGGTCCCATTCACAGCTGCATCTCTCGCCCCAGAGGTTCAAACTGCACTTCCTTCTGGACTAACTAGGGAGAGCCCTTATTTGACACATCCCATCTTTAACACGTAAAATACATCCCTTTCCACTAGATTTGAGGTTACAAAGTTTTGTTTGGAAGCTTACCTGCTTTAATTTGTTCTAAATAGGTACCACACTGAGCATGAGTTGCTAAGGTATATTCATCTGCTACAGTCAAAGGATCTCTCACTGTGCCACAGTATGATTCCACTTGGATCTTGTACAATGAAGCTGAATGCCACAACTGAAATGATGCCGGTGACATGGCCTGGCTTTACCGACATTCACCCTTTTGCACCAACTGAACAGACTCAAGGTTATCAGGTAATTTTAAAGGTTTAAATAAAATATTATGATGACCTTGATGGAAGAGATTTTATGAATGCTTTTATTTCCATTATTTTGAGGTAGGCAACATCTTCTTTCTGTGTCTGAAAGAGCAACTTTTTTATCAGGAAATGTTCAATAATTTGGGTGATCTATTGTGTTCAATTACTGGGTTTGACTCTTTCTCTTTGCAACCTAATGCTGGTGCTGCTGGAGAATATGCTGGACTTATGGTTATTCGTGCATATCACAAGGTATGCCAACATTGGCCATTATAATTGCTTACCTTTTGTGGGTAGAATTCTGTTGGGCATTCTTGATTTCTTTTGATTCAAAATTTAGGAATCACTGGTAGCTCTCCTGTTATTGGTTTTGCATTTTAATAACATGTCACTTAAAGTCTAAGGTGTAGCATATAGACTAGAACTTGAAAAAAATTCTCTTTCCTAATATCTACAATGACAAGCAATGCAATTTCCCCCATATTAATAACTCCTTTTATGAATGTTGTGATTTGTATATGTGATATGTGATGTCTACTACCTTTTGCAATTGGAAACTGTAGGCAAGGGGAGACCACCACCGTAATGTTTGCATCATACCTGTTTCAGCACATGGAACAAACCCTGCCAGTGCTGCTATGTGTGGAATGAAAATTGTCCCTGTTGGAACTGATGCCCATGGGAATATCAATATTCCAGAGTTGAAAAAGGCTGCTGAAACACACAAGGATAACTTATCCGCACTCATGGTACTACTTGTTTCCTTTTGGGTTAGTATTTGGGTTGATAGGAATAAGACTGTAAAACTTGAGCATCACTAATATTCATATGGTTTTGGTTTAAATCATAGGTCACATACCCTTCAACTCATGGTGTTTACGAGGAAGGTATTGATGAGATATGCAAGATTATTCACGATAATGGAGGTCAAGTGTATATGGATGGGGCTAACATGAATGCCCAGGTTTGTTTTTCTGTGTAAATCTTCACATTCTTGTGCACTTTTTGGGCTAATTTTTCAAGTTGAGCTGATCCAAATTGTTCAACTGTGGTGTTGGCCAACATTATACATACTTTTGGCAACGTTAGTTCATTGATCAATTTGGATTATGGCTTCATGTTTATAGGTGGGACTCACAAGCCCTGGCTGGATTGGAGCAGATGTGTGCCATCTCAATCTTCACAAGACATTCTGCATCCCTCATGGAGGTGGTGGTCCTGGCATGGGTCCTATTGGTGTAAAGAAACACTTGGCACCATATCTGCCTTCACACCCTGTGGTAAAAAATTGCATACTGTTTGTTATTGATGACGTAGTGTACAACATGCAAACATTTTATTCGTTTACCCTTGAGAAGGCTCATTATGTTCTTAGTAAATCATCCTTATTTGTAAGTTTGATTTAGTTCTTTGATAGTATCTGCTACCATTCTGAAGGTATCCACCGGCGGTATTCCTGCCCCTGACAAGAGTCAGCCTCTTGGTACCATTTCTGCAGCACCTTGGGGTTCAGCACTCATATTGCCAATTTCTTACACTTACATTGCCATGATGGGTTCGAAAGGACTCACTGATGCTTCCAAGATAGCCATTTTGAATGCTAACTATATGGTCAAACGATTGGAGGTTTCTGCCTTTCTCCCTTGATCTTGAAATTCTGTCATGTCTAATGTTTCTGTTTACTAACCTTTTCTAATGCTTTGGGATTTGCAGGATCATTACCCTGTTCTTTTCCGAGGAGTCAATGGAACAGTTGCCCATGAATTCATTATTGACCTGAGAGGCTTTAAGGTAGCTCCCTTTGTTGTATACATTTATTTTGAAGTGCATCAGCTATAGTCTGATTAATAACTCTAAGCTATTTGTGTCATAGAACACTGCTGGGATAGAACCTGAAGATGTGGCCAAGCGCCTTATGGACTACGGGTTTCATGGACCGACTATGTCATGGCCTGTGCCTGGTACTCTCATGATTGAACCAACTGAAAGTGAAAGCAAGGTATCGTGTTTTTCTCTGTAACTTCTTTGTTCTCCTCACATAGCAGCCATAATCTCTTCTTATCTAAGCAAGAAATGTCATTGCAGGCTGAGTTAGACAGGTTTTGTGATGCTCTCATTTCCATTCGAGAAGAGATCGCAGAGATAGAGAAAGGGAAAGCTGATATCAACAATAATGTACTCAAGGTAAAAATAAAGGTTCCCTCTTGAATGTTCTTCATGAATATGGTCATTTGACTGCAAATCAATCAGTCAATACACTTTGTGAGTGATTCCTTTCATCATTAACATGGCACCAATCTTTGTGCAGGGAGCCCCTCATCCTCCTTCATTGCTAATGGGAGATGAATGGAGCAAACCATACTCTCGGGAATATGCAGCATACCCAGCTCCATGGCTCCGTACTTCCAAGTTCTGGCCTACCACAGGTATAAGTTACAATGTTACATTACATCTTCATATCTTCCTTTAGTTTATGTGTAATTCATTGAAGCTTAGATTAACTAATGACTTTGTTTCAATTAATTGACTGATTTATTTATTTAATCACATACTAATGAATGTGATTTTGTGTTGATCAGGACGCGTGGACAATGTATATGGTGACCGTAACCTTATCTGCACCCTCCTCTCAGTGCAACAGACTGCTGATGAACAAGCTGCTGCATCTGCTTAGTGTTCCCTTGTGCACTATCTTCATTTCTGTATTTGTACATAAACTCTCCTACTATATCCTTGCACTTTCTTACTCACGTTTCCCATAATTCAATGCTCTTTCATTTCATCCAAACACAGCCCACAAGCCAATATTTTCCCTTCCACATCTCACTTTAAAAAGGAAAAAATGGATAACAAATATACAGTTGGAGTAATAATAGCTCAAGCATGTTGTCATTTACTACTTTATATTGGAATAAAGTTGATATGATTCATGTAGAAATTCAATGGCTCTAGCTGTAGCATGTATATGTATACTCATTACTCACCTAGATGAGAAAACTTGATAGAATATAGTTTTATTAACTCCGTAAATGTATTGTTTTATTTTCTATGCTAAAATGAGGTATGGATTCATTGCAATATTCCTTACTAGTAATTTAATAAGGCTGCGAGAAAAACATCAGTGTCAATAGAAAGCCCCAGTATGAAATATGATTATGAATATATTAACCTGAAATGGCCGTGATTTGCAAGCTATGAAAAGTTTTAATCTCCAAAGGATTATCGAGTCATCTTGGTTTGTTGGGTTACATTCATTTTCAGATTTTTTTTTTTTGGTTTTTCGACCCTTGAAACTTTCTATATTTATGGTTTATTTTACCATAAATTAAAGACTCAATTTGTTGGTAGATCCAAATTTTTCATTTCCACATATTTTGAGATATATATTTCTTCATTATTGTATTTTCTTTACATGCTTTGTGTAATTAATTAATATCAACACTTGAATAAATTATTATTTTTAAAAAAATTAGTGGAATACTATTTCAAACTCATTTTTTAAATAAATGTTTGAACTAATCAGCAAGTCAGCTACTTGTCACTTGTGCATTGAGTTTTGAAATTTTTTTATTTAAGTATTACTCCATCGCCTTTTTCAGATAAGAGGTAACAAAAGAATTTTTTGATCTAAATAATAAGAAGTAACATATGAAAATCAAAATAATAAATGTATAGAGGGAGGGAGAGACAGAGAGGTGATGTATATTAAATGATGTAAGAATGGAATTGAAAAATTACAATAATTTTACTCCTAATAAATAATTCCACTATATTTCCTTGGTTTATGTAAAATAGTTGGCTAACTCTTATAATATGGAGTCAATGAATAATTTCTTATTATTTTATTGAGGATGAATAGTGGGGTGGTTGCTGAAGTTAGTGAGAGAATGTAATATGTGTACGAGAACAATGCCTCTTTGTGTCTGTTTACAATACAAGATGACAAGTTAACCATGCATGGAAAAGTTAAAAAGCTCAAGCCTTTGGGAACTTTCTTCGGCAGATGATACAAACATTTCAAAATGACGTTAATTTCTGTGACTATTATTAGGAAGCTCAAGCCTAAGCGCACACCATTTGTATTTTTCATACCAAAAGATATATTTTTACTATTTGAATAAGGTATTACAGACACATGACAGAAAATTAAGAACATAACCTCATAAATTCAGTAAAAAAAATAACATCATAAAAAGAGGCATACAGACTATAAAACAAGAAATAGGGTAAATCATAATATCCTAAAAAAAAGTTATTTTTAGTCATATTTATATAGGTTGAAACTTTTTTTCCATGACCGAATTTTGCTTCATTTTACCTTGTCTATATTGTCATCTATTTTCGGGGTCTTTTGTATGCGTTCCGCAACTTAAAATATGCTACACGTTTTATTTAAATTAACCGAAGTCTCTTTTTTTTATTATAATTTAATTAATCACCAAGACCATTCAATTATAATTTAGCTTAGACCCTGAAAAATACTATCTCTTGACTCTTGCCACCGCATAAAATAAAAACTACTCCATCCATTCGTTCCTAAATACATGACTTATTAAAAAAGGTAAATATTTTCTGAGTATAATATATATCTATTTATTTTTCTTAGGTTTTTCATAAACTAACCCTATTTTTAATGCTTCTCAATTACGAACAAGTAAAATAATGGAGTGTGAATAAAGATATATAGTTGAGTTGTTTTGGTAGTATATCATGAATTTTGAATAATTTAATAACATCTTCAATATAATCAAATTAGTTAAATACGTTTTATATATTCAAGAACGGACCTGATAATACTTTGTTTTTTGCCATAATTTTTAATGAACTATTACTTTCTTTGTCTCTAAATATATGATATAATTGACTTTTTAAAAAATACTAAGAAAACTAAATAACTTATTTGACTTATAGGCTAATAAATAACTTATTTAACTTATAGGCAAAAAAAATAGTCCCAGTCCCATGGAGTGATTGGTTAATATTAGTAACTAATATTGGGTTAGTCCTATTACATTGACATAACCTTTTTGTGATTGAAAGACTAAAACCTAACACACCCAATTAATTTATATTTTAACATGCTAACATATAATCTAGTTAATAAATATAAATACTAAGAATATATGATGCATTTAACTTCATTCATATAAAAAATTGAATGAATAATCTTATATTTAAGGACGGGGAATGTATATTATTTTTCTTTTTTTTTATTTAAAGGGGCAAGCACTGACGACTTGAGGTTACAAGCGGGATCGAACCCGCAACCTCCCACCTAAAGAGGAGATGTCATACCACTGAGCTACAAGGCCTTTGTAATGTATATTATATGTATAACTCTAAAATGATTATCCTTTTTATTCAGTGATAAAAAAATGTGTAGGTTGGTGTCAGTGGATGCTCCGGGTAAGGTCTTAAATTCAAGGTCTTAAATTCAAATTTGTATGAAGACATAAAATGACTATAAGAGAAGTAACTTCAATTGAAAAACTATAAGAGAACTAACTTCAATTGAAACCAGTAACAATTGAAACCAATTATTATATTCGTATCAAAAATCAAAACTATAATGTACGCATTGTGTTATAAAATCACGGGCAAATTGGCTGAATGGGTATCAGTTTCCATGGACACCGACAGGAGTTGAAACAATTATCAAATGAACAGTGCAGTTTGGTTTGACTAGAAGTTATGCTGGCACTCTCTATGAAGTAATTAAAAATATTGCCTATTATACCTCATGGAGGGGAGAACTGTTTTTTTTTCATGATTATACTCCTTTCGGTCCTAAATATAAGATCTAATTGACTTTTTCGAAAATCCTATAAAAAGCAAAATAAGTTAATTATAAATTGATTTACCTAATTTTTTCCCTTAAATTAGTTTATTTTACCTATAAACTAATGTATAATCTAAAAATATATCAAATGTGTCATGATTTAATAGTCTATTTTGCAACCTTAACTTCTTAAAAAAAATCAATTAGGTCTTATATTTAGGACCGGAGGTAGTATTAAACTTCGATGATTTTCACTTCTCACGACTTCTAGTGTAATGGATGCATTTATTTTGTTTCTCTGCAGCACAATGTTGGTATGAAACATTGGTGTTTTTGTTTTGTTTTTGGACTCCAAACTTAAGTGTAGGTTGGTTTTGTTTGTAAGCTCTGTGTGAGTGTGTGTTAGCTTGGATTGAGCTAATTCTACTCTCTCCTCTGTATTGAGCTTTTGTGTTGGAGTATTGGCTACGTGATTTAGTTAATGTCCAATATTTTGATGCATTCTATACTGATATTTGAGGACGATTGTCCCCATTATAAAAATAGATTGTCCTTGTTAAGCTAATTAAATTTTTTTTATGTTATACTCTTCTAGTTCTCATTTTAAAACCATTAAAAGCGGTTAAAATTATAAATATGTTTGAAATATAATTTTTTTTGGATTAAACTGCAAAAATACCCATGTTATTATGTTTAAGATGTAAAAATACTCATGTGATTTTTCTGGCCTTGTTTTGAAATGTTATTATTTATTTTGTTAAAAAAAATTAAATCACATGGATATTTTTCACCTTAGCCATAATTGCATGAATATTTGTGCACTTTAATCTTCTTTTTTAATACTAGTCTTATCCATTGTGAGATTATAAAGATAGAGAAATAGAAATATTAATAAGTATGAAGCAAGGTTGAAGGAGAGAGGGAATAAATGCAAGCACCAACTTAACATTTATTTAATGTAATATTTTAAATGTTAGGGTAAGATAGGAAAAAAAAAATCACTATATTATAAGATATCCCACTGCAAGTTTTTATATTTTACAAAAGAGACTAGAGGGAGGGTGTATTAGCTAATGTACTCTACTATGCCTTAATGCAACATCTAATTGTAGAGTTGATTTAGATTATAGAAGAGTTATAGGTCTTTTATAAACCACATTTATAGCCAGCTACAACAACTTACAAGTTCCATATTTTATTAAATGGCTTTTCCAAATTTCAATACAGTTCATTCAGCAAAAATAAAAAAAAAAAGTGTGTCGTACATACTTCACTAGTAAAAACAAACACCATTGATAACCTGGTGGATTGATGTGAGTGGTAAGTACTTTCGTCCCTTAAGCAAGTGGTTGGAGGCTCAATCCCCAACCCCTGTGAATGTAGCAAATTTCACAGTCAGTTGTTTACTCTCTAGTCTCTATATAGGATTTCAGGACAGCGAGATATTAGTCTTATTTGACACGCAGTGGAATACCCTTTGAAAAAAAAAAACAAACACCATTGATACATTAATCGGTGCAGGTCAACCAAGCCAACGGTGAAGATTAAATGCAATCCACAGGCCTCCTTCGAGTGAAAAGGGGGGATAAGACATGATTTAAAATCTAATCAACTTTAATCCAATCATCAAAGCAAAGAGTGAAAATAAAATCAGTTAATAATCCAAGTCATCAACCCATCCACGTCACGAGAAGAAGGTGAGCGGATAATTGAAGTCCTTCAACTTCAACAAGTAGTAATAACTTGAGCAACAAAGAAAGAAAGAAAGATGTGCGCACGTTAAGCGAATCTCCTTCCTTATCCTTCGTCCCCAAACGGCGCACGTTAGCACGGCCAAGCTTCATATCGCAAAAACCACCAAAGCGCTCATTCATGATCATCATCATTATCATCATCAATGTCCAAAATGAAGCATCTTCTGCGAAAGCTTCATATAGGCGGAGCAATCAACGAGCCTCACAGATTACCTACCGCTCCAATCCCTAATTTACCCTCATCGTCGAACACAGGACGGCCTAATGAGCCGGCGGCTGATCGTACGGACACGGAGGAGAGAGGAGGGGATTTTAATTTACTGGAGGAGGAGTTTCAGATGCAGTTGGCTTTAGCAATTAGTGCCTCTGATCCTGATGTTCGCAAGGATCCTGAGTCTGCTCAGATCGATGCTGCTAAGCAGATGAGCTTGGGCAGCGCAGCTTCTGTCACCGACACTGAAGCCCTCGTTCAGTTTCAATCGCTTCGTTATTGGGTAAATATAAGATCATTTTCCCTAATTTGATTAGATTAAGTATGCTGGTTAATTAAGTTAGCTGTTAGTACATGATATTTCTAATATACCCTAACTATGTAAACATTATTAGGTTTTATTTGTGAAAGAGTTGGGAAAAATTATTAGAAAGTTGCTTATATTTATATTCAGGAATAAATTGAACTTTGAAAGTTATCTTATACTCCCTCCATTCCACTTTCCCTAATTTGAGTAGATTAAGGAAGTAAGTTACATGATATTACTAATTTATCCCAACTATATACTTTTATCCCCACTCTCCCTCTTTTGCTTGTTATTATATGTAAGCATTGTAGGGTTAATTTGGGAAAGAAATTGGGAAAAGTTAGAAAGTGATCTCATAATTAGGAATAAATTGAATTTCAAAAGTGAACAGAGGGAGTATTTAGGAACGGAAGGGAGTAATTTTTGAATATGAACATGTGTTGTGGTTACTTTTCAATGGTTGCCACTTAGGGAAATAAATCATGGTACAAATATGGCTTCTAACTTCATTTTTTTTATCACCGGCAGAATTATAATGTGATTGATTATGAGGAGAAAGTGAAGGATGGATTTTATGATTTAAATGGATTTTCGTTAAATTTGAGTGAACGAGGGAAGATGCCATTGTTGGTGGATCTGAAAACTGCTGTGCCCTCTGAAAATGTTGGGTGTGAAGTGATTTTGGTGAATAGAATGGTGGACATTAAGCTGAAAGAGCTTGAGAGGAAAGCCTTTGCTGCGTCTAAGGGCCGTTGCTTATCTGGACAAGGGCTGGTTGCGAGTGGCTTGCTTCAGAAACTTGCTGATATTGTTGTTACAAGAATGGGCGGACCAGTTGGTGACCCTAATGAGATGATCAAGAAGTGGTCAGCTAGGAGTTGTGAGTTATGTGATTCTTTGAGGTCAATTGTTATTCCTCTTGGCTGTCTTGATGTTGGACTTTCTCGCCATCGAGCTCTGCTGTTTAAGGTTGTGAAATCTTTCTATTCCTGCTGTGAAAGGCCTGTGCATTCAAAATGTTCGACTGGAGACAATTAATTTGTCTGATTTCTAATCATTATCCACTTTTATTCTGAGAACTTTTTTTTCTTGTTTGATTTATAAGGTCTAATTTATCAGTAGTCATTGAATGGACTGTGCATATCATATGACCACATCTGGTGAAAGTGACGCCAGTCATCTTTTTAACTTAATGGAAGAAGATAAAGCCTTCCTGTTTTCCTTTTGGGCCAACCTTTTTCTTAAATTAAAATACCATTTCTTTTGCCTAGTTACCTTCATTGTCAATATTTATTATGCAATTCTTTTTTGCCAACATATTTATTATGCAATTCACTTGATTATTTTGGGAAACATATCCACTAAGAACATTCTCATTCCGTCAATGCTTAGGTCATGGCTGATAGGATTAACATTCCGTGTATGCTGGTTAAAGGGAGCCATTACACTGGAACCGATGATGGAGCCGTGAATTTGATTAGAGATGATGATGGAAGGTAATATCCTATGGTGGAATTTCACTGCCCTTATATGCGTTACATTTTATAGGAGTTTTGTTCAGTAGAAAATATAGTCAGCATCGCTATATATCATGCCAATTAGGATGCCTTTCATTGAGTTAGAAGCTCTGTATCATAGTTAAAAGGATTACATCCAAAACCAGTTGATTTTGCATACATTTTTGTAGCGCTCAATCTTGATGCTCATTAAACTTGATGGTACAATGAAAATGTAAAATTGTATGTATTTAATAAATAGGTTCTTGTTACGTTGGCATCTGTTCCTATTTATGCTAATAGAAGTTCCTTAACTAATTAATCCTTTTGACTTATTCCTACCTAATCGCTAAGTAACGCCTGGTCTCTCTTTTGAGAAAGTTGGTCCTCTTTCTTTATTCATTGTGATGTTTTGATTTTAATCATTCCTCTTTATGCGTGCAATAAAAAATATGGCATTGGGAGTGCAATGGGTTGCATAGGACCTTACTTCTAATGTTGTGCTTTAGCATTTTTATATTTCTCTACTTGAGCTTTCTTCATTCTTTCCAGAGATCAGGCTATAAATGAATTCAAGATCTTTCCTGCCTTATTGATCACATATTCTTTATTCCTTTTAATAAAGAAACTTGATTGGTCTGTCATTTATATTGAAATAATTTCTGATGATATTATTGATTAATTGAATTGTTGCAGTGAATTCATCATTGATTTGATGGGGGCACCTGGTGCTCTTATTCCTACCGAAGTACCCAGTAGTCTGCTCAAAAACTACAGTTTTTCTGTAACAGGTTCTGCTGAGATTGCAGAATTACCTAATAACGCCCATCTCATACTTGATGGTGGAACTGGAGTGTTGGCAGTGTCATCTGATATTGATCGAACTTCAACAGTGGGCTGGGTTCAATCAGCACAATTATTGGATGTGGACAGTCTAGAAACAGTGGATGCAAGGAATCGATGTGGAATAAATCAAATTCTTCAGTCTACGCATATATCATGTGAAAGCACATCTCACACAGAAGCTTCATCTGCAGAAAAGGTGCAAGTTATCCCATTAGAGAGCGGTGCATTTCCCCTTCCTGATCTATCTTCAGATATCTTTAGAAAAAATACAAGTGGAAATGAATTTTATGAACAGATTCATCAACTTGATAGAAAAATTGTTGTTGATACTTTCCAATCTGATCCAAGCTTTGAGAAGTCCCTCATATCTTCCCAAGGGGTGTGCACTGCCTGTGAAGTTAGATTCTGTGAACCTGCTGATTGGTTAGCTGAGCAGAAGGAAGAACTGGAGCAAAGTGATACCGTGCTTGAAGATACAGGTCCTGTCAATCTGCTAAAGATTCAAGGAGAACAAGTTATTGATTCTTCCTTGACCAAGGCAGCTGTTTCTTGCAGGAGGCAAGTTGAGGTTGACTCAGTCTTTGATGATGCAAATGGTATTGATAATGAAGTTGGAGTGGCTTTTAATTACAATCAACATGAAAATATTTCTGGAATTCAATCGAAAGAGGTCAATAATCGAGATCGCAGCCTATATGATGGTAAAAATGATATTGTCAAGTCAGTACTGGGTGAGGGCTCAGAATGGGAAATTCAATGGGAGGATCTTCATATTGGTGAACGTATTGGTATAGGTATGGTTTCATTTTTTCCATCACATGTTAGTCTTTTGTTTTTCACATTTCAATGCTATTTTAAATGTGTATTGGTATATATGATTTCATTCTTTTTATTGCACACTAGTCTATTTTTATATTTATTTCAAACAAGTATTTCACCCCGTGCGTTGCACGTGGGACAGATGAATGTCAACAATATATTATTTTAAACATATCTTCAAATACTAGATATGTTTTCAAATGCAATATGAATCCCCTTCTGAAAAGTTATGTACAAGTTTTAAATATATCTATAGCGATTGTCCCAAAAAGGAAAAAACTCTTATGTGTCGTAGAATGTGGCCTTGTGCCTTATTCCTTTTAGGAAGCTTAGTGGCATCTTGTTGGCAAAAAAGAAAAAAGAAAAGGAGAAGCTTAGTGGCATCTCAATGGTTATGTAATTTATTTACTTTTGCTGGATATGTAACCAATTAAGAAGAACTGACACGCCAGAAATACTGATGTATCCCTATCTGATTCACATTCAACGCGGATACACAAAGTGTATGTATGTGTACTTCTGTGTCGGACTCATCCATATCTGCATCCTGTAATAATACCCTTCTCTGCGTTATTGCTCTCTATTAATACTTAGCCATTTAGTCATGTTCATGCTTTTCATTGCTTTGCTTTATATGAAACTCTGCAGTTGTGTTGGAAAAAGACTAGCACTTCTGCTGTAGCCTTGTGTGGTGTGTTTTTAATTGATCATTGTCTCTTGTCCTTTTCTCTCTCTGGATAAATACTGATATGCATAAATATGCGTGGTTATAATTTTTACATATATATAAAATTTCATCAATTATATATTACACACACCCCATAGCCGTGCACTAAATTTTTTATAATTTTCACGCTCACCATTTCATGGAACTGTATCCAATTCTCTTACCGGTATCAATATATAATTTTTCAACTATCAAATAGCACCAGGTTGGAAATGTACCTTTTTGTTTCTATGATGTTATATAATGGTGCAACTACCATCTGATGCTGCCATCTATGTGTTTTTTGTTTCTATGATGTTATATAATGGTGCAACTACCATCTGATGCTGCCATCTATGTGTAGGTTCTTATGGTGAGGTTTACTATGCTGACTGGAAGGGCACCGTAAGTCTTGTCCATCTTTTGCACAACTGCATTGAAATTTCTGGTTTATGGTGTATTTTCTGAATGTTTTTCGACTTGAATGGTAATATTTTTACATGGATTTTTCTTTATACTTCTTACATATCTTGTTTCTTCCCTCTTATGAGTGTTGATTTGTTCTGGATGACTCTATGCATAAAGAATTCATGTCAAAACATCAGTAAATTGGACAAAGTTCTGCTAATGTTGTGCTCTCTAGGACACTAAAAGTATGTTAACTTGATTTTCAACAAGCAAAATAAATGAGGTTTATAAATGTCTAAAGATTTGGTTAACAATATATCTAAAGATATGGTTACTAATAAATCACAATAGCGTTGTATGATCTATGTAGTCAACCCCTCCTAGTGGGATACAACTTTGTTATTGTTGTTGTTGTATAGATGTCTAAATGCAAAAGTACATTGTGGGTCTGAATTTGGTCTCAAAAGCTTAAAAATAATCGATCCTTTTCCTGCTATTCTTTGTCAAAGTTAAGATATGTTGCTGAATTTTGAGGTGTAATTGGTGAAGAAAACTTCAAAAGCAACCATAAGCTTTATATGAATATCTTTTTTTGTCACTTTTTTGTTTGATGTAAGTTGCCTATGTTTATGGCCACATTCAAAGAAGGTCATTTGATGTATTAGTGAAGAGGGTTGGTCAAGTAATATGGAGTCAGTTTAAAAGAGGGAGAGGGACCAAAGAGAACACCTAGGCAAGTTATTGAGTGACACCTTTTGTTACAATGGCATCGTGTGATTTATGTGGCCAACCTTACTTAGGGAGATTAGAATCTGTTGCTGTTTTCATGTTTGATGTCTATGTTGGTATGCTGTTGTTATGCTGTTTGTGTGAAAACCTATTAGTTTATATCAATTGAATGCACTGGCAGCATAGCACTTTTTGTGTTCTGAAAATACATATCTATTACTGGTTCTTCATCTTTTCTGCTGACACTAATATGGGCAGTTTGCGTGAATTGTTTGGTACGCAGGAAGTTGCTGTGAAGAAGTTTCTGAATCAAGACTTCTCTGGTGATGCGTTGGCTCAGTTCAGATCTGAAGTAAGCATTTAGATTTTCTTTCTTTTGGTGTGACTACATACCTTAAAATACCCACATCTATGAATATGAGGTATTAGCAAGCATATATAGATTCATTCATGTCTGCTGCTTTCTGTAGGTTGAGATCATGTTGAGGCTGCGACATCCGAATGTTGTACTTTTCATGGGAGCTATCGCTAGGCCACCACATTTTTCTATATTGACAGAGTTTCTTCCAAGGTTAGTCCTGTTTAATGAATTTTGTCAAATATTGTGGTTAGGGAATTAGATGGAGTGACATAGACTTGTTTTCCTGTTTTACTTAAATTGTCTCGGAGCCTTATTTTCTTCAATTAGTGTGCGTCTTTTTGTTCTTATACTGCACATGTTGCTGATGTCATTGAATAATATTAGAATCAATCTATTTCTACATGGATCTGTTCCTTAATAGCACATTTGTCACAACGTTTGTAGCGGGAGTTTATATAGGCTATTACATCGACCCAATTTTGAACTTGATGAGAAGAGGAGGTTGCGAATGGCTCTTGATGTGGTATGAATTTTAAATATTTATCACTTTTCAATTCATTTTGTTTCTCCTTTTGCACTTTTATATTGATGAAAATCTTTACTGTGCCTAAATCAGGCTAAGGGTATGAATTACCTGCACACAAGCCATCCTCCCGTTGTTCATCGAGATTTGAAGTCTCCAAATCTTCTTGTTGACAAACATTGGGTGGTTAAGGTATTTTTATTTTTCCCTTTTCTTTGGGAATTTTGCTTCATAAAACTTAAAAGTAAATGAGAAAGAAGTGTAACTGGAAGAGTGAACATCTGAAAGTTGGTTTGCTTGTGAAAATTTGGCTAGAAGGAATTCTCTATCAGAAATAAATTTATTCCATTACAAAAATTCCACAAATATATAGTGTTTGAGGATTCAAATAATTGGTGTTAGAAAAATATGCTTCGAAGGTTTGTGTATACAATGGAATATCTTTCAATCCATTTGAAGAGGGAATTGCTTTGGCAGCAGTTACAGACTGCAGTACTTGTAATTTTTCTAATTAACATGAAATAACGGAAATGGAGAAGGTTAGTTCCTTTTTATAATCCTATGATATGATCTGTTTCTAAGCTTATAATCAAGGATGTCAACATGTGATATTGCATGACCATTGGGTATTGGTCAATGTATGACCTTGGCAATCTAGCTAAACATCTTAACATTATTCCAGACTATAGATATATTACTTAAAAATTTAAAATATCTATTAATATTAATATATTATAAAATGTTGGAAATATCAACCTTCATGAGGAAATATGTTTGTAAAAAGAATAATATTAACAAGAAAATCAATTAGTATCAATTGGAAAGAATTGATATGGGCAAATATGTCATCCAATCTTCTGTGTGAGCCTAACATTTCAATAGAATATATTTGGCATGACGTGTAAGATGGTGTTTGATGTGTTCCGTATGCATCATGATACTGCTATGCTCTATCGAGGCGTTAGAGGTGCAATTTGTATGGCATTTATCAGTGATTTTTCACTTTAAACTGATACTTTTGAAGGGCATATCATTATTGTGCCTTGATTTGTTAACCTGATTGATGGTCATTGAAAAGTAAACCTAGGACCTGTTTGGAGTGTAGAATGAAATAAAATGGGAAAAAAATAGCATGAAAACAATATTATGAATTAGAAATGTCATTTGTGTCCCTGGATTGAATAAGAGAAAGGGATGTCACTTTTCCCTTGGTGCTATCAACAGGCGCCAATTCTTATGCTTACAACGTTTTAGTGTTTCTATGACATGACTGACCCCCCCCCCCCCCCCCCCGAAAAAAAAAATCCTATTATTCTCTTATTAAAAAGTGCTTAAACTATAAATGGGTGTCTATTTCCGCATAGGTCATTTATTGTTTGTTGCAAATAATTATCATATCTTCATGGCTTCTCATAGGTTTGTGATTTTGGCTTGTCACGCATGAAGCATCATACCTTTCTGTCCTCAAAATCTTCTGCTGGAACGGTAATTCTTGATAGTAATTTTATTTTAACAAAATTATAAGTTACATTACTATTTTAATTTTTAAAAGAGACTAAATGCGTTATTTGTCTGCAGCCTGAGTGGATGGCACCAGAAGTATTAAGAAATGAGCCGGCCAATGAGAAGTAAGTAAACTTAGCATTTATGTGTGCCATTCCTGGAAAGACAGGCGTGTTTAATGTAGGTGTGATTGTTGTTGTTTCCAGGTGTGATGTGTATAGTTTTGGTGTTATTTTGTGGGAATTGGCTACTGCGAGGATCCCATGGAAAGGGTTGAACCCAATGCAGGTTGTTGGCGCTGTTGGATTCCAAAATAGACGGCTTGAAATTCCTGATGATGTTGATCCAGTGGTAGCACAGATAATACGTGACTGCTGGCAAATGTAAGTTTTAGCCCTTGCTTATCCTTTTTGATCACTAGTCTTTGTTTCATTTCCTAAGGACCTAGTGCAAAATGCACGGCAAGGGTTTGCATACGCATCCTTACATGTACTTTAGATTGGTGAGACCAGGAGGCTCACAGTGCTAAAAGACTGAAAACGCAAGAGAAGTCACGCTTTAGCATCTAAATCTTGAAACTCCCTTGTTTATTTATTTATTCAGTCATTTTGGTTTAGGGTTTATTACTATGATGACTGATTACTGTTGTTTTGCTGTGTTTCTGTTTTGTTCATAGTCCTCTGTTCCTGTGTTCCTATTTTATTACTGTTTATTTATTTATTCATTTTGGAAAATGGTTTATTACTATTTGGGGAGTTAATCGTGGTCTTGAAGAATCAATTTTTTATGAAATCATTTCCATTGATACTCCCAGGACAATCAAACAAGAGAGCCAGGAAAGAAATTTAGGAAGATGATGAGGGGGCTCTAAATAGAAACATATTCATAACTTCCTTAAGCTAATAAAATAAGTAGTTCTTATAGTTAGAACCGGATTATAATTTTGATAATTCAGTGCATGCTTGAGGAATGTAGGTACTCCCTTGTTCTATTGTTTGATTTGTATTGGTTTGCCTGTGTTATGCAGGGAGCCACACCTGCGGCCATCATTCTCACAGCTTATGTCTCGTCTCCGCCGTCTTCAACATCTGGTTGTAAAAGATGGGAGCTCGACGCAATAAAAATTGTGCATAGCTATTGTAATAATACTTGAAGTTGTTCCTGGGTTCGAAGAGCCAGAACAGCTGAGGTTTTTTCTTTCACCGCTTTGACATATACAAAGATTGCTGAACAGGGAAGTTTCGGTTCATTCAAAGTGGGGGCTGGAGCACAACCCGTTCAGAACAGAATAGAGACCTCCTGAGCAAAACTGGCAGAGGAGGCCCTATCAAGTGTAATTTGAGGGTAGTACATGTAGGTACAACTGAAGGATTCCCATAAAAGAAAGGGGAATGAAAGAAAACAAAAAGAAAGAAAAGAGAAAGAAGAAATAATGTATAATTTATTTGGTGTTGGTCTGCAGGGTCCTGTTTGGAAGTGTAAACATAGGGTCTCTGCAGGTTTTATTGGAAATGTAAAAAGAGATGAAATTTCTTTCAAAAAGAAAGGGAATTTGTATATTCATCTGATTTGCTCCTCTTTAGTTCCTTGTTGAAATGGTTTTTGTTTATGATCCCAACAGTGTCATCACCAATCATAGGATTGCTATTTTCAAACCAGGATGATCCTTGAAGAAGTTACAAGATAACATTGACTTTCATGGAAGGCTTTTCTATTAAGTATATCAAGAGGTGTGTTCTGGGCGAAAATAATCATGGACCTAAAATGTAATCACATTTTCTCTAGCTTTTAAATGAATACTAGTAATAAGCTGTTTTTCATGGTGGTAAATCTAGTAAAGATATGAAACACGGATTCAAATTCAGGTAATCGCACTTGATTGGAGAAAGAAGAACTATTTGCGCTAGAAGTCTAGAAAGAAACTAGTCTAAAGTTTAAAGTTGTTTACAAATATTACTCCACTCCTATTTATTAGTACACTTTATGTTGAGGGTGTGCAAGTGTATAACTACTACCCATTTGAGAGTGCATAAAATATGCCCTTTTGTGTCTTATTTATAATTATAATAGTCTAACCGTCATAATATGCTTCTTACTGCTAGTGTGAATATGGATGGAGTCTGCACATTTGTGTTATGAAATGTAAATTACTCCTAAACTTAGTTTGAAGCGTTAAAATAAACTCTGGTCACCTTTTAATTGACAACTAGCGGTATCTCCCGTGCTTTGCACGGGGAACAATTTTTTTTTTAACAAATTTGCAGTAAAAAAATATATGCCAAATTTTTTTAACTAAAATATCGGGTGAAAAAAATCATATAATAACCAATTTTTTTATTTAAAAAAAAGTTAAAAAAAAAATATATTATATTCCACCAAATCACTGGTCATGAACAGAGTTATGAACAGTGATTTGGTGGATCACTTTTATATAGGTCAAAAGACACTAAAGATATAAATCTTTAAGGCAAACTAAAAAAAAAATATGTGACCCAATTAACCTTTTTTCAACATTTTTTTTAATAAATTTGCACTAAAAAAATATATGACAAATTTTTTTAACTAAAATATTGTGCGAAAGAAATCATATAATAACTGCTTTTTTTTAAAAAAAAAAAAGGTAAAAAAGAAAAAAAAAAGGTAAAAAAATATCTCCCGTGCGTTGCACGGGGTTTCCCGCGCTCCGCGCGGTTTTGCTTAAAAATTAGCATTAACTAAAAAAACTATTATCTAACCTTAACCTTAGACGGAAGAAAATTTGAATGACAACTTCTAGTTTACATTACCAAATGACCATTTTTCTGTAAGTCGTAATGAAAATCGAAATTAAATCTAACTGAACACATCTTCCCTATGTGAAGAAACAACTCTTCTTTTTGTGTTCTATATCTACATAGAACAACTTCTAGTTTGGAAGGAAAGATAGGCAAATAAAAAGACACAATAAAATATTTGCAGATATATATTACGTCAAAAAGATCATCATAATGGTGACACTAAAGATATAAATCGTTAAGGCAAATTTACACAAAAAAAATATGTGACACAAATAAATTCGCCCACGAAAGTAAAGAATACGTAGCCCTAATAAATCATTAAATAATTAAATATAAATAAAAAAATAAGTAATAAATATAATAATATAATAAATATATTAAATAATTAACAATTAAATAATAAAAAAACTTGCCAAATAATAAATATAAATAATAATAAAAAATAATCAATATAATAATAAATATAAATATTAAATAATTTACTCATGAATAAATTTTTTTTTTAACTTTTTATTTTTACAAATCTGCACTAAAAAACATATGACAAATTTTCTTTTAACTTTTTTTTACCTTCTGTTTCAACAAATTTGCACTAAAAAATATATGATAAAAAATATGTGACCCAAATAAATTAGCCCAAGAAAGTAAAGAATACATAGCCCAAATAAATCCTCACAAGAAATCAACGACATACAATAGTAATAGAGAATGTTAATCACTGCACTAAAAATTTACATATTTGAATGATCACAAAAATATCTTCACATATTTGAATAGATGTTAGCTTCACAAAAATAATATTTGTTGTACATAATTGGCTAGATATTTGAAAACATCGTCTTGTAAACAACATTTTTTGTTTTGTTAACTCCCGTGCGGTGCATGGGAGAGGTATTTCAATAGATTATAGACTAAACTTCTAGAATATTAGAGAAGAGGGAATTGTAGTGACAATTGAAGAAGCACCAAAGATAATATATGATAAAACATTAGTGAGATGTATTATTTGGGTTTCCCGCGCTTCGTGCGATTTAAATATATGTGACCCAAATAAATTCGCCCAAGAAAGTAAAGAATACGTGGCAAATAATTAATATTAATTAATTAATTAATTAATTTAATTATCAAAATTATTATTATTATTTTATTATTATTAAATAATTATTATATTTAATCTAATAATAAATAATAAATATAATATAATAATATAATAAATAAATATAAATATAATAATAATATGATAATATAATAAATAAATATAATATAATAATATAATAATTAATAAATATAATATAATAAATAAATATAAATATATATTAAATTATAAAAAATTAATAATAAAAAATTCCACCAAATCCCAAATAATACATCTCACTAATGTTTTATTATATATTATATTTTGTGCTTCTTCAATTGTCACTACAATTCCCTCTTCTCTAATATTCTAAAAGTTTAGTCTATAATTTATTAAAATACCTCTCTCATGCTCATAAACAAATTTTTTAACCTTTTTTTTAATTTTTTTTAACAAATTTGCACTAAAAAATCATATGACAAATTTTTTTAACTAAAATATCGGGTGAAAAAAATCATATAATAACTAAGTTTTTCTTTCTAAAAAAAAATTAAATTTCTTAAGACATTCAAATAATTACCTTTGGTTAAGTGAGTGAGTGAGTGAGCTCATCTAAAGAACCATAAACATTAAAGAATCAATTATATATAAAGAGACACAATAAAACATTTGCAGATATATATTAGGCCAAAAAGATCATCATAATGGCGACACTAAAGATATAAATCTCTAACCCAAATTTATACAAAAAAAATATGTGAGCCAAATAAATCAGCCCAAGAAAGTAAATAATACATAGCCCAAATAAATTCGCACAAGAAAGCAATCACATACAATAGTAATAGAGAATGTCAATCACTGCACTAAAAATTTGCTCATGAACAAATTTTTTAACTTTTTTTTTAACAAATTTGCACTAAAAAAATATATGGCAAATTTTTTTAACTAAAATATCGGGTGAAAAAAATCATATAATAATTATTTTTTTTAAACAAAAAAAAGCAATTTTTTTAAAAAAATATATTTTATTTCATCAAATCGCTGTTCATGAAGGAAAGATAGGCAAATAAAAAGACACAATAAAACATTTACAGATATATATTAGATAAAAAAGATCATCATAATAGTGACACTAAAGATATAAATCTATAAGGCAAATTTACACAAAAAAATATGTGACCTTTTGCCAAAGAAAGCTATTGGCTTTCTCCTTTAAACATTCTGAATTTCCTATTCATTTGAGTTGTGTCTTGCTAAAGTTTCAAGGTTTATTAGGTAAAAAAAAAGACAAAATAAAACATTTGCAGATATATATTAGGCCAAAAAGATCATCATAATAGCAACACTAAAGATATAAATCTTTAAAGCAAATTCAGACAAAAAAATGTGACCCAAATAAATTAGCCCAAGAAAGTAAAGAATACATTGTCAAAATAAATTCGCACAAGAAAGCAATCACATACAATAGTAATAGAGAATGTCAATCACTGCACTAAAAATTTGCTCATGAACAAATTTTTTAACTTTTTTTAAACTTTTTTTTTCCAAATTTGCACTAAAAAAATATATGCCAAATTTTTTTAACTAAAATATCGGGTGAAATGAATCATATAATAACTGAATTTTTTTAAAAAAAATAATTTAAAAAAGTTTTTTTTTTAAAAAAAAAATTTAATTAAAAAAATATATAATATTCCACCAAACATTGTTCATAAGGAACAGTGTTTGGTGGAAGAGGTTTATAGTATATATTGATGATATTGATATTGATGATGATATTGATGAATGGTCATAAAATGCTAGTCATAAAAGTTAATCACGGACGGCATATTGACTCTTTTATCCTTTTTTTCTTTTTCAGATAAGAAGACATGGGTCATAAAATGCTGGTCTCAGATTTTTTTTTTTTATAAATGAAGGGTCATATATTGACATAAATTCTCTCTAAAATGGTAAGAGGATACGATGAAGAGAGAGTAGGCGAGTCCATTGTGTTTTACCACTCTCCATTATGAGATATAAAAGAAATTGTGCCTAAGGCAATGTCAGCAATTTGTCACACCATCTATTGGATCGGTGTATGCTATATCAACAATTGCAAGGGGTGATTGCTTCATTTGAAATCATGAGAAGGTAAATTTAACATTGAACTCGCAGGAATAAATTTAGGATAGGGACCAATTGACATTAAGTCAATGAAATGCTCACGTTTTCATTCATGGAAGGTGACTGACTCATTAGGAAGCTGTCAGCCATTGAGATATCAACCAAGCAGGGTCCTCTCTCAACATTTGTACCTTTTCTCTAATTATTCAGGTCCCAGTCTGAAAGGATTGTGGCATTATGTTAATCACTTTTTGGGCCCGATCTTAAATGTAGTGTTTGTACATTTTATTACGCATTGTAACACCACACTCTTCCATATATATGCATATAATAAACTTCATAAATCCTCGTCGATTTGAGTTAAATTAAATTATGTTACTTCGTCATTTTACAAATCGTTTATTTAAAGAAAAATAGGTGAAAGCATATACTCCCTCCGGTCTTAAATATAAGACCTAAATGACTTTTTTGAAAAATACAAAAAAAGCAAAAAATCTAACTTTTTCCCTTAAACTAGTTTATTTTACCTATAAACTAATGGATTATCTAAAAATATATTAAATATGTCATCATTTAATAACATATTTTGCAACCTTAATCTCTCCAAAAAAAGTCAATTAGGTCCTGGAGGTAGTATTAGATAAAGAATAATAGGTGAAATATCCTAATTAAGTAATTGTCTTTCTTAAATACGGTTTTATTAATTTAAAATATTATTTGTCCTTTATACGCTTGAAGGTAGATTAGTACACAAGCAAAGGAAGCTTTCGGCTAAATTGTCATTTTATGTGTTTATTTTGATATTGTAAGAAAAATCTCAAATGTCTATCCTATAAGAAATTAGACATTCATTTTGAATATGATAATAGAAACGACTTCATCAATGTGAACTCCGTATGAAATATATTGCTTTTATATTTTGAATATGATAGTAATAACGACTCCATATTAATTTTTTACAAAAAGTAATTTCACCCCAAAATATGATTACACGATAGTGTCATGATATGAAATTTACTACAGATTCTCCATGAAAACAAATTGAAGGACAAAGGCTAATAACATAGCCATATATAGATTTATAAAAAAAAGAACATAGCCATATATAGACATTGATAGCACTAAATATCAATAACACAAACAAGACCACACCAAGAGCAACAAACATAGTAAGACTAACAAGATAAACGTGAGTCATGGTTATGTAGGATAGTTTGGTGGGTATCTAAAAACATACTCCCTCAGGTCCTAAATATAAGACCTAGTTGACTTTTTTGGAAAATCTCAAAAAAACAAAATAAGTTAATTATAAATTGATTTACCTAATTTTTTCTCTGATTAGTTTATTTTACCTATAAACTAATGGATAATCTAAAAAGATACTCCCTCCGTTCCTAAATATAAGATCATTTTAGGGAGGAGAGTTTGTTCCTAAATATAAGATCACTTTTTAATTTGACTCAAATTTTCCCCAAATTACCCCTATACTCTATTCACCCAAGAAATAATGGTTTGAAGAAGGTGAGAAGATATTTTGGAAATTTCATGTAATCTTAACTCATTGGAATGTCTTCCTTAATCTCTCCAAATTTGTTAAAGTGATTTTATATTTAGGAACAGAAGGAGTATCAAATTTTTCATGATTTAATTACCTATTTCGCAACCTTAATTTCTCCAAAAAGTCAATTAAGTCTTATATCTAGGACAGAGGTAATATTTTGTGTTTATCTAAAAACATATTCTGTGGAGCCCACCCTTTTTTATGCCAATGTTGCACAAACTATGAAAATCCAAATAAGTATCTAAACTTATATATCTAAACTTATATACAACATACGAGTACTAATAAAAATGGTTAGCCAGCTGAATTTTGAAATTTTGTCCAGATAAGGAATTTACAAAATTATCCACAAGAGAAAAAGGGCAAAATCGTCAATCACAAAACTTATGGAGCAATAATATTAATAAATGATGACAAGTTGACCCTCCACCTCTCACTTCTCACTTCCCAACTGCCCCCCTCTCATTTTCTCTCTCCTCTTCCCTCGGAGACGTCGCCGGCCACCGCCGCCGCTATCCTGCGCCGTTCTCCTTATCCTACGCCGCCGGCATTGCAATGTTCACAATTAGAAGATCCTCTTCCTTTCTTCTTCTTCTACTACTTCCTTCCCTCTCTCTCGCTTTTACTCCCGTCCCGCCAGATCAGCTCGATTTTTTCAACACAACTCAGTCCAATGTCTCTCTTTCTCGAATCAGAGAAGGTAGCTTCGCCGACATGCTCGATCGAGCTCTCGAGCACGAGTTCACTGAGCACGATCAAAACGAAGGTTCTCTAGATTTGACTTCTATTTTTATGTTTTAGCTTCATTATATGCTGTTTGTGTTATTTTCGTTTTATGAAATCTGATCTGTGAGCACTTACCGTTTTTATAATTGATATGTGTAATTGAAGGAATTTTAAACATATATAGTGATATTTATGTTGTTCTCTTGCCTATTTTTGTCAGAAGTACCTGATAAAGGAGGCTTTAACAACAGTGTGGAGGAACAACAGGTTGGTTATTTGGTGATACTTTATTTTAAAATTTGAATTTAGATGAGGATAATATCTTGATGAGATTGGATACCGTTGTTCATGAGTTATATTATGTGACCAACATTGTATTGTCTTCATATAGTAGTGTAAGTAGATTCTTTGAATATGTGATATCTCTAGTGTGCAGGCTCTTTCTTGCTTTGTGATGTGAATTTTTTGAAAGAGTTGATCCAGCTCTCTGTGTGTGATTACTTGGTTTTGATATTCTCATTTCTAGTTCTGTTGTATCAATGTGTTAGATATTTCTCTTGAGTTTGATAGGGTGCTGAGTGTTTTTTGTTTTCCCTGTGTGTGGACCAGGCAGTTCTGGAAACGGTGGCCAGAGTTAAGTCTAAGAAGAATGACACGAAAGAAGAAAAGTACATATTTCAAGTTTTAAGTTAGTAGTTTGAGTGTATCTTCCGATTACATGTGTTGGCCGTCTGACGTTGAGAACTTATTACATATTTTTGTTTTAATATCAGATAAGTATGCTTTTCTATGCTGCAGGTCATTTCAATTGCATGATGTATTCAATCTGGACGGTGATAATAGAGCCGAAGATACTCCCATGTTAATAGATCGAAAGGTGGCATGTTTTCAAATTTACTCTTTTTGGTGGTATTCAACTGTATTTGTGAATTTTAAATTAAGAAAGTATACATTTTTCTTACAGGACAATGTCTTTATAATTTCCAACTTCAAATCCAAGTATCCAGTGCTGCAGTTAGATTTAAGGTCAGTTTAATTAACTTTTTCTGTTTTCAAAGAATGTAGACTTGATTCCTGATGTGAACTTGTTTTCACGATCACATTGTAGATTGATTTCAGACCTTGTAGTTGCAATTGTCTCGGCGACTTGTGGTGGTGTCGCATTTGCCTTTGCTGGACAACCGGTCTGAACACTCTTGTCCTGAACTTAATCTTTAGAACTGAAACCTTTGGTTATGTTGCAGCATATTTTTACTAAAACTTCAATATAACAATCCCGAACTCTAATTTTGCAGGTTATTACTGGATATCTGCTAGCAGGCTCTATAGTTGGACCTGGGGGTTTTAACTTCATCAGTGAAATGGTGCAGGTAAAAAAATTTTTAAGATGGGTCTGTCTGCATCATTCACTCACTTCACCTGAACTCTGTTATTGCAATGTTCTTAATGTGTGGGGAAAGTTTATTATAGCACTTCAGTGAATGCTTGGATATTCATGTGTGACAATCTTGGAGACATTTTTCGTGTCCATTTATGTTTTATGTATTATACTTGACCAGACATAGCTAATCAAATGAGAAAGTTATTGAAACAAAATACGAAAGTGTCATGCTATCATCTAAAAAGGATGTGTATGATTGTAGAACTAATCAGGATTTTAAAAAAATCTGTCTTATTCTCTCTGGAACTCTGATCAAATATATATGGTCCACCATTTTCGTGGTGTGCTAGTAATTATACACACTACCTTATATTAATTTTCCTTGAATTAAAATAAATACCCTTTATGTGTGTAGGTGGAAACTGTGGCCCAGTTTGGTGTGATATTTCTTCTGTTTGCATTGGGCCTGGAATTCTCCATGGCCAAGGTTGGCTTATGCTACTGATACCTTTCTTTTCTTTTGATGCAGTTTATGATGTAATTTTGTATTAAACTCCTTCTACCTCTTTAATTTCAGCTTCGAGTTGTTCGGGCAGTTGCTGTTCTAGGAGGCCTACTTCAAATTTTTTTATTTATGTGCTTGTGTGGTGTTGCAGCTTTGGTATTTTTTTATGTTTTTAATTTACACTCTTTGACCTTTCTCTGTTAGTTGTTGTTATCACATTCAAATACTTATCACGTGATTCAAAGTGTAGAAAGCCACTTATATCATCACCGTTCTTATGCTCACATTCATGCCATATTTTTTAGTTGTTATCTAATTTATTAACTACTTAAGTTGTCTTCTTGTTTTTTTTTTCATCCTTTTTGTGCTAAGTGATTTGAAAAACAAATGTAATCATCACTTTGATTGATTTGAAGCATAAAGTGCTTGTTAATTGAATCAAGGGTTTCTGCTTTACTAAGTTGGATGGATACATTCCTCAAAAGATCCCTAAATTAAGTCAAAATTGGTTGTTCCAACTTGCTGTGCTACTAATCCGCATTCTTTCCGGGATGTTTTCTCTTCTATATTTTACAATCTTTGTAATGCTTGATGCTGGTGTAAGTGTGGAATGCATGACAAGTAATACAGATGGGGGGGTTTATTTATTAAAATTATGGTTCAATATATATTAAGCTTAAGTAGTACTATAATCAACTTAGTAATAAATTATGTCAGTAGCTGGTGTGATCATTTTGTAGCTTTTTTACACCTGATATCTTGTGCATAAAATTTGATTATTTTTTTGTTTAAAATCTTTGCTGTAAGCACAAGTGAACTAGATGTTCAATATTTTGAACTCTGTGGCCCTTGTTCTATTTCAGTTATGTGGTGGTAATATTTCGGAGGGAGTCTTTCTTGGTTCTTTTCTTTCTATGTCTTCAACTGCAGTGGTATGTAAAGCCTTTATCTGATCATATTCCCATGTTTTCGTCTTTAAGATACATCTCAGTATTCCAACAAATTGTTTGTTTTTGCAACTATTAACTATCTCCAGGTCTTAAAGTTTTTGATGGAAAAGAACACAACTAACGTCCTTCATGGACAAGTCACAATTGGGACACTTATTTTGCAGGTACTGTTTTTTTGTGTGTATTGGAACTGTTCTTCTTTCTCATGCTTTATCATGTCTGCATTCTTTTCCTATATAGATAATGAACTATTTCATCATATGTTCTATTAATTCTTGTTAAGTTCTTTTTGTCTTAAAGGATTGTGCTGTTGGACTGCTGTTTGCATTGCTTCCAGTTCTTGGTGGCACCTCAGGTGTTCTTCATGGGGTGATGTCCATGATGAAACTGTAAGTATAAAGATTTTGGAATCTTCAGCTCTTGCTGAATCTTAAACAACTTGACCATGTGTTGCACCCAAATTAAAGTGATTATATTTTATTCCCTAAGCAGCATTAAATAATTCTTCTGTATCTGTATGTAGTTATAGTTTATTAAATCATCACTTTTGATTTACATGGTGCCTTAACCAGCTAATATAATTTTTAAATTACTTGGAAGTCAAGAGCACCTTGATCTAATGGAACATATATACTTGTGCGTGATTTTTTTTTGGAGTTTTTAAAATGTGTTGATGTTAACATGAATTATTCAGTGGAACATATTTTTGTATATTTTATATTAATATGGTAATTTGACTGATATTGGATTTATTTGGTTTAACAAATTATAGCTGAAAAATAGTTTTCCTGTGCCTGGAGTTGAAAATTAATGTGACAGATATGAATTGTCTGTAGAGTTGGAACAGCCTGAACCTCTTGAATGTTAAAACTGTTAGAGCAGTTCAGTTGATTGTGCATTTGATCGAACATCTAATATTACATGCCCTCTAGAGCTTTTATGTGAAATTTTCATGGTATGCCTTTCCTTATACAGGTTGGTGATACTGATTGCATTCCTCGCAGTTCTGTCAATTTTGTCCCGTACTTTCCTTCCATGGTTACTTAAACTAATGATGAGCCTATCATCACAGGTCTGTGCTATATCCTACTTCAAGCTTGCCATCCCTTGTGAAAATTAAGTTGGAATTAAGTTCTTCAGAAAATGTACCATTTGGTTATGTATTGAATGGTATTATGATAAACACCTGTGTGTGCAGACAAACGAACTCTATCAGTTGGCATCAGTTGCATTCTGCTTACTTGTAGCATGGGTTTGTTCACCTTTCTTTTTAGCTCTCTCTACTTCTTTTTTGCTGCACTATATGCTGTCCATTTGGGGGCTGTTAAGATTAGAGATTTTAGTTTCTAGAGTGCACCTTCTTCTAGCATTCTATCTCATGTCAAGTTTTTAGAATATAATTGTTCTTATATTTTCAGTGTAGTGATAAGCTGGGACTAAGTCTAGAGTTGGGTTCTTTTGCTGCTGGAGTGATGATTGCAACCACTGATCTAGCTCAACATACACTAGAGCAAGTAAGGATGCATGTCCAACTTCAGAAATTATATGATTATTAGGAGTATAAGGTGTGTGGGGAATCTGTAACATCACCGAGACATTGCATGCCTATCTAAATTAATTATTGTTGAAAATCTGTCGGATGCATAGACTTGGAAAATTTGAAAACTAAGTTATTTTATTTACTTGAATTTCAAACTCAAGACTTTAGTAGGATTAGTATATAGTTAGATTTGCCTTTTATTTTATCTCTCTTCTCTTTCAGAATTCATTAGATTTAGATGATAATTATTGTTATCATTATTATAAATAATTGTAGCTATAGCTCTATATAAATAGCCCTAGAGTTTCATCAATTTCTAACTGTGCCTACTGATTAACGTTGAGTACTTCTTCATCTATCTCTCCCTCGGTTTCTTTCTATTTGTACTCTTTTTTCTTAAGTTATCTCTCCTGTCCCCTTACCTTTACTGTCTTACATCAATTGTCTTCATTGGTACTCTGTTGTTCACTCCCCCCAGTGCTCGATTGAATGGCTTGTATAGGGCGGATGAGAGATTTTGTTTCTGAATGTTTTTATTTTAAAATTTTTGTGGTCATTCATGCCAGATTATTTTTGTTGTCATGTTTATGAATTGTTGAGATTTATATGTAGAGCACATGCATTTTCTCATTTGCCTGAGAAAATTGGTAAAACTTCACTGATTAGTTCAGGAATCTAAGCTCTTAACTAGTAGGAATGTTCAGTGTTCAATAAGTCTGGAAGGAACCTAATCCCCCTGTTGCTCAATAATTTTGCAGATTGAACCAATTCGCAATCTTTTTGCTGCCCTTTTCCTTGCCAGCATTGGAATGCTGATCCATGTTCATTTCCTCTGGAACCATGTTGACATATTGCTAGCATCTGTAATTTTGGTCATCGTTGTAAAAACTGTCATTATTGCTTCTGTCGTGAAAGGGTTTGGTTATAACAACAAGACTTCAGTTGTTGTAAGAAATATTTAGTCATTTGAAGGTTATACTGTTATCTTTCCATTTTCTGGTTTATGAGGTGCATGAATTATTAAATATTTATAGGTCGGAATGTCAATGGCTCAAATCGGAGAATTTGCATTTGTTCTTCTAAGTCGTGCTTCAAATCTTCATCTGGTGGAGGTTAGTATGAAAAAAGTTTTTCATTGTGTGATAGTGGGGCGTTCAGCTGCTTCATGTTCTTGTTACAAAAGAAATGACCTTGCTGCTACTGTGAATGGCTATGGTCATTGTATTTTTGACCTCTTTGAAATTATGGATATTACATGCTTGGACAAGATAGATCTAGCAAACCTATATATATGTTTGATACACACTGAAACTTGAATGCATAAATATCAAGAATCAGTATGGACTTTAATGTGTATCTATTTTCAGGGAAAACTGTATCTGCTGCTTCTTGGGACTACAGCTCTGAGTCTGGTAATATTTTTTATTTGTCTGAATCAACAATTACTGGCATATACATGGTCCTGCTTGCTTTCTTAGTTGTTTGATCCAGGATGAATGTTAAAAAAATTGTAAACAACACAAACACTATAACCGACTTCACGTTTATATCATTGCTACCAAACCGTAGATAGTATTTCAGTGCTTAGTGGTACTAATGATTTTTGTGAAGTTATGACCTCCATTAATAATTCTTCTACCGCATTTCTGCAGGTTACTACCCCTCTACTTTTCAAGCTAATCCCTGCTGTAGTGCATCTCGGTGTGCTATTGAGGTGGTTCCCTCCTGACAGTTTAGTGGAGGTAATAATTTATGCAAAAAATTCAGCTTTTAACCAATATATTCCAATGGGGAAGATGTGTTATGTGTCATTTTTTTAATGTAGATTGGATTAAAGGTTGATACCCTCCGGTCAGAGAGTGGTAAGCAACGGATCATTTTGATGGACCAAGAATCACATGTTTCTTAGTACCTTTCTGGACATGGGGCCTCCACAACTCCACAAGTGCATGTCAAGTTTTTATGGGTTCTCCACGTGTTCAAAGGGAAATTTGACCTTACTAACTGCAATTATTTTTCTCGAGTCACTTGAACTCTTTCCATGATCATCAATACCTGTATACGTAACTGACCAGCAATCAAGGCATCTCATCTAAAACCCCAGCAATGGAAGAATAGGGGAAGTGGGAGGATAAGAGTTAAAGAAACTTAACTGACCAGAAGGCCTATGGATGAAGTTATCCGGCTGATTCATTCTTTTAGTCTTTTACTCTACTACGTTACATTCTTTTGTTTTTTTTTTTTGGCTTGGCAGGGGGGGGGTTTGTAAATGTATTGTATGTTTTTTTTTTAATCATGTAATCTGAAATTTGAATTAGTCATCATGCTTGGTAATTATGATTTGGCTTTTTCACATTGCTCATACCCTTTCCCTATAAGGAAACTCGGCCTTCTTTTTGCACTCACTCTAGAATTTGATGTTTGAACCGGCGCCTACCCTACTATAAGAGAAAAAAACTGCCATTGTAGCACGTGAGCTATAGATTTTCAAAAGCAATTGATGTGTTGTAAATAAATCAAATTCAATTTGATGTTTTAGTGAGAGATGTCTTTTCTTAATCCTACCTGCTCAATCTTAGTTTAAATTGAGCACTAATAAAGTAAAAAGGAGCATACAACTATAAGAAAGTTCAATCAAAAGTCCAAGAGTACGACTCTATAAAAAAATCTTAAAATAGACATGCAATCATGCATAAAGGAAGGGAAGATTCCGAAAAAAAATGCCGCAAAAAATTAAAATGAGACTAATTGTAATTTGTAAATTGAATTTCAATAATTCCAAATTAAGCCATTACCAAAATAAAATTATGAAATATTTGTATTTTTACAATATTGTCACTATACTTATGGGTCACCTCGGCACCCCAAACTAACGGTTAAAAAGCTCTTGCGGTGGCAACCTCACCCCAACCCATTAGTCACTTTGCTCCCTGATCATATAGTTTAACAAAGGAGAATTATTGTAAGGTTATGATTAAATCTGTTCATTAGGACTTTGCAGTAACTCCCATAAAAAGCAGTAAAATTTTTTTTATTAATTATTTGATGGCACTTAAAAACATAATCATGCGCTTATGAGTACTATAGGATTCTCAATGATTTCTCTTGTTGGGTATAGAAATCTTCTTTTGGCTGATAAATGTAACAAGTTAAATGGATAGTTAATATAACCTACATTCGGTCGTGTATGTGTGTGTAAGAAAGTTGGAACAAATTTTACTTGTTTCCTAAATATGAGGAGTACTGGAGGATGACCAAAAAAAGAAAAATGCTGAATATTATTTCCATCTGACAATATTACACGCAAAAGCTATATATTAGCATCCAAGTTGGAAGAAATTTTACAGAAAATCAGCATGTCCATGGTTTCTCCATATTGTGTAATGCACTAACTATAAATCCTAGTATTAAGTACTCCTTGGACAGCAGAGGCAGCGGTTTATCTTTGCCGACGTAGAGCTCACAGAAAGAAATGGCACATAGAAATTAAGATATATGAAACTTATATTATAGACTAATATATATATATATATATATATATATATATATATATATATATATATATATCTCGCAGAACAAAAATTACAATCTCGTACAAATACGTTTAGTTCGACAATGCTACGTAGTTGGTAAAAAAACATATGCTACGTACATATATGATCACAACTCAACTTAAAGAGAGTTTGGAGCAGCTAGTTTAAGTTCTAAATCGGGTTCCAAGCTGTGGAGAGCATACTTTGCCGAAGAGGCAGACCAATTATTAAGCAGTGAATGATAATTTGAAAGCCACCTAGAGAGACCAATCCTTTTACTATTATTGGCGTAGCTGCTTCCACCCGCATCCATCTTCATAGTCTCATCATCAGAAGCACCAACAGCTCCGTTCGTAATGGGCTTATTAGAAAAGCAAGAATAATTTGTTACCGATGCTTCCACTATGTTATTATTGTGTTCCACTTCCTGCCACAACAATATATAACACATAAACACGTAAATTCTGAGCTTGATGAGAAAAAAAATAAAGTGAATGGTGAAGACGCAATATATATATAGATGATGAAGTAGCTTAAGTACTGACATGAAGGAGGGTTTGATAACGCTTTCTTTTATGATTGGAGTGATGATTGAGACGGAGGAAATATTTTTGAGCATGACTGGCCACTTGGGTAGGTGTTCTTGTTGTCACATAATTCTTAGAGATGCCTCTCCAGTCTCCCTTCCCCAACTTCTTCAGCCCCTTCAGAAATGTCTCGTGCTCCTCCTCCGTCCATGCCACTCCTGATGATCCATCACCATCACAATAATAATCATCAAAAACAAACCACACATACATTTATATATGTGCTATAAATATAACTATATATTATTCACCTTTATTCTTCTTTTCTTGGGTTGTTCTGGCGGCTAAATAAGAATCAGACGTTATGTGACGATGTGAATTATTATTGTCATAAGAGGAAGAGGAAGATGTGGTTGATAAGAAAGAGTTTTGGGAAGAAGGCAAAAAGAAGTCCACGCTGAAACTTCTTTCGATGCCAATGACATTATTGTAATTATTAGTAGGTGAAAAAGACGAAAGAGGAGGATGACGGAGAGAAGGTGAGGGATCAATAAATTGGACTCCAAATATCCTGAGGCCTCCATCTCTCTGAATAATGTTACAAGTTCTTGAATTGTGACCAAGGTTTCCACAGTACGAACATTTCCTTCCCGTATTTTCTCTCATCGATCACTGCCTAGAAAAATGAAAACTAAAGCAATGTCTATGATCAGATTTGCAATCTCAGAAAGGGAGACAGACAAGTCACACACAAATCTGTATCGGGTCCTTTCTGGTGGCAATATGCATATATACACGCTCAAACAAATAAACAAGCATGTTAAAGAAGGAAGTGGGGGTAAAAGGTGCAGTCAGGAAAAGGTACTGATTAAAGTAGAAAGAAATCAGAACGTAGTTTTCCATTTGTATTTTTCCTATACCCAAGGTTTTGCCAACTGCTTCGAATACAAAAAGAGAGCCAACTTCAGTTTCCCACGTGTTACTAAACTTTTCTCCTTGTGCAATCCATGGAAGTTATTAGTAATAAAAAACAAAATAAACTAAAGATTTTTACTTTTTTTTTATATTAGTAGCTCATTTATAACTAAAAAAGTACTCAAAGACAACAAAAATTAATTTCATATGAATATATATTATATATTTAATTAAATTATCTATTGCACTTATTGGGATAAAATTAAAAATACAGGGAATATGAATTAATTTTAAATTTTTTTATTGAAAATTGTGTGAGTTATCAAAGTGAGAGTTTGATGTTTATATAATTTAAAGGACTATACTTACCTCTACTGTAGTTCACCACTAATTATATATCATGTGTATTTTACTCTAACTCAGCAATTAACAGTGATTAACAACATTAAGTTAGAGAAGTATATAGATTATATATCATGTGTATCATATATCATGAGTATTTTAATCAAACTCACCAAATTTCCATAATCTTATCTGAAAAACAAGAAATAAAAGAGCATAAAACAAAAATCCAATAATATCGCCTTCGTGTTATGCAGCCTCTCTCAATTCACCCAGTACTCAACATCGAGAGAAATGGATCTCCGGGTTGGACATCGATGAGATCTACGATGGCCATACGCTTGAAGATTTAGAGAGGTATATATAGATTGGAGTATATACTTTTTTATGATATAAAACACATGATTTTTTTATCGAGAAAAATACATATGATATGGTAAAAGAAACTATATTTTTTATTATTTGATATAATCTTTTGGTAAAAAAAGGGATCATTTTCATACACCGCACCCTTGATTCCTAGTTCAAAGTGAAGACACGCGAGGTTTTCCACCAAATACTCCGTAATTCCGTATAATCTTCCAACATGTTTATAAGATCACGTTATGGTAAGATGATGGTTTTAACTTTAACATGTATGGTTCACACATACATATAAATAAAAGCCTTAACTAACTTCCATTAACTCTTGTCTCTTCTTTAAAATTCAGCAATTCTCTCTCTCTCTCTCTCTCTCTCTCTCTCTCTCTCTCTCTCTCTCTCTCTCTCTCTCTCTCTCTCTCTCTCTCTCTCTCTCTCTCCCTCCCTCCCTCCCTCCGCACACGCGCACATTCACAATGAGACACTGTGGACAGAGTTAGCATACTAATAAATGAAAGACAAAGTTGTAGGGTTAATAAACACAATTTATTTATATGACTTATAAATAGAATAAAAATTACATTTTTTCTTTATCCTATAAATAAAATTAAAAGAACACGGTGTATGTTTGTGTTACTTATAAACACTAACAAGAAATTCTTGTTAACACATTGAGAGTAGCTTTGGTATGAATTAAAAATGCTTTGAGAAGTCTGCCTTGGCCGTTTATAATCTTCCAAAGTGTTAGGATTTTAAACAAAAATACTCTTAATATATTCATTTTTCCTGCATGCACACACTATTTAGGTGGGAGAAGATCAAGAGAGTGGGGTCTCAAATGAATAAATTTTTAGAGTAAGTCGAGGAAACAATAACATAAATTATTGACAATTTTTTAGAAACAATCGACAAATTTAATGTAACCAGTCAAACTAGTCACAAGTTTCTTATTCTTTACAAGTGCATGGTAAAAGGGATCTTGTACATTGGTGTGTGGACGAGACCAGGGAATAATTAGTAGCAAATTTAGTTTAGGAAACACGCAAAACTAAAGGAAAACGTTACGGTTGTTAAGGGACTGTGAAATCCACCAAAAATAATGTTTTGAGGGAAGTGGGTGGCTGAAAGGGGTCAAATAGTGGATTTGGAAAGAGAAATCTCACTTCGATTTTGCATTAATTAATTAGGATGTACTTAATGGTGATAAACCAACACCTTTAGTTGGATAAATGTTCATTTGATGATTATAATGTTAGACCATTATGCTTAATCGTAGTTTAATTTGCATTGATTCCCTCCAAAAAATTAAAGAAAATATTTCTCTGATTTCTTGTCTTTTATCTCTCCATCACCTCTCTAGCTTTGAGCTCCACTCCACCATCACCTCTTCAGTTTGGTGCTCCACTTGACAAGAAACGTGGGTGCAATACAACAAAAGCTGACGAAGTTTATAAAAGGTTGGCTCACAACAAAAGCTGACGAAGTTTATAAAAGGTTGGCTCATCTAATAAGTCATAATATTCCGCTCCTAGATATAAGATTTATATAGGTACAATTAGACTAGGAATATTAGATATAGTGGCATATTGTGTTTTTTAAACATTTCAATCATTTTCTCTTATTTCCTTCCCCATATCTTCTTATTTGATTGTTGTTAAAGGAGTGCTATAATAGGATAATAATTTTGGAAGAAAATGATGAAAATTACAATTGCATCTCGTAATTAAGACTAAGACCAACTCATAAATTAAAATATATAGATCCTATATTTGAAACTAAATGGAGTAATGAATTTAGTGTCTTATTGGTGGGCAATTTGTAGATATTTTTTTAAACAGAAATTATTCTTTAAACCTAGAGAGACCTGTATTTACAGAAAAGGGGGGAGACATGTGCTTCTGATGAGATATTGGTGCATAATTCACCAAAACTTTCTATATAAAAGTATAGTGTGATAAGTTTATCTTATGTTGTACGAAGAAGAAGAAAAAGGCTTTAATAAAGTAATTGGGTGACTTTACTGAGATTAATTACTTTAGTTGCAACTGAGCTGTCTTTAAATGTTGAAAGCCAATGGGCAGAGATAGATTACAATTACGTAAGCATGATTAGGCATTATTAACTCAACTCACAAGACTAAGTTACCAAAGCTTTATTTTAGACCAAAAGCTAAATCACGTTGTCATTTTCTCGTGTTTGTGCGTATCTTTCCATAAGTCGCCTACAGTGTTTGATTCCAACCATCATGATCATTGATGAAAGATTGTCGAAAAGTTGCTTTATTATTCAAGTTCAAGTTGACGGTTAAACTTTGGAAAGTTTTGGAATGACAAGAGTTAAGTTGGAGTGCACCTATTAGATTATTAGTTCCACAAATGGAACATATTAAAACACCAATATTGACTTAACATTTTTTAGCTTTACTTAAATCTAATGATATATATACTATATAACAATAAAACAACCAAATTTATTTTATTTTAATCACTTTGTTTTATTTTTTACCTTTTCTCTCTGACGTTTATTGAGTTAAAAAATTCGATTAATCCTAGCTACTATATGTGATATTTAGTGTTATCAATTCATTTGATTTTGGTTTAAATTGCATGTGGGATCTTAAAGTAATTTAATGCATCCAATACCTTAAAATATTTCAAAATGACATAATATCAAAATTAAGTTTAATTGTGATGTTGTCGTACTTTAATATTTTTAATATTTTTTTTGATAAAATTTAATATTTTTAATATTAATGAGCACTCTAGCTACTTTTAAGAATAATTAAGTGTTATTAATTAGAAAAATATTCTATTATATAAACTGAACGGACCAAAAATAATTTTGAGATACAGAGCTTCTGAAAATATGTTTTAAGGTACTGGATGCATTAAATATTACATTCAAATATTGACTAATAGTACTTAAAAAAAATTAAGGGGAAAAAACGCTAGCTGTCGTGAAAGTCTGAAAGATTACGACGCTATTGCTTTATTTGCAAAATCAAAAGGCATTTTATTATTATCCCACCTACCCCAAAATGGGTTAATTTCCATTTTCCACTTCAAATCAAAGAATAGTTTATGCGAATTAAAGCGCCTACATCAACTATCTCCAAATTAAAGTCATTCTCAAAAAGAAGAAAAGAAAAGAAAAGGGAATATTTCAGCATTAAACAAATTTAATCAGGTAGGTAAAAGGCACAAAGCATGCATTTTTGGAATGCAGTTTTATGAAACCCAGTGGCGCGCGAAGGCATATACTTATTTCCGTATAATTATTAAATTACTAATCCACATTTACATCATTTACATCAGCTTCTTTTTTTCATTTTTTTTTTCGGTAATGTTGGAAAGTGAGTGGATTCCTCGTTGCCATTCATCCCTGTTTTTCTTTTCTTTTTTCTTTTTTACATATTTGTCATTCATAACTATTTTAAGATAATAAATTTAATACAAAAATGTGTTGATAGCATTTTTCCCAGCTAAACTTGATGACAAAATTTGATTTAAAAAATACGTATATTATGTGTGTGTATTTAGATCGGTTGTTGATTTACGTTTAAACTTGTAAACTTAAGTTTTCTTATTTGAAAACTTAATCAGACTTGTAAAGTTAATTAATTTTTTAATAGAAAACTTAATTAAGTGTTGGTAAGTAAAGCTTACCATGGAGATCCTCTACACACACACACACACATGTACATACACTCTACAGTTGGATAATGCAAGTGATCCCTTCACCATTTGTACAATTATATTAATTAATTCATTCATTGTTTAAAAGTTACCCTTGTCATGTTGCATTTTTCTTATATGGTAATCACAGTAGCGATTACATCGTAACGCATTTCGTAGTTTCCTTATTGGGTGTTTCATATTATATTGTTCATGCACTTTAACATGAGTACCTTCATCATTATATACTCATTACCTTTTACTATTTTGTTAGTGCTCTGACTTGATGTTTGATATTCTTTTCTTTCAAATGATCATTGATATAACGCAGTTTATATTTTCATCTTAGGAAAAATCTCAGTTATTACATCTCACAGGAAAGAACTCAATTTTCAATTAGGCCCCAAAGAATCTGTACTTTGAGTGGAAGCGATTTTGGCACTATAAATGAAATCAAATCATAAAATGAAAACGCCCTCTTGTTGCACCAGACGTTTGAACAAATGTTTATATAAATGCACATGCACATTTTACTAAGTATTCATCATAACATAATTAACTAAAGAAAAATTAAAATTTAATAATGCAAATATAATATACTTTATTACATGGCCAAGAAATTAAATATATTACAGGGATAGTTAATACTCCCTTCATTCGTAATTATAAAATCATGTATTCATGTTGACATTTTTTGGAGAAATTAATGTTGCAACGTTAAATCATTTTAAAATGTTTATAAATATTTTTCATCAAAATTCATTTATTTTACTTATAAACTAACCTATTAATTACATGTAGCATATATTTTAATTTTATAATTTAACTTAATTAATTAAATTTCACAAAAGAAGTCAAAGTGATATTTTATTTAGGATCGAAGGGAGTAAAATATTCATTATTTATAAATATAAATAATTTTACCGCAATTGAATGCGCGTTTTTTTAATCAAGAGGAATAATTGTACGTTTTTTCAAGCATAATTATAAATAATTTCATCAGAATTGAATTATAATTAACAAATTAATATTCTTTTCAAGCATAATTATAAATAATTTCATCAGAATTGAATTATAATTAACAAATTAATATTCTTTTCAAATGTCTTCCAAGTTCCTATCATCATGGTCGAAAAAAAAGAGTTGTTTTCCTGCCATCTCACATAAAATGAAACCAACATGTGAGAAAGAGTTAAGAGTTTAAAAGCGATTGTTTTAGGCTGTCTTGAACTTGAAGTAGGCCCAACAAAGCACTAAAAAGTCGGCCCAGTTACGCAAACCGACCCTTGATTCTCCCCTCTTACTGTGGGTGTTTGTGGAGTAAAAATCAATAATACAATACTTCTTCATTCGAACAAATATAATTCGATTAAATTTTTATATTTAATTAATCGAAAAAGTTTGGATTCTGGCCAAAAAAGAAAATATTTCAACAAAAATTTGTTGGAATTAAAAATTGAAAGTGTCGATTCTCAGATATTCAAGTAGAATAAAAAATTTGTTTCAACTCTAACTTTTTTTTACCAATGTTTCAACTCTAACTTACTTCGACTCCTTTAACTCATTTTATTAGAAAACATATCGAACAATAGTTTGGAATCCCTGATTTTTTTTTTTTCATTTTCTACTCCTTTTCTTTAGCCATAGTCATCCAACAAATGTGACTGTTAAAAAATTATAGAACAATTTTAACCCATAAATCTCTCGAACTATCTTTCACCTATTTCTAGCTTACAACATCTTTCCATCTATGTGGCAAATATATGGATTTTCAATGTTATTAATGTCTTCTTACGGTCAAACAGGTTTGAACATAATTGGGGGCGAATTTGTTACACTTTTACAACTTTTAGGGCAAATTTGTTAGAGAAAAACTTTCAAGGCAAATTCACCACTAAATACAAAATTCTGGGGCAAACTTGCTAATTAAACCCGATCTTTCTAACTATCGCTCAAAATCTCTCTCTCATATTTCTAGCTCACAACATCTTTCTATTATTACCTCTTTTTTTATACTTTATTAGTCATAAGATTTGATGATGGCTATGATTAGTGAAAAGGAGAGAAAAAAACAACAACAAAAATGTAGAACTCAAGATCGCTCTCAAACACAAGCCAAAGTGACTTTTTGTAGCATAAAAGTCATTTTGACATCACATATAATAACAAACTAGTATAACTCATTTATATAGTAGAGTCTCTGGTAAAAATTAAGACGGCATGTGGTTTTGTTTGGTTGACCATAAGAATGTAAGAGAGGACATATAAATATATTTATTAGATAATAAATATATTCCTACGAATATTATATTTAGACTCCTTCCTTCTTCTATAATAATTTTACTTTAATTATTGAATCTTGAAAAATCGTTTACCTTGCAGGATAAAATATCAAACAATAAGCTTTGTCTCTCACATGGAAGGAGGATACTCTGAAACACTCCTACAATCTATTTGCTGGAGCTCAACCTAAGTTACATTGCTTGAATCTCAAGATCCAACCAGCATTGTAATTTCTAATGATACTTCCATATGATTAGCAGCATTATGGACCTGCTGTCATCCATCCCTCTCCATATTATTACAGTGATATCACCGTCGGTAGTAGGGGCTTATATTTATCTTCAAAAGACTTTGGTTGCCATACTTGACTACCGTGCTAATCTTATATACTCCCTCCGTTCCTAAATATATGACCTAGATAACTTTTTTGAAAAATCCTAAAAAAAGCAAAAAATAAGTTAATTATAAATTGATTTACCTAATTTTTTCTCTTAAACTAGTTTATTTTACCTATAAGCTAATGGATAATCTAAAAAGATATCAAATATGTCATCATTTAATAACCTATTTCGCAACCTTAATTTTTCCAAAAAAAAAGCTATTTAGGTCTTATATTTAGGAACGGAGGGAGTATGTTACAATCTCTGAAATGAAAACGAACAGTATACAAGCAACATGTATGATCAAATCTCCTTCTAGATTCCCGTGCCCTCTATTATCCATTAATGATAGAGGTAAATTGGGAAAAAAACATTTAATGTGGTGATTGGTGTCTTTTATTAAGGATAAAATATTATAGGTAATTGGTGTTTTATAATAAGGACAAGAGAGAGAGTATCTGACAAATGATGAGATTTGTATGATTTTATTATGTTAAATTGAGGTTACTAACATATTGAAGATGCAATTTTGATCCCACTTATGCTTATTTTTAGAATTAAGACAAAGAGATTTTATCTTGGATAATTCATTGAATAAATAAATAATAGAGTAAAAACTGAAAAATGGAAAATACATTACATTTTTGTTCTTCTTTTTATTCTCTTTAGGTTGGCAACATGTGATTTGAATTGAATTAAATCTCATGTTGTTGGGCTTGACAAAGAAAAGAAAGAGAAAGAAAGAAAGAAAAGGCCCAAGAATTAAGGAAAAGAAGGGAAAATGAAGACAAGGACCAAAATGCTACGTAAAGTGGATCATGGGTTTAGAAAAATATTCATTTTGGGCTGAAGGGGAGAGAGACATGGGCTGAAGCTAGCAATGGATTAAATAAAGAAAGGAGAGGAAGACACGTGGCAAAGAAAAGAGGAAATGAATGAAGAGGCGAGCAGATCTGAAGGAAAAAAAGGAAGGTCACGTTTGGCTGAAGAGTGAGCAGAGGGGGACCGTCGCGAAAAAAAGAGAAATGAAGCTAGAAACAGAGATGTGAGCTGCCAATTGAAGAAAGGGAAGAGACAAAGAGGGCGCCGAAATTGGTTGCTCCTCCTCACTTTCCATCTTCATCTTGCTCTCCTTCTCTCCCATTTTTCACCATGATTTCTCTCAATCTCCTCTGTGCTTCTCACATGAGAGGTAACTAAACATTTTTGCTCTTGGGAATGGTTTGAAATGGCTTGAGCTCACATGTTTAATAGGGGACTCTTGTTCTTTTCCGTTTCTCTTATATTTATGATTTTCCTAGGTTTAGGTTTGTCATATATATTTGGAGATTTGGATTTGAATTATTATGTCTATTTGAGTTTATTTGTGGTTTTGACTTGTAATGAGGGATTTGTACTCAACAATATGTATGGTCATACATATGTTATTTATAATTCATTAGATATTTCTATTTACTCATAGTATTGGTAGATAGATTGTTGAAGTGAATTGTAATTGAACCTAATGCATTGCAATCACTAATCACACTCTATGGTACATAATAATGCCTAGTTGAATGAGTTCATGAGATTAGGTATTAGACTTGCCGGTTAGTGAGGTTTGGTATTTTAGGAAACTTAGAGAAAACACAAGTTGCTAAAGGGCTTAATAATGCCTAATTTCCAACAATTAGGTATTGGACTCATGAGTTCATGAGGTTTGGTAAATTAGTACATTAGCATACTAATTGACTCTCTAAATATATTAATTGAGCTAGGATAGTTATTTCTAATCATTTCCCAAGAGCAATTCCATTTTATTTTACTAAATCTTATTTTTCCCTTTTTGCATATCACATCATTTACTAATTTTCATTATAAATCCATAACAATTTTTCTTATTCAAACAAGTTTAGCATTTAGTTACTAGGAAATTAATTGTATTTTATAGGCTCCTTTGAGAACGATACTCGGGGTAACTTTCGCTTACCTTGAGGTCTTAAAATATCTTGAAGGACTAGGCCCAAGACACACTACACCGACCGCTAATTCGGTGTCCTTCAGTATCACATAAAACAAAGCAGTTCTATATTAAATTGTTTATATAAGATGACCAACTTGACCATTTAGGATGCAATGCTAGCTCACATACTCTTTTATAATTTGCACATATTTTGGTAAAGCATCGTTATTGTTACAACTTGCAAGTTTAATTTATGTTAGTTGTGTCTGAATAAAATTACATATAATCAAATAGTAATAGTTTATTACAGTTTACTGTAAAAGCAAGATAAAAAAAAGAGAGAGGAGTATAAATACCGAGTAGAGTACTGACTAGTTCGTAATACGGTAATATTAACACTCAACTGATCAGTTCTTGTGTTAATAGCGAGTACTGACTAGCTTGTTGGTGATTGGAAAAGTGTGAATAAGAAGAGAGGATTGTAATGTGCATGTGGGAAGGATCGATGATTGGGAGCAGCAAAGGTTGAGATTCACAAGTTCGAGGCACATGTTCCCCCACTTGCATGTCTCTCTGCTCTATATTCGTCTCTCTGCTCTATATTCTCACTCTCAAAAATAAATTCTACAGTGACTTGTTAAATTCCAAACATTAAAGTTGACGCTCAACTTGCTGCCCTCTGCCCAAACACCCGCACACTCTATCTCAGCATAGCTTTCTGGAACAATAATTCCCTTCACATTCTCATTCCCAAATCGGTGCTCCCTTTATATGAAAAATTGATACATAATGTCCTTATAATACTCCCTATGTTTAGTGGTGATGAGATTTTAATTGCCAAAACATGCTTCTTAGAAAACATGTAAAAGTTAGTTGGAGTGATGGAGTTAGTTTTTATTTTCACCAATTTTCATATATATCAAGAAAAACCTTAAACACCAATAACTTCCCATTAAAATCCAACAAGTTTCCTATTCTACTCATTTAATATTCACTGTACCATATGAAAATAAAGTCAATATATAATAAAGGGTGAAGGCTCAAAAATGATACATAACTATTGGTAAAGGAACAAAAATAGTACATAACTATTCCAAGGTACAAAAATGATACCAACTTTTACTATGTGATCAAAAATGATATTTTCACTAATATGATAATAATATTAGACATGAAATGTCCAAAATACCCTTATAAATTAATCGCCACCCAGTAAAAGTTTATTTAATTATAAGGGCATTTTGGACATTTCATGTATAATATTATTGTCATATTAGTGAAAATATCATTTTTGATCATATGGTAAAAGTTGGGTATCATTTTTGTACCTTGGAATAGTTATGTACTATTTTTGTTCCTTAGTCAATAGTTATGTATCATTTTTGGGCTTTCACCCTATAATAAATGAAGGGTAAACTTGTACATTTATATGAAATATTTAATGAAGTGGATAATATAAAAGACCAAAAAATACCTTTTCTCTACCCTATAAATAGGATTAAAGGAGTATGATGCTTTTAAAAAAGAGAAATATATAAGTATTACTAATAAATATGAATGAGAGTTAGAGATAGAGTAGGAAAAATACATTAAATGAAGAGTGAAAGTGGTAAACTCTTATATTTTAGACCAAAACTATTTAAATTTTGTGTTTTTATATTACGACTGAAAGAAGTATCTTAATATATACCGCTTGGTCAGACAAAGGGCAACAAATGAATGCAAGCATATATGTAGCTATCTACCACAGAGATAGAGGCATCTGTGTGTGTGTGTGAGAGAGAGAGAATTTAAATTTAGAAAAAGGGTATTGCTTTGAAACAATTACAAGTGATAGGGACGTTTGTTTGAGTTGAGTTGTTGCCATATTTCCAGAGTCATACAGCTAGCCATACAAGCATATTAAAGCTGTACATTATCTGTTGTCTACTCATGTAACTTTGTGAGGAAGAGACACTCCTCATCAGCAATTCAGCATACACCATCCTCTACACGATGCCCCAATTACTACCTTGGAACATTATTGTGTACGTCAAGCAACCTGTCTGCGTCCATATTCCTCAAACTTCAGGCTTTTTTCCAAGTTGCTAATATTAGTTCCTCCAATTACAAAATAATAATAATAATAATAATAATAATAATAATAATAATAATAATAATAATAATATATTGGACGTTGGGGTTATTAATCCCCCTATCTTTATTAATAATGAGTTATTATACTTGGAGGTGTAGAAATGATCCTGAATATAATTGATATTTCAATCTATTTGGTCTCTCAAATCTCTCAACTTTTAAACCGCTCTTTTTGGTTGCATAATTTTGGGGAATAGTTTTAATCAAAGAGTAGTTTCAAAAACAGATATTTTAGGGAAACAAGCATACAGTTTAAATTTCAAATGACAAGTATTTTAAAAAAAGTCGTAGGTTTTAGTCATCTAGCTGTATACTACTATCATGATCCTTATTATAAGTCCACGTATGGAGAAAAAACATTTTGTCCTTAATTTCAAATCCAATTAAAAGTTATCTCACTGTTTTTCCACTTTACTCTTTTGATTCTCATCAAAAAGAGAAGACCAGAACTCCAGAAGGAGTGATGACAATTATTAGTAAATGTAAAGAAAAACATAACTTTAACAAGGGTAAATGTGCAGAGAAAAATATCAATTTAATGTAGATTATTAATCACTTATTAATTGTACAGATGAGAATTAGTTGGAAACTTGGAATAGATAAGAGTGATGATACAATAAGAATAGTAGGGATCCATGTGAAGGTAAGAATGGTGAAGTATAGTTCACGCGGAGAGGTGTTTTATTTTGTGTAGAGCTTGTCTATCACATGATGCTCCCTTTTCAACGATTGCGTCCCCTTTTCTCTTCTTCTGTTCCCCCTTTCTTCCTTTTTCCATCCTTATCCCCCCTTCCCTTCCACCCCTCATTTCATAATTGATTGCTATTATATGTTAAGGATTATGTGTGTGTGTGTGTATATACACATTTGACATAAAAAATAAATCGGATAGAGATGTACCAACAGAAGTGCATTGGAAATGCTATATATTCTCATTTTTCTTAAGTCTCTCCCACTCTCACACACGTGATCATTTATATTGTTGGGGAAAAGGAAAGTGAGACCCAAATTCTAATTATGCACCTCCACCTATGCATGTACTTAAGCACGTGATTAATATATATTAAGAGTCCTTTTCCCCACTAAGGCTAGAGACTACTTATCAGATCAGAAGCAACGAATTTATCACTTTTTACTTTTCCTACATATATAAGTGGCATTTCTGAATTAGGGATGAAATGTGTGAAATGAAGAAAAGAAAAGCAAACCATCAAGGCTTTAACTAGTGTATACTTCCCATGTTTAGTTAATAGAGACACCAAAAAACATTATGCGGCAACATTATGCGGCGGCCTCAAAAGAATCGCCTCCTCCTCCTCCTTCTGCTTTATCTATCACTCATATTATTCCTCCCTGCGAATCTGTCCTTTCTCGAATCGGAAGAAACAGAAAGCCACATCTGCGAATTTCACACAAGATATATAAAAGGTTTCATATATGTGTGTCTGCTCGCGCGCGCGTATTAACTCCAAATAATAATATGTTAACTAAAAATGTGTTACTCCCTCCCTCCCTTACTAAATATAAGATCACTTTTTTTTAATTTGAGTAGATTAAGGAAGTTAGTTAAGTTAGTTATTTACACATGATATTACTAATTTATCCGAACTATATACCTTCTTTATCCTCACTGTACTCTCCCTCTTTTACTTGTTATTATAGATAAACATTGTACGGTTAATTTGGGAAAAAGTTGAAAAAATATTAGAAAATGATATCATAATTAGGAACAAATTGAATTTCAAAAGTAATCTTATAGTATTTAGGAACGGAGAAGAAGTATTTCATAATTAGTTCCAACAAATAATTAGTTCCAACAAAACGATGAGTTACTTGAAGTGGTCAATGTTTTGAGACCTAACCGGCTCAAATTTGAATTCATTAAACATATCTAGAATTATGTAAAATCATTGGAATGAGATTTAGATTTTTTTTTTTATTTCTTCTCTAATGTCATGAAGCAAGTCATCTTTCAAGTACATTAATTATAACAACCAACTAATCGCGATCACTGATTATATACACCACGCGGCCATTGGTACGACAACTGATTGATGATTGAGGTTTAGATATTTTTAGATATGCTTAATTATTCTTTCTACTCATTTTTATGAGTCAAGAAACCATAATAACCTCTTATTAACGCAATTTCATGTGTAAATGAAAAAGGGAGAGTAAACGTAAACTGATCATATTCAAGGGTGCCTTTAGAGAGAGATTCTAGAGAGAATGGAGAGTAAACCTCTGCTGCACAAAAACTTCAGATAAGTTTTTGTTACTAACATCATCGTTCAAAGTACTAGCTAGTTTGACCAACTTCCTTACCATTCTAAACCTCCGTCAAACCTTTGCATGTTGATATCTTCTTCATCCCATAGTCCAATCTAGTACTGAGCAGTCTTACATGTCTTCTTTATTTGCAAAATCAAGGACCCTCTTCATTAAAGTTAAGAAAAAGCAGATTTCATCATCAAAAGTATTGCATGTTGTTGAAAAGCATGAAATTACGAGGCTTATCATTTGGATTGCATGTCAGAAACCTAACTTGAGGTTTCTAGCAAATCTCAATCATTTACATAAGCTATATAACGGTTTAACATATTGGTTTTAGAATCTGAATTCCGACGTAAAATTATTATTATCAAGTTTTACATCAATGGAATTTGGTTCTAGAAATGTTGTTATATATTATACTCCCTCCGTTCCTAAATATAGGACCTAGATGACTTTTTTGAAAAATCCTAAAAAAAGCAAAAAATAAGTTAATTATAAATTGATTTACCTAATTTTTTCTCTTAAACTAGTTTATTTTACCTATAAGCTAATGGATAATCTAAAAAGATATCAAATATGTCATCATTTAATAACCTATTTCGCAACCTTAATCTTTCCAAAAAAAAGTTATCTAGGTCTTATATTTAGGAACGGAGGGAGTACTACTTATCGGGTTTTTGACTTAGTATTAGGTTGAAGTCGTTTTCTTTCAAATCCTCTTTAGGTAGATGTCTGCATTTTCTCTCTTGAGATGGAAGTTATCATTGACTTCGTGTTAATGGTTTCATGCATATACGATATTACAGACCTAATATTTTTCATATGGTGTAGTGCTTAGCTTGGTCATATTCTGAGATTGAAATTTTAACTTTATCCTTGTTTTTGGGTGTGTTTCTCAAAAATTATACTCCCTCCGATCCCTAATATAAGAGCCCAAAATTTGAATGGTTTTGGTCTCTAATATAAGAGCTCATCTCAAATTCTCTTCTTATTTAATGCATTTTTTCCTACTTTACCCCCAACTCTCTTTCATATTTATTAATGCTTATGTGTTTCTCTCTCTTAAAAGTATTATAATAAATATGAACAATATTGGAAAAGAAGTATTAACTCCAGACATCCAACTAATAAACATGTGATTTCTCAAGAAGCGTTTTTTTGGCGGCTAACTCTTATATTAGGGAGCGGAGGGAATAGTTTCTCTAGGTTATTTGTTAAGTTTTATAAGTGTGTTATTTCCTATACAAGTATTTTTATGCAACCTTTAATATTTAATATATTTCATCATTTTATTAAAAAAACAAGTGTAAATGAAAAATATGTAGCTGGAGTTTCCTCAAATAGGAAACGCAAATGGCCATAGTGGGGCCATCCATGAAGCATAAAGAGGCAATAAGAAATTGGAAAAATGAAAGAAAAAGACATTAAGACTTGGTACTCGGTGACATAAATGATACAGAAACATGGAGCACACACATGTGTCCAAACCAAAGATAAATTATATTCACTCTCAAACTTTCTCATGCTTTCACATGCATCATTGCCAATCTCCCTCCTCCATCGCCACCTCCATTCCCTCTTCTCCTTCCTCTGCATGCTCACACTCCACCTCATCTTCATCCATGGCCTCATCACTAGAAGAAGAAGAACCACCCCCTCAAGGCCTAACCCCACAAGAGTTCTCCCAACTCAAGCCCATCATCCAAACATACCACAACTTCCACCCAACCAACAACAACAACACATGCACTTCCATCATAACCCAAAGAATCGACGGCCCGGCCCACCGGGTCTGGCCCTTGGTCCGCCACTTCGACAACCCTCAAAGATACAAGCACTTCATAAAATCATGCACCATGAAAGGTGACGGTGGCGTGGGCAGTATCCGTGAAGTCACCGTTGTCTCTGGCCTACCTGCATCAACTAGCACAGAGAGGCTCGAGATTTTAGATGACACCAAACGCGTCCTTAGCTTTCGCGTCGTGGGCGGCGAGCATAGGCTAAGGAACTACAGGTCAGTGACGTCAGTGAATGAGTTGGAGAAGGAAGGGAAGGTGTATACGATTGTGTTGGAATCGTATATTGTGGACATACCTGAGGGGAATACTGGGGAAGATACTAAGATGTTTGTAGATACTGTTGTGAAGCTTAATCTTCAGAAGCTTGGGGTTATGGCTATGGCGTCGCCGATTCCTCAGGATTAGAAACGGTGAGATATAGATTGTCTTTTCCGGTGGCCGGTAATGATGTTATTTACTGCTGCGACTTGCATTTCATTTCTCTTTTCCCATTGGGATTAGGATAAGATATATGATTATACTATTGCTGCATGTAGATTTAATTAGGACCTTACTTACGTCATATGTTCTTTTCTCTAGGTTCTCAAGTTCTTTTAATATGGGAGTGACATGTGTCTTTTTATAACAATCATTCATTCAATCTAATGGCCTATATTGAAAGAACTTGAGAACCTGGAAAAAGGATGTAAGTTTTTTCCATTTAATTAATATAGGGGTTTCGTTAGAGACATTTTGCTTTGATATATATTCGTTGCATTAGGTAAATAGTTTGTGTAGAGTGCAGACAACTTGAGTTCGTGGTCCTGGACTGCAACATTATTTTTATGAGATAATGTGATGGTTGCCCCCAAATACTTAATAGGGAAAAGGACGAGAAAAAAAGACACTCCAATTATAAAAAAAATGGATTGATCTGTGTAATTTTAAAAATGATCAAACAAAACTCTTACATGAAATATCCTTTTACAACTTTAAAGAAAAACATTAAATTACTCATGAATTATATTATTTTTTAAATTACCATGAATTATATTATTTTTTATTTCGATTATCTCCTTCATATATATAAGATATATAGTTGAGTCTGATCATTGATCTAAGACCTTAATTCTTTCTTTTAGCAGTATCCAAAAACTTCTGTTACAATTCATACTTGATATTCGGTACATTCTCTTGAGGATAGAATTTAGGTTATTTTTATTAGAAATTCTAAGAAAATTAGATGGGTCAATTATAAATTGATTTGAGTAATCTAATACTTCCACCGGTCCTAAATATAAGACCTAGTTGACTTTTTTGGAAAATCCTAAAAAAGCAAAATAAGTTAATTATAAATTGATTTACCTAATTTAATTTTTTCCCTTAAATTAGTTTATTTTACCTATAAACTACTGGATAATCTAAAAATATATCAAATGTGTCATGATTTAATAATAGCTTATTTCGCAACCTTAACCTCTCTAAAAAAAGCCAACTAGATCTTTTATTTAGGACTGGGGTAGTAATTCATAAAATAAATTTATTGGCTCATTTAGTTTCCTTAAAACGAGTGATGCTTCAATCTGTTTTATAACAAGAGATTTAAATGGAGAGGCAGTGGGAAGCTATATATATGTAAAAATTTTTATGTTATGATATTTTAGGATGTAATATCCTATATATATAAAGGAACCCTATATATAAAGGGAACGGTGAGAATCACTGTTCATTCAACAGTGTCTCACCATTCCCTTTATATAAGATCATTTAAATTTAAATTTTAAAATTAGTTGTTATAGTTTTTTAAAAAAGATAGTATTTTTTTGAAAAAAAATTATGATTTGTTTCTCTCATTATGTCCGTCACAATGGTTTAATATGTTCTTTTACCATTTTACCCTTTTGTTGACTTTACATATTATAATTACTTTTTTGTTCTTTCTCTTCTTTACTACACATTCTATCTTTATTTTGCCTAAAAATTCTAGGGAAAATTAATCTGAGATCCCTCACAAGGGAGTTAATACTAGAAAAGTCCCAAAAGTTGAAAATATTAATGTAGGGTCCCAAGGAACCTCACTTTAATATACTTGAAAAGTGAAAAGACAGTTTTGCCCCTCCTCCTTCTTCTTCCTCACTCCTTCTCCCCTCCCCCGTTGCCGCCTCCCCCCAGCGGCCCACGCCGCCGACACACCCCGCCGCGGAGGCGGCGACGGCCGCCACCGCCTCCCCTGCCGCCTCCGCCTCCAACCCACCGGCCAGCCGCGACCGCTCCCACCCCTGCCGCCGCTGCCGCTGTGCCCCCCACCGCCACCTCCCCCGCCATTGCCACCGCATCCCCGCAGCCGCCGGGTGTGGCCGGGATGCGGCGGCGGCGGGGGAGGAGGGGGGGTACGGCGGCGGCCTCGGCGGGGGAAGGGAGGAGGAGTGGGGAAGAAGAAGGAGGAGGGGCAAAACTGTCTTTTCACTTTTCAAGTATATTAAAGTGAGGTCCCTTGGGACCCTACATTAATATTTTCAACTTTTAGGACTTTTCTAGTATTAACTCCCTTGTGAGGGATCTCAAATTAATTTTCCCAAAATTCTATCTTATCAATAAAGATAAAGTTGAAAAAAATTTTGTGGTACATTAAATATTTTATCTATTTTTAATTTTTTTAATACAACAAAGTGATTTTTCACTTTATATTTAAGGACGAGAAGAATATTATTGTTATCATTATCATCAAAGAATAGTATTCTTACAGTCCGTAATATAAGAGCCAAAATTTAAATAAATCTTTTTCAATATATAAGAATTCACCCTTACATTCTTTCATCATTTAAAGCATTTTTTACTTTGCCTCCAACTCAAATTCATAGAAAATTTTCAGAATCTTAGTATTTAATCTACCATTTTTCATTGTACTTTGGGTTTGTTTGGATTTAGCTTCTGGAGAATAACTTCTCAGAAAATAACTTTTGGGTAGAATAACTTTTCTAAAAATAGCTTTTGATGAACTGAGAGTGTTTGGATTAAGATTTTTGAGAATAGTTTTTAAGAATAACTTTTGAGTAGAATATAGTTTTTTTGAAAAATAGTTATGATGAAAAACTTTTCATGTTTCTTTTATTTGAAATAAGTGTTTTTCCTAAATGAGAGATTAAAACTTTAAGCTGGAAAAGGAGAAAAATATAGTTTTTCTCAAAATAGCTTTTAGAACCCCAACCTACCTTTTGTTCTCAAAATAGCTTATCCAAAAAATTTGAGTGTTTGGATATCTTTGTGTGAAACCTAGGTTTAGGTGTCAGAAAAGCTTTTAGAAATGTATCCAAATAGCCCTTTTGTCTTTCTTTTAGCATATCAATGTATACCTTGTGTTTTCTTTTCATTTGTTTAACCATCTGCATTCCAATTACATGTACATTTCTTTACCTTCGAAATTTGCCGTTTCACTACTCTTTCTTACCATGCATAAATTAACTTAGCCACTACCTCTGTTTCTTGATTAAGTACAATTTGTCCCTCAAAAGTCAATACTCCCCCGGCGATGCCGGGGTATTACTATCTAGTTAAGATATAAGAGTAAGAAATACTACTCGTATCAATTACTCATAAAACTTTTGACCGTACTTCTTTATTTTACAAGAATTTTAGTCAAAAATACTTTTCTTCCGCAGCATTTTTCCTTCCCTACTACTCCATTACCATATCGCCCAATCGATTTGTTTGACTTTCAAAACTTATCCAGATTGGAGGTCGCACACTTAAATCAAGTTTTTTATACTAGTGGAATGTGTCTTTAAAAGCTGTAAGCTGAAGGGTTCCATCTCCGGAAGCGTTTCTTTGAACTCGCTTGCCAATCCTCTCTGCAGCTAGAAATTAATTCACACACGAATGGGGAATATATATAAAATTAAGTGAAAGATAATATTGATGTTTATAGTTAGAAGCAATAAAGATGATGAAATGATGACAGCATGTAGGTATATGAAGAAAAATGGTGGGGGCTAGCATAGGTGACTGTGTACATAAAAACACTTTGTGGTGACTGGTGCGGCTAAAGTGGTAAGCCACAATTCAAAGGCAAGGTCAACGAAAGTGAAAAATCTTGTGAACTGCCCATTAAGCAACATGTGAATTTGGGGACAGCTCTTATTGCGGCTTATTTTTGTTGAATATTCAAATTTAACATACCCTTTCATGAAATGCTTCATGAGTAGGTAATCGTTGAAGGGAATTACAATGCATTGACATTATAATCCTCCACAATCATGCAGTTAGCGTGTCACTTAGCTTGTACCAACAAACTATTACTTGACGTGCTAATCCGTCGTGCCCCATAAATATGGAAACATAAATTTAAATTCCGAAAAGTGTACTTATTAAAAGATTCTATCCATACTGTTTGTACTCGAAGTGTCACAAGAGTACTTGATCAATAAGAAAAATGTGTGGCCTGCGATTCAAACACGGGGTATACCTTGCTTGAATATAAATAAATAAGTATTTTTTGTTACATATATATTTTTTCTACTGCATGTAATTTTTTTATCTAAATATAAATAGAAAATGTTTTTCTTATTTTACAAGTCTTATGATCCATCGTTTTATTCAGACCAAGATATTGGGCTTCAATGGGTAAAGGTCCATATGGACCAGTTTGGTTCGGCTCATAGATGACTGAACCAAAAAAGGAAAGGCCCACAAAACAGTGGAGGCTTGAGGACTTGAGGTTGAAATTAAAGAAGGATGGTACTACTCTGACACGTGGCCCCAGATGACGGGGCTATTGATCAAAGTATGAGATTTGTCTGGCATCACTTAATGAGCTCTCCGGGTCCAAACTTGAATAGTGAATGACTGATACGGGTGGGGCACACTTTATATTTGGTTCTAATAAATACGAGTAAAAAATTCATCAGATATTTTAATAAAATTTAGATAGGGAAAATGACAAAAAAATATCTCCTAAGGACAAGTGAAGAACCTAAACTTCTAAAAGGATTATAAAGGAAGCGACACTTACTTGACATTTTCAAATGTTGTGAAATGTCTAGATTGCCCTTAAGTCTTTTTCTTCTTCTTCAAACTTCTTCTCAACCCCACCCCACCCAAAATCGCTGTCGCCGCCCCAACCCGACCAACCATCACCACCGTCGCCCCTAGCCAACTGTCCCCCACACCGCTCCAACCCTCCCCACACCACCCCAACCACCCAATCACCACCATAACCAAAAAATATCTCTTTTCTCGCGTGGCAAGATCTGCGGCGCCTGCTTCGAGCTCCGCCGCGTGGACAACCGGAGGGTTAAGAAGAAGGTTGAAGAAGATCAGATCCGTTTTCATGGAGAGCAGATCTGGCTGCCAGTTGTTTTGGTTATGGTGGTGATTGGGCGGTGGGGGAGGGTTGGAGCGGTATGGGGGACGGTTGGCCAGGGGCGACGGTGGTGGTTGGTTGGGTTGGGGCGACGGCGATAGCGGCGACAACGGTTTTGGGTGGGGTGGGGTTGAGATGAAGGTTGAGAAGAAGGTTGAAGAAGAAGACTTGAGGACAATCTAGTTTTTTCACAACATTTGAAAATGTCAAGTAGGTGTCAGTTCCTTCATAGTAATTTTGGAAGTTTAGGTTCCTCACTTGTCCTTTTGGGTATTGGGAGAGATTTTTTTGTCATTTTCCCATTTAGATATGTCACATATAAATTAATTTGTTTGAACTTTTTAATCTAAGTTAGTTTGACTTATAAATTAATGTATACTCTAATAGTTATTGGATATATTATGATTAACTAGGGCTGTACAAAAGGCCGTTGTCCGCCACGACCCGACCCGTTCACATACAAAAATAGTCTTTCACGATGTGGCCCGGAACCAACCCTATTAAGACATGAGTGACCAGACCATTGGGTAGGATAGGACCTGGGCATATGCTCTATTACCAATCGGATGACCCAACCTGATTATTTATTAATATTTTTATAATTTTTTCTTATTATTTGTCTAATATGTCAAGACTAAAATTCACAAAGTAAAAAAAAAAGATGTTTTGTTTATTTACTGCCTTAAAAGATATATAGCTTTTTTATTTTGGATCCATCAACACTTTCATACATAATTAAGTTAGCTTCTTTGTAACGTTGGAGTTTTTGCAATGCTGAGAAGTTTTTGAGATTGTGTGATTTCCTGTTGTTGGAGTTTTTGAGTTTCTGCAATGCAAGAGTTTTTGCAATGCTAAATGCACATTTCAATTGCATCGTGCCTTTTGATATTATCTAAATGCTGGAATTCTTGAGTGCAATTTTGGAGTTTTATAGCTTTTTGTTTTTTGATCCATCAACACTTTCATACATAATTAAGTGATCATCTTCATGCTAAATGCACATTTCAATTGCATAATTTTTTAGTTTAATTCTATTTTAAAATGTATTGTCTGATACTGGGTTGAGTTTCTCTCATTTTGTGCTAGGCATGACCATCATGGTCCGTTATGTGACCATGTGGTCATGTTCGGCCCTATCTCAGTATCAGGCCAAACAAGACATGACCGGGCTTCGGGTAAAAAATTCTGGCCCAACAATTATTTAGGACAGGATCAAGGCATATAGTTGACTCGGTCATGTCCGTCATTTATTCACCGCTATGATTAACTAACTTGTTTTATTTCTTTAATATAAAAAGTGTTAAATAGGTTAGTGTATACATAATAGGACCTTACTTAGGTCAAATTCCTCCATCCAAGTTCTCTATTTCTTCAATTACTGTCTGTTAGATTGAATAGATGATTGTTATAAAAGGACACATGTCACTCCTATATTAAAAGAACTTGAGAATATGGAATAAGGAATTTGATGTAAGTTTTATTCTACATAATATTGAATTTGGTTCTAATTTTATGAAAAAGAAAACTTCAACATTTAGATCGCACACGATTTGGATTCATGCGCGATTGCGTGGACCCTTTTGGTAGGGCTCTTTTGGCATACATCTCCTACCTGCCGAAGTGTTTCTCCCCACATTCTTTGCAACACTTTTTTTTGTGTGTCAAAATTCTATTCTATTTCACTCATATAAAAGGAAATCTTAAATATTATTTTCCACTAAAATCCAGTAAATTTCTTGTTATGCTTATATTCAATATCCACTACACTACATAAAAACAAATTCAATGGAGCTTAGTATGGAAACTCCTAATGACATAAAGAATCCGTTCCTTTGCATGACTACTTCTTAAAGAGAAACTCCTTACCAATAAGGAGAGACATAGATGTCACTTGACAGCTGACCTGACATGCTCTATTTGTACTCAAGCAGACGAGGACCTTGATCATGTCTTCAAAAGTTGCCCGACTGCCGCAGCCATCTGGAGACACCTCCTCCCTCCCACCTGGTACACCTCTTTTGTCAATACCCCGATAATTCCTTGGATCAGATCCATCCTCTCAGGTGATAACTGGTCGACCTCTTGGAAGATTGGAGTTCTTATCACATGTTGGCAACTATGGAAAGTCAGAAACCTGAGCATTTTTTCAGATGATACAAATGATACATTTACAGTTTATGTCATACTAGCCCAAATCAGAGCTATAGTGTTGCACTCCCTTACAACCTTTTTTGCCTTTTTTAGGAAATGTCTTACTTAGTGAAATGCCAGGTTTTGTTTCTTTCCATTTGTTCCGCATGTAAGCTTGTCACACTAACCTATTTGTATATGTTTTGATCAATACAAATTCATTTCATTCAAAAAAAAAATTAAAATAAAAACAAATTCAACATACAATAAATAAAAGACAAACTTACATATTCAAATGGAAATGATTTATATATATAATCAAGAAAATCTTCTCTCTTTGCCACATATAAATAGAACTAGAGGAGTGCTTCTTTTAAAACTTGTTAAAAAGAAGTTCAAGTCTAACCGAGAAACTCAAAGACCCCCATTAAAAATAATAGAGGTGGATGAAGGATATATAATATGGGTCCCGCAAGCTTACCTTTGATTCACGATTCAATAATGCATAAGCTAGTCAATATTTGTAAATAATACAGTTTAACCAGGGCACCAATTTTCAAGCATAATTATTACTGCTCATGTTAATGTACTGAGAATGAGGCCCCTGCAATTTTCTACCAAAAATAGCCTGTAAATGTTGAGCTGGACAATTACAATTTCAGATGTCATAAATGAAGATAGGATAATTCATTGTAAGCAGAACTTTTAGTTTGTAATTGAACATTTCTGTCTAGATCTACATGAAGCAAAATTCTGCAACTTATTTTTCAATCTTCTTAAAAACATTAACTAACATTAAATCAATATTAAGCATTCAAATGCAATTCCCACTCTTCTTTGCCAACTAACATCTCAACTTTTCTCAGTGAAATTCAGCTTATCCACATTTTATCTAATACTAAACTCAAATATAATATTGAATATATTTCCAATCAAACTTTTCATCCAGTTAGAAGCATTTAAAGCATTGGCAAGATCTCTAGCCATAGAAAAGACAAAGGAAAAAAGAAAAGAAAGGAAAGGAATAGTTTAAACAAGATCTCACGGGAAAGACTAGATGACAGTTGAAACATGATGACAGGGCAGGCTATAAACAGAACCTGGTGCCTCTGTCTCCACAATGAAGATTGGGAAGAGAGATCGGATCATCATAATTAACCAACATACACATCACATTACTCATACTCACAAGTCACAACACGCGCTACTAATCCATAGGATCCATGAAACTACCCTAAAAAACATTATTAGCCCCTCAAACATCCCCCTCCAAACAAAAAATGACATCATTTATGGCCTTTGCTTACGTCAAGGGCCTGATAGTGATATCTCTCTCTGGATTTGCCCACTCCCAAGAAAAGTACACTGAGAGTCTTTCCTTTTTATCTCACCTTTCACAAATCAAATTTCCTTGTGCTTTTAGTTGTTACACAATGAAGAAAAAGCATGGGACTTTTTTAACTCTATTCACTCATCTTTCATGTCACACTTTCTACTTATTGTGTTTTTCTTGTTTTTATTTTTAAATCTATATAAATTAGAAAAGCAATGGGCTTTTGTCTGAAAAATGTTACTGAGAGCCCCCTGCCACAAACAGAAGTTTCATCAGATAGAGAATCCAGATATTTTGATTGTGATGATTGCAGAGAAGCAGCTAATTAGGAGGTGGTGAAGGTGAAGGTGGACAAAATATATGAGAAATATGGGACCCATTAAAGCCTGCAACACAAATGAGTGGCCCTGCAACAACACAGCGATGTGTTATATTGTGTTTTCTACTTCTTCATTTCCTTTTATTATTACTTCTTTTGTGGCCTTTGTTTCGTCTCTTTCCATCTGTCTATATTTGTAGCTCATTTTCTATCCTTTTCCCTTCAATTCAACAAACATACACCCCTCTTCCCATTAAATTTAGAATAGCCTTTTTTGTTGCAAGTTATGTACTGTAGTACTACTTGCACTCTGGGTTTAATGGGGTCTGAAGACCATATTCTCGGTTTTTGGGTCTTGGAGCAAATGAAAAACTTCTGTTTATGCAAAGTAACCAACACACTTGTGGTATCATTGGCCCTCTTGGTTTAACATGGTCACTCACGGTTGGTTTCTTTTTTTATGTTTCAGAACTAAAGAGCTTAGTTCTTTGTTACCATCTTTTCAAGGAATGAAACTAAACATTTCTAACTTCTTTCTCTCATTGTTGTTGACAGGTTCTCACTGGACAATTAGTTTTGCCTAGCTTAGGGAAAGGTAGGTTGTGATTTGTGAACTTGTGATCACGTGCACCCTCTAGTAGATAGTCGTCTTCATCCACTCTTTTATCACTACCACATCTTTCATATTTCATAGTATATCCAACTTGGAACTCAAAAAAGATGCTCTCTTGATTTTGGACCCTGACGTGTTTATATAGTAAGCTAGCATGTATGGTCATTTTCTAGGAGAGAGCAAAGATTAAAATCGTTAGAATTCAAATAGAGTGATGGACAATAATATGTTTGTCGCTCCAATGAGCATGGTTGGTCAAAGTTCCTCTGTCTTAAATGAAGTACCACAAACAGAATATCCACCCATTCAGGGCTATTCTTTTGACCAAACACGAATCATGAATGGAATCTCAATGCTTGCTGGAATGCAAGGTGAAGAACTCCTAAGTAATGATGTCCATTTCAATGTTCCTCTAATGAATCCTCCCTGCATTGTCAATCCTAGTTCCTTGGTTCCATATAAAGGAAAGAACATTCTAGGAGATACCTCACTTGGAAACAACACTGTTTTTCAAGATCAACTAGATGGAGCCACAAACATTCCTGCTGCAAGATTTGGTCTTCAAGAAAACTTAGAGAAATCATTAGCTTGTTCAACTTCACTGAGTTCATTAGAGGCACTGGCACCATATATATTAAGCAACTGGCAGGATAATCCAAACACTGTGCTTCCAACTTTTGGAGATCGTATGTATGACTATCCCTCCTCATCAAACATGGATCCAAATGGATGGACATCTTCAAATGCTGCAAATTTAACCCATCACGGTTATAATTACCCAAATTTCATGAATGAGCTGTCATTGAGTCTAGCAACATCTCCCACCACAGGTCAGTGTTCTGAAGTGAGTTCTGATAGCTTGGAACAAGCTTCTTGTAGTAGTAGGGGTGTTTCTGGCAATTTGGGTGCCCAAAGACATGTGAATTTTTCACAAGCAATATTGGGGTCTAGATATCTTACTGGTATTCAAGAAATACTTGCTCAAATTGCAAGGTATTCTCTTGATAATACAGAGAAGATATATTTTTCAACTTCAACTAGTTGTAGCAGGGGCATAACAGAAGATAATGCAACAAAACAAGTTCATCCTTCTATGTTTGAAGCTCCAGAGAATTCTTCATTTGCACTACATGATGAATCAAGAAAATCCCAGCTTCTGACACTTTTACAGATGGTAAAAGATGGCACATTTTATGGTTACATCATTTGATCTTGACTTGTCTCTTTTTCATAGTCAAAATTCACGGAATAATCATTATACTTTTTTTAATGCAGGTGGACAGTCGATATAATCAGTGTTTGGATGAGATACATACTGTTGTATCCGCATTTCATGCTGCCACAGAGTTGGACCAACAAGTTCATGCACAGTTTGCCCTTAAGACTATCTCAATACTGTACAAGGATTTGCGTGACAGGATAAGCAATTATATCATTTCCATGGGAGAAATATTTAATGACTCACGCTCAGAAGAAGAAGATAAGGCTAGGTCCACAGAAGCTTTGTTCATAGAAAAGCATTGGGCTTTGCAGCAATTCAAAAGAAAAGAACGTCAAATATGGAGGCCCCAAAGGGGCTTGCCAGAACGATCTGTATCTGTTCTAAGAACTTGGATGTTTCAGAATTTCCTCCATCCGTGAGTTTTTTTTTTTTTTGTTTATCAGCTAATTCTAAAACTTGCTCTGATCCTAAATACAAGAACTATTTTACTTTTTAATTTCTTTTGTTGAAGTTAAGTAAAAAATTAGACTGCTAAATTATAACATATTCTACATGTAATTATAGGTTAGTTTATACTTTATATTTATATAATAGAATAAATTAGGGTTGTGGAAGAAAGATAATTATAAGCATTTTAACATTTTTAAGTTATTGATTTTGCATAGTTTAATTTCTCAAAAAAAAAAAAAAAGTCAAAGAGGTTGGTAATTAGGATTGGAGGTAGTATTCAATAATGCATATGGAAGTTCAAAGTTGTGCTCATGAATTTAAGGTATTTAATTTTAGGTATCCAAAAGATTCAGAGAAGCAATTGCTTGCAGTAAAAAGTGGATTGACTAGAAGTCAGGTACATACATATCTTCCCTTTTAGTGGTTTTAGCTTTAGAGAAACTTGCAATGATCTGAATTCTGATATGTGTGTGTGTGTGTCTACATATATATAATGTTGGGTGGATGAAAAGGTATCAAACTGGTTCATTAATGCTCGTGTAAGGCTGTGGAAACCGTTGATTGAGGAAATGTACGCAGAAATGAACAGAAGAAAGGATATTAGGAATGATGAAGGCAGGCAGGGCAGCCAAAGAAGCAGCGGGGTACTTTTGAGCAATCAAAGATTTGCAATCAATTCATAAAAGAGTCTATTTTATATGAAAAATATCTTTTTGATCACAGGATCTGTGGTGCTGCATAATGCTCTGTGTATGAGGGGTGGGTGGGATTGGATTGCAGTGTCTTTATTTTGAAAAGTATGTATCAAACAGAATGGATATATCAGTAAATAACACTATTCCATTGATATTTTAGTTTAACTTTCTTTTCATGACCAATCTATTTTTGTTTAATAGTTGATTGGGCTTTCTGGACCTCGGGATGTATCTTAAAAGTACTCGGCCCAACATAAAGAAATTATATAGCAAGGTGAATTTGATCTTAGACACAAGATTTCTTTTGAATCGTGTTCAATTTTCTCCAAACTATCATTATTAATACTCTTCAATATGAACAAGTAGTAAAGGGGGTGTGGAGATAAAGTTAGATCACTTAGATGATTAGGGTGCATTGATATTAATTAATATCATTCTACGTAAATATGTCATATATTTAAGATATGTGACAGTACTTTATTCACCCCTCAAAATAATGTACTCTCTATGTCCCTAGATATAAGATCACTTTTAAATTTTGATTTGTTTATAAATATAAGATTATTTTATATTTATTTACGTTTCCCTAAATTAACCTCAATAATGTTATCTATAGAAGTCCAATAACAAGCAAAAGAGGGAGAATGGGGATAAAGACATATCAATAGCATAACTTGGTAATATCATGTGTTAATAAATAACTTAATTAACATCATTAATCTAATTAACATAGGGGAAACAATCTTATATTTAGAAATAGAGAGTACACTTTTTTTACTTTTTTGTCTTTAAACGTTAATTTAAAGTACAAATTTCTTGATACGATTTATGCTTATTTTAAAAAATACTACAAAAAAGTCTACCTCACTCATTAGTTTTGAGCATATATAATCCATGGCCTTTTTTTAGGGTAAAAGTGAAAAAAAAATTTCATAATATGAAAAATTACTTTTAGTCAGCAACAAGATTTTTGTTTACCATGTTAATACAACGTTTAATTTTGAATTTTCAATTAATTTTAGTTTTGATCACTAAATTTTGGTAGTTTTAATTTTAATTTGAACTTTCTCTCAATTTTGGTTTTTATCTATCAACTTAAAAATTGGTTTTTAATTCTTAAACTTTCAGTTTATTTGGACTTAATTCTTGACTTTAAAATCAATTTTTGTATCAATCTCTCAGTTTAGAAGTTGTTAGACCAACACCATCAATTTTAAAGTTCAAGAACTAAAACTAAAATTGACTAAATGTTCAAAAATCAAAACCAACAATTTTAAAGATTAAGTATCAAAATGAAAATTGACTAAAAGTTTTAAGACTAAAATTGAATCAACTCTATTGGCCAAAAAAATTGAATCAACTCATCTTTTACATGAATGTTATTATTTCAAGAAAAATTGTAATAATTTTGTTTGTACTAAATCGTTCACAGCTTCACATGCGAGACGAGTTTCACCTTTTGGCAGTTTCTTATGAGTACGCTGGTGTAATTGAACATGGAATATCTTACTAAAAAAAGCTTCGTAAATGGCTTGATTCGACATATTGAGAGTTTCTATCGTCTACAAAGTCCTTGTCTCCCTTGATTTGTCTTGATCCTGTGGCGTCCACATCGAAACAAAAACGGTTCGTTCAAACGTCAAAATATCAACTTAGGATGGTGACAACCAACGGTCTCAAACATAGGGGAAAATTATTATGTGCCGACACTTACATATATCAACATGATACACGAGAAAGTAGAATTGGACAGAAATTACAATGCCCTCCATGTTTGCTTTACAAATGTAAAAATCAAAACTTCAATATTTTATTTATCCAGAAACAATAATTCCGAGGCTTGACCCCCCACCTATTCAGACTTGTAAACTAAAATCTATATGGTTAAAAATGAAAGAATGGCTATATCTGCTTTTGACTAAACTCTTGCCGAGTCTTTTGCCTTGATTTCTGAACTACTCTACTTATATACAACACTCAGCATCCACCTAGTTCACCAACTTTCTACCCAGCCACAGAATTACAAAAACATACAGCATACATGAGAAAGAGCAATCAATTGGCAAATGCATTCATCTTCTACTTCTAGATTTCCACAGAAATTCGTGTTTTTATTGGTTTCAATTTCAAACCCATACTCTCCGGAGAATAAAGCTCAGGAGAAATCCATGATGGACTCAAGGGACTTCTAGGGCTGACACTTGGCTTTGAAGGCCTGTACAGGCCATATCCCATGAGAAAATACTCTATTGGTATTAACATAGCATGAGGTTGTTCCTCTGTTACCATTGACCCACATGCTTGTACCTGTAGTTTCATAAAAAACCTCTAGTAAATATTATTCAACTTCATTAAGCACACGATCTCAATATATGTTAAGATGGAGTGGAACTATTTTGCGCACCTCAACTAAGGCACTGAATCGTCTATCCAACTTTGAAGTCATATGGAGGGCATCAGCATAAAATGGGGACATATCACCAACAAAAATTAGGGAACGGCACTGCAGTTTTCTTAATCCTTCACTTATATCAGATCTCCTGCAAGATGCCAATAAATAAACAAGGACATGTATGTCTTAGTTATATAAGCACATCACATTTATCTATTCAAGATTTTGCTAAACTACAATTGATGTTGGTTATATTCATCTGGCGTATGTAATCTGTAAAATATCATCCATGCACACTCCCAAATTACCAACACCAAAAAAGAAAGACAGCAGCAGCTATTTTTCGCTAGGAAGACAATCGCAATTTTGATGTGGATCTTACCCATTAATAGCTTCCAGGAATCTCCAAATATTCAGACTCTGCTTCTCATCTAATGACTGCCAAAAACAAAATATAAACAGAATGAGACAAATGTTCATCTCTCAACTACCAGCTATCATGTATCACCCAGTCTTCACAACTAGCAGCTTATTAATATAAAAGGTGAACATAAAATAAATGACTAACTCTTCGACATGCTTGAACTATGTCTGACTCTGGTAATTGAGCACTCCCTCGAACTTCCTATCATCCCGGATTTAAAATTAAGTGACTTGAACTCAATAAAAATGAAGAAATAAAATACTGCTTTACGAAGCAGAACCATACCTTACTAAAATACCGCTTCAGCAGTAATTCCTTTACCACCCCACACATACCATAAAAGTAAAGCAACTGTGACATCACCTGACAATATTAAATACAAAAAATCCTCAGCAATGACAAGATATGTTTATATAAAATATGGGTTTCTAGGTTTAGAAAAAGAACCTTATTGTACAACCATTCTGTCCACGAAGGTGCTTTACAAAGAGGAGAAATGAGTATCAAACCAAGGACACGATGCCTATACTTCATCTATGATCAAGAGTTGTAACGATCAGAAAAATCCCATCACTGAAACTCAGTCTCAAACGGACGTGTAAATAACTGAAGGGTAATACAATAACTTACTGCAAATAAGGTGAGAACATAAGCCCCAGCTGTCACTCCCATACACATGACTGCATTCAGACTGTAGAGACAGAGAGGGGGTCAGATTTCCTTCCCAAGATGGAGCAAAGAAGATCTCAACTTCTTTGCATAATTGCAAAAAGTTATAAAACCATTAATTAATTTAATCTATTCCAGAAGATGTTGCTGATGTCAATATTCCAAATGAAACCACAAGATAAGGAGTATATTTAACAAGAGTACTTGGCAGTAAACAAACACTGATCAAGTTTAAATGTACTCACCCAAAAAAGTTAAGAACCTCAGCTATCTGATCAGCTAAGTCATCAACCGAAAGCACCAGATCATCAGGACCAATAGCAGCAGCTCCCAACTGCAATATATCTTAAAGAACTAAGACTCTAAGAGATGAGAAACCAGATACTTTTCTTATAACATGCAGAATAAAGACATTTACACCAATTGAACATAGACATAAATATCAAGCAACTTTATCACATCAAGACATGAAGCTAACCTCGTGCCCGGGAGGACTTATATGATATATGCAGAAATTGTGAAGCAGCAAGGAATACGCTTCATGACAAAACAAGAACCCTTGAAAGCAGGATACATCTGATAAAAGCAAAAGTTAAATTGTCAGTTTGCCCACTAAAACATGATGTCAAAATCCACAAAAACTTTTACTAAAAGCTATGACGGAACATCTATTCTTTAACGTTCTATGAATTGATCTTACTTCTTTAAGATTGTAAAAAGTAAAAAAAGGATAAAAATGAAAGAATAAATATTTAAGTTTCTTATAAAAATATGGCACAAGATTACTCGAAGCTCTCATATTTCTAAAACTAGTCATACAATACTACTAAAATAAATCTGTTGAGAAGTCTTTTCATAAGGGGAAAAAAAGAGGAAAACGAGGGTCTCAAATAAAAAACCAAAACGATGAACTTACAATTTAAAGCCAAATCAGGATAAGTTATAAGAGCTGGCTTGTCCTGATCTCCATACACAGAAACAGAGACAGAACCAAGACGTGTTCTTACAACATGTTCCTGCAGAATTATTTCAGTAAGATGTTAATCAGCAACCACTTCACAAAATAGAAATAGACAACACGTAAAGTAGAATGACACTTTCTTCCCCGCATAAAATGGGAGAAGAAAAAGGTAATTAAGAAAAAACACTTCAAAAGATGTGCGAGAATTTACCATGTGCAACAAAGACGTCCAAATATTAACTACACTCATATAAATAGGAGAAACATGGATATCCAATTGTGATATGGAACGGGCAGAGTAACAAAGAGGATCAAATCTCAGGCAAATCCAGGATTTGGTGATTGCACGTTAAGGATACCTTGAGTAAGAACCAAGAAATTTTAAATAACTCTCAATGATAGTATCCAGGCACGTCAAAATCCCCTCAATCACAAAGACCAAGGGTGTAAGCATGTGAGCTATCAATCCAACTAATGACAACACTATAGACCTTCAAACGGGCTTTCATTATCACTCCTCCATTTTTTCGACAATGTTTAGGTAACATGCGTTTTTATTCTAGAATAATAGGAAGATGTGATGGGGAGTTATACCATTCTTTTCTTTACTTCCATACAAAGAAAACAAACATTGTCAAAACCATGTATCAAATATGTGAATCTTTTTCCCGTCCGCACCTAAACGTTAGTAACCAAACTTTATAACGCCACATACATTAAAATAAATAAGTTAATACCATAAATAGATAAACAAGGAATCCTGGGCTTGTATCAAGGACTAGGAAGACCACGGTATAACATTATCTTTTACATCAAAGTCAAACGTTTTCTAATATCCTGTGCAGCGCAGCATACTATGTAATCAATTTGAGAAGAAGAAAAAAACAGAGAAAACCATGAGAACCAGTAACTTGAAAAAAATTCCTCCTGCAAAATTCAACCTATAAGAAACAAACCTAATAAAATGTATAAAATGGACCGAATGATAGTAAATGTTGAAGCTAACTTTAATGAATTAAGAATGAGGCACAAAATTTCCATAGATTCATAATAGATAGAGTCCATAGAGAAAATAAAAAAAGGTAACTGGGAAAAAAAAAACACATACACAGAACCAGAACAAAAACCTTAACGTTTTCACATTAAAACCTCAATTGAAACAAAAACTAAATTATAATGTGAAAGTGTAACATACATGGAAGAAGAACAAACAATACCTTAGCTTTTGGAGAGATGGCTTCAATGTCCACCGACACTGAATCGCTAGAATCCATAGTACCTCTCACTCTCACACACACTCTCTCTCTCTCTCTTCTTTTTTCTTTTCTTTTTTTCTCTCACAAGTGTCACTTGGAGAAAACATTGCACCGGGATTCCATGCTTTATATGCCAATGCCTCACAAATTAAATTCAACTCGTGTATGACTCGGACGAGTCGAAACCCGAGTAACCGACGGTCCATTCCCGTGCCATGCCACTTAACTTATTAAGCCTTCACGAGCGGTCCGCATTAGAAGATGGGCTCTCCGCTCTTGGTTCACTTAACCACGGTTGGGTTTGCTCGGGTTGGGTTCGGTCGGCCGACAATTTTTTAGGGAAAAAATGAGTGTATATTTTTTTTATTAATTTAATATTTAATATATGTGGGCATTAAATTCTTCCTTCAACCCTGCCCCATGGTCCGCTTTTGAGATTTGAGATTTGAGATTTGATGTGGATGCCCTTGTGTTTGTGGGAACCATCCTACTGGGTTCGACTTCTCCAGGGTTTATTTTTGAAATCATTTGCATTTACTGCGTTTAATTATGTTTTTTTGTTTTTGTGATGGTATGATATGATTAACCGTGTTTTTTATTGTCGCGTGAAATTATTTAAGAGGGTTTATTACCGAAGGAGAGAATCACGGGGTGATGGGAAAGTGTTTCAAGTAGAATCTTTACTTTTTGTGGTCGGAGGAATTAAAAGTTTGTGTCAAAGCTTTTGAAAATATATGCTGATTTGTAAAGAAAGAGGTTAAAATGGATTTTTAGGATTAATTCAAACATCGCGAAAAAATTGTAACGAATGGTAAATATTTTCAGTTTTCACCCGCATAGATCAAATGATGATGAGTTCTTCTAATGGAATATTATTTTAGAACTTTTTAAAAGGTCTTTAGAAACGACCAGCCGAGATTTCAAAACCAACTACTGGCTAGCTCAATTAATTAAGCTTTTTTTATTTAAAAGGGTAAGCAGTAACGGCTTGAGGTTACAAGCAGGATCAAACCTGCAACTTCCCACTTGAAGGTGAGATATCATACTACTGGGTTACAAAACTCTTTGTATTAATTAAGCTTTGTTAATGATTAAATATTGTATGTCCCATTCTAATTTGCAATTTTTAAAAGTTATATTCTTCTCTTTTTTTTTGGACTGAATACATAATATGTTATTATTTAGTAAATACGAGATATGTCTTACTTACAAATGTGTTCCATACAAGGATTATATTTATTGAAGGAACTATTTATATTAAATGTTATTACTTATCAAAGTAAAGTTGATTTCAATATGTTTTATTTGTATGTATAAAAAATTAAAAATATCATACTATAAAATTTATAATAGTAAATGAAATAAAAAAAATTATAAAAGTAAAAGGAGGGGTTTTTCTTCACGAGAGAGGGGTATTAAACCAGCTCGGTAGCGTTGCCTATAGTTCACAAAAGAAAATTATAAAAGTAAAAGGAGGGGTTTTTCTTCACGAGAGAGGGGTATTAAACCAGCTCGGTAGCGTTGCCTATAGTTCACAAACATACAATACAACTCTAATGGGAAGAGTTTGATTTCACGTTAATAAAAAATAGACTAAGTATATTCTAACATAATGCTTAATGGAAAGCTAAGTAGTAGCTGTCCCGAGAGTTTGATAAGATGTGAGTTTTTTCATTTATATTGGTTGATTTGGAGATTGGTTGTGTTGGTAGCTTGGGTAAATTGACTTTATGTATATTTGGTGCGTCGACAATAATGGACTGTATCCACAAAATAAATGTCACGTTAATAACATATGCTAAATTAATGTATAAAAAGTAGATCGATAACTTCATTAAAAATATCATACTCCCTCCGGTCCTATTTATAAGTCGCCAACCGCCTCTAAATTTTGGTCCTTAATATAAGTCACCAACTACCACTAACTAACTCATTTATTAAAATTTTCCTAATATACCCTTACATTGGAAAATGAACATTGGAATATGAGAAGAGAGAGAAGATGAAAAAAACACTTTTATAGATAGATGATTAATGAAGAGAGAGAAAATGTAGTGGGCCATAGTGATAAAGGTGGGAGGGGCAAAAATGGAAAAGACAAAAAAATAAGACAAATTTAATGATTCAACTTCCATTAACCTCCATTCCTTGGTTTGTACAACTTAGGCGGTTGACAACTTATAAATAGGACAGAAGGGAGTATAACCTTCAGTCCTTCATTGCTAATTATCCGAATAAAATCAAACAAAGAAGGGGTATTTTACCAGCTTTAACCATTAAGAATGATTTAGTAGATATGGCAAAAAAAAATACGCTTTTATTTTTTTAAAAACAGAAAAAATTCACAATAGAGATTAAATAGTAAACAATACTTCCTTCGATACTAAATATAAGACCTAATTGACTTTTTCTGGAAAATCCTTAAAAAAGTAAAATAAGTTAATTATAAATTGATTTACCTAATTTTTTCCCTTAAACTATTTTAGTATTTTACCTATAGAGTAATGGATAATCTAAAAATATATCAAATATGTCATCATTTAATAACATATTTCACAACCTTAATCTATAAAAAAAAAGTCAATTAAGTTCTATATTTAGGAATGGAGGTAGTATAATTTACGTACATTTCAGATTTTGATTTAAGATACTGCTTTGATGAACCTCTCAGTGGATCCGATCGATCTGTATCATATGCCTTTTAGCATGATTTTTACATTTCAATGAATTTTTTTTTGGCAAAAAACATTTCAATGAAATTTGGATGCAAGCATACAAGTGCTGCAATATTTGAATTTGTACTTTTCATAATAAAATACAGGATTTATATATGTTCTCAAATACTTGTGCCTAACCATATGCCTAGAGATATATATACCATATACAGGTAATTTCTGTACACTACCGTGATAAGTAAACTGTTTGTGTTCAGGTCCTGCATTCAAAAGTTTCACATGTATGGAATATAAATTAGCTTACAAGTTAACACTACTGTTTTTTTGCTTAGAGCCTTCGGTGTCCGACCCCTTTCAGAGAACTGACTATTTGAATTTGTACTTTTCATAATAAAATACAGGATTTATATATGTTCTCAAATACTTGTGCCTAACCATATGCCTAGAGATATATATACCATATACAGGTAATTTCTGTACACTACCGTGATAAGTAAACTGTTTGTGTTCAGGTCCTGCATTCAAAAGTTTCACATGTATGGAATATAAATTAGCTTACAAGTTAACACTACTGTTTTTTTGCTTAGAGCCTTCGGTGTCCGGCCCCTTTCAGAGAACTGACTAATCCGAAGTCGCCGCTGGGATTTCCCATTTTGGGGGTGACGACTTCCCAAGGATTCGAACCCATTACTTGGTGAGTACGATGTGTCTTACCTTCCCCTTTCTTACCAGCTGGTCTACGCCCCCTTAGGCATTAAAAGACTACTTTCCCTTATAGTTTTATGGTAGTCTTTTGCCATTATATCAGGTCTCTTCTCTTGGACATTTTTGTCCTTTATATTGCATTAATTTTGTATTAGTATTTTTTTTTTGGCCAACCATTATTGTATTAGCATTTTCATCGAGAAATAAACGATCGCAAGAATAAAATGCATTCATAAAAGGTTTTTATTAGCAAACATTACAGTAATCGAGAGGATAAAAATGTTCTTATGTAGTCGGTATGCACTGCACTACATCTCAATACAGCTGATGCATTGTATTTGTGGATAAGTTCATGACTTTTTTTGGACATGTAGATAAGTTCATCAACATCAATAGTTCCCCTTGGTTGTCGCCCTGAGCCCTCATTTCATTGATAGTCTGACTGTCCTCTTGAGAAGGATTGGACTCAGATTCTTCTTCAGGGAAGAGCTGGTAATAGTCGTCGATTACATCGTCAGGCTTCCAGTTTACATGGTCGCCGCTTTTGTATTCCTTCATAAGCTCCATCCGAGCGCGAGCATCGACTTCCAGGATATGAGTCTCATAGTTTTCAGCCATCTGACCCATATCCTTTTCAAGCTGGCGATTGGCAGCTTCTGATTTTTCCAAGGCCGACTGGAGAGCCTTCATCTTTTCATCTTTAGCCGACGACTCAGCTCTGGCCTGGTTGATGTAATCTTTAAGATTTTCAACATCCTTGAAATGCTCAGCCTTTAATTTTTCTATGGTGGCTTTTAGCTCTTCTTGTTTGGCGTCAGAGCGTTTCATTATGTCCTCAGCCTTCCTCCTATCTTCATGAGCTTGTTTCTTGAAGGCGAGGGCCGACTTTAAATCAGCTATCAGTTGCTCTTTGTCAGCTAGAGCGGCGTCCCTCTGGGCGACGAGTGTCGCCTTATCATCATCGTTGTCCTCAGCATGATGGAGAAGGACTTGTAGGGACTGAGAATAAAAGAAACAGACATAGTTAGAGACGCCTAGTGTTAAAAAGATAAAATAGATTGAGTAAAAGGTTAAGAGATGATACCTTCATTTGGTGGCGAACGGCCTTCTTGAAAGCCTCTTTCCTCCCAAGAGACTCTAGGGCGGCCTTGTCGTACTCGAATTCCAGTTTGCTTAATTCCGAGTAGACGTCGTCCCATCCCTCTTTATTTCTGACAGAAGAGTTGGGAGGAAAGCATAAAGTGACCTCGCCAGAGTCCTCTTTGTCGCCCTTGACTTTGGCAGATTTTGAGGACTTAGAAGCCCTCGATTTTTTGACGACTGGCTCTTTGGCGGGCGACTCCGCCGGTCTCTTCCCCGATGAGACGACTTCTTTATTTGTTGAGGGAGAAGACTTATTGTTTTTTGGCGGATGAGGAGGTCGAGGAGAAGGAGTTGTAGTTGACTCAGGATTTGGAGGAGGGGCGCCACGAGGATCATGGCCTTCTTTCCTTGCTTCAGCGTCATATTCGCCCCTCCTGGCCTTTAGTTTCTCCAGTCGCGCAGCCCTTGCTTTCAACAGAGCTTCTTTATCGATTTTTTGCTCTGACGCCTTAGGGATGAGTTTCTTTCCTAGTTGATAGAAAGAAATTTAGAGTAAGATAATGGAGATGAAAATATTCGAATAAAATGCAAAGTATAAGTGATAAGAAACTTACTATCCATCATGGTTTTGAATTTCCGCTGGTCTGCCGGAATTTGGAGGATTTTCTTGATTTTTTTCCTTGTGTCGCTGTTGGAGCGTGGCAAGATCCTTAACTCGTACGCACCTACAAAAAATGTGAAACATTATAAATCAGATAACAAGTGCAATAAGAAAGACGTTATCGAGACGACAACTTACTTAAACGACGCCAGATTGGAGACACAAAATCCTCCTGGGCGACAGCTTGGAAAGGCACCATCACAAAACGGGCGTCCCATTGACGATCATTGGGAAGAGACCCATGAGTCCAGGATAGTAACCCCTCTCTGGGATGGACGAAAGAGTAGACGCCCGTTCGAATTTCTTGAAGTTTGTAGGAGCCAAATAGATCGAACATATCTAATTCGACCCCTACCTCTTCTTGCATCAATTCAGCCACGGCGATGAGACGCCAGGTATGGGGAGAAAGTTGGGAAGGGGAGAGTTCATAGAACACACATAACTCTAAGGCTATGTTTGGGAGAGGGAAAGGATTGACGTAATGAAAACTCTCAAAACTTAAAGCGATAGTGTCGCTAGACCAAGAGTCGAGAGCTTCCCTAATTTCTGGCAACCTAAAAGGTACCCTGGGATCGAAATAATAGACAGACGGCATTTTTGAGATTTCCAAGAATCTCAAAACTGGCTCTTTAACATCATTTAGAATGTTAGCCCTAGACGTCTCTAAACCCCCCGTTTCACAAGCATAGGGAGCGTTTACAATCTGAGGATTAGGGATGTATTTCCTCCCAGAACTAGTAGAGGGAGATGAACCAGCATCAACCCATTCTTGATATCGACTGTCGTAGACCTTTAAATATTTCCTAGACATACTGGATTTTCTAGACTTCTTGATTTCTTTCCCTTTTTCCAATGTATCTACGACATCTACAGGGTTGTCTCTAGAAGTTTCAGTAGTCTCTAAATCAATAATATTATTGGAATCACTAAGGGAAGACGAAGAACTAGATTGGGTGTTATCGCTAGCATGAAATTTGTTGGAAGTAGTTTTCTCAGAATCAGATGACGATGACATGACTACGAATTTACTCATGATAATAGTAAAAAGATAAGATTTTTGTAAGAAGATACCTTCGCAGAAAGTAGGATGACGTGTTGATGCAAGCAAATGAACAAAGTTTTAATTTTTCTAAGTGTTGGAGGAATAGAGAAGAAGAGCGTCTGCGAAGTGAAATAGGAAAATGAACAGTCGAAATCGAGTATATGCAAACCGTCAGACGTCGTTAAGTTACGGTGTTAATTTAATAAAACCATCTAGGTCGTTGATTTGAGAGGGAAAATATAAGCGAAGATCTGGGCCGTTGGACGTGGGATAACCGCTACTTCCCAATACTTTCTGACGTCAGCATTAAGAAGTGGGGGGACTAATGTTATACACCGTTATACCTTAATGGGCTTGGGCCTTAACAGAGGCCCAATAAAGAGATAGACGCCTTTAGGGCGTCGAAGATAACATCACTAGCGACAGTGGAAGTCCAATAGCGAGATAGACGCCCTATGGGCGTCAAGGACGATATCACCAACGGCAGTAAAGCAGATTGACTTGGTCGCCCACCTTTTTCGGAGCAGTCGCCCACCTTTTTCGGAGCACGTGCAACGTCTCTTACCCATAACGGCTGCCTATGATTTCGCAACCACCAGGACTGAGCTTCAACTATAAGAAGGCCACGAACTCATTCAGAAGGACACAATCAATTCTCTGCAATCATTCTCTCTATTTCTTTCTCTGTATTCTTCTCTCTGGTGATCATTGTACTCTGAGTTTAGTCATTGTGATTAAAGCATTTACGCTCAAGTTTGTAACCACCGTTGCCGGTGGCCCCGTTCATTGTACTCAATCATATTATCAATAAAGTGTTTCGATTATTCATTCATATTCAATAGTTCCCCTATATTGTGCATCAACAGTAGATAAGTTCATAACTTCAATATAATGCGAATTCACAACATAATTTGTTTACATGAATAGGATGATACTACCTCTATTCTTAAATATAAAATAATTTTCTCTAATTGATTAAATCATGGGTATTAGTTAAGTTAGTCATTTAACACATGATATCACCATCTTATTCTAACTATATATATACCTTTATAATCACTCATTGTCTTATTAAATTAGGCAAAGTTAGAAAAATGATTTTATATTTATGAACAAAATCAAATTTAAAAATGATCTTATATTTATGAATCGGATGGAGTTTGCAACAAAAGCTAGAGTGTTGACCATTGTCAAAGCTCTTTTTTAGCACTGTGCTAGCTGTGTTACTGATGTTTGAAAAATCACACTCCTAAATTTTCTCGTATATCCGAAAGATCTCTCAGAGATCTGATGCATCACTTCAATTAAATATGATGCCTATTATAATAGTACTATTATTGAAGCACGATGGTAACGTAGCTTTTATATTAAAGACGAGCTCCACCTTTATGGGTTGCTCACTTACATGTCTTTCAAGGTTCAATGTTCAAGATGTAAGCTGGCTAAAATTATTAAATGAACTATACAAGAATTTTAGCCTCATTTATGGTGTGTGAATACGAATTTCATATTAATCTCTAGTCATGTTTGGTGGGATCTCTCTCTCTCTCTCTCACCATATATATAAAAAATCCTTTCACAATCGATTAGTATCTAGTTGAATAATAGTGGTTCTGAACGGAACTTCGGATAAAGCTGCTTCAAATCGAAGCTTACTCCCTCTGTTCCCTAATATAAGAGCTAACAGCCAAAAATGTTTATCAAGAAAACATGTGAATTTTAGTTAGATGTCTGAAATTAATGATTCTTTTCCAATATTTCCCATATTTATTATGATACTTTTAAAAAAACACATAAGCATTAATAAATATGAAAGAGAGTTATAGGTTAAGTAGGAAGAAAACACATTAAACGAGGAGAGAATGTGGAGTGACATTTTATATTAAGGACCAAAATTTTGGATTTTTAATAAAGGATTGGAAGGAGGATTATTTAGCAACCTTTTAAGCTAGGACCTTGTTGATTTTTTCATCATGCCATTGACATGCTTTTGCACGTTGTCAGATTGGAGGTGCCTCTTCTACTCCGGCCTCTGTGTTAAAATAATATTTGCCACTAATGTAGGAGTAGAAAGAAAGGAAAAGGTTATGGTTTATGCAATAGATCATAAATGAAATCGTTGCGGTGGTAAGACCGTTAAAGTTGCTAGGGTGTGTTTGGATTGTCGATGGAAAAATAACTTTTTTTTTAATTTGACTTTTTTAGAAGTAAGATTAGAAAAAAGTCTGATTGTGTATTATGATTATGTTTGGATGTTTAGTGAGTATAATTTACTTTTTTTCAATTTAACTTTTAGATTTATGTTTGTATAGTTACTTTGAAAAAACAAGATTAGATTAAAGCATTAATTTTATTAGAAGTACATATGACATAAAAATATGGTTACAATTACTCATTGTCCGTGGGTTCAATGGCGAAGGGATTGAACAATGAGCGTCAGGTTGACCACCACGTCGCGAGTTCGATCCTGGGGAGTGACACTTTGTTGTGTCTCTATCGCGGCTCTTGGGGAGGCATCTCCGTAGCTAAGTGAAGTTAGGAGTAACCTACCTGTATGGACAGACATAAAGGGCATGCTGGTCATGCTTCAGAGCCCACAGGGATAGGCCCCAGTGGATCATGAGTTAGGTGCCCTGCCTTGGATTGGGTTGAGCCCAAACCCCTTCCTAAAATTTTATTATAAAAAAAAATATAGTTACAATTTAGAGAGAATATATGAATTAACATTAAAAATTTGAAGATAATAATTTAAAATAAATAAATATAAATTAAAATTTACACACACACAAACTCCTTGCGATCCTAAATATAAGATCTATATCTAATTTTTATCAAATTTTCTCAAATTATCCTTCTCAGTGTTCCTCATTATTAGACAATAAGAGAGAAATGGTTAATGTATACTGGATATCGTGATATTTTAACTAACTTAACCAACATCTCAAATCTAATAAAATTAGGTAAATATGTCTTATATTTAGGACAGGAGGAAGTGCGTCTACACACACATATATGAGAGAGAGAGAGAGAGTTTGAAGCAAGAAGCAAAAAACAAAAGACAAAAACAAGTAAGAAAATGTTACTTCTCTTCTCACCTTACTTTTGACTCAAACAATTTAATGTTACTTTGCTCCCAAACATGTTTTAAAGCAAAAGTAAGTTATAAGTAAAAATAAGCAAAAAAAAGTCATGTGATACACACATATGTAAGCACAAAGCACTTGCTGAGAGGAGAATGAACAGGAAAATTTATCATTCGTTTCGTTTTCATCAAATCACTTGTGTACCAAAACTTATCAAAAATACCTTGCATATAGGCATTCAGGTCTCCTTGTTCGAGGTCCCAATGTGTTAGCAAGAAGAGAGGCCAGATCTCCTCATTCGTTGAACGAAGAAGTTAAAGAAAAATAAAGGCCGCCTCATTCTTTAATGAACGAAGACTAATTTTAAAAGTTCTATTTAAAATTACTACAAGGTGCTTATTATATGTCTGAATACATGGTAACATATAAATACATCGAATATTTTTAAACAATTGTGGCGTCAGTCAAAATGATCCATGTTAAATATAAAACTACCCCACTCAGGACAGTGAAATTTTAAACTAATAAACAACGGATAGTTATCACTCCCTCCCTTCTTAAATATTAGGTGAATATTTTTTTGGATATTCTTCATAAAGCTAAATAAGGTAATTAAAATTTGGTTTTCCCTAATTATTTGTCTTATAAATTAACATATTATCTAATAATATATAAAATATATTATGATTGAATGATTAATCTCACTTTCTTGGGAATTTTTAAAAAAATCAACTAACACTTATATTTAGAAACGAATGGAGTACATATACCTTAGAATTAGAATAGCTGAGAATTATTTTGGATATAAAAGTTAATTAACTTTTTAGAGAGATTAACGAGGAAAAACAAGCTGCTAAATCAAAACTTACTCAATGTAATATCAGATTATATGTAAGCTTTTAGAATTAATAGTTTAGAGAAAATTTTGGACAAATCAATTTACAGGTTACTTGATTAACTTTCTCATGTTTCTTATTATGCTTCCCCTTAGCGTAAGGGGAAGCAAAATATATACTACCTCCGACCTTAAATATAAGACCTAGTTGACTTTTTTTGGAGAGATTAAGGTTGTAAAATAGGTTATTAAATTATGATATATTTGATATATTTTTAGATCATCCATTAGTTTATAGGTAAAATAAATTAGTGTAAGGGAAAAATTAGGCAAATCAATTTATAATTAACTTATAGTATTTTTTTAGAATTTTCCAAAAAAGTCAATTAGGTCCTATATTTAGGACAGGGGGGAGTACTGTTAGTACTATTCTGAATGACCAAATGGATAGCCGAGAAAGAAAGGAAGCAGCGAATCCCCAGTGCATGGAGTAGTACCGTACATCATGGACTGGGCTTTCATGTAAGAAAAATGGATCGGGCCGCTAAAACCCTTTTCTATTTATCACGCTTTCATGCCTCATCTGGCATCTCCTTTTCAGTCCAACAAAAAATATGTCTGATCTGCCTTGTAACATCCGAGTTCACGTCTCGCTAGTTGGTTTACCAATCCGATCATTACTTATGTTTGAGCTTTTGCTACTCTCATTTTAAAAACGTCTAATCGGTGATTTTGTACAATGGATTATAATTAGTGATGCATTTTTAAAATATCTAAAAGGTTGAACAATACTCACATTGCAGTCATTATTTTATTAATAAGATAATATAAAAGCTTAAATAGAGATAAAAACAGTCAATATTATTTACCAACATATAAATGCTTTTAATTTTAAGCATTGGTATAAGCAATTATGTATCTACATTGCACCACCTATGACCCTTAAAAACTATGGGTGAGCATGATTGTCTAATCACACTATATATTTATTTGAGCTCAACACAAAAACGATTTGGCAGGGCCTAAGAAGGGTATTTACTGGGGATGATTACTAATTACAATAAGACCAATCTTGATAGTCATATAGCCTCTCTTAGTCTCTTTTGCTAGATATATTCCCAATTAAATGAAAGAATTCTCGAGCTACAATATCATCTTATGAGCTATGTTTTTTTAGAACAAAACCTATATTTGTTAGGTGAGATGAGAAGGGGCATGAAATTCGTCATCCTATTAGCCTCAATTTTTGTGACTACCTTATAAATAAACATGGCATAGTTGATGTCCAAAAAGAAAACATGACATAGTCAAATTGGTCTCAAATCTCTAACAGTCTTTGGTGACCCTCCCTTAGGATTAGAAAATAAAATGAATAATTAGGGCATTAATTCTACATCCACGGATAGAACGTGGGTCATGAACATCTTTTTTAATCACTCAACTTTTAATCAAAATTCATTGCGACTAATAAAATAAAGTAATATTTTTACCAAGGCGACAGCGTAGTACTCCCTCCGTTTCTAAATATAAGATCACTTTGGGGAAATAGATAAGTTCTTAAATATAAAATCACTTCCCATTTTATCTCAAGTTTTGCCCAAACTACCCTTATACTCTCTCTTTTCATTGAAAACCCCTTCTCCTTTTAAAATTAAGTGATTGAGGGTATTTTGGGGAGATCTGTAACTTTATTGTCTTCCTTAATCTCCCCAAATTAACCAAAGTGATCTTATATTTAGGAACGGAGGGAGTATAACATAAGGTAGGTCAGAACAAAATAAATTTTGCCAAATTTAGACGAAAATATTTCTTAAATTTCAAATATTCATACAGGAGATTTTAATTGGGAAAATGACAAAACAAATTTCTCTCAATACCCAAAAGAATAAGTAAGAAATCTAAACTCTTAAATTGACTATTAAGAAACCAGGTACCTACCTGACATTTCTAAATGTTGCGAAAAAAATCCCTCCAAATACCCATTTCTCCTCCTTTTGTTTAGTAAAGGGCATTCAAGTCTTTTTGCAACATTTGAAAATATCAGATAGGTAATTGATTCCTTCATAGTCCTTTTAGAAGTTTAGATTCCTTACTTGTCTGTTTTTTATAACGAAATTTTAGGAGAGGGGTTGAGCTCACCCACAATCCAAGGGCAGGGAAACTAACTTATGACCGCTTACCCAACCCAGCACTATAGCTTAAACAGGGATATTGTTTTACAGTAGGCAACCTGCGCTATGAATATGCCCCTAAGTGTCGCGATGGAGGCCCAACTAAGTATCACTCCTCAGGATCAAACACGCAACTAGGTGGACAACCATACACTCATTGTTCACTCCCTTCGCCCCCGCCCCCACTTGATGATGGTTATTTATCCTTTTGGAAATTGAGAGGATCTTTTTGTCATTTCCCATTTGAATTTAAAAATGAAAGTCGGTTTGAGAAGGAAAATATAGTTGGGCATTCATTAACAAGGGGGAGGGAAGAACAAAGAAAAATAGATCCCTGCGAGAGCGAAGAAGCTTCAACACAATCATCAATGGCTCTCATCAGCCGAACCTCCACGCGCCTCCCTCACCTTCTCTCTCCTTCACGCGCCCTCTCTCTCCACACCACCCTCCCCGCCCTCTCCGCCTCTTCCCCGGCGCCGTACGCCCGTGCCCCTCCCCCCTCCACGGCGCCCCCTCCGGGCATCTCGAAGGCCGCGGAATACGTGATCTCAAAGGTGGACGATCTCCTCAATTGGGCCCGGCGTGGGTCCATCTGGCCCATGACCTTCGGCCTGGCCTGCTGCGCCGTCGAAATGATGCACACCGGCGCCGCTCGCTACGATCTGGACCGCTTCGGTATTATCTTCAGGCCCAGCCCTAGACAGTCCGATTGTATGATCGTTGCTGGTACTCTTACTAATAAGATGGCCCCTGCTCTTCGCAAGTATGTTTCTTTCTAATTTCTCTGTCCTTTTATTTAATCAATTATTATTGTTGATTTTAGAGATATATGTTGAGCTTTGGGCTGAGCTGAATAATAATAGGTATAGTTTCTTGAAATGTAGCTTATTTTTTATGTGTTTTTGGAGGATGTTCTGTGGTTGTTGATAATGCTGAGTGTGGAATGCTCGTGAAACATGACTGCTAGTTCATCTACTTTAAGATTAGTCACAATGAAAATAGACTTGGCAATCAGTATTTAGTATTTATTATAGCCTCTAGTTCATCGACCAATTGTAATGGATATATTGTAACTAACTACTAGCTCACTAACCTGTTTGTTGTTTATTATAATTATATATTGATACCTCCCTCCCAAAGAGAGTAAAAGCGACAAAATTCAACCCTGAAATAAAACCAAAATATGAGCTAAAAAAATCATGTGTGCCATGAAGGAATTTGTGGCTTCAATACTCTCACTATATGGGTTCTTTGTTGATATGTGGTTGTATAAAGCATTTTCATTCAATTCATGTGTGCCAAGAAGGATGGCAGCTATAAGCTCGCTTGCTGTAGTCTCTGAGATTGTTGGTTCAAATCAGCCTCTTTGCATAAATGTCATGGATAAGGCTGCCTAGTATATTCACCTTTTTAGTACCCACCAAGTAGGACTTGAACTAGGTTGACACCTTTTTTTTTATATTGTGTGCCAAAACAATGTTCTTTCACGCGTGAAGTAAGATTCTAGGGTGTTTATCTCTGTTTACCTGTTCTGATTGTTTTTCTGAAACATTGCTGAGCTTGCTGATACGCTTGTAAGGTGTTGCAGTTGTGATTTCATATTTTCCACTTCTTTGGGTGTCTTGACATGCTTATTAACTTCAACTAATCAACTAGGTGTCAGATATTTCAACTGAGTGTTCTGGCATCTGCTTATGTAACTGTTCTAGTTTTAATCACTCTCTACCTCGGAGAATTGATTCCATGTATTTTATTGTTTTTTATCCTAAAAAATGTTTTAGGGTTTTAAGTTCAAACTTTGATTTTATGCTCTTATTGGTCCATATTCTGATGATATTTCAACTGTTTTATGACTTAAACTTCCATGCTGATTATCCTTTTTTCTCCAGTCATCTCCTTCCAAGAACAAAATTTTATGTTTTTAATTTCACTTTGGTTTCTAGCAAGTAGGAATTTTGGTCATATTCTATCTTGCACTCTGACTAGGTTTTATAATTTCACTGCTGGTACTGAACACTGAAAAATATTTTTACAGGGTTTATGACCAAATGCCGGAGCCAAGATGGGTCATCTCTATGGGAAGTTGTGCTAATGGAGGAGGATATTACCACTACTCCTATTCTGTTGTTCGAGGATGTGATAGAATAGTTCCTGTTGACATATATGTTCCTGGTTGTCCTCCAACTGCTGAGGCCTTGCTATATGGTCTCCTCCAGTTGCAGAAGAAGATCAACAGGCGTAAGGACTTCCTCATGTGGTGGACAAAGTGAGGTCTATCAACTTAATATCTCAGTCGTCAAGCTGCATCCTCATGTTAAATAAGCAATACACTAATAGTGTGCTTTAGTGAAGACTTTGCAAAGGGAAAGATTGTATTGAAATATAACAGATCACATCACATCTGAGCATGTTATTTGTTGGTTGTCGTTCTGCTCAGGTTTTGTGGAATTTTAGTCCTTTTGGATTTGCATTTACTTCTTTAAGCTTATGTTAATTAGACTGGGAATAAATGAGAGCCTGTGGGAGACTCATTTGTTGAGGTGTGCGTGCCTTTTTTTTTTCTTTGCGTGACTAGTTTCTCTCTATTCCTGACAACTGGAGCTGGAATTGATATTTGAGTGATAATTGATTAATTTCTGAGACGTTGCTCTTTCCTTCTTCATGCCAACACTATTGTAGCATCTCTGCAGCTGAGGCCATTGCGACCGATTTTGGGGTTAACTTTTGTTAACAAGTTGAAGGCAAACAAGGCCGTGGGGTCAAAGAATTAAAATCGCACATATTTAGGAAGTGATTGAGGGAGATGTGTCCAAAATAATTTTGTTTTCTTAATTTTACAAAGAAAAATGTGATAATAGTGTTATAAATGAGTATGAAATAAAACGTGAATGTAGAGGATAATGATGGAAAGTAAAATGTGCATTAAATGCTTTGAGAAATTTTACTAGGCTTTTATAAAAAGGAATAAAATCATAAAATCAGTTAAAATTTTTGCTATTATACATAGGGACTGGTGGAGTAATTACTAAAAAGCACAGGCTAAACTAGTGAGCAACAACTATTTACTTGGAATAGTTGGTGCTCAAATTTTAGCCGTGTACGTGTGTGTACACATATACAAGTCCACACACAGACAGTAACTGCACCTTTTTCTCTTTATCCTTCTTCACTGTTTGTATTGTGGACAAAAATGGATTTGACCTTGTTTATCAGCTAAACGAAGCTCATTATTGGTTGACAAAAACTGGTAAATTCAGTGGTGCATATAAACATGTCCAAACAGTTTTTGTTTTGCCACATCCAATAGGACAGAAGTAAAACTTCAATATATATTTTAATATTTTGCCCGCGCCCACACTCACACGCATCTTGATATAATGAGGCAAATAATTCTCTTTTTAAACTAATTCCTAAAAATCCGGCAAATATCACAGAAGTATTTGATATACTCATTTGCAGGAATATTCGATCACCATCAGCAATATCACTTCACGTAATAGGTCAGAAGTCAGAACTGAGTCATGTGGACTACTAAAAGGCCACATATTAATACTCAAACGTGGCCATTGGAAATTACACAAAAATGCCTGGTCAGTTGCTTGAATTGTCTTAAAAAGTCGCCTAAGTAAGAATCGCAATGAAACAATTCTAGGGGATGAGACCACCTAGATAACCAATGACATCAAGTCACGCACTAAGTGTCCCCTTGAAAAAGTGGACACAAATGAGTTCTATCGAATTGGTCATTTTCTGTAAATTGAATTCACATGACGTGTTAATATCACTGACTATTTTTTTTTTCGGTAATGTAATATCACTGACTATTGCACATTACATTTATAAAATAGTTTCTCCTGCTCACTTAATGGTAAGATCTAAAAACGGGAGCGCCAACCGCCAAGACATGAATGTTGGAAGTCAAATAATTCAAACAGTGTAGATAGGCAAAATAATTCTTATCCGACTAATCGTAATGAAGTTCAATGCTCACAAAAGAAATAATAGAAAAAACAGCAAGAAAACTATATCACTCAAAAAACTATACAAAGGGAAAACTGACAAGGTTTAGCTTCATCAACTGTACTATTTTTTTCATCTCCTCTGTCTGCATTGGAGGATCAAAGCAATTGAAGATAACACGTATACGGTATACCCATCATTTGTTAAAAAAGCTTCAACTATCTACCCTCAGCGTCATCAAAGTCAGCAAGCAGTTTTTAATTCTTTCAGATGAAATGATTTCTGAATGCTGAAACCATTTTGGGATATAAGAGAAGGATGAATGCCAAGATTGACCCGAAGAGAATTTTAACTATATATCTTACAGGATCGTCACTTTCAACGACCTCAGTGGAGCTAGCTGGTGAATACATGGCTGTGGCTGAAGGAAGAGCTTCTATAACAGCATCAGCAAGGTCCATAATGAAGGAAGGATTGGTACCAAGAGCAGGAACACGTCCCCAATTCTTGATACCAGATTCAAGAGCCAACTCCTTGTACTCCATATCAATTTCTTCAAGAGTCTCAATGTGCTCACTCACAAAGCTGGTATAAAAGAGAAACAAACTATTTTTAACTCTAATGAACTTGTAATTCAGAGTTAGTTTTTGCAGAAGTTTAGCCTCTTGGCTGCAACTCATCTACTTGTGAACAAACACATCTCAAAATAAAATGATAAAACGTTCAAAAGTGAGTTGCGACTTATAATCTTGAAACTGCAAATTTAGTTGTATTTTGTAAATAAAGATCTTTTTAAGAATAAGAGTTATGTCAAAACTAAAAACCTAGAACTTATACTATAGGAATTACAAGTGAAATTCCAATAATAACTTTACCTTATAGGAACGGCCAAGAGACTCTTCACACCTTTCTGGCCAAGTTCAACAAGAACTTCATCTGTATACGGTTTCAGCCACTGTACAGGACCAACTCGGCTCTGGAAATTCATCCAGCAAAGAGAATGACAATAACCAAAAAGAAGAGTTACAAAAAGAAAGCAAGAATATAAGTTTCATTTCAGTAAACATCAAATAACCAAGCAATATTAGCCAAATTGATAAATGAGAAAAAATATGAGACTAAAATGACCAAGTATAACAGCCAACCTGATAAGCAAGAGTGTGCTCATTATTGATTCCTCTAGCCTTCAACTCCTGCATGATCAAGAAAACACAATCCTCCATTTGATCTCGATATGGATCCCCAGCATCTTCAACATAACTAACAGGTACCCCATGGGCACTAAAAAATACCATTGCCTAGCATAATAAAAAGACAAGAAAAAACCAAGTATCAAATTGGATTCAAATACATAATATCACCTAAATTAACCAAGGATAAATACCCCATCCATATAATGATGAAAGTTTCACAATTACAGCCTCAAAAATGTAGTGCTAAATCAATCAATTAAATAAAAAAAATACCTCCTTAGGCTGAGGAAGAGTCTGAAGCTCTTCCTCAATTAAATCTGCCATGGACTTAATATAACCACTTCGTTGATACCAAGAGTTTATAATAGAAACAGGTAGACTGGACAAATAATCATCTTCCCTGACATTAGATAAAATCAGATATCAATATATATTTTGGTTGCAAACCATCATTAACAGAATTAATTAAGAAAAGTTAGAGTAATTATAAGTACCTGAAAGAATGTTGGAGAACACGGATGCTTGATCCAGTTGTTGAAATAGAAAACTGGGGATATAGAGGCAGCACCACAAGCTTTGTTATATTATCCCTCTTAATCTGTCGAGCATATGCATAACAAATTTTTTAATTTTATATTCAAATATAAGCTAGTGGACTGAACATCATAGTACATTATTTTTAATCCTTATTTAATTACCATGTAATCCATTTATTTCTGAAAGAAAAGATGAAGTACAGGAAATATATCGACAATATGGAGAGTTGGAGACAATAAAATTTTAAATACCACCCATAGGAGCATGGACATACTTGCTGAATAGCTTCTTCAGTAAATGGATACCAGTACCGCATTCCAACATAAACATTAGCAGAAAGGCCCTTTGCTTCTAAAGCCATTTTAAGTGCATGTGCCTGTAAGAGTGCCACAAAGTGCAAGAATGTCATTGCCAACATCAAATACATTCAAAACCATTAATCAACAGACTGTTGGACAGACTTTGATGGAAATAACAGTTTTCCTCTTAGTGAAGGCTAAAGATTATAGGAAAACCAGAAAAGAGGGAGGATGGCAGAGGAAAAGAAATTGCAGCCCACCTGTTCATCTGTAATTTTTCGTAGAGGGGAGCCACCTCCAATAGCTTCATATCCTTCCTTGGATTTAGGTGCCCGGAGTACAGAAATTAATTTTGCCAACGGTCGCTGTAGGAACCTGAACAACCTTGGTAGACGAATTATATCCTATATCAATGCAAGGAAATTATTAGCATACAGGTGGATGCGCAACAAAAATAATTTAAGTGCCAACTAACAACATACAGGGTCAGCAAAAAGATTGAACAGAAAAGGTTGAACATCATTTAGCGTCTCCGGTCCTCCAAGATTGAGAAGCAGCACCCCAACTTTCTCTTCAATAACATGGGCAGGTGATTCTACAGAAGGGCCATCATATGTGTATGTACCCACAGAACAAAATGTCTGACCTACTGTGTTTCTCCTGCTCAACGAATCCCGCAAAACATTTCCCTTCACCATACCATTTCTTTGATTATTTGACCTATTGCACATAATCAAGGATGCTTGAGATGTAGACTTGTTATGAACCGAGTGGCCAATGACATATGTAAGATGTCTCGTGCAAAAGCATGGCCTGCAAACAGAGAAGCTGAATTTAACAGTGACTATAAGGACAAAGGCAGTAGTTTTGTGCAACAACTACTTGCCAGCGACCATTTCATTTTATTTTATTAAAATGTACCCACATGATCACAAAATTGATGAAATTGTCAAGTTTGTATCAAGCTTCTAAAAGCCAGCTCAAAATCCATAAAACTGAACACCACTGAGGGTTTGATGATTGAAAATGATGAATGTTAATGGCTGACAAAAAGAACATTTCCAGACTCCACAGTATAGAAGTCTGACAATCCTATAAGATATGCAGCAGTTTTTTGTTCTTTGAAAATCAACAACAAAGCAGGCAATAATTAATATGTATTACACCAACATGTTATGAGTAACTCAAATTGGACGTTGAATCTTTAGAGCAGGATGTGTAGTGACATTTCTAAGTCAATCAGAGACAATAAATCAGAAAAGCATGACCACCTTGCAAAATCAAACGCAATAAAATCACAGAGTTGCATAAAATTAGAGTTCACAAAACAGCTTGAAATTCCATGATCCCTCAATACAACTAAACAATTGATAAAGCAAACAATACAATACATTTCTCTAAATGAAGCTAGCAACAAAGACAGATGATTAACTAAGTCAAATATTATTTAACAGAAAAACTCATCATGAGAAGCAACTTACGCCGAAATTTGACGGTCCAAACGATGAACACCAGTGCTAGGACTAACAACAGAACCTATAGCAGAGTTCATTCTTCCAAAATTCCAAAGCCGATCGACCGAAACTGATATTAACAAAATAATAAAAAAATACCAGAAGCTCCAATGCTTCTCCAAGAAGCAAGAGTAGAGAATAATAATAATAATAATTAAATAGAAATGCTTCTCACGATCTTCTTTTTTTCAATATATATTTAAAGAGAGGAGCTGAATGAAAAGTCAAAAATATACAACAATAAATAGTAAAGAGTTCAGAGTCAATGTGAACCGAGTCGATCTCTATGATGTATGTAGCCTTCTTTATTTTCTTCTCTCCCGCCAACAAAACGTAAACGTGGTTAGCTAGAGACAAGACAAGGCGTGAAGAAACTCCACCGAACCTACCAAACCCGGTTGACAAGTCAGACACGGCGACTCGGTTATAACTAATAATACACTCTCGGCCCAAATACATTTTGGCCCAGGCCCAAATGAACCAGCCCATCGGTGGCATTTTAGTACATTCACGAACGCGTTAGGGTTTACCCACTGGGTATTTAAAACACACTACTCAACGCCACTCACCACATTTCATTCAGCAGCTGCGGTGGGAGCTATATCCTTGTTTCTTTATCATGATTTGTGTTAGATGGTTTTTTTTTTAACATTTGATTTTTTTTGTATTGTTGAGGTAGATAGTTCGTAGGTTTTTTTTTTTTTTAGTGATGAGTGTATATATGGGTGGCTCCATAATAAGAGTCAGCAGGAGGGGCTGATTTGATAGCCACCTGACTGCCGCTTGGAGCCAACATGGAAAAACCGATTGAAGATCCTTGAAACATGTTTACATTTAGTTTCAAGATACAATTATCTGGTGACATTTAGTTGTGTTTTCTATTTTTTGTTTGTATAGTAATCTTGGCACTCAAGTCAGACACGGGTGTTTGTTGATTTATGTCTAAACAAGCGACCTTTTGCACGGTGCCTATATCAAATTAGCTGTTTCTTCACGATTGAGGGTCGCCTATTTCATTATGGTTCCCTTCAAATTAAAGGCAGCTACATTGATAATCTCTATGACCCTCAAGAAATATGTGGACAAAAAGATTATGTGATAACAAGAAATAATTTTGAATTTGTCTAAAGGAAAATGAAATTTAGTTTGCACTGTTAGGCCACTGAACATGGTTTTCTCCTTAAGATGATATGCTGTAATGAAACCTTGAGTTGGCTAAATAAAAATGAAATTTTGATAGATAAACTTTACCAGAATTAAATGGTCATCACGTAAGATGATGATTTTGACATTTTACAGCCTTGATGGCTGCTCTTTCTGCTACTGGGTATGTGATTGTATTCACTCCTATTACTGCAATCAAAGTTCTCAGCTGCCATATGCTCGCAGAAGTCAAATCTAAGGCATGGTCTTTTATTTGATCTCATCTCATCATAAACCCAGATGTAATTGTAAACCTTGTACACGGTTCCGTTAAAGAAACAACACAATGTATGGTATAAAATGATTTGGAAAAAAGTTAGGAACAATTAGAAAGTGACATTATAGTTAAGGATAAATTGAATCTCTAAAGTGACCTTATATTTAGGGATGAAGGGTCCTAGAACCTAACTAATCACGGGGATTTCACTGTGAAATCGGCTTACCGATCTTGGGCCTCCCCTGACTGGCACGAACTTGAAAATTTCTGGGTTGAACTATGGAGGTTACCCATGGCCCAACTATTGGATGACTACTTTTGAAAGGGCGTATGTTGACGAATTCTGAACGTTTACGCAGGGGTATGACTGTTGAACCAGCGTGTCAATCGTGCAATGAGAGAGTGGAGGACTTTAACCACCTCTTCAAATCCTGCAACCTTGTTGCTTCTATATGGGGGAGACTTCTGCCAATTAACATGAGGAACTTCTTCTTGTCTTTGGATATAATCTCTTCGCTTAAGTTAAACTTATTGAGTCCTCTTCCTTGAACCTAGAAATCGGGGATCACTACCCGTTGGAAACTTTGGTCTACTAGAAACAACCTCATCTTCAATGACATTGTCACCACAGATGATTGTTTATTCCACCAGATTAGAGCTTCGGCCCGCCACACCACAAATGTCTTTTCTATTTTGGAAATTTTATTGTAAAAATTAGACTCAAAGATTTAGCTTAAGCTTCTTCTTGAATTCTTAGCTTCAGCTAGCTTTACCTAGTCTAGGTCCTTTGTTTTGCTCTATACTACATAGTTGTACATGCAATTTTTTGGATTCAATAAAATTCCTTTACTAAAAAAAATATATTGTATAAAATGCAATTAAATACATTACTATATAACAACTGACATAATTCTCTTTTTTTACCTTACAATACCTTTTGAAAACTAAATATTTGATTTTGTTACCATTTGGTGAATAAATTCCGAAAAGGATTCAACTCTAAAAGAAGGTTTAAGTGTTTAATTTTTTCTTACTTTTAAACACATGTTATTAATTAATGGTGTTATTTTAGTTAAAATTAGATATTGTCATTAAAACACCATAACCACTTATTTTTATTTATCCAAATTACATGTTACTACATACTCTACATGTTTGATTTTTCTTGTTTGTTTATTAATGGACAGTATCAGGAGTATTAAGGAGCAAATTGAGGGAAAAGATGTAAAATGACTAATATTCTCGTGGTCCTATTTATATATCATTTTTAACATATTTCATGCATAAGGGTTATGGAAAGACTTAAATTCTACTCCCTTTCCTAATGTAAAAGCTTAAGATTTGAATGTTTTATTCCAAAATATAAGAGTTAATCTTACATTCTTTCCATTTAATACATTATTCCTACTTTAACCTTAATTCTATTTCATATTTATTAATTTTTATGTATTTCTCTCTCTTTATAATATTATAATAAATATGAACAAAATTGAAAAGAAAAAATTAACTCCAAACAATCAACTAACTTTTACATGTTTTCTTAAGAAACGTATTTTGACGGTTAAACTCTTATATTACGGATTGAAGGGAGTATTAATATCTACGCTGAAACCCTATAACTTACCCCCTATTTGATTTCCAATACACTCGATAAGAACAAGATCAATATAATAAATGTATGGTAGACATAGTAAAAAGTGACTTAAATACAAAGTATAAGTCATATTGAAAACAACTTAGATTGAATAATGAGATTTATGTTTAGATGAAGGTAACTCATTTTCCACAAGTTACACGGTAAATGTTCGAGTTAATTGTGATTGAGGTTAAAAATTATTTAGAAGTAGCTTAATTATTTTAGATATGTTTAAAATATAGGCCCAACCAAACATGGATAAAAGCATTTCCTCATAGTAACAAAATAAGCCCAATCAAACAAACAAGTTGAATATGTTCTCACACAAAAATAATGACATGACTTAAAAATAAAACCAAATGAAACATTCTGTATGTAGAAAAAATTTCCAAAGAGAGCAGTAGGAAGCGGAGGAGTGATGTATTCTTTACCGTCCATGTTTAAAAGACGCACACATTCCAAAACCTCAAGTAAAAACGGAGGCAGGGAAGAAGAGAAGGAAGAAATGGAAGGCATAGAGGGAGAGAACTCAGCGATAGCAAACAAGTATGTGTTGGAACCAAAGCCCCTGAAAAACGAAGACATATTGATATGCATAGACGTGGATCCTGAATCCCTGGTTGAGCTAAAATCAAGTGGCTCTATTGGCCGACCCCTCACCAGATTGGACTCCATCAAGCAAGCCATCATTCTCTTTGTCAACGCCAAGCTCACCATTAATCCTGACCATCGCTTTGCTTTTGCCACTCTCGCTAAATCTGCTTCTTGGGTATCTTCCCTTTTTCCCTATTTCTTATAAAGTTTTCACCTTGTTTCATTCCCGAGATGAAATTTATGTTTTTGATAGTACCCACTAAAATAAAATACGTGTCTTGCTTATGTGCTGATTGATTCGTAAATTTAGAGTATTAAAGTTTTCTGGAATTTGTTTTTACATGGGCATGTTTGAATGAAGAATAAGATCTTATTCTTTCTTGTAGTTATCTGCAGTGCTTTAGTTTTTATGATATTGATCGTACCATTGTGATTTATGTAGACATATCTGTTGCCATTCGGAAATTCCAGATACTCATATTTCTTTTTGAAAACATGTCCAGTCCAGCTTGCTGATTATCAGCTTCTATAATACTCCCTCCGGTCCTCAATATAAGACCTAATTGACTTTTTTTGGAGATGTTAAGGTTACAAAATGTTATCAAATTATGACATATTTGATATATTTTTAGATTGGCCATTAATTTATAAGTTAAATAAACTCGTTTAAGAAAAAAATAGGTAAATCAATTCATAATTGACTTGTTTTGCTTTTTTATGATTCTCCAAAAAAGTCAACTAGGTCTTATATTTTGGACCGGAGGGAGTATAGTATTTGTGAAAATTGAGTGACTACTGTTTGATGGATCCGCTAAATGTCTTAGATTTATATGCTGCATAGGCTTGGCCAATGTTGGTGTTATGTCTGCAATTTTTATTCTTGTTGATTTCCATGTGTTATTTGTGCTTTAGCCAATCTATGTAGCAGTTGGTAAATAATGTGTGTCATGCCTTCCCCATTTAGATATGGGTCTACACAGCATTTGTGTCTGTGTCCTGTAAAGAAGTGATTTGAAGCATGGATTTGATCTTTGGTTGTTTTTCATGTATTCTTTTGATTTGCAGCTCAAGAAAGAGTTTAGCAACGATGTTGAGTCTGCAATCGCTGCAATGCGGGGGCTTTCGGCTAGTCACTCCAGTGGCCAGCCAGATCTTACTAACTTGTTCAAAGTTGCTGTTCATGAAGCTAAGAAATCTAATGCACAGAATCGCATTTTCAGAGTGGTTAGTTGTGCGATATCTTACTGCTATGTCTCTGTGATTGCATGTTCCTTATACATAATTTGTTGACAATAAGGAATATCTAAGCGCTTGTTTTATGAAGTCTTATTAAACCATGTGGGTCTCATGCTTGACGGAAAGTCTAAAGTGAAATATAATAGTTATACTATAGCTTATGAATAGGGGGTGGCCTTTTACAATTTTAATTTTTATGAGATTGATATACTGATATATGTAAACCTTCTCCAGATTCTCATCTACTGTCGATCATCAGTGCGACCAGTACATCAATATGTTATCCCTTCGGACAAAAGGTGTTTCACTTTGGATGTGATGTACCTCCATGACAAACCTGGACCTGAAAATTGTCCTCAGGAAGTCTATGATACCCTTGTGGATACCCTGGAACTGGTTGGTGAATATGAGGGTTATATCTTGGAAAGCGGTCAAGGGTTACTACGCATCATTTTCCGTTACATGTGCATACTCTTGGCGCATCCTCAGCAACGTGGTCTACAAGATGATCTTGACTTCCCCAAATCTCTTACAAAGAAGTCTCCTGCACCTGAGCCAATGGCTTCTGAAGACAGTGTTGCTGGACCCAGCCAGTGAGTATGTCTATTACTTCATATATTACCAAGAAAATTATGTGGGTTGGTAATATCCGATTTTCTCTGTAAATCATGTTTAATCTTAAAAAAATGTGGATGAATTGTCAATTTGGCATCTCAAAGTTTCACTACAGTGGATAACAAACTTAAATGCTTTTTGTCACCAATCCAAGCATGGGAGCTATAAAAACCTATACTAGCCTTTTGCCATCTGTTGTATCATATGCTACTTTATGTGACTGTGTCAAATTAAAGCTTCTTTGTTTTGCTTCCTCCTACCTCTGTGTTGAAATTAAGAACTTAAGGTTACTCTAATCAGCACCGAGATCATTATCACTTAAGAATTTCACTTGAACCCAAAATCTGTACTATTGGACAACCAGTGTACTTTAACTGCTCAGGAAGCATATTGCCGCTGAAAGTGTATTTCCCATCTTACTTTTGACAATTCTTGAACTGTTGATTGACTGTTTACAATTGATCCAAAATCAAACCATTGGTACCAAACAGTAAAATGTGCATTGGGCTGTCAATTCAATGGACCTCATTGGTGGATATGTGGTTGAGTTGCAAACCCTAGTCTAATAGAGTTTTGTTTATACTCTTGGTTGATGAGGGTGTATCAAGATATGTTTTTTTTTTGGGCCGAAGGGTGTATCAAGATTCGTTGAGGATTTTATTTGTTCACCTTGTGATTATTAATCCCTCTGCACAAGTGGCAACCTCCTAAGAAGAGTGTGTGATTGAACACCCCAACTGTATTACCTGTAACACAGGAAGACAGGATTTTTTTTTACCTTTGGAAGACAGGATTGAGATTTGTACAGTATCGACTTATCACGTCAACAAGTTTTTATTCTTGGCCTATAGCCCCCCGTTTGAACTAGGTGGTTGCATCAGATAACATGTATTAAAATCATGGATTCTTCGTCCAAAAACATGGATTAATTAACACATCTGTAATTGAGCTCGTTGCATAAACATTCACTTATGTTGAAAGAACTACTATTTCTGAAGCTCTACAAAGTGGTAAATATATAGCCTCATTTTCTGTGTGAAAACTGGAAAAGGGGGACTGGAATCTGTGAGAACCTCGAGAGCTTATCATGATTAAAGGTCGTTGCTTAACGGAAATAAGAATGTGATGGAGAGTTTCATCATAAACAAGTCGTTGGGCAGTGAATTGATTATCATTGATTTAGGCTCAGTTTGCGTACAGTGTTTTGATAAAAACAAAGGTTGAGCGTTTTTGGCTTTTTGCTATCAAATGAAAAGGAGCTGCACGTTGAAATTATATTCTTGTAGATCATATTATTAATGATCGTGAAATAATTATGCACAATCAAAGCATAGACAAAATGGAGTAAAGTCACATGCTAGCTATCTAACCTTAGATGGGATTTTAGAACAACTAATGATTAGTTTCACTTGAACAGAGGATACCTTGAGAAATAAAAAAAAAGTAAAGACAAAATGCAAACTTCTTTAGAGTAAAACTCTTTGATTTTGCTATCTCGTTTGAATTACTTTTTAAACAAGCTAACCACAAATTTTGTCAAACGCTCCCAAGTGGGTATTTATGATGATAAAATTGCACATTAATTTGTAGTGTGACCCAAAAAATGTACACTAACTGGAATTGATTACTTGCTGAGTTTGAATGCTATATATATATATATATATATATATATATATATATATATATATATATATATATATATATATATATGTTCCCTGTCAATATAATCTGTATTACGTGTGGAAAGGGGAAAGTAAAATAAAATAATCAGCGGAAAACAATATTCAAAATGTCATTGTTTCATTATATGCCCACTAATTTTATTAATATAAAATGATGTCATGTACTACCTCCGGTTCTAAATATAAGACCTGGTTGACTTTTTTGAACATGTTAAGGTTACAAAATATATTATTAAATTATAATACATTTGATATATTTTTAGATTAGTCATTAGTTTATAGGTTTAATAAATTAGTTTAAGGGAAAAAATTTAGTAAATCAATTTATAATTGACTTATTTTTTTTTTAAAATTTTCCAAAAAAGTCAACTAGATCTTATATTTAAGACCGGAGGGAGTATTACTTTTTCTTAAATGATAGAAGGAAGGAATACACAATCATGGACTGTTTCGTGTGTGAGATCAGTGAAGTCCAACAAATTTGATTCGTATAGTATATTAGCCTATTAAGTTACAAAACTTTCAGAAATTGGACCTCTTCCATTTGTTAAATATAAGACATATTTAAAGGCGTTGTATTATTTCTAAATATTAGACACTTTTCTAATTTTCTTAATATTTTCCTAAATTATCCCTAATTCTTTTAGTAAGAAAATTATTTCTAGTAATTCTCTTCAATAAGGAAAAGTCCATAGATGATGGAGTATGAAAATAAATTTAAGTGATTATGATATTTGAGTGGTATGCTATTTTTTTAAAATTATATACAAATATGATGTAATTTTAACTAAATCAATTAATACCGTTAATATAATCAAATCATGTAAATAAATCTTATATTTATAAGAAAAGTGAGGGAGTACATTCTGTTAATATTATTTCAAGTTTTTCGTTTTACTATTTCAAGTAATTTCTTATTCTTCTCCTCCACAGCGGGGATTTTAATTCTATGCTCATCTCATCACCTTCTCATCATCACAAATACACACAAATAAATAAGCACATGGTGGGCCTCACTAGGAGAGAGATTTTGGGACCCATCACGTGCTTATATTTTTGTGTGTATTTAATTATTTATGATGATAAAAAGGTGATGAGTAACATGAGGTGATGAACATGAAATCACAACCCCAATAGCCCCTCACATCTCTCGACACCCCTCCAGCGATTAGAAGTTCTAACTTCCAACACACTACTAATATAATATAATATAATATAATAATATAATCTAATGTAATTTTGTTTGACGAGCATGTTGCTGACAAAATAAGCTACTCCATATTATTTTATTTTAGTGAAGGAATTTGGAACTCAGTTCGAGTCGCTATTGAATTGTTCACTCATTAGTGCGCCATATTCTATGACGCACAACTCATTTTTTTAATGGTTAGTTGAAAACACGTTGCCCACAGAATAAAGTGGCCCATTCAACAGCTCAAAAAGCATTTCAAATTTAGGTCCATTCTATTCCATAAATCATCACTTATCACCACCATTATTGATGATTGAGAAGTCACGGTCCGATTTAGACCATGCGATAAAGTTTCGGTTAAAAACCAAAGAAATAATCACCTTCATCAATATTTCACGAATTGCATTGACATATGTATTTTAACAAATGAGCTCAGTAACAAAAATTGGACCAATCAATTCATAACGTTTCACAAGAGACATACTAACTATAGTCGTCAACAAATTTTATAAATATTCATGAAATTCACACCAAAACCAATTTCTAACATGATAAACTAAAAAAAAAAAGTAAAAAAACACATCACTAATAGTTAACAGCTAAAAATCGATTATATACCACAATCCATGAACACAAACATGAAATATCATAAAAAGAAGTCACGCTCAACAAAATTAAATGCAAATATCCATACGAATGTATATATAATCTGTGCACGAGGAAATCTCGAGACAATTTTATACTACTAAGTACTAACAGAGTCTATAACAGTGGCACACTGAAAATTTTCCTGAGTAATCATAACAAAATGACGAAATCAACCTTAGATCTTGAGAGCAGATCCAAAGAGGAGAGCTAAGGCGGCGGCGAGAACGCCGGAGGCAAACGACGGCGAAATGGCGACGGCAGGGGAAGCAGGGCTGGGCGCCGGAGCCTCGGCGGAGTGAGCGGCGGTGAGGGCGGAGAGGACGATGAGAGCCACCGCCATTGTTGTGAGAAGCATCTTCTGAGTGAAAGCCATGGAAGAAGAAGAAAACGAAGGTTCTAGAAGAAGTTCTAGGGCTTTGAGAATACTGCAAATAATTTCAAAGAAGAAGAGGAGGTTTAAATAGGGAGGGATTTTTTACGGGCAGTTTGGGCAGCTGCCCTGCCCGAATTTACAGGCTGGTGATTAGTTGGCAAATCACCAACAGATATGATATTATTGGCGCCACTGTAACAGAATAGGAACGACGTCGTATTAGTGTTTCCTAAAGCATTTCCCTTTTAGGAAAATTGAGTATGTTGTGTGTTAGTTTGGGGAAATGACTGTGAAATAGGAGTATCTTGAAATTGATAAGAGACAAATCGAGGCCTTAAATTGAGGATTTTGTGTTCATACCTTGAGAAGGAATTGAGATTTCAAGATTTTGTCATGAGACATGATTGGTTGAAGCAATTGTAGATATATAATTTAGATATATTAAAGTAGTGGTGGTTGATTGTGTCATTAAGATCGCTTAATTTTATGATTCAGGGCATTGTTCAATATTCTTAGACACTAGGATGCAAAACTGTAAAAAGAATTTATGAACTTTATTATTACTCTCTCCGTTCCAAAATATAAGATCACTTTGATTAATTTGGGGAGATTAAGGAAGACAATAAAATTACATGATCTTCCCAAAATCCCCTCAATTACTTAACTCTAAAAGGAGGAAGGGTTTTCAATGAAAAGAAGGAGTATAAGGGTAGTTTGGGCAAAACTTGAGATAAAATAGGAAGTGATCTTATATTTAGGAACTTATCCACTTCCCCAAAGTGATCTTATATTTAGGAACGGAGGGAGTATTTCTTTTATGGAAGTTTGCTTAGTTCAATTGAATAATTCTCTAAAAATTATGAATCACCCTACTTGCCTTTTTTATGAGTTAAGAAACTAATTCTATCAGGCGTGAAATGCAAAAATGACCATCAAATTCATTATAGGGTGCACCTAGCACCACATAGTTTTATTAGAGCCAATAATGCTCGCCAACTTTACAAATTGTTATTGCCAAAGAAAAATGATATCAAAGCAAGTAAGTTTACATGTGGAGCAGATTTGATGGACATTTTTGTAGCTTCACCCATTTTTAGCCTAAAAGTTTTGGCTCTAGACCTATGGGGTTCGAAAATTTTAATAGGAGCAATGCTGGCCGCTTGGCCGGTAAGTTAAGAAAAGGCTGTAATGTTGGTTTCCCATAGTTAATTGGTCACTGCTAATTGTTAAAATGAAATGTTTTGACCGAAAATGAAATGTTTCTCTCAATTGTTATTGAGAGGCGAGCTGTTGCTGCATTTTTTTTTTAAACTTCCGGACAAACATTACACATTTACACCTACTCAAATTTTTGGACACCCACAAGGCCACAACTTTGGAGATAACTTCCGTGCAAAAAATACATTTTATCTTTTTTCAATTACATTTTCATCCCAAGGTTTGACAATATATATTTTCTTGAATTCAGGGCATGATTCATTGATTCGTCTTCTACCTCATTTTCCTTATTACTAGTTTTTGTGTTGTCGTTTTTTGCTGTTTAACTTGAAAAAAAATATAAATGACAAGGGGAAAAAAGTTATGTCCATTTCACCCCACATGGGAGGGCCAGGGACCACAACTCCACAAGGCAGGACTCAGGAGGAGGTGGGGCTGATTTTTGAATTTGAGGAATGTAAATAAGACTCATGAGGCGCTTCGACCAAAAAAGAAAAATGACTCATGAGGCGCGTGAACGCGCGAGACCGTGAAGAACTGGAAAATGCTGAGTAACTCAGTTTGATCACTGATGAGAAATTAATAGAAATTGAGATTTGAATTGTATCCAAAAAAAATTTGAGATTTGAAGGCGTAAATGACGTTTGAATTTTGCAGCATCCAGGGGTCCACCCAAAGTTATGAGCCACCCAAACTCTACCATTTTTGTAAACAAAGTTTGTTTATTTTTACTGTGACTGCAAATTTATCCCTCATTATTTTTAGTGAGTTCTACATCTATTTTCTTACCTTGCTCTACATTTTTCTTTAATACAAGAGTCCTTTTACTTTTGGATTCTGAATTACAAAATTCGGCCCAAATTTTCAAAGACCAACCCGACTGGATAATTCCATTAAACCATAGTGGCATAAACCATCATGCAACATTAAAAACATACATTTAGCTGAAGTAGTCGGATCTAATGAGAAGTCAAACAATCATCAATTGTATACAATCAATAACGATTGATGGGCCGCAAGAAGCATGAGTGAAAAAATGAGGCTGTACTGCTACCACCGACCAATGTGCACAGGGCCAAAAAAAAAAGGATCTGATTAAAAATCTAATTTCCTAAAATTGTACTGTAATGAATAATAAGAGTGGTAATCAGAAGCCCAAAACTTTGGGTGCAATGCGTAGTAGAGGCTGCAAAGTACTGGGAGCAAATTTTCTGGCAAAAAGAAAACACACAGAAGAGTTTTTATTATTATAAAGACAGTGGTGACCATCATGAAGTCTTTTAAAGAAGTCCTCTGTGATGTCTGATGCTCCAAATGTAGCTGGGTGAGCTCCTCCTCTGGACCAGTCTACCCAAGTCACACTCCTATTGGCCAACATATGCCCTGCCTCAATGGTCAGCATGGTAGGGAAATAATGCTCGTCCACATAACAAGCTGGTCTACAATATTGTTCAAATCTTGGATAATATTTAGTGTCCTCAACTAAGGTGATTGCAAGTTTTCGATTTACTTCAAACCATTGAGACCCTTTACGCCAATCTGAAATGTTCACAACCGGGGACATGTGCTCATTGTACCGACCTCTACCGAATGGTCCATGATCATCAAATGCCCCCATGAAGCTGTATTTTGATTTTATTATGTAATTGTAGATAACGCTGAAACTGTAGACTGGAATGCATGATTCAGACAGCAGAACGAATCGCTCGTTGGAAATATCAAGCAATGCATTAGCAAGTAGCCTTCTTTCAGCATCACACATGCTCATCCTTCCCCACTCAGAAATCTGCACCAGAAGCACAACTAAGTTTTAGAATGATGAAAAATCTTTTAATAGTGCTAAAATGGAAACTAATATCAGCTTAATGCATTTCAATGTTCATATGATACAGTCCAGGATAAGGAAAAAAGACTAGAGTAAGCTCTTTATCATTAAAGCACCAATTTTCTTCACTGGAGTTGAGGAGGCAGGGACAAGGTTCTCAAGTTCAATAACAATAGATCAGATTAATGATGGATTTCTACTTATTACCTAACTAACAATTAAGCAAAACCCTTAAATTCACTGCTTTACAGACTGCAGAATACTTCTGAAATCATAATTCACAGTTCATAATCCTTGGATTTAACCATCATGCAAGAATTCACAGCCTTTCCTTCATAGCACTCATTTACTTCATGAGAAAAAAGCATTCAAACAGTGACTTCATTGCCTATGTTATCCTATCATGTAAAAAATGCAAATAAATTCCATTTTTGCCGCCTGATATTATCAGAGGTTTCTTAAGATCATCTTGTTCTAACCATATGCCATTTGCCCAGGATTACAAGTAGTCAGGATGGCAATTCATAGTCAAAGGCAGATTAACAAAAACTCAGGTATATTAGGTTGTTAATTCTCAGAGCATTTGTAAAGAAGCAACCCCTAGATTTCCCAAGAAAATACACATTTGCTAAAGCTGCACATCCATGAAATCCTAATATACTCACAAACCATCTACTCGGACTATCTTTTACAAAACCAGCTTCAGATTCTATCAAGCAACATTCACTCATATACATTTATACAAACACAAAACTAAAGGCCAGTGCCAGTCTAAACTTAGCATCTTCACCCTAAGCTCAACCTTAATCTATGTTAATCTGTTTCTTCACCTAACCATTTTACATTAACATAAAAAGGCACAAGACAACAACCAATGTTCCACTCCAGACATTTTTAAATTTTGCAACAGTGTGTGGACAATTTGGTAATCTAGTTACAGGGTGTCAGTTTCCAGATCCTCTTCAGACTGTCACATACTCTAAATCATCTACAATTGCACAAAATCTTCAAAGCATCTTCGTAATTTCAGTACGACCTATTATAATCATGACTGCAGTGACATTTAAAATTTCCTGTACCACAAGACTATATCTGCCGTCCAAACCAAAGACACACCTAAAGTTAACAAATAGTCAAATGCATGATGTTCATGAGATTTAAAATGACTAATACAAATGCATCTGCCGTGCACATATGATAAACAATTAACATCTCTAATCCAACATTAAGCAAAAACTAGAGAGAGTAATATTTCACAAAACCTGGCTAGGGATTTGTCTGTTGCGAAAAACAGATGAAGCTGGGAATTTAGCATGAAATGAAGGCAATGAATGAACATAGATGGAATACAATCCCTCATGTCCCTTAAAAAACCTATCCCAAAGAGGAGCAAGAGGCAGAGGCCCCTTAGTCAAGAACATAAACGCAACCTTTGGAACCCTTTTGAAAGGATACTTCTTTACTCGTGGCACAAAAGAAGCCCTCCACAGCAATTGCTCATCACTCATATTATGGATCAGATTTGAAGGAGGCTTCACATATTTCTCCAACCCACTCACCTCCTCAAAACAAGGCATAAGACTAGAATTCATAGACGTCACCAAATTCTGCACCCCAAAGTACCTAATCATGTACACACTCACAACAGTAAAAGCAACACATAGTGCAAGAAACACCATAAGTAGCATCAAAAGTCTATTTGGGAAAGACTTGGTTTGATTTGTTCTCATCTCTTTTCCTTCTTCCCTCGATTGCATCTTGCCCAAACACAGATTCCACCCAACCCCTTTAAGATTCTTCAACCCTTTGCGTTGACTCTATTTTCAGAAGTGAAAAATCATCACAAAGCACTGATTTTTAATGTCGGGAGACAAAAACAAAACAGGGAAACGAGGAAAGATTCATAAGTCGTCACATGAAACTCAAATCTCCGAGGTTTATGTTAGTACGATGTCATCATAAAATATAGAAGCAACATAGATCTAATTTAGGCCCTATTAGCTAAAACAGAGCCCTCCCCACACAAAAAAAAAATCGTTTTTTTATAACTTTATAAATGAAGCGATGAAGTTTGGCGATATGTGCCAAATGAGGTGTATTAAAGAAGAGAAATAAATTGATGGGGTGAAGAAAAGAATCACAGGGGGATCAAATGAAGGTTATGTAATAAGGGAAGTTACGAATGAATTGATTGGAGAAGTAAATGTAAATGGTGGAGGGAGTAAATCTCGGCGGGAGGGAGGCCCAGAAGGAGAGAAGTCAAATTTTGTTTGGCGAGGATGAGCATGAACATGAAGGGATTTTTCAACAAACATTTGTACAGTTGACATGTATATATACTTTCATTTTTCCCTACAGATCTTCAAGTCGTCGACCTTAATGTGAGTCCCCACTTTCGCAATACACTTTCGCAATAATACTTCATGTATGTGTGTTGCACGGGAAGAAAAATGTTTTTTCTTTTGATATTTTGACTGTCCAAATATTTTTTTTGCATGTAACATATACATACTCCCTAATCCCTAGCTTGTGTACTAAGGACAGGAGATGAGATTTATTTAAAGAGCGGACATTATTATTATTATTTTGTTAATTACCACCATGTTTAATCTAAACTCGAAGGATATGAGTGTTGTCCAATGAGAGTACTCCCTCCGGTCCTAATTATAAGTCACCTTTGACTTTTTTTGGGGATGTTAAGGTTACAAAATATGTTATTAAATTATGACATATTTGATAACTTTTTATATTAATCATTAGTTTATAGGTTAAACAAACTAGTTGAAGGATAAAAATTAGTTAAATCAATTTATGATTGACTTATTTTTCTTTTTTAAGATTTTCCAAAAAAGTCAAAGGCGATTTATAATTAGGACCGGAGGGAGTACTTCGTGAGACTCAAATACACGTTATCATTCTTACGGTTTGTAACTCACTTACCATTTTAATCAACTACCCATTGGTTGAGGTTGTTATTGTTATAAGATTTTTTATTTTTATTTTTCCCCATTATGTTTTCCTTGAACTACTCCTCTAATGCTATTCATTAATATAATCGAACAATAATATGATAATAGAAATAAAGGAATATGTTGACAAAAAAAGGAAATAAAGGAACATGACTATGAATATGTTGACCAAAAAAGGAAATAAAGGAATATGACTATGGTGTATTTGAGGCACACGAGAGCCGAAATACTTAAGGCGTGGCAGAGGAAAATCCGCAACCAAGGCCACACAAAGATCGTGAAACATGATTAGCGCGCACTTAGATGTTACTCTATTTTTTTTTGGTCGAGACTCGAGCGCACTTAGATGTTATCGCTGACCAAAGAATAATCGATTGATAAAAAAAAATCAAAGATGAGATTAATCAATTATTACTATCTCTATTGAATTATTATCTGATGATGAGATTAACTTTTGATTTTAGTATAAATGTGATCATCCTGCTCTCAGGGTCGGTTTAGTTGAATCAATGGCTGGCAAAAAGGAAAAAAGTAATTGTATTGAATATCGGATATCTAATTTTTGTTTTATGTTTTGACAAAGGTAACTTCGTTAATATAATACTCTCTCTTACTAAATATAAGATCACTTTCAAATTTCAATTTATTAATAAATATAAACAAATCGTGAAAGTGGGAGATAGTATTGATACTTTATTTCTATACAAGGTCATTTTAATCTAATCGTGGTCTCCTACTAAGTAAACTTATGTAATAATAATAAATGCGTATCAAATATATTTTTACCACTAAAAGTGTCTTTATCTATGAATGAATAGGAGAAATGGAGTTCAATCCAAGAAAGATGAAAGCAGCAAGATTTAGGGTCTTTAGCCCATCCCAATTGCATGACATCTTCTCTTTAAGTGTGAGATTGTGGATTCAATAACAATTGTGACCCCAAGTCAAGACGACATGAGAAAAATACATTTATAACTAAAAAATGTCAAATTCAAATATGACTTTATATAAAGGAGGAAGCCATAAAGGGGATATTAGAGTTTTATTGTAATTAGTGCGGGTAATATTTGAAATTACTTAAACTTTAGAATAAATGTGACGATTTCAACCAGATTAATTGATTTATAGAATTGTTATTTGGCGGTGGTTTACAATAAAAGATTAGAATGTTTACTTTATAGCATCTGATAAATCATACAGCTTGAAATTCATTTAAACCGACCTATTCAATTCAACCCTTCAAATAAAGCAGGTGAAGGCTGTTGCGTTTAGGAGAGGGATCATTTCCACGCATTTATTAGTGTTAATCAATTATCTAGATCCACTTGGAAGATGGAAAAGGGAAGGCCGAAAGAGGGCAAGGATGATGCCAAACCTATGCTATGTAGTTATGTACTACCAAGAACCAAGAGCACCTAATGACGGTTAGATGTAATAAAATGGGAAAATTAATTTAAGGTATCACCCAATATACATAATATAATAAAGGTCTCTAGAGAGCTTATTTTAATTAGAAAAAGAATGTTTTACCCTAATTCTAATTAAAAAAAAAAGTCAAAGGGCAAAATTTAAATAAAACTGGAAGGGGGAAAATGAGGTACCTTTTTTGGTTTAAAAAACTCTGTATTCACTATTCACATGTGTTAAGGTATTAATCAGAAAAGGATACACAATGCCCTCATAGCTATTCATAATTCAATGGCAACACCCATCAATCTGGGTAGCAATATCCAATCCATGCCCATCTTCATCCTGATTCTGCCGCCTTGCAAACTTAAAACACTGCTCTACCAAGCCTTTTTTAATGAGATGGTTTATAACATGTCTTAAACTGTCTTAAGTTTGATTTAGTTGATTATCAATAGGCGCCGAATTAGGCGCCGAATTACCAGACAATGTTTAACCCCAAAATAACATGTCTCAAACATGATATTTCCATGTCAAACAAGTGATGTATTGTAATTTGCAAAAAGCATTGGATGACGTAAAGGAGGTAACTCATGATGCAGACAACACTAACTTCATTATGCAAAGTCCTGGTCTCCTGATAAGCAGAAAATAAGAATGTCTGCAATGTATATCTCAGGAAACTTGTCTTCCATCAATGAATAATCACTCTGTTACTTAAGGAATCAGCAAATATCAAAGCACACATTTGATTTCCAATGGGGAAGGAGCTTATGAGGAGATTCAGACTTGTCTTCATTATTTCAAAGCTGACATTTTTGGCTTCACGGTATAGTGGGACTTGTCTTTATTATCTTGAAGCTGACATTTTTGGCTTCAGGATATAGCTATAAAAGGATATATAGCTATATGGGAGCTAAATGAGACATGTGAGTGTTTAACCCTTTTGTTGAAACTGACGATAATTACATACAGCACTTGACAAGTCTCTCTCTTGAATGGTGCTTACAACAATTATGAGCACATTGAAGCTGAATGGGCGGTAACACACTTTCTTTTAACTTACTTGTGCCAGAAGTTAAATATCAAAAGCTCTTTAACTTGACAAAAACCCACCAACTTAACAGTTGTTTTCCTCTCAAAGTCCTACATAGACTTATATTCCAAGTTAATTATACCAACCCTTTTATTGAAGGATTAAATTTAACTGCAGATAAACCCAAGTGTGTACGGAGATAGACAAACTCGATTATTCAGGCACTGGATGGTAAGAACTTGCATAAAATCTCTTTCATAAATAGTCAATAAGTCTTTTTTTTAATATCAGCTCTGCTAATGTTCTTTGTGATTTTACCGGCTAATTCTTCAAAGAAAACATGTCCTGGGTTTGTTCAAATAACATTGAAATCGCTCTGGATGTTGCAATTAAAAATATCAATTCCCGGCAACGTTTCATCCCAAATAACTATTTTTATTTATAAGGTGAGGCATATAGAACTTTCGATTCCCTTTCAATTTGTTCATATTGATGTACAGGATCCGCTTACAAACAACTGGTGGCTGCAATACAATGAGAAAACAAATATAGAATAATGGCCAGGACAGATATTCCAAGGGTTAAGAAGTAATGCAGAATCTGTAGAATGTGGAGGTGTAATTGTGTATCACAAGATTAGGGACAAGTCCTCACATTAAAACACATATGAGTAATGGAGAATTTACTAATGTAGGGATTAGTGCAGTGATTACAAGAATGAGGATTCAAGATAATAGTCCACAGCTGAAGTGTTCCAGATTGGGTTTATTCTTTCTCAGATGAATTCAACTGTTAGGGAGCACGCTATGTGGGAGAATATGTTGCAAACCCTGGACTCTATTATGGAGATTCTGATGGAAATCCTATATATGTGCCCCTAATTAAATCATTTCTAACTTCTATGTTATAATTGGCTAGCTGCCTGGCTTTTTCATTTTTAATTGTACACGGCTGAACAACGAACTAATTGATTTCATTTCTGTCTTTTCATAAACTGTTACCTCCATCCAAAACAAAATCAATACTATTAGATGCTCATTGCATAATAGAGAGCTCAGTTTACTAGTTTGCGGGGATAAGATATGCTAAATAAACCATTTTATTATAAAAAATGTTACACAATAATCTTTAAAAAAAGTTATGTATCGTTTTACTTCATCTAAACTTAAATATGTGACATGTTTACAAAATTTAATAAAATTACATGAGAGCTAAGTTAGTTAAAGTCACGTGATATTATCAAAGCATACTAATAACATGTCTTTTATTCCCATCCTTCTTCACTTATTTGTTTTTTTACAATTAGTTATTTGTTGTTTTATTAAAGAGTATCAATAGGAATGATTGAAGAAAATATTTAGAAATAAACTCACCTCTACAAATATATCTTAGCTTTAAGAACAAAGAGAGTATTATATATTAATTGATAAATCCAAGAATCTAACTAAAAGAAAAAAATGTATAACATGAATAATAAAAAAATTCAACTCAACTAATGCATAAGTTTATTTAATTCCAAGGTTAGTATGTGACTGTCTCAACTGATTAGAAGATGTAGCTAGTCTACAAGTTTTGTGGTGAGTCATTGTAAGATAGCGCAAGTTATTTGGGCTTTGATGCAAGTGTGACGTGCCTTTTGAGTGTGATTAGTGCAAACTATAAATAGTTCACTGCTTAGGAATAGAGCCGAACAGGGAATAACTTAAATTTGGAAATTCGTCTGCCAAAAGCATCAATTTGTAAAGCCAGAGGGAAGAAGACATTCAAGTGCAATTTTCTTTTTTACATACTTCCATACAAATACAATATGTATGCTTCGAATAATTCACACAAGTATTTTAATCCAAAAATTATACCGTTCTCCTTTAAATTTGAGTGTATACAATTATCCATATTTATATCATAAGATTTTACATAACATAATGCCATAATTCAATTATAACAAAATTAGTAAGTTTCAACATAAATTCAATATATATATTTTATGAAAAATACAAAAAGTTACATTATAGAATATAAACTCGTATTTGCTGTATTTGAAGCAACTACATCTCCAAGTATATAGTATGCATATATATAAAATGGCATTATGTATTTGATAAGTCACATTTATTTTTTTAGAAGTTATATCATGTCAAAGTGATGTAAACAAACGTTGAATGGCATATAGAAGGTAACTCATGCAAAAGTCGCAAGATGGTTGAATCAAGCAATGTCCATTTTTCATATGTAACCAGTAAATGTTATGCTTGAAGGTTCATTAAACAAGAAGCAGTCGTTTGAGTTTCAATGGGAAAGGTGTTACACTTTAATGGCAGCGTACTCAGATTAATTGTTCTTGTGTTGGGATTGATGTGTATGTGTATTTCTTGTGGGGATAGTGGGTCCTTCTCAAGGCACAAGATTTTGCAAGTTCAAAGAAAAATAAAGCAGCTTCGCAAGCACTCCATAAAAGCAATCAAGGTAAATTCTGTTTTCATTATCTTTGCACTTTTAAATCATCTTAGAGTTACTTAAAGCTTATGTTTATGCTACAACTTTTTTGGTTAATGATTTTATTGTAGAGTGAAGATGGAGATATTATTGATTGCATAGACATAAAAAAGCAACCAGCATTTGATCATCCTGCTCTGAAACATCACAAAATTCAGGTAATGATTCTGCCTCCAAACTATTCTTTCATATATCAAAAGTTCTAAATTATTGTACACCTCATTTCCAACTTCAAATATTTGGTCTTGATTTTTCCAGATGAACCCAGCTCACAATAATGTAACTAAGGAGACATCAGCAGGATCAAGAAGAACCACAACTAAAACTATGACCAAGATGAACATGCAGAAGACTAAAACTGAGATTTCTCAAATATGGCAGAAAAGTGGAACTTGTCCAAAAGGAACAATACCTGTAAGAAGGATACGAAAGAGAGAGCTACTCAGAGCTCATTCCATTGAAGATTATGGGAGGAAAAAAGCCAGCTATTACCCACATCAGAATCTTGATTATTCAGTGCAACAAAAAAACCACTCTGTATGTAACTTCACATTTAAATTTCCAGCATTATAGCTTATAATAAGCATTTTCTTTTGTAGTCTAGAAAGAAAACTGAATAGAAAAGTTGATTATGTGAAGCAGAAAGCAATTTTGTTTGCATTGGGATATCGCTACTTGGGAGGTAAAGGGGACATTAGAGTTTTCAACCCACATGTTGAGAATGACGATGAATACAGCACATCACAAGTCGCTCTCATAAATGGTCCTTACAATAACTATGAATTAATAGAATCTGGATGGGCGGTAAGTAACTCTTGCTTACTTGCACTTTAAGTTACATATAAAGTGGCCTTTGAAACCAACCCACCAACTTCACTATCTTCTTTTTCTCATCCAGTGTGTCTTCAAAGCTAACCTTTAAGCCACTTAACAAGTTATGTGTCATGTTTCAATGGAATCTGTAACTGCAGGTAAACCCGAGTGTGTATGGAGATAGACAGACTCGGTTTTTTTCATACTGGACGGTAAAATTTAATCTCATGATTAAAAATTTTGATAAGGAGGAGTGAATCATCAATAATGTTTTTGGGATGATACCATATTCTGCAGGTTGATGGTTCAATAAAAACAGGTTGCTTTGATCTGACTTGTCCTGGGTTTGTTCAAACAAGCAATGAGATTGCTTTGGGTGCTGCAATTAACATAGAATCCTTACCAGCTGATCTCACATATCAGATAACTATCTACATCTACAAAGTGAGACACAAAATCAGATCCATATATCTATCTCTTCAGCTTCAGATAATTTGATTCCCCAGAAAAATTTTATTATCTGACATTGTTGAATATATTTGGTTTAGGATCCTTACACAAACAAATGGTGGTTACAATACAATGATGAGAAGAACATAGGTTATTGGCCAGGAGAGATATTCTTTGCAATGAAGTCAAACGCAGAATCAGTGGAATGGGGAGGTGAAGTGTACAGCAAAAGTGTAGGGATGGTGAGGCCTCACACAAGAACACATATGGGAAGTGGGCAGTTTCCTGATCCATTGTATGATACATGTGGTGCAGTAACTAGAATGAGAATTCATGATAATGATCCAGAATTGAAGTCTCCAGTGTATGTTCAAGCTTTTACAGATGAATATTACTGTTATGGGGCACGTTATGTGTCACAGTATAAGGCAGATCCTGAATTCTACTATGGAGGACCTGGAAGGAACCCCAGTTGCCCTTAATTAAGCCTCTTCTCATCTTGGCTTGCTGGCTGGATTCTGCCATTTTCTGATTCATTTTTTTATTGCTACTGTTGAGTATGGTTTAGTTCCTAGGCTTTAGTATTTTTAATTGCAATTTGATGAGATGAAGATTACATCATGTATTGTGGGTATTCCAAGTCCTGACTAAGTGACTGCTGCCAGTCTATTTTATTTTTTTTCTTTTCAATTTTAATTTCATTGGAAAGAGGATAGATAAGGAAGGGGCCCTATATTCTTTTTAGAACTAACATTTATTCAGAAAGTAAGTTTGTCAAACTCATGGATAGAAGCTAAACTTGTGAGTTTAATTAAACTCATGGATAGAAGGTATACTCGGATGTAGACTGGAATCGTAAATTCGTAAGTGTTTACGTTTATTAATAAATGCGTGTTTCTTCTATATAATTAAATAAAAAATACAAAAATAATAAAATTTTGACATGAATATATTTTAAATATAGATAGTAGATTTAAATCAATATTTATACTATATCAATTTCAATAGAGAAATTTCTATGAAATTTATATATAAATTCATTGAATTTGGTCAACTAAAAATAATTAAAATGAGTTTAATAGTAAGTTAACACGATTTTCTATAAGATACAAATGTAAAAACGATAAATTCACAATGTAGATACGTCAGTTTCTACCGGATTTTCAACGACTGAAAATTTAAGTAACTCGTGACACGTTTTTGTTAGGTAGTGTCGTAAAAATGATAAAGTCGGAGTGTTAACTTGTGAGTTTGATAACAATATATATAGGATTATATAGAACTATAGGTTTGTGGTGAGAGTGCAAATACAAATCAAAAGATAAAATGGGGAAAGGGAAATGTACGACCATGGCAATTTTGTTCAAGGCAGCAATGTTAGGTTGCCTTTTAAGACTTTACATCATTGTGGAAGCAACTTCATCACATTCAGACATTGATACCACCTTGAAGCTCCTTAACAAACCTGCCATTAAAACCATTGAGGTTTGTTTCTCATTCTTCGTTCTCCTTTTCTATTTCAAGTATATATATTTTCTCAATGTATGCGAAATATTTTCTCTATAAATTATACATTAAGACCCCTTCTGAACAATATATATGTAATTTATTCTAATAGTTGCGATATTAATATGGCAGAGTGAAGATGGAGATATTATTGATTGCGTGGACATATACAAACAACCTGCTTTTGACCATCCTTTATTAAGGAACCACAAAATTCAGGTAATATTATTAGAAATTAGCATGTTACATTGATATTAGTTAAAATATAATGGACATTAATGGTCAATGAATGAATGAAACTAAATTGTGCAGATGGCACCAAGCTTCATCCCAAAAGCCCATGACTTAAGTATCTCTACCAAGTCAATAATACCCCAGATATGGCACAAAAGTGGAAGTTGTCCTAATGGAACCATCCCTATTCGCAGAATTCAAAAGAATGACTTAATTAGAGCTCGTTATAATTCTCTCAAAAGATTTGGTACCAAACCACCACTATACTCCAACACTTCACAATTTGTCAAACAGATTAATACAACCAAGCTTCTCCCAATTATTGAGGATCGATCGGTAACATGTTTCATTAATTACATTAACGTGTGTGTGTGTTTTTTTCCCTTAGAAGCTGCGACTTTAATTTTGGGTCTGGATCTAAATATTAATGAACTTATAATTCTAGGCAGCTGTGATGGCCACAATTGGGTACAACTTTATAGGAGCTCAAGCAGATTTTAACGTTTGGAATCCTTTTGTTGACCAACCCGATGATTTCACCACTGCCCAAATGTGGCTTAAAGCTGATAACGGCGCCCTTGCTTTTGAAAGCATTGAAGCAGGCTGGGCGGTTAGTTAATTAATTTTCAAATCATTTTCCTTTTTGTAGATCTGAATAATTTAATGAGACAGAATAAAACATTGTTATTGTTTGTGCATGCTTAATTATTAGGTGAATCCCAAACTCTATGATGACAGAATGCCTCGTTTGTTCGCGTACTGGACTGTAAGTAGCTAAGCTAGCACTAATTTTCACATTGAGAAGTATACATTATTATCGAAACTAACCACGATAATATTTATTTGGGTTTCTTTTATAGAAAGACTCGTATAGGTCAACAGGTTGCTTCGATCTTACATGTCCTGGTTTTGTGCAAACGGGAACACAATTTGTTCTTGGTGGTGCCCTTAAACCTTACTCATCTAAGAATGGCTCTCAGTATGAGATCAACTTTGGCATTTTCTGGGTAATCTAATTTAATGAACATAACATTTTTAAGTCATTTTTTTCCGGTGTAATTGTTATACTTATTTTTTATATACTTATTATTTTCTCAAACTACGTAGATTTTATAACTTATAAACCAGGCTAATATATATATAATTATTATCAATTATACACATGCACATTCAATAGAAATTATGTTATATTTTATACTCCCTCCGGTCCTAAATATAGGACCAAAATGACTTTTTTGAAAAATCCTAAAAAAAGTAAAAAATAAGTTAATTATAAATTGATTTACCTAATTTTTTCTCTTAAACTAGTTTATTTTACCTATAAGCTAATGGATAATCTAAAAAGATATCAAATATGTCATGATTTAATAACCTATTTCCCAACGTTAATCTTTCTAAAAAGAGTTATCTAGGTCTTATATTTAGGACCGGAGGTAGTATAATTTATTTAACTTTTTTAATCTACTCAAATTAGTTAACTAACTCTTGAGAGAGATAACCTTTTTATATTGAAGGAAAATGTAATACTTCCTTCCTCAGATTCTATATGAAACTAAGTTGAGATTGACTTCTATTCTCAAATTTAAAGTACCCTTTTCATTTTATCTCATCCATCTATAATTTTTTCATCAAAAATTATTAATTGTCTGATTCTCACATGCATATATTTTATGACATCCAACATATATTATGCTATAATTAAATACTCTCTTCGTTCCTAAATATAAAATCACTTTCATAATCTGATTAGATTAATAATGCTAGTTAAGTTAGTTATTAGCACATGATGTTATTAACTTGCTTGTTTATTATACAAGGTTGGTAAACCCGTGAATTTAAGTAAACTCGTGGAATGAATGTAAAATTGGATTGACTCAAATCGTAAACTCGTAAGAGTATACGTTTATTAATAAAATGTGTTTCCCATAAAAATTAATAACTCAATGTATTTTAAATATAAATAGTTGATATTGAATATATCAACACTCATACTTTATGAACTTCAATAGAGAAATTGTTATTTAATTTATATAAAAATATTGAATTTAATCAAATAAAAGTAATTAAAATGAGCTTATGATGAGTACGTTAACACAATTTTTGTAAAGTGAAAATGTAAATAAGATGAATTTAGCATGTAAACATGTAGGTTTCTAGCTATCGAAACTATTCTCATTTAGAATTGAAGTGACTCGTGACACATTATGGTTAGGTAGAGCCGTAGAAGCAATAAAACCGGAGTGTCAACTCGGAGTTTGACAACATGATTATAGATAAACATTATTAGTTTATTTAGGAAAAAGTTGGGAAAAATTAGAAAGCTACTTATATTTAGGAACAAATTGAAATTTGAAAGTGATCTTATATTTAAGGACAATGAAAGTAAAATAATATAACTATGCTATTTAGTATTCTCAGATTACTTAACAAAAAAAATAGCAAACTCGTTACTTCACCTTTTTTTCATTAATATATGAAACTGATCATTAATATTTGTCCTAGAAAGGTGGAAGAAGCTGAATAGGACATACACTCGATTATTATATAATAGTTTGTGTGTTAGTTAGTGGACTATAAGTTAGCATAAATGTCAAATAAACTTGTTTTCCAAGAAAATGAATTATAAATAGCTCATCTAGTTTTATTAAAACTTACTAAATAGTCAATTAAAAATTCTTTTTATGAATGAATACCGCGTATGGCAGGATGCTGCAACAGGGAACTGGTGGCTAACGATGGCGCATGACATTTTCATAGGATATTGGCCAGCCTCATTGTTTGGATATTTATCACAGAGTGCCATCATTGTTGAGTGGGGTGGTGAGGTTTTTAGCTCCAACATGAAGAAAACGCCGCACACTGCCACAGCGATGGGAAGCGGTGAAGCGGCGAGTGGCCGTTTTGGTAAAGCAGCCTTTATAAGGAACATAAGGATCTTGGACTATTCACTCTCTCTTAAGTACCCTGAGATTGCGGGCGAATCGTCAAGCGAACCTAATTGTTACTCTACTCTTCTTGATAAGACTAGACAAGAGCCTGTGTTCTATTATGGTGGACCAGGACGAAATCCTCCTCAGTGCCCTTGATTATATACTATATTTCTGAAAATCACGTTGCGAATTCCAACATTATATAACAAATAAAGCGATTTATTCTTTTTTCTTTTGGCCTTTTCTGTGTTGTTGATTATTCTCAAGTTGGCTCAGTTATAATAGAGGTGTGTATGCCTTCTTCATGTGCCATGTCCTTGAGGAAGATAATAATGCATTTTCTGGATAATTAGAGCATTTTCTGGATCCTATTAGACATATGAAAAATTAATTACTCAAGTTTTTGGTTCATGGCTGAAGCCGATAATACATGTCGGAGTCTCGTGCGCCAACCCATGGAAAAATATGGTCTGTTATGACTTGTGAGCTCAAAAATTCGGACACATATTACAATGGGTCATTTGGGTCGAAACCCTACCGTCAAACCCCGTAGGCAACCTGAACCCAGTTTTCACCTTTTTCAGGGGTTTTGGACCCGGCCCAAATACGATGGATTAACCTGTATTATCAGCTCTATTCATGGCTTTCTCCCCCTTTCAACAAGCGTCTCCTCTGAAATTCAAACTCGAGGCCCAAAAGATATAGTAGTGTAAAATTAAACAACTACACAGTTGGCATCAAATATACACACACTAGAGTTTAAATGCTAGAGTCATAATAACATCACTTTCAATTAAAAGTTTAAAACCCAAATCCTATATTCAGTGTAAATATAGAAAAAATAAAGAATAAATTCCTAAATTGATAAAGTCATCTGACACTATCCCATATGTATGTCAGGTTCATAATAAAGTTATAAATTAATCCCTCCAATCTATAATATCATAGCTTAAAATTTAAATTAGTTTTGTCCAAAATACATATAAGAATTCATCCTCACATACTCTAATCATTTGACGTGTTTTTCCTACTTTGCACATAAATCTTCTTCATATTTATTAATGTTTACATATTTCTCTCTCTTAATAGTATCATAATAATAGACAACCAACTAACTTTTACATGCTTTCTTAAGAAGTGTGTTTTAGCTATTGAGCTCATATAATACAGATCATATAGGATTGAGTAAAATGTTTGAGGACTAAGGCTACATTTAGTTGTCGGAAAGCAAAATAAAGAGATGGAGTTGAGCGGTATTTTGGTAATTTACCTATATCTCCGAGCCCACAAGTTTTCTCTCACTATTTCACACTTTTCCTGGGCCCACAACTTTACGTTCTCATCATTACCTTCCTTTTCTTACAACAAAATAACACTAATTCTGTGGACATTTAATTTGGATTAAACATTAATGGCTTTAACTATCATTCCATATTTATGGGTATAAAGCCTAGATAGGATTATATATATGTAGGATTATATAGTTCTATAGGTTCGTGGTGAGAGTGAAAATACAAATAACAAGATAAAATGGGGAAAGGAAAATGTATGACCATGGCAATTTTGTTTAAGGCAGCAATGTTGGGTTTTCTTTTAGGACTTTACATCACTGTGGAAGCAGCTTCATCTCATTCGGACATTGAAGCCACTTTGAAGCTCCTTAACAAACCTGCCGTTAAAACCATTAAAGTTTGTTTCTCATTCTTCTTCTTTACTTTTTCAAGTGTCTTCTCAATGTGTGTGAAATATTTTCTTTAAATTATACATTACGACCCCTTCTAAACAATCTATATGTAATTTATTCTAATATCAATATTGCAGAGTGAAGATGGAGACATTATTGATTGCGTCGACATATATAAACAACCTGCTTTTGACCATCCTTTATTAAGGAACCACAAAATTCAGGTAATATTATTAAAAATTAGCACATTACATTGATATTAAATAAAATGTAATGGACATTATGGTCAACGAATGAGAATTGTGCAGATGGCACCAAGCTTCATCCCAGAAGCCCATGACTTAAATGTCTCTACCAAGTCAATAATATCCCAAATATGGCACAGGAGTGGAAGCTGTCCCAATGGAACCATCCCTATTCGCAGAATCCAAAAGAATGACTTACTTAGAGCTCGTTATTCTTTCAAAAGATTCGGTACCAAACCACCACTATACTCCAACACTTCACTACTTGTTAAAGAGATTAATACCACCAAGCTTACTCTCCCAGATTTGGAGAATCGATCGGTAACATGTTTCATTAATTTCAATAACGTGTGTGTATTTCCTCAAAAGCTTCAACTTTGATTTTGGGCTTGGATCTAAATATTAATCATAATTGCAGGCAGCTGTGCTGTCCACCATGGGCTACAACTATATAGGAGCTCAGGCAGATTTTAACATTTGGAATCCTTCAGTGGACCTACCTGATGATTTCACCACTGCCCAAATGTGGCTTAAAGCTGGAAACGGCCCTACTTTTGAAAGTGTTGAATCAGGCTGGGCGGTTAGTTAACTTTCAAATCATTTTTCCTTTTTGTAAATGTGAGTAATTTAATGAGACAGAATGACGTATTCTTATTACTTCTGCATGTTTAATTATTAGGTGAATCCCAAGTTGTACGGTGACAGAAAGACCCGTTTGTTCACGTATTGGACTGTAAGTAGCTAAGCTCACTAGCACTATTATTCACATTGAGAAGTGGACATTATTACTTAAACTAACAACGTTAATATATATTTGGGGTTTTTTTATAGCAAGACTCGTACAAGTCATCAGGTTGCTTCGATCTGACATGTCCTGGTTTTGTGCAAACGGGAACACAATTTGCTCTTGGCAGTGCCCTTGAACCTTACTCATCTAGGGATGGCACTCAGTATGAAGCCAGCTTTGGGATTTTTTGGGTATAATCTAATTTGATGAATATAACAGCTATTTTAAGTCATTTTCTTTTGGTAATTGTTATACTTATTTTTTTTCTCAAACTAATTTGATTTTATAACTTATAAACCAATATATAATTATTATCTAACATTAAACATGCACATCCAATACATATAAAGTTATATGTTATAATAGAATACTTTGTTTGACTTCTTTAATCTCCTCAAATTAATTAGTTAACTAACTCTTTTATATATATATATATATATATATATTAATGATCAGAAGTAATAATTTACTTACCTTTTTTAATCCCCTAAATTAGTCACTTAACTTTTACATTATGAGAGAGATACTTACTTCCTACCTTTTTAATCCCCTAACTTTTTTATTGAAGGAAAAGGTAATACTTCCTTCCTCTTAGATTCTATATAAAAACTAAGTTGAGATAGATTGACTTCTATTCTCAAATATAAATTATTTCCTCCGGTTCTAGGTATAAGACCTAATTGTTTTTTCAGAAAATCCTAAAAAAGTAAAATAAGTCAATTATAAATTGATTTACCTAATTTTTTCCCATAACTAGTTTATAAGTTTATTTGACCTATAAACTAATGAATAATCTAAAAATATATCAAATATGTCATAATTTAATAACTTGTTTTGTAACCTTAATCTCTAAAAAAAAATCAACTATGTCTTCTAGTTAGGACCTGAGGGGGTATTTTTTTCATTTTATCTCATATATCTATAGTTTTTCGTAAATTAATTATTGTCTGATTCACACATGCATATATTTAATATACATCAAACATATTCTATGCTATAATTATATATATATATATATATATATATATTAGTGTGTGTGTGTGTTATTTAGTACTATTTATTCCAAATTAGTTGAAAAAAATTGGTAAATTCATTAGTTCACCTTTTTGTTCATCAATATGAATAGGATATTAAATTTTTATACAATACTTTGTGTGCTAGTATTGGGCTATATATTCGCACAAAGGTTAAATAAACTGGTTTACTGAAATAATTAATTAATGAATAACTCATTTAATTTTATTAAAATTTACTAAATAATCAATTAATAATTTTTTATGAACGAATACCACGTATGGCAGGATAATGCAACAGGGAACTGGTGGCTAAAAGTGGCACATAACATTCCCATAGGATATTGGCCAGCATCATTGTTTGGAGCACTATCACATAGTGCCATCCTTGTTGAGTGGGGTGGTGAGGTTTTCAGTTCCACCGTGAAGAAAACGCCGCACACTGCCACGGCGATGGGAAGCGGTGATGCCGCGAGTGGCCGTTATGGTAATGCAGCCTACATAAAGAACATAAGGATCTTGGACTATTCACTTACTCTTAAGTACCCTGAGTTTGTGGGCGAATTGTCAAGTGAACCTTATTGTTATTCTGCTCTTAATGATGTCAAGATTGGACAAGAGCCTGTGTTCTATTTTGGTGGGCCAGGACGGAACCCTCCTTATTGCCCTTGATTATATTTCTGAAAATTACATTGAAAAATCCAACATTAATAAATAATAAAGAGATTTCTTTTTTTGTTTTTGCCTTTTCTGTGTTGTGTGTATTCTCAAGTTGGAAGTAACTCAGTTGTGGTAAAAAAAAAGGCGAGTATACCTTCTTCATGTGTCATGCCCAAATGAGGAAGATAATAATGTTCTTGGATATCGAATTTTCAAATTATGGTGTTATTCATGGATCTGGATTTTCTAAACCTCCACTTTCTAAGCCTCTCTAAGCTTCCCATTATCCTCACCCTCAATTTAATCCAATGGCACACAATACAACATTAAAAAAAGAAAAAGAAAAAGGAAATGCATATGATTATTGTCATCTTCCTATTAAAAGAGAGAGAAAAAAGGAAATGCCTCTGATCTTTGCAGTCTTTCTATTCTTCTTCGTTGAGAGATGAAAGTCACGGCTGTAACAATAAATAATGGCGGGAAATTTCATGGGGCTTGATCAATTGTGATCACTTATGAGATCAATTGATAAAAAATGAAATTAATTCTGAATTGAGATCAACAAAGATTTGCAATGGCTTCATAGATAAAAAAACGATATGTGGTAGTTAATTCTGATTTGAGATCAACAAAGATATGAGATGACTTGTGAGATAAAAAAGAAATTAGATGATAATTAATTCTGATTTGTGATCGCTTATTGAGGAGAAGGGTTCAATCCAGCATCAGAGAATTGGAGTAGTGGTTCTAGTTCTGCTATAATTTTGAATATTAAGAAAAAGAAGACAAATGCGAAGATGTGAACGAAGAAGAAGAATAGGAAGATGACAATGATCAGATGCATTTCCTTTTTCTCTCTTTTTTTTTTGATGTTGTATGTGTGCCATTGGATTAAATTGAGGGTGAGGATAAGAGGAAGCTTAGAGAGACTTAGAAAATGGAAACTTAGAAAATTCAGATCCGTTATTCATGTATGATACTTTTTTCCTTAAAAAAACTCTTATTACAGATTCTGGAAGTTTTGACTGAATATTCAAAGAGATAAGTTGGAAATTGCCACTATCAGTTGGAATTATTTTCAACTAAAGATAACTTTCGTGTTCATTTCTCTAACTTTTTATTTTTCTATAAAAGTCTATTCATCCAATACTAAGATTAAGATGAAATAAATTAAAGAAAAAAACTACTATCATAAAACGCTCAACAATAGAACCACCAACTCATATAATGTTAAATCAAATTGGTGGCTCAAGGATCTTACAATAGTAGCATACATTAAATCATAATAAATTAAAAATAACATTACATAGAACACTGTGATCACACTTCAAATTAAAGATCCATCAATAATAAATCTCTTCTCAAACTAGTGCAACACCACCAAATTCGACATTGCTCACATAACGCCTCCACGAAACACCTAACGACCTAATCAAACCAGTGACCTACAATAGCAAAGAGGTATTGGAAGATGGAGTAGTGACCGTAAAAGTAACGCATAGAGCCAATTTTAGACCATGATTGAGAGATGTTGGAGAGGAAGGTTGACCGGTCAAAAGCTGCACGTGAAAAACCATAAAAAAGGAAGTGACCATAATATTTACAATGTATATTTCAATCATTTTTCAATTGCGTTTTTTTTTTGCTTAATGCAACATTATATTTGAGTTTAGGAAACATTAATAATCTTATTTAAGAAATTGTATATCACTTCACTTGTAATTAAAACGGTAGCCTTTTGACTTTGGGCAACATTAATAATCTTATTTATTTGAGAATTAATTTCTTCCTTGTTTTACAAGAAGAAATAAATTCTCCATTAATAAATAAGGTCATGTACAAAGAAACAAAGTCTACCGACTGGCATTGTCCCTCCCACCATTTATTAAAGTAAAAACATTTATTATGGAATAATTATTGAGATACCTTAATTGGGTCAATAAATTTAGTAGGGAATTGAACACCCTTAATTGCGACAAAACATCAATGACAATGACATAAATGATCATTCCATCACATCGTATCGCTGAACCTGTGTTCAAATGCCTGCATATGTATGCCTTTATGTGTCTATATTATATACACACACATTCAGAGTCAAGAGTGGGTACATAGATAAAGAGATCATAGTGATGGCCAAATGTTGTAGTATTGCAACCTTGTTACTGGCAGCCATGTTTGGTTGCATCATTGATGGACCTTCCATGAAGGTCGACGCCACACCATATTCCTCGGACGACATTGATGCCACACTGAAGCTCCTTAACAAACTAGCCATCAAGACCATTCATGTTTATTTCTTTCTTCCTGTGCTTTGTTTTGTTTTCTACTATAATAATTTATTCTAATTGTTGATACACAAATATATCAAATCGAAGAATAATGACTTTATTCAAAATGGGTGGACGGACCACTATGATAATACAAGAGTACAGTCGCCTAGACTTTTGTCGACTAGCGAAAGAGTGAAATAGAAAGTAGAAGATTCAGAGAGTATTGGATGATCCTTTTCATGGATTGTGTTTCTATATATAGGCTACAAGTTTCTTGCCCGTTGGAATAATCAATTCTCTTACTTATGGGTACTTCCGTTTTGATTCCCATAAATATGGAAGTTACAAAGAATTAATTTGGCGGTTACAAAGTATCTTTGACTAGCGAAAAGGACTTCGTCGACCTTCTGGTATTTTGGGCTGTTTCAGACTTATCTTTCTTTTGGGCTTAATGGGCCCTCTTCACTAAGTTGAAACATGTCATAACATTAAGTCCCCCACTTCTTGATGACGTTGCAAATAGTCATCGGGAAGTAGCGGTTGGAATATCTAACGGCTGAGATTAATCTGTCGCTTCACTTGCCCATGTCCAATGGCTTGGATGCATTTATCCTGTAATTGGCGCTATTTTCGCAATTCTGGCGCTCTTTCTTTTTACATTCAAGTTGCTTCTTCTTAACTTCTCGTTTCATCTTCCATCGCCCTAGGTCATTCTCCTCTCGAGCGTCTTCCTTAATTCTTCTCCAGGTATCCTCTTTTTCTATCTTTTATCTGGAATATGTCTGGCTCTGATTCTAATCCTTCGCATATGAGTTATCCAAGTGACGACTCTCCTAACCTGTCTGACTCTGGATCGAGTGAAACTCCAAAAAACATTAGTGATCAAAATGTACCTTTCGAAGGTACGAGTTCTAGATCGCCACCCCTTAGGTCATTGGTCAGGGTAATGCCTGAAGAAATAGTTAATACTGAAACTAAAAGATCCTCTTTGGTAACTGATTTGAAACCTGTTAAGTTGAAGGCGATTGAATCTAAGAAGTTAGAAGACAAAAGTTTATATTTTTTCAACCCCTTAGTCCCTTTTAGGGTTCCTAAAAATGATGAAAGACTCGATTCATTTTCTAAACACACTGTTGCTTTGAGTGTAGAGGCTTTTCGCTATTCTAGCTGTTTTCCTGTGCCCCTTATTATTGAACAACTTTGTAAACATTTTGATCTATCCCCTTCCCAACTTATGCCTCATGTTTGGAGGGTAGCTTTAGTAGCCGACATCTTAGGGCGTCATCTAGGTTTTCCCCTTGATCTCCTAGATGTTTTGACTTCCTATTCTATTAGCGAAGTTAAGAATCCTTCAGGAGAGGTCAGGGTAGGTGTTTATACTTTAGTCCGTAATCGCAAAGGGCTAGAAACATGGACCTCCGACAAGGGCCCTAACGACCGGCAATGGGATGAGAGGTTTTTAATTATTCCAATTGCTAGCTTAGAGCCTCCTGGTGTCAAACTCAGAAAGGAATGGCGTCGTCTAAGTAAGACGACTAACTTTATTTCTTAATTGTAACCTATCTTTTGATACTTTTCTTACCCCATTTTTATTTATAGGTGACAAACAGCTGAATTACTCTCATCCCATTGAAAAGACTTCTACCGACAAGATTAAGAAAATCCTCGCTCTTCCCAAAGACTCTAGACGTTTTTCATTCATTATCTCAGGTAAAATTTAACCTATTTCAAGATCTTGACAATAATACTTGTACAAAAGTAATGACAAGTTTACCATTCTCTTCGCAGGAAAAATGCCTCCAAAGTTGACTGCTGCTGAACGAGCTCAGTTTAGGGCCGAAGCAAAGAGTGCTGCGGCTTCTGAAATTAGGAGCAAGAAAAGACATTCCATGAATGCCGCTGCTACCACTCCTGCTGTCATTGCTCCATCGCCTCCCCCTCAAACTGAAAATCCCAATCCAACCACAGCAAAGGGTAAGGAAACAGCTGTTGTCGTAGCTGATCCCCCTGCTACAAGAAGCAAAAGGCCTAGGGGGGCGGTTCTCCCTGGGATCACTATTCATGAACCATCGACTAACTCTGCTCCTCCGTCGCCTAAGAAGTTCAAAGCATCGTCTGACAAAGACTGGAGTTTAAAGAGTGCCTCTCAAGATTTAATTTCTGCTGAAGAAATGAAGGGTATTGATTTGTCCCTCCCTGCTGAAGCTTCCGCATTTCACAGAAAACCTTGGGCGATTACTCTGGAAATCCTGCAAAGGCTGCCAACTCCTACTGACAAGGCGACATTTCAATCCTTAGAAGTGTCAGAGAATATTGATAATACCATGAGGAACCTCTTTCTGGTAATTAATATAAACTCAAAATACTTTATGTTATAACTATTACTTATGCAATCTTACTGCCTTTTTCAGGCTCTTGAATTTATGTCCCTGCATAGAGAGCAAATGAAAACCTTAGTCACCCAGGATCGTTTTAGTCAATTAGAAGCAGACAAGAATGAAAGGATTGCCACTTTGGAGAAGGAATTAGAGACTCTTCAAGCTCTTGTTGACAAGGGAAAGCAATCCCTGGCCAAAGAGAAATCTGCCTCACTTCAAAAGACTGACTTGATTAACAACCTTCGCAGAGGTGTTGAGGAATGGAGGCAAAAGGTTTCTGAGCTTAAAGACATCAACACCAACTTGGGTGGACAGATCTCCAACAAGGCGCAAGAAATCACAGAGCTACTAGTGGAAAACAAGGCCCTTAAAGATAGAGCAAAATACCTGGAGGGGGCCATTGCTGAAGTGGAGATGAGGACTCAAATGGAACTTATGCTGGAGTACAAGGAGGGTAAGCATGTCAACTGGGACCCTGAGGCCGTAATTAATGAATATTATGCGACATTCCCAGACCCTTTTGTTTCTTCTCCTGAAAATGAATCTCGCAGTCCCCCAGCCCAAGATGGTGGTGGCAAAACTGATGGAGGTGACAACACCGATGCTCCAACTGCTTAGCCTGTATTTCAGCTATAATTTGCTTCTAATTTCCGCTACTTTGGCTCTTTATTTTCTTTCCTTGAATTTTATTTCCCTGGATATTATCACAAACATATTTATGGATGTTAAGTTTTTTTTGCATTTGCAATTATATAACTGCTATGAATCTTAGCATAACAAGTTATCTCACCCACTTTTGAGTTAAACGACTAGCATGCTTAGATGCTTGGTTGCTAACTCTCGTTTGGGAAAAAGCATTACTCTCCTTTGGATCAATCGACTAGTTCGAATGCTTGGTCGACTATCCTGTTTTGAGTAAGCATGGTCGACTATATTACTTGAATTGTGTCGACTTAAGCTATTCTTGACAATTAGTCATTTAGCTTGATCTTTGGATTTTCAACAGCTATCATCCGAGGTAGCTTTTCTGCAACCTGCAATAATCATAAACAAACTTTTTCGTTTTGACTATGGATCAGAATTTTAAGTGCCACAGATTAACGTCATGATTCCATGATCCTGTTAGCACGCCATTCATCATTTTCCAAAGTTCTTGACGACTTTGTTAATATCAAGCAATCTGCATTCAATCATTAACATTAAACTCGTGATTAAAAATAATATTTTTTCAAATGTATGGCATTCCAACTTCTTAAAAGCTCTTTACCATTTTTATCGACTAATCTATATGCTCCAGGTCCTGAAATTTCAACTACCTTATAGGGACCTTCGAATGTTTGACTCAACTTACCATCTCTACTTTCTTCAGTATTCTGGAACACTTTCCTAAGAACCCAATCGCCTACTTTAAATTGTCTTTCTCGAATATGTTTATTCCAAAACTTAGTTGCTCTATTTTGATAAGCTGCTATCCTAATCAATGCTTGTTCTCTTCTCTCGTCTAACAAATCTAAATTTAATTGTAACCCTTCGTTATTAGTTTCTTCTCGTGACCACTTATACCTTAACGAAGGTACCCCTGCCTCTACAGGGATCATTGCCTCCGTCCCATACACTAATGAAAATGGTGTTTCGCCAGTCGACGTCCTTGACGTTGTCCTATAAGCCCATAAAACAGCTGGCAATTCTTCGGCCCATCGGCCTTTAGCCTTATCTAACCTTTTCTTTAGCGAATTAACTATGGTCTTATTACTTGATTCAGCTTGCCCATTAGATTGAGGATTTCTAGGTGTCGAAAATTTCAAGTGAATATGCCATTTTTGACAAAACTTTCTAAAACTTTTCCCAATGAATTGTGACCCATTATCACATATTATATCTTTTGGTAGACCAAACCTACAAATTATATTTTTCCACACAAAATTAATTACTTCTACTTCTCTGATCTGAGCAAATGCAGCTGCTTCTATCCATTTAGTAAAATAATCTGTGACTACTAGTAAGAACACAACATTCCCAGGGGCTGCTGGAAACTTCCCAACTATATCCATTCCCCATCTCATGAACGGCCATATAGGTGCAATTGTATGTAATTTTTCGGGTGGTAACCTATCTACATTGGAATACTTTTGACAACTATCACACTTCTTGACTAATGCTATTGCGTCACTCTGTAAAGTGGGCCAGAAATAACCAGCCAGACGCAATTTCCTCATAAGGCTTCTACTACCACTATGATCCCCACAATCTCCTTCATGAACCTCCCTAAGGATATAAGTTGACTCTGAGGGGGACACACATTTTAATAACGGACCTCCTGCATAAGATCTTTTATATAACTCATCTCCTAACATGGTAAATCTAGCAGCCCTAATAATTATTCTATGCGCTTCGTTCCTATCACCTGGTAATTGTCCATCTTTTAGGTAGGCGACTAAGGGTGTTCTCCAATCCCAAGTCAAATTATTATTATTTACCAATTTATCAGAACTTTCTAACGCTGAAGTTGTTAAAAAATATAAGGGAATATGTTTATTTTGATTAGCATCTAAAGTTGATCCTAAATTGGCTAAAGCATCAGCTTGTTGGTTGTCTTCTCGACTAATCTGTTTTATTTCAAAACTTTCGAATTTGTCTATTAAACTTTCCACAATACCTAAATATTTTTTCATTCTATCATCCTTTGTTTGATAACTTTTCTCAACTTGCTTTGAAACTAACTGTGAATCACTGCAGACTATCAAGGATGCTATTCCTAAATTTAAAGCTAATTTTAAACCAGCAATTAGAGCCTCATACTCTACCTCATTATTAGTTGCATTAAATCCACATTTTATAGCTTGTTCTATTTTGTCTCCATGTACGTTCTGCAAAACAATTCCTACCCCTGTTCCTTTAGAATGGGTGGAACCATCAACATGTAACTCCCATGGAGCTTGTCTAATATTTTGTCGACTCTCACCTAATGTGCTTTTATTCATTTCTTGCTGTAAATTAGAGCTAAACTCAGCTACAAAATCAGCTAAAGTTTGAGATTTAATTGCAGTTCTAGGCAAATATGAAATATCAAATTCACTAAGCTCTATTGCCCATTTTACTAATCGACCAGATAAATCAGGTTTATGCAAAACATTCCTTAAAGGATAATTAGTTACTACCACTATAGGATGACACTGAAAATAGGGCCTCAACTTTTTAGAGGCTGATACCAAAGCTAAAGCTAGTTTCTCCATTAAAGAATACCTGGTCTCCGTGTCAAGTAGCGCCTTACTCACGTAGTAGACTGGATGTTGTTTCTTTCCAATTTCTTTTATCAACACCGCACTTACTGCACTTTCTGCTACAGCTAAATATAAATATAACACTTCACCTGCTTCGGGTTTCATTAACAAAGGTGGACTACTTAAATAATTTTTTAAACTTTGCAAAGCTCCCTCTGTTTGATCATTCCATTGGAAATCTTTGCATTTTCTCAGAGCTTCAAAAAATGGTTGACATTTCTCAGATGACCTGAAAATAAAACGAGTCAAAGCAGCTAGACGCCCTGTTAGTTTCTGAACGTCCTTAACATTTTGAGGAGAAGGAATTTCCATTATTGCCTTAATTTGTGCTGGATTAGCCTCAATCCCCCTTTTTGAAACAAGATACCCTAAAAACTTTCCTGACTTTACCCCAAAAGAACATTTTTCAGGATTCAATTTCATATTATACTCTCTTAATAAATCAAAAGCTTGTTTCAAATGACTAACATGATCTACTGCTTTTAAAGACTTAACTAACATATCGTCTATATAAACTTCCATAGTTTTTCCTAGATGTTGATAAAACATTTTATTTACTAACCGCTGATAAGTTGCTCCTGCATTTTTCAAACCAAATGGCATAACTTTATAACAATAAGTGCCTCTTTCTGTTATAAAAGATGTTTTCTCTTGATCATCACTATGCATTAAAATTTGATTATATCCAGAAAAAACGTCCATAAAACTTAACAACTCATGACCTGAAGTAGCGTCAACTAGTGTATCTATATGAGGCAATGGAAAAGAATCTTTTGGACATGCTTTGTTTAAATCCGTAAAATCAATACATAATCTATGTTTACCATTCTTTTTAGGTACTACTACCACATTAGCTAACCAATCTGGATACTGTACCTCCCTTACTGAACCAATATTCAGTAATTTGTCGACTTCATCATTTATAATTTTATTTCTTTCAGGTGCGAATTTCCTCCTTTTTTGCCTAACAGGTTTAAACGACGGATCCACATTCAACCGATGAACTATTACCTCCGAGCTAATTCCTGTCATGTCCTCATGAGACCAAGCAAAACAATCCAAATTGTTAGATAAAAATGTAACTAATTCTTCCCTAATTTCTTTACTCAAATCTGCTCCAATGGATAAAGTCCTCTCAGGTTTTTCAGGAATTAAAGAAATTTTCTCCAATTCGTCACCTAAGCCCCCCTTATCCGTTGGAGACAGATTCTGTAATTGCTATACGGGCTCAAGACTTTTTGAAATTCCTTTTAAAGCAGTTTGATAGCATTCTCTTGCAATTCTTTGTTCTCCTTTAATTTCCCTTACCCCCCATGGAGTATGAAACTTGATGGATTGATGCAAAGTAGATGGTACAGACCTCATTTGATGAATCCATGGTCGACCTAACAACACATTATATGCTGACGGGCAATCCATCACCTGAAATTTGATTAGTTGATTGACACCCACAGCCTGGGTGACTAAAGAAATTTCACCTACCGTTCTATCTGGTGCTCCATTTCCGAAAACCAATATTGTGGGTGCTTGTATAATTTGAGATTCTAAATTTAACTCCTTAACTGTTTGCAAATAAATTATATTAACAGAACTACCTGCATCGATTAAAACTCGTTTGACATTGCAATTAGCTATCATTAAAGTTATTACCAAAGCATCATCATGATAGGAAAACATTTGAATTTCACTACTCTTAAAAGTGATTTGTTCATTAATACTACTAGTCGACATAACGTCGCCTAGGTAACTAGGTGACGAATCATAATTAAACAAAGAACGAGTATGTCTCTTTGCAGCAGAATACGTACTTCCACTTACCTCGGACCCACCTATTATCATATGAATGGTACGGGCATTCTGTGGTGTAGTCGATGAATGGACCGGCTTTTGTTGCGCATCCCCTGCACGAGATGTATTTTTATTATTTTTTATAATATCTTTTAACATACCTTTCTTCATCAATTCCACCACTTCTTTTCTCAGTTGAATACAATCTTCCGTTCTATGTCCATGGTCGTCATGAAAATGACACCATTTATCTGGGTTACGCATTTCTGGCTCACGTCTAAGCTTGTTGGGCCACCTAACAGAATCGCCTAGCTTTTGCAATGTGTTCACTAATTCCGCCGGGCTTACTGAAAAATTATGCTCACTTAATTTGGGCACGGGCGGCTTTTTGGAGTCATCTCCATGCAACCCTCCTCGATTACCTGTGGAATAAGGTTCAGATCTCCAATTCTTACCTCGAGATTGCTGGGATCGCCTATCGACATAACCACCTTGCTGTGTATTTTTCTGTCGCTCAGCTAACTCTAATCTAAATTTTGCATCATCTTCCTCCCATCTTATCTGAGCCCAAGCATAAGCTTGGACTTCCACCCAAGTCTTAACTTGATGCATAGTGAGTTCTTTATAAAGTTGCGAACCTGGAAGCAAACATCTACGAAAAGCTTGCACAGCTATAAATTCATCACAATTTGGAATACTTACCATTTCTTGAGTAAACCTGGTTAATATTTCTCTAGTAGTTTCATTAGGTCTTTGTAATATTCTATATAAATCATCAGATGTTTTGATCAAATTACGACTACTAGCAAATTGCTGCACAAACATTTCAGTTAGTTGACTAAACGAATTAATACTACCTGGTGTGAGGTTTGTCCACCATGACAATGCTGGACCTATTAGGCTAATGCCAAAACCACGACACATCGCAGCTTGACGTTTTTCAGCAGGAATGACGGCAGCCATCATAATTTGTCTATACTGTGCCATATGCTCATCAGGATCTGTTTTTCCACTATATTTTGGCAAAACAGGAAACACAAAACGTTCAGGTAAGTCAATTAAAGCAATTTGATCGACAAATGGGCTATCGGAGTAATTTCCCAATCTAGCAGACTCAAATGGTTTTCTAATTCCTGGGATTTGCAACACTGTTCTTTCAAGAGTTTGCACTTTCTTCTTCAAATACTCCGTTTCAGTGGCACGTGTGTCACCTGTATAAGTGGATGCTTTGGTGGATTCTTCCTCTTCAGATCCTGCATCATGACTAAAATTGTTAGGCTCAGCATCTTTCTTACCTCCTCCGTCAGAATCGTGAGGAATATCGTCCTCGCGCTCTTCTTCATTCTCAGGATGCCTATCAGCAATGACATCTATTTTTTGGTGTAACTCTTGATTTTCCTTCTGCAATCGTTCCAAAGTTTCTGTTTGAATGGCAATGGCTTCGCTCTGCTGTGTAACAAATTGCTCCTGCCTAGTCATCCTTTCAGATTGTTCAGTCAACTTTGCTAAAATTTGAGAGAACTGATCAACATGACTAGGTTGTTCCATTGTAAATGAATTGCCAAAAAGACGGTAGCTTATATGAAAAGACTATCGTCCCCACGGTCGGCGCCAAATGTTGATACACAAATATATCAAATCGAAGAATAATGACTTTATTCAAAATGGGTGGACGGACCACTATGATAATACAAGAGTACAGTCGCCTAGACTTTTGTCGACTAGCGAAAGAGTGAAATAGAAAGTAGAAGATTCAGAGAGTATTGGATGATCCTTTTCATGGATTGTGTTTCTATATATAGGCTACAAGTTTCTTGCCCGTTGGAATAATCAATTCTCTTACTTATGGGTACTTCCGTTTTGATTCCCATAAATATGGAAGTTACAAAGAATTAATTTGGCGGTTACAAAGTATCTTTGACTAGCGAAAAGGACTTCGTCGACCTTCTGGTATTTTGGGCTGCTTCAGACTTATCTTTCTTTTGGGCTTAATGGGCCCTCTTCACTAAGTTGAAACATGTCATAACACTAATTATTCTTATACTCAATCTTTTCTTTTGTCACTCCAGAGTGACGATGGAGATATTATTGACTGCATTGACATCTACAAACAACCAGCTTTTGATCATCCAGCTTTGAGAAACCACAAAATTCAGGTACACATACATAACCACCTCTTTCCTCTATCTCAAGCTAATGAACACAACCATTAATACCATTAATGAAGACAACAACTAATGAATTGTGCAGATGGCGCCAAGCTTCATGCCAAGATCCCAGGATTCAAATACCAAAAACAATGGGAGTGTCACTACCAATATGCCAACAATATCCCAAATATGGCACAGGAATGGAACTTGTCCAGAAGGAACCATCCCCATTCGAAGAATTAAAAGAAAAGATCTTTTGAGAGCCCAGTCTCTTCATCGATTTGGCACCAAACCCCCTCTCCATTTCGCCAATTCATCACTCAATCCAATCTCCCCCAACCAAATCTCCATCCCAACCTATCAAAATTTATCGGTAACATTTATATTTATATATACACATTGATATCACTAAGAATTCCTAACAGCATGCAATTTTTGTTAGGGTCTAATGAACTTTTTATAGGCAGCATTGCTAGCAACCATGGGATACAGCTATGTAGGATCACAAGCTGAATTTAGTGTTTGGAATCCAAAAGTGGACCTACCAGATGATTTCACCTCCTCCCAAATGTGGCTCAAATCTGCAAATGGTGCTCTTTTTGAAAGCGTTGAATCGGGCTGGGTGGTTAGTTCATTTAAAAAATCATTTGCACTGTAATTTCAAATAGACAATGAAATAATAATGTTCTAATCTCATTAATTCAACATGTTTTATTAGGTGAATCCCAAGTTATATGGTGACAGAACCACTCGGTTGTTCGCGTACTGGACGGTAAGTAATTAACTGACTCAATCCCACATATATTTATTGAAGTCATCAAAATTAAACATGTGGAATGAAATTATTAACATTGTGTTTCATAGACAGATTCGTACGGCGAAACAGGATGCTTTGATCTTACATGTTCTGGATTCGTGCAAACTGGAACACAAGTAGCTCTAGGTGCTGCCCTTCAACCTTACTCATCTATAGATGGACCCCAATATATAGTCAAGATCGGTATCTTCTGGGTACTTATTTCTACACTAGCCTTGGTTTTTGTCAGAATAAAAGAATACAGGGCAAAGGTACAATTTTGGGAATGAAACATTGAGTGGAAAAAACTGTTTTCAGTCTTAATTTTGGGCATTAAGTATAAAAATGGGTGCAATTTTAATTTGCTAATGCCGTTAGTTTGACTAGTATTGACCGTCTCCAACACTGATGTGGCAGGGAAATAATCCCTTCGTTCCTAAATATAAGACCTAGATAACTTTTTTTTTGGAAAGATTAAAGTTGCGAAATAGGTTATTAAATCATGATATATTTGATATCATTTTAGATTATCCATTAGTTTATAGGTAAAATAAACTAGTTTAAGAGAAAAAATTAGGTAAATCAATTTATAATTAACTTATTTTTTGTTTTTTTTAGGATTTTTCAAAAAAGTCATCTAGGTCCTATATTTAGGAACGGAGGGAGTAACATTGTTTCGCTGATTTGGTGTGCTGACGTGACATCCATTTATTTTTCTTCCACATCACAAATTTATTTAAATTTTTTAAAGAAAAGCAAATGTTATTTCCACGTCAAATTAGCAAAAAAAGTATTATTTCCCCATCTTATCAGCGTTAGAGACTGTCAACGTTGTTCAAACTAACGGCGCTACCAAAATTGCACTCAATTTTATTCTTCATGCCCAAAATTGAGACCGAAAACACTTTTTCGCTCAGTGCTCATGGCGTAATAGTCTATTCCCAAAATTGTACATTTACGCAATCATATATATATTAAGCATCTAAAGTTAAAGAATGTATTGTGTGAATTACAAACAGGATCCAGCCTCAAGCAATTGGTGGCTTAAAGTGGCAGACAACGTTCCAATAGGATATTGGCCATTTTCTCTATTCAGCTCGTTAGCACACAAAGCCTCACTGGTACAGTGGGGAGGGGAAGTGTCCAGCACGCAAGTGAAACAGACGCCCCACACGGGGACAATGATGGGCAGCGGTGAGGAGGCGAGACACTTGTATGGGAAGGCAGCATTTATACAGAACATTAGGATAATGGACAATTCACTCACTCTCAAGTATCCAGAGTTTGTGAGTGACTTGGCCAATGAACCAGACTGCTACTCTGCCTATAATTACGCCCAAAAGATTGGGGCTGAGCCTGTCTTCTATTTTGGAGGACCAGGACGGCACCCACCCTATTGTCCTTAATCTTCCAGTGCACTAGTAATGATCATACAAAACTATATGCGTGTGTGTATAAATATATATATATGCATGGAAGCACATTTGCTGATCTTATATACCTGATAATGCACCAGAAACTATAGCAGATTAAACCCATGATGTCAAATCCGATATCTTTTGGATGTTTTAGTCGATCCAAATATAATTAGATATGATAACCATAAATATAAAGACTATTATAGATGGGATCATGAATATTTTTCTACAATCGTATTTAGCTTGCGGTGGGGTCTGAGTTTGTAGGTTTGAATCAGTCTTTTTGAATAATGTAGAGATAAGATTGTCTAGCATATTCCCATCAATAGCACCTCACCAAGTGAGAAATAGAATTGGTCGGCCCTTTTTTCATATTTAGCTATTCATACATTAGAAATTACAAAAAGTGGGGTCTTGATTGGAAAAATATTTGAAAGGAGCTGTGATGCTAGCAAATTTAATAAAGCTACGCTAGTGTGTACGTAAGTGCCATAGAAATATCAAAATGTTGAATCAAAGTGCGTAGGCTTAAGATAAAAACTAGGCATGAAACCTTCTACTTTTGTTTAAGCTAAGCCAAACAAAATTGGTTTTAAACTGGTGAAAAAATTAACTAAGATCTAAGAAACACTACAAACTTTAACATATAATAGTTTTAAACGTCTAATGAACAACTTAATTAGATAAAGTTATTAATCCCTCATTTGCTTCTTAGATTTTATTTTTATTAAATTGATATTATGATTTAATTCAACTTGCTAATATAGAGTATTGATGTCTACAGATGCCTATCAACACAAATATATTTTTACATAGATTAATTATGTAATTTCTTACACTAATTTAGTATATACAATTCGTATTGATAATACTCTAATATAATATATGTATATTTTAGTCACAAATTAAATCAAAATATAATTCCACGCGATTTAATCTTATGATCTATTTGAAGTTCTCTCCGTCGATTTCAATTTTAAATTCCATAAACATATTTAATAGCGTTCAATTAATTACTAAATAATAACCAACAATAGGAAGATTAAATAAATTGAACTAAATTAAGTATAACAAAATAGCGAGAAAAATATCTAACTCAAAAATAAATTCATGATATCTAACTCAAAGGAAAACACAAAGATGTGGCACAAAATTTCCTTGTCTCTTCCTCTGATCTGATTTCAACCGAGCATTCTCTAAGATGACTGAAGAAGACAACGATGCCGTCGAATGAACAGTGCTGCTCTCCCTCTTAGCTTCCCTCCTTACTTCAGCGTCAATGCGTATGACTTTCCATGGTGCTTAGTCAGTTAGTCTCCAATTAATAAGGTCTCCCTTGTGAATCCTTAAAACGCTGCACTTCATTTTCTTTAATTCTCAATTGTCTTCTAGCGAGATCTGATGTGCGTGTTATGTGACTTGAAAAATATATTTCTTCCTTTTCTTTTTTTTCATGACTCGTGCAAGTGTCTATCAAACCACTACAGACAAATTCAAATAATGCTATCCATTCAAATGTGTAAAAAACAAAGAAAAACAAACATTTACTACTTGTAGAAAACAAAGAAAAAACAAACATTTACTACTTGGAAAAAACAAAGAAAAACAAACATTTATCAAACCACTACAGACAAATTCAATAATGCTATCATTCAAATGAGTAAAAAAAAAAGAAAAACAAACATTTACAAACATTTATCAAACCACTACAGACAAATTCAAATAATGCTATCATTCAAATGAGTAAAAAACAAAGAAAAACAAACATTTACTACTTGAAAAAAAAACAAAGAAAAACAAACATTTACTACTTGGAAAACAAACATTTATCAAACCACTACAGACAAATTCAAACAATGAATGCTATCCAAGGAGTGATGAGAAAGTATTTAATAAATGAGCGAGAGTAAAAATAAAAAATTTTATTAAATTTACTTTTGGTACGTGTAAAAAAAGTTTTTTTTTTATCAGGATACGTGTAAAAAAAAAAGTTGACTATAGCTCTATTGTGACTTAGCTTGAGGGAGTAAGAAAGATGTACAAGGAAGCAAAGTTGACCTACCGATATTTTCTCTCTTATTTAAGTATGAATTTATTAGGGACTTTTTTTTATCAGAATTTATTAGGGACTTGAACATACCTTAATTGGGTGAAAACATCATTAATGACATTAATGATGATATCATCTTACCATATTGCTCTTCCCGGGTCCAAACGCAAGCATTTACGCGCGCATGTGTCTATAAAATCACACCACATTCAGAGTAAGAGTGAATCTACGGATAATGATCATAGACTGCATTATACAGTATAGTATTCTGCCGCAGCTTCGTCGTCGTGAGATCATATCACTTTGAACAAAGCGAAATATTGCTATAATCAAAATGGGGACCATGGGCAAATGTAATATAATTGCCACCTTCTTACTTGGAGCCATGTTTGGTTGCATCATTAACGGACTTCACATGAAGGTCCATGCAACTCCACATTCCTCGGACGACATTGATGCCGCATTGAAGCTCCTTAACAAACCAGCCCTTGCGACCATTCATGTTTGATTTCCTTTAATCTCTCTCTCTGTTTTGTTTTTCTTTTCTATAATTTATTCTAATTATTTCTTGCATTTACTCTATTCTTTTTTTACTCTAGAGTGATGATGGAGATATTATTGACTGCGTTGACATCTACAAGCAACCAGCTTTTGACCATCCTGCTTTAAAGAACCACAAAATTCAGGTGATGATCATAGCCACATCTTTTCTTTCCCATAAGTTATTTTCACGCAATGAATGGGCACAACCATTATATCATTAACGAAGACAACAATAATGAATGAAATGTGCAGATGGCACCAAGCTTTATACCAGGATCCCAGGATTCAAATACTTCCAAAAACAATTTGAGTGTCTTTACCAATAGGCCAATATTTTCTCAAATATGGCACAGAAATGGAACTTATTGTCCAAAAGGAACCATCCCCATCCGAAGAATTCAAAGGAAAGATCTTTTGAGAGCCCAATCTCTCCATCGATTTGGCACCAAACCCCCTCTCCATTTCACCAATTCATCACTCAAGTCAATCTCCACCAACAAGTTTACCCTCCCAATCTTTGCAAGTAGCTCGGTAACATTTATATATACCCATTGATATCACCTGTAAGAGATCCTAACAGCATGTTATTTTTGTTTGGGTCTAATGAACTTTTTATAGGCAGCATTACTTGCTACCATGGGAGACAGCTATATAGGATCCCAAGCTGAATTTAATATTTGGAATCCAAATGTGGACCTACCAGATGACACCACCGCCTCCCAAATGTGGCTCAAATCTGGAAATGGCCCATATTTTGAAAGCGTTGAATCCTGGCTGGGTGGTTAGTTCATTTCTCAAATCTCTTGGAATGTAATTTTTTTCAATTAATCTATGTGGTATCTAGTGCTACTAAATTCATTAATTCTCCATGTTTTATCAGGTGAATCCCAAGTTATATGGTGACAGAGCAACTCGGTTGTTCGCCTATTGGACCGTAAGTATTTAGTTGACACCATTCCACATATATTCATTGAAGTCATGACAACTAAAGATGTGAAATGAACTTTTGTGTTTCGTAGAGAGATTCGTACAATGGAACAGGATGCTATGATCTTACATGTTCTGGATTCGTGCAAACTGGAACACAAGTAGCTCTAGGTGCTGCCCTTCAACCTTACTCATCTATTGATGGTCCCCAATATGGAGTCAAGATCGGTATTTTCCGGGTACTTATTTCTTCACTACCCTTGGTTTTTGTCAATGTAAAAGCATTTTAAGCACGTACAGTTGAAGGATTTAGTGTATGAATTACAAACAGGATCAAGCCACAGGAAATTGGTGGCTTAGAGTGGCAGACAACATTACAATAGGGTATTGGCCACCATCTCTATTCAAGACATTAGCATACAAAGCCACACTGGTACAGTGGGGAGGGGAAGTGTTCAGCTTGGCAGTAAGAAAGACGCCACACACGGCGACAGCGATGGGCAGTGGTGAGGAGGCAAGACAGTTGTTTGGGAAGGCAGCATTTGTGCAGAAAATTAGGATAATAGACTATTCACTCACTCCTAAGTATCCAGAGTCTGTGAGTGACTTTGTAAATGAACCCTACTGTTACTCTGCCTATGATTACGCCAAAGGAATTAGGACTAAGCCTGTCTTCTATTTTGGGGGACCAGGACGTAACCCTCATTGTCCTTGATTTTCCAGTGCACTAGTAATAATCATAGAAAAGCATATTTATATGTGTGAAAGCATATTTACTGATTTAATATCCTGAAAGTGATTAGGCACCAGGAACTATAGCAGATAAGACCCATGTTTAATCCAATATCCATAGGATGTTTTATTCCAAATATACCAGAGATGATAACCAGAAAAATAAAGACTATTATAGAAAGGTTTCTAAAATTCTTCTCTACAATCTTCCGTTCTAAGTTATTCATGCATTACGAATTACATGAAAGTGTGAAGTTGATGTGTTTCACGTCAAATTATCCGTTGAAGTTGAGAAGTCTTGATTGGAAAGATATTTGAATGGACCTGCCACTTGCTACACAAAATAAACTGCATTAACAGATTTTTACATGATCGGGCAAGTGTCTTACCCCTTCACTTGCGTTTGAGACGATTACAGACAAATTCAAATGGTGCTCTATCCCTGCAAATGAATAGAACTTGATCCCCATCTATCACAGTAAATTCAATCAGTAAGTAAAATAAAATACTCAAGACACTTTCTCTTCCACCACGGCAAAACAAACATGGATCACCTAATGGAGCCCCTTTGGTGCTCTGAGAAAAAAGATATATTTGGGAAACAAAAGAAATTTATTTTACATCAGACGGATCAGTTCTGACATACCATACATATATATGTACATGCTAGTATGATGTAACCAGGTCAAAACCAAAGGAAAGATTTAAAAAATAAAATAAACCCGTTAAATATTACATGTCATCCTCCATAAAGTAGCACAAAAACCTGTCCAACTCAATGAACAGTAATAGACTTTAATTACTGTCCAAATCGTACTGTCTCCTCTCTTTTTGTAGTGATTGGAAAATTCTAATAGCAGATTCCGTTGCAGATCTAGGATTACGAGGCACGACTTTAATCACTCGAGTTTGTTGTCTGGTCTCAAGAGGTTGAGAGGCTGCTTCTCTAACCAGTGGGACCTTAGGTAAAAGTGGGGGTGTATCTCTTCCTTCTGAATTTTGACCCGTGCTTATTCCTTGTGCCAGTTCATTAGGACTACTTGCTGTGCTTCTTTGTAACTCACTTTCTTTGGGGGCCTGAGTTTTCATGACATTTGACATACTTTCATTTCTCTGAATTGGAAAATTACCAGAGCTTTGGTAATTATGAGTGTTAAAGTTGGCTCCTTCCACAGATAAATGGCCATTAGAACCAGGTGCTACAAAATGGTTAGTCTGTTCAACCACTGACCCTGACATTGCTGGGTTCATCACCGGCATGCCATATGGAGCAAAGTAAGGATAACAAGCTGGAGGAGTTTCTGGCAGCACGCCAATTCCTTGATTAGAAGCAGGAACACCATAATAAGCAGGATTCATAAAATTACCTCCAAAGGGAGTTGGGCCAAAAGGTCCAAATCCTTGGCAAGCCACCCCCGTGAATCCCGGTCCAGGGTATGGCTTGTAAACAAGCCCCTCAGATGGAGTCATAACAGGAATCAACCATTGATGCCCAGGCGGCTGTTGGAAATGCCAGGGTCCCATTTTACTGTTAGCAGTTATATTTGTATGGTGTAAATTCCCAGAAAAGGAGGTGTAATTTGAAAGGTAGCTCCCATTTTTCACAGATGAAGCAGACGTTTTTCCAACTGCATTCTCTGCAGAACACTCCAGTTTACGGTTTAGCTTTTCAGAATCATCTTTGCCCTTGAGATTTTCTTCCCGAGGTTTTACAACATATTCCACTGGAAGTTTTTTAGCGGTAGATCCCTTGGGAGGAGATTTTCCCAGAAAAGCACCATCTTGGAGCAGAATATCTGGTGATCCAGCAATCAATTTTTGGACCTGATTAAGTAAGAAGAATTAATCTGTATGAACAGGATAAGGGTTGGTGTTTATGTTCATGTGCATGTGTGATTGTCCAAGAAAAGCTAGCATGCTTCTGATTTTGGATAAAGCAATGCCTTGTTCGTGTCAATGAAAATTTTACCTTTATAAGTCTGTGCAACTCAAACACTTGAACTGCAAACATCCTCTGTTGACTGTAGAAAGAAACGGGAGTTATTGGCCAAAAAAAAAACGAAAGAGACAGGAGTTGGATCAAGAAAAGTGCACCATACAACGAGTTTTGACATGTATGCAATCAAAATAAGTCAAAAAATACAGCTTCAGGAATTATATATTGCCACGTTGAACAGAACACCAAATAACCCCAAAAATCACCAAAACTCAGAATCTCCCCTATCGCAGTGTTTCTAACTGATTATGCGAGGTATCTTCCATTATAGAACAAATACTATAACATAGAGATCCAAACATGACTGTTACGGGTGCAGTGAATGTATCAAGCAATGACAAGGCATAAATATGTTCATAAACAATCATGTTAAAACCGGGTTATCCAAATGGAAGGCCAGATAAAAGAGAACAAATATTTACTTTTTATAGTGGATATCAGTATATACTAATTATTTCTGCTTCAAAATTAAGTCCACACTCTACCTAAGAACACGGGCACACAATTGCAGCTACATCCAGTATTGTCAATATACAATCAACTAACCAGGAAAACTCTATAGAACTTTATAACTTTACCCTTTATTGAGAGGGGTGTTTGTGTGGGTGTGTTAGGGGGGAGGGTGGGATGCATCAAATCACACAGAAAAGGGTTAAATATCAAATCCTCCCCGAAAGTATACCCAATATCTCAACCCCACCTCAAAAGTTTTCTCAGTCTCAATTAAGAAGTTCTAATATGAAGCAGTGTTGCCCCAATCCGTTAACGTTTGACTGTTAATTTTTTATGAGATCCTACATGGCACCAGTTATACATCAGTCAAATGGCCAAGATTGATGACGTTAACAAACCATGGCAATATTGATCCATTTTAAAATTCCAGGGGGAAATTGGGGCCGAAAAAACTTGCAAGGGAGGGTTGAGATTTTGGGTATACTTATGGGGTGGATGGTTATTAACCCTACACAAAATGCGTATTTGTTTCAAAACCAGTACAAACAATAGACCGCAGGGCATCTCACCTGTCTAAAGTAAGCACTATGAAATGGAAATATTACATCCCAAAAATATCTCTTTACGATGATATCTAACAAATATTCACATTTACTCTCCGACTATCCCTACCACACTTCTAGTTATCACCCCGCATTTCTTGGTCCCCTTCTTAGTCCAAGAGCTTCAATGTTGAATAGAGATGCTTGCCCCAGTGGTCAATGTTGAACCAAGCAAGAGGAAACCAAGACAGGGATGTACTCCAGATGCAAGAGAATAGAGAATCATAGAATGATCTTCTGCCGTCAAGGGATACCCCTTCAACACAGTACAACATTAAGCCCTGCTGTCAGATGATCCAGTACCCACCATTGAAAGTTGAAACATTAGTAAGGATTTTGACCATTACAAAAACACCAAGTTAGAAGGGACCCCCAATACTATATTTCCTTTCCTCAAATCCAAATACAAAAACTTAATTTAAAAATTTCAAATTTTCAAAAGTAATATAATATCACGTACCTAATATCATTATCAATTAGAGGTGCATTACGAAGTTGCTGCATCTAAAGCAGCACAAACAAAATAATCAGATGCGCAACAAGGCTAATCAATCCAAGGGTAAACTTCCACCAATAATAACTTCAGGATATTTCCTCCCTTTGCCACAGCTGTTCACTTGTCACAAGATTTAAGGGATATGCCATTTTTGCGGTTTAAAAACTATAATAATCAGCAAAATCAACAAGCAGCACATTTTATAACGCCAAAGCACATAAAAGAGTTCACCACTCAGATTATGAAAAAGAGTGAGCAAAAAGAAGGCAAGACTACTACAGAAATGTGGGCCACTGAAAAATTAAAAAACTTACTTGGCTATCGCTCTTCTTGCTTTCCAGAAACGTTTCTGACCTATTACTTCAACAACATCATCTGGAGAAATTTTACTGTTTGACAAATTATCTACCATGGAGGCCTTCGAAAAATTTACACTTCTTTCTATATGACCATTCTGCACTGGACCACTAGTCCTGGTATCATGATATTCAACATTATCGACAACCTCCATTGGACCATTTTTATCTGCCGTAGAATGAAAGCAACTTCTTGGTGAGGGGACACTTGCTGTCTCTGTATCCCTTGTTGATTCAACAAGACCCTCTCCATGTCCAGTGTCACTGGATTGTGACTCAGCTGCACATTCTGGCTGTATGCAAGCATCTCCTTCATGTGATCTACTAAGAATTGCCATAGGAAAATCTTGATTTGAATTTGCCTTGGCTTGCCTCACCAGGCAGTCAATATTTTTTCCTTTTGATACATTCCGGTCTCTGTGTGGGCTTACTTTTAAAAGTACTTCCTGGCCACTGCTACTCAAATCTCTTCTTATAGTGACATTAGGCAAACCAGTTTGTTTTGGGCTTCTTTCACTATTGTTTTGCACATCCGTTGTACAAGCGAAATGCCGAGAGCCCTTGGGAGGGATTTTGTTCCCACTAACATTCTTGTGAGTTTTATCATTGGAATCACCTCTCCTTGAATGAACATATATAGGAACCATATAGTCATCTTCATCTGCCTTCTTTTTTTGTTCAAGATGTGCAAACGAAGTTTTCAGATTTGTTTCCTCAGATTGAGGAGGAACATACTTTCTAGCTCCATAACTTCTGTCTGGACAATTCCCCTGCAATCATGTCCTCCCAAATTCAGAAAGAGAAACATATATTTCTTGACCAATCCACATAAACCAACAAACTGTGAAAACAATGTACATCTAGGAACAACACCAAAAATAAAACTAAAAATCAAGTGAAACAAAATTACACAACCCTTCTTACACCAGAAGGTCCTAACCAATCACAAAAACTACAACACAGTTGAACATAAAAATTACAAGCTTCATCAGAAAATGCATACACATCAACCAACTCAGTCATCCAGGTACATAGCACAATAGTATAACCAAATGATCAACCAAATTTCCTACAATATGAGCATAACTAAACTCTAATTAAATGACAAAGTCCACATCACCACAATATAAACAGACCAAAAGATTGCAAATTAATGATCCAAACACATAGCAAATCATAGACATAAAATATATACCGGGCTTGAAGATGCCTGGGGGGCTTTAGTACTAGAATTAAACCTCTGAGTAGGAATACTAAGCAATTCATAGAGTGCCATCTTATTCCTAGGAGGTGCCCTTGGCCCTCCCTTCTCAATAGTATCATTCACATGAAGCCTAGGAAACATTGGCCCCATCAACTTCTCATCATCTTTTCCTCTCTTCATCTTCACTCTTTATAATAATCTAACAAAACAAAACACCTTTCAAGGAATATATAATATAATATCCCAAAATAATTCAATCCAGTACCAAATGAATCTCTAAATCGCCTAATTCCGAGTAAAGCACAAAACTTTATGCTAAAAATAAAATCTACAATGAAAAAAAAGGTTCCTAATCGAACGGATTGAGGTGCTAGCTTATGAATCGGAAGAGAAATGAGAAGTCAAAGTGGGAGGGTAAATTGAGACACGTGGGGGAATTAAAGTGAAGGTAGTGAGAGAAAAAGCGCGTATGGTGAGATTTGAGGAGAGAGAGTGCGAGGAGTTCGTGAAGTTGTAGGAAGAAGAAGAAAAAGGATGAGATTGAAGACGAAAAGTAAAGATTCGTGAAAGTAAAAGAAAAAGGTACAGATCGTGGAGAAAAAGTAAGAGATGATGATGATGTGGCTAATTTTAGGATTTTCTTTCAGTGTCAACAAATTTAAAAAAGGTTTACAAATAGCTAAAAAGTGAGGAATTGGATAGCGCCACAACCTTATTTTTTCCCACCTTATTTTAAACGTCTCCATTTGTTGTCCTAAACTTTTAATACGGAGTATAATTCATCATCTTTCTGGATAATATGCTCTTTACTTTCTTTTTAAAAACAATAAAAATGGAATGTCAAGCCACCCACGAGTTTGATATAATGTCACAACTTCTCCTTGGCATGGTGATGCGTGGCTAATGGGATGGATTTTACATTTTATTGTCTTTTTCATTTCTTTTTTCCTTATACACACTTAATGAAAGCTTTTTCCATAGGTACGTTTTTTCCCCTCCCCTCGTGGTATATGAGTTCTAGAAAAACTAAATATTTGTTGGTAAATACAAATGTAAAACCAATATCTGTATTAGTAATTAAAACTGATTATTTAAAAGTAAAATATAAATTTTCAAAAATTCAAATTAAATTTAAATGATCACATTACTTTCTTTTACATCCTACATGACTCCTAATATAAACTCCTATCACTAAATTTGTTTCAACAATAATCCCCCTTCTTTTCGAAATCAGAATATTGATACATTCAGGTAAAAAATAAGAATATTGCTTCATGTATTTAATTGAAAAAGGGAATTGGAAGTACATACAAGATAGATTTAAAAAAGTAGTTTTAAAAAAAGCTATTCCTATCATTAATTCGAAGCTTTGCTATAGGAGTTTGGGAAGATAGATAGTGCGCTGGGGACAATGATGTTAGTGCAGTCAGTAAATTTAACTTGTGCAAAGATTAAGAACCTGTTTAGAAACATCAAAAATCACTGTGAAACAGCTATGAAAGACAAAATATACCTTGTATAGTACAACACCACAAGTTAATTGAAACATCCACTCAATTTTTTATCTGAAAAGCATCCACTCAATTAAATGAAATAAAAGTTAGGGATTACACTTTTAAAAAAAAAGTTAGGGATTACAAAGATGTGACGAAAAAAATATAGGATAAACAGATTTGGGTGACTTCGTTCCTTTTTGATAAAGGGTAAAGAGACCTTGAGAAATTTGACTGGCGAATCACTTGTAAATCTTTCATTAGATGTAGGTTTAAGTTGGTGTGGTCGTGGGGGTGACGTGGCTCTCTAGGATTGGTGGGTGGTGCTGCGGGGAGGTATACGTGGCGCTCAGTGATTGAGAGAGCGTGGCTTAATTCCATCAAGGAATCAAAATGACCGCCTGAGTGAATGGCACAAAGAAAAAGCAAGATTCGAGAAATCTGCATTCTTTTGATCAAAAAAAAAAGAAATCTGCATTCGTCATCAATCGGTATAGTGGTATACTATTAATCATTTGATATTATACTACGTATTAAGCATTAATAACTAATCAATAATAATCACGGCCATTTCTTTGTTTTCGTTGTGTCATATGTAACATAAAATATGAGGTGAACGCTGTTGAAGTATAAATGATAAATGATTGGATGAAATATATTTTACTAGATTATTGTAGGTTACACTAGGTTATATAGTTTGTTTGCTTTATTTTTTAGTTTCAAAATTTTCAAGATTGTCAATGACTTTTATAATAATCTGCACCAAAATTGAAATCATATTACCTATTTTCCAAATTTAACAGTATACAAAAATATGTTTGTTTAAATGTGTTCAAACAAATAAATACATGATTTAAAAGAAGTAAGACAACTTGCCATTATACAGTACCAGTATACTCCACCTTGTCCTAATTGTACTAATTGTACTATGACTTTGACTTTTTAAAAGGAATTAAGGATGCAAAATTAATCATTTTAAATTGTTAATAGCTTCCTTTTTTTTACTCAAGACTAATCTTTTTCATTTATAAAATGACTTGTGATTTACTTACACGTGGTATGTGTCTTAATTTAGGATTTTAATTTGCCACATTGAATTCAAGATAGATCAAGGGGATTTTATATTTGGACTGGATAAAATAATTTATGGATGTGTTATGATTGACTTATGAAAAAGTGACTTATTTTTAAGTTAGATTGAAAATAAGTCGAATTGTGTAGTGGGATTTGTGTTTAGATTAGCTATGAAAAAATGACTTATTTTCATAAGTAAGATTGTTTATGTTTAGATTATTTGTGATTGGATGTGTAAAATAAGCGAGATTTTACGGGATCCATGTCATAAGTTAATTATAAATTGAGTATGAGTTACTTTTTTACTTATGGAATAAACTACTTCAAAATAAATTCAATCGAACGTCAATGACACAATCTACTTAAAATAAACTACTTATTTCAGAATAAGCAACTTATTTGAGCAAAATACACACTTATATGATATGGATGATTTGGTTTAAGGTGAATTTCGGAATTACGATGAATTGTCATCCATATTGCACTAGCGCAATGGATAAGAAGGAGGAGGCTATCAATGGCTGACGATTGACGCTGACACATTCAGTAAATAATTATTCATTATGTAGGAAATTTAATTAACAATTTAGAATGGGTGCTGATCACAGGATAAAACAATCCACCCCAACACGGGCAAAACAAACCACCAGCATGACCCTATTTCAAAATTTCGATTCTTTATTCATATAAACTTTGTCGAATGCGTTTTTGACAATGATCTTCTGCTTTGTTTGGATCCAATAAGGACAAGTATGGACGACATTAACATTGAGACTTGAGAGTTAGTGATGGCTTTCTATGCGGGGAAAAAAATTGTATCGAAAAAAAGGGTTAGTGCGGCCGGTACAGTTTGAGGGTAACAACTAACAAGCTCACATAAACATATAGAGCAGCATAATTCGAGCTGATCCGATTATAAATGTATGGTTCATTTACTAAATTTTTAATTATATTAATAATGCTAGTTAAATCAGTTAACATAACATTTTTTTAAAAAAAATTGTTTTCTTTAATTATTTTTTTAGTTGATTAATATTGAAGAAGCACCACATTAATAATTTCTAATAATGACAAATATTATCTTTATTAGGCAAAACATTTAACATTAAATCTAACCATTCGATCGTGTTAGGGACCATACTCATAAAAAAATATGAGCAATGTGAGTTTAGCTTAGCTAAAGCATTTAGATTACATCTGCTTAAAAGATGCAAAATCTACAGTACTAATAACATTTTAATTAACATTATATTGAAACATGATTTTATTAAAAAAAGTTACTTTTGAAACTTTAAATACAGATCTCCCAGATGAAATTCAAATGAATTGTAGACGCTAAATCATCTGTAATGTACAATGGTTCCTCCTACATTAGACATAATCAAGGGGCAATATGTTCAAATTTAAACAACACCGATCGCACAATCAAATTAGGGAGGAACCTTGGTAAGCTCACAAAGGTTAGAAGGCGCGGTTTATTTGTGGACTTGTGGTACTAGTACATCGTAACAAGGATGGCTACCAGCATTGAAAAATAATAAACAAACAGTATTGTTGGGTTATTCAAAAGAGTTGGATCATAAATTTCAAAATAATAAACTTCGGATCTGGATTTTCTAAGCCCTCACTTTCTAAGTCTCCCTTTATCCCCACGTTTCATTTCATCCAATGGGTCACAGGTAAACACATACAACATTAAAAAAAGAAAGAAAAATAAAAGAAATACATATGATCCCTTCCCTTTCTTCTCAATTGCATGACCCCGTGACCACCCACCCACACGCAGCCACCCCTTGACTCCATTAATAGCACACCAAAAGCTTCTCCTTCTCCTCCTTCTTCTTCCTAACCATGCCGATTCCATTTTCGTGCCTTCTCTGTCCTTCCACATTTAAACAACAATGACTTCCTTCTCTTTTTCACAATCTCTCTCCCTCCGCCGCCACACCTCTCTCCCCCTCGGCAGCGACGTCATCACCTGCAACTTTGATCTGCAACTCGGACAGAATTTTAGAGGTTACATGAAGTGGTCAAGAGGGAGATCTGGAGGGCCACCCGAACTGGACGCCGACGACAATGGAGGTGACGAGAAGGCGGCGGTGGACGGAGGTGGAACAACGCTAACCACGGTGGTGCGACGGTGGGGGTGGCCGGAAGGTGGTGGTCAGTGGTGAGGGTGGCTGTTGATGAACATATGGTGGTTAGGAATGAGGGAGAGATTCAGTGGGGTGAGTGTAGTAGAGTCTTTTTTTCTAATGTTACATGTGTCAATTTGTGAGCTATTAGATGAAAAGTACGGTAAGGATGGAGGGAGGCTTAGAGAGGTCTCCATCGCGGCGCTTGGGGAGACATCTCCGTAGCTAAGTGAAACTGGGAGTAACCTACATGTGTGGACAGACATAAAGGGCTTGCTGGTCATGCTCCAGAGTCCACAGGGACAGGCCCCAGTGGATCATGAGTTAGGTGTCCTGCCCTTGGATTGGGTTGAGCCCAAACCCCTTTCTAAAATTTTTGTAACAAAAAAAAAAAGAATTAGTGTTAATGACTCCCAAGTCCCAAACTTACCCAAAATGTACATTCAACCAAATTAAAAATTGGAAATCATCAAAGAGCAAGCTTCAAGTTTAAACAACAATCACCGCATCCAATGTAAATAATAACATACCAAAGTAAATTACTACTATAAAAAATTAATACTGAGGAAAAAAAATATATTAATTTCATGAGAAACAATAAAATGCCAATAAAAAACAAATGACATAAATAACTGACTATAACAAATATTATTAATAATTACAACAACATATTTTTCATTTGGTGAATTAATAAACTATTAAACTGTCTAAGTAGTGTTAAATAAAATTTAATTATTCATATTAATTTTTAAGTTTACAAAAAATACTGGATGAATATTTCTAAATAAAACTCATTTATTAACAATAATTTTACGAAATATAATTCAAGTCACTATTTATTTGATGTGAGTGGTAAGTACTCTCGTCCCTTGAGCAAGTAGTTGGGGGTTCGATTCCTAGCTCTTGTGAATGGAGCAAATTTACAGGCCAGCTGCCTACCCCCTATATGGGACTTCAGAACAGCGAGGACGAGGAATTTGTCTCACTTGACACACGGTGGGGATACCCTTGAGTAACCAAAAAAAATAAAAAAAAATAAATTGAAAATCATGATTGCATTCCATACAGGTTAGAATACATTTATTAAAACACTTTATGAGACGCATTGAACCAAAAATTAAATTGACATATACACGTATGAATGTTATAAATAGCAATATCTTGAGTTTTTAATCGGGTAAAGGTGCAGCAATGAGTTCAAACTATTACGCTAGGAGCACGTAGGGGTAACAAGTATTTCCGGCTCAATTTTGGGACTGAAGAATAAATATTGATGCAATATAGGTAACGTCGTTTAGTTTGACCGACGTAGACCGTTGAAAGCTAACGTGGCTGGGGAAACAATTTTTGTGCTAACGTGTCACAATAATAAACACGCCACGTCGGCAAAAAGTGCCACATAAGCTCGCCACGTCAGCAAAAATTGCCACATAAGCACGCCTCGCCAACAAAAACTTTTATTTCCCCGCCACGTAAACTTTTAACGGTCAACGTTGGTCAAACTAAACGGCGTTACCTATATTGCACCAATATTTATTCTTCAGTCCCACAATTGAGCCCGGAAATACTTGTTACCCCTATGTGCTCCTGACGTAATAGTTTGAACTCATTTTTACACTTTTACCCGTTTTTAATCCCATTTACTTTTCATAAACCGCCATTGTTACAAATTTCACTATTAAATTTACAATATATTGATTGATTTGGAAAAACCAATATAATAAAAATAACATATCAAAGTAGATTACTGCTATTAAAAATAATTACGAAGTAAAAAATATAATAATTCATTGACAATTAATAAAATGCAAATAAAAAACAAATGACATAAATATCTGAGTATAACAAATATTATTGGTAATTACAACCATATATTATTTATTTGGTGAATTAATAAAGAATTAAACTGTTTAAGTAATGTTAAATAAAATTTTAAGAATTAACATTAATTTTTATTTTGACAAAAAAATTGGACGAATATTTCTAAATAACACCTATTTTATTAATTCTTCAGGAGTTACACCACACAAGATTGAACTGAAGGTTGGAATGCTAATAAAATTGAATAGAAATATTGACCAAGCAGCTGACTTCACATAACTATAATGGGAAAACATTTCATCAAATCAATAGCACTGAACGAGATTAGCATTGGAAGTGAGGTACTCATACATAGAATAGATATAAATCCATTTGACTCAAAACTCCCCTTCAAAATGAACAGGCGTCAATTTCCAATCATTCCTTCATTTGCAATGACAATTAATAAAAACAAGGGTCAATCAATGAATAATGTTGGCTTATAGTTGCCCAACTCAATCTTCTCACATGGTCAGCTCCACGTTGCATTATCAAGAGTCAAATCAATTACAGGTTTGAAGGTTCTTATCATTGATAAAGACAAGAAGCCAACAAATATGACTACAAATGTTTATACACAGAAGCATTCCAAAATATTATTCATAACAGGTATATTTACATATTATTTTTAAAAAGTTATCTCATCATAGATACAGTCTTTTCATAATTAAAAATAAAACATACACTCTAAATTCTTGATGTTTGCAGGTAATATTGGAGATGGAAGATACAACAACTATAAAAATGCAATATCTTAGATACACCTTCGTCAATGTGCACAATATTAGCCAATAGTTATTCCTTGAATCACTCAACAAAGAATAAAAAACAAACATATAATCATTTTATATAATACTGCCCGTGCATCGCACGGGGTCATTTCCTAGTTAGATGAAAAGTACGGTAAGGATGGAGGGAGACTTAGAGAGACTTTGAAAATATAGGCTTAGAAAATCCAAATCCAATAAACTTCATTTCATCTTGGATCATTATCAAAAAGGTATTGCCATTTTTTACCATTATTTTGACAAATTGATATTGTATCATAATAATATTAAATGATTTTTACTTCCATTGAAAAATAATTAAAATAATTTCTACCTTAAATATTAATTCAACATGTTGTCCAAAAAAATATTAATTCAATAACTTGAATAACAAACCAAATTATTGGTTTAAGGATCTTAGAGCCCTAAAGTTTCTTTGAAGGAGCTTCAAACTACTGAAAATTTTTATTGGAACTTAAATGCCCAAAATTTACTACTTCATAACTTTCTATGCTCCAAGTTGATGGAGAGGGCAAAGGGCAAAGAGTCGTTATTCATATCAAGCTCAACGCCATGTCAAACTAATTGCCACATAGACTAAATGGTACAAAATAATACCCCTAGAACATTTAAAATCCGAAACAAAATAAAAGGTGATGACTATTCCTTTAAGAAAGCTTCGGGGTATTTAAGAATCTAAACTTGATCAAGTCACATCATCACCAATTCAATGAGAATTAAAGTCTTACTTGATGTCCAATCTGACATGACAAACATCCATTTGTCTCTCTGTTAAATTGGGGTATAAAAGCTGCAAAATAAACTTCTAATGCATTTGAGATCTAAAAAAACTTTTGACTATTGAAAACTTATTTAAAACAACTTTTAGGGCATTTAAGACTCTTAACCCAAAAATCATTATAGATTTATAGATTTTTTGTTTCAATTTTTATACAATTTGTTTGATATATTGACATTGCATTAACAATCAACCATCCAATGACACATGGCAAGTCATCATAAGATATTTTTCATAAAAAATATCAAAAGGATAAATGATAACAAAATATTCATGTATACAGACACATAGAGTCACTAAAACTCATAGCTATTAACACTAAAATCATCATTGACTTTGACCAATATTGCTTTAATTCATATTAAAATCATCGTGTAATGTAAGATGACTGCACTTCAATTAATTAGTGACGTGATAAAACCCAACAAGCAAGTGGATCATTGTAAAAATAAAAAAAACCTGTCCATATATGGTAGGAGCGATATGCCAGATTAATTAACTTATAAATTCGAGTGTAGGTATATATGTACATGTACATTCACTGGTAACTTTTGAAAGTTCATACTCCCTCCGGTCCCTAATGTAAGAGCTAGCCGTCAAAAAAACGCTTCTTAAGAAAACATGTGAATGTTAGTTGGGTGTCTGGAGTTAATGCTTCTTTTCCAAAATTGCCCATATTTATTATGGTACTTTTAAGAGAGAGAAATACATAAGCATTAATAAATATGAAAGAAAGTTAGGGGTAAAGTAGGAAAAAAGACATTAAATGAGGAGAGAATATGGGGTGAGCTCTTACATTAGGGACTAAAACCATTCAAATTTTGGACTCTTACGTTAGGGACCGGAGGGAGTATTTTAGTATTAGGTTGTAAAATAGGAGTATTAATATTCTGCTACATGAAATGTGAAGTGGCCTTGACTCTGTGATGAGATTACTGAGCTAGCACAAGAATAGTAAACAATCTCCGGCGTCCAGAATAATCGCTTACCAAGAACGGAACCATTTACTTGTGTTGCATAATCACGTGCTTCTTGAAATTTCTAGACTCTAGTATATATCCAGTTTAATATTTTAGAGACTACCAGAAACAAACTCAAAATCGAGCACAGTGCTTTTTAGTTTGTTTAGTTAGGCCGCTGGCAACAAGGTCAATCCCGATATAAGGAAGAAGAAATCAGTCCATGAATGCTCAAGTCACTATATATTTGATAGATACACAAAATGTTATATATATCCATAAAAGGTCATATATATATATATATATATATATATATATATATATATATATATATATATATATATATATATATCCATAAGAAAGGTACAATTTTTTATCGTATTTTCAATACCCATCAAACATAATTTCAAGTTGAAATGTCCCGTTCTACTCTATTATTTATTTTGATTTTTTCCCAATATCTATTTTAAAAAAAAAATTACAAGCGCTGACATCCTTTTTTAGCTCAACTAAACACCCCTTCCAATCTGCAACGGTGCCATTTTCCATAAACAACAATAAACAAGACCGTATATTACCAATTAGGTGTAGACAAAGAAGTAAACTTACAAGACAATACATAAAATAATATGAAAACAGAAGATTCATGTTGCTAAGTTTGAAGACATCAGTTATTAATTTAATTTATCATATATTGTTATTCATATATCTTTACGATTTTTTTAATCAGATATATTATTTTCATTGTACATTAGTAAAAACAAGTTTCTAGCCAAAAATGAAAAAAGAAAGTAAAAATTAAAACGTGCATAAAAGGAAAAATAACGGGTTAATGATCACTTTTTTGTTTTTCTATACATAACTTTTAGGAGGGACAATTTAGATCATGAATTAGTAGTTTTGCCCCTAGATCATGAGTGAATCAAACCCCTTTTCTAATATCAAATAATACTTTTAACTTTGTTCAACAACATATTACTTTTGGTATCAACAACATATACACACAATTAACACAACTGAATCAATGAAACAACGAAATTCAAAGTCCATGAACAAACAAGCAACAACTATTTTTTGTTATAACAAAAAATTTAGGTGAGTTGGGTCCCGGGGAATCACTAGGGTCAGGGCAGGTCTCGGGCTCAAAGAGCCTTACAAAGGTACATAAAGATCGCCCGCCAATAAGTACCTCACATCAACGAGGTTCAAACTCACAAGCACATAGTTTTGAGCAAAAACATTTACCAACTGAAACAACCTTTGTTGGGCAAACAAGTAACCACTATAAATGAAAAAAAAAACTGAAAAATCAAAACCTTTAAATTTAAATTTAAAGTTGAGTGAGCATTAATTATAAATGGCATAAAATTAATGGCAAAAACCACCGAATTTAAAATAGGTAACCAAAAGGAAGAGGAAAAGGAAAAGGAAAAGGAAAAGGAAAGGAGGATGCATTAATTTGATTGGCAAATTGAATCCTACAAGTTAGTAGATTGGAAGGGTAAAAAAGGTAGTACATATATAAAAAAGGCTTCTCTCTGAGGAAGAAGCAGAGAGGGGAAGAAGGAGAAGGAGAAGAAGAATCAGAGGGGTTTGATTGAATAAATGGCGCGTACCGCTTAGGGTGGCGATTGATTTGTGAATGTCCGAAACCCAAATGATGACGTCATCACTCTGATATCTCCTCCCTTCGCTTCCATCACATGGCTTCCCCTCCTTCCTTTCTCGCCGACGTTCCTCTCCCCTCCGCCCCTCTCAACGGTAATAATCACAATCAGAATCATAATCACAGTGATAATGTGTAATTAGCTGTTTATTACTTGTTTATTGTGCTGGTTTGAATTTATTTGGGACTTTGGTGTTGAATTGATTGCGTTGATGGATAATTAGGAGGCAAGGGTGTGGATCATGAAGATAATTTGACTCCTATTCCAATTTATATTGTCACCAAGGCTTCTCAGCTTCCTCTTCACTTCCTCCAGCCCTCGCCGCAGACGCCTCTTGTGATTGGTTTCGATTGCGAGGGCGTCGACCTCTGTCGTAATGGGGCCCTTTGTATAATGCAGGTGTGTGCCAATTTCTTGCTTTCAAAGCTGGATAAGACAGATTGTGATGTGTGTGCTGAAGTAGGATCTAGGTGTCAATTTTATAGTATCTTGTATGAATAGAAAGAATCTAAGTGTGTTTTCCTTGATTAGTCCTGGGATAGAATCCTGCTGTGAAAAAGTTTGGCCTTTGAATGGCTAGATAGTAGTACTATTTGCTTAGGATTAGTAGTTACTCCCTCCGTTCCTAAATATAAGATCACTTTAGCAAATTTGGAAATATTAGACATTCCAATGAGTTAGGATTACATGAAATTTCCAAAATACCCCTCACCTAAGTTCTCACCTTCAAACCACTATATTTTGGGTGAAGGGAGTATAGGGGTAATTTGGGGAAAACTTGAGTCAAATTAGAAAGTGTCTTATATTTAGGAACAAGCTCACCTCCCTAAAGTGATCTTATATTTAGGAACGGAGGGAGTAATTCCTAAGGCAAGTACTTTTGTGCTTCTCGATTTGTGTTGAACTGTTTGAGGGGGTTGTTGTTTGTGCTTTATTTAGATGTGTGATTTGCAACTCTCTCTTTACATATATGGTCTTTACTGCATTCAGGACTCTAGATGGGTTCTCATCTTATTTTGATTTTGTCTACTGAGGTTTCATCTTTCTGCAGCTTGCATTTCCGGATGCTATATACCTGGTTGATGCGATCGAAGGGGGAGAGGCGCTTATGAGAGCCTGCAAGCCTGCACTTGAGTCTAGTGACATAACAAAAGTGATTCATGATTGCAGAAGGGACAGTGAGGTATCCGATTGATTTTATTACTTTCTCATTAATTTATTGTAAGTTACGGCGTTTAATAGAGCTGTCTTGCCATCTTAGCATTTTCCTACCATTTCTGACAATTTGAAGAGTTAATGCATGTGTTCTTGTTTCGTAGGCATTGTTTTTTCAATTTGGCATAAAGTTGAACAACGTGGTGGATACCCAGGTAATTCTATTACCAAGCCTTTTTTCTCCCATTTTGGTTACCAGTCGAAGAGTTATATTGCCTCCATTGTAGCACAAATTTTACATGTAGGCTGTTGTGAGAGGAAAAAAACTATTCAAGATGCACTGAATTGGCTGCTTACAATAACAGTTTTCTCTTGAACATTAGTATGAAGACATTATCTGTTGTTGACTTAAGTGTGTCTATATTAAGTTCAAGGGCTGTTGTTGAAGTTAAAATTCTTTTCTTTGTCATTCTTTTCCATTTGTATTTTCAAAAGGGTAAGTCAGGAGAGAGAAAAAGAAAGCTTTTAAGGAACATAATAAGCTTCTTAGATTCCCCCCCCCCCCCTCTCCATATTGTTAATATTGTTGGGCCAGGCTAAGTTTCTTATTAGAACATGTAATACGATGATTTGTTTCCTAGTATTGATCCTTTGCGTCTTGAGTTAATTCATATTATACCTTTGTCCGGTTCAGATTGCATATTCACTGATAGAGGAGCAAGAAGGAAGGAAGAGATTGCCAGATGACTACATTTCATTTGTCAGCCTCCTTGCAGATCCACATTATTGCGGTATGATATATATCATGTTATCTGTTAGAATTTATCTTTCCATCTGGGACCTTATCTTACTCACCAATTTAGGCGTGGTACCAATTATTAATTACCTCTAGGCTCTTTAGAGTTTTTAGCTTACTTCTGCCATATTCACTTTTAGGGTTTGGATGTAGGTGTGTCATATGATGAGAAAGAAGAAGTTCGCATCCTCCTTCGACAGGTTGGTTTTAAGACCACATTATATTAAGGAAAATTTACGTTAGCAACCTAATTTTCATTCCTTGATAATGGTGGTCTAACATTGATGTCAGGGAAGGTTACATTTTCGATATCTTCATGTGATGTTATCATTGATGTTTGATTTTATATTTCATTATCATACACTACTCTGCAGTGATTGATGGATGTGGTGAATTGACGAGACACATGTAAAAAGCAGTAGCCATCACCAATTTTAGTCAAGGAATTTTTAAGATTTTACTTACTAGAAACTTCACCTTTATAATGTTTGTTCTGTTAAGACAAAGAAAAAGAATTTGCGACTGATGTCAAAATGTTGATGTTTGTGTCTTCAAATCAACCTCTGTCATGATGTCATATATTAACATTATTTCTTATTTTTATGCTAGGACCCGAACTTTTGGAAATATAGACCATTATCTGAATTAATGGTCCGTACAGCTGCTGATGATGTTCGCTTTCTTCTTTACCTTTATCATCGGATGATGGAGAAATTAAATGAGCGGTCTCTATGGTATCTTGCAGTTCGTGGTGCTCTCTATTGTCGATGCTTTTGTGTCAATGCCAATGATTATGCTGACTGGCCATCTCTACCCCCTATTCCAGGTAAAAATATAATTCATTGTTCTATAATTTGAAACTGTATCTCCAAGTGGATAAACTATATTTCTGATTGCCTCCAAATGCTTGTGGATTTCATTTTTCAGAAATTTTTAGTTTGAAATATTATGTTGTCGTAGATGATCTTTCACCAGTTAATGGTTTAATTTGACGGTAATGGTGTTTCAAAGTTTAAGCCCAATTGTTATGACGAGGGAATCTAATGTGCTGAAATTTGCCCCAGAATGGTGACTATTTTCGGTGCTCTGGTTGGTTGCTAGTGAAAATGAAATGAGGCCTGAATTTTGAACTCCATTTAGGTTGCAATTTCTTGACGGAAAATTTGCCTTTTTGTAGATACATCTATTATGATATGACTCTTTTAGGTTCAGTAAGAATAGATTCTTTGTTTGTGCTAAATTTTTTCTGCTCTGTTTTTAAGATTTCAACCAGAGGGCAGGAAGTGTACGATTTTTGGCTCTTATTTAATCTATTATAACTAGTTTTTTTGAACTGAAATCTATTATAACTAGTTAGCTGATAGTGGTGACGGGAAGAAATGACTGAGTGTACAGTTAATTATGTTATTAATTACTGATTTATGTGGTTATTTTTTAGATAAATTGACAGTGGATGGAGATGCTCCGGAGGAGGAAATCCTTTCAGTACTTGATGTTCCTCAGGGAAAGATGGGATGCATTATTGGTAAAAGAGGGGCGTCCATTATGTCAATTAAGAAGGCCTGCAAGTAAATATTCTGTTTCCCATTCCAATTAATGGCACTAGAAGTTTTTAAGCACTCTTTTTGGTGGTGTTAACTTTTGAATGCATTTGCTGTTTCAGTGCGGAAATTCTCATTGGAGGTTCGAAGGGCCCACCTGACAAGGTTAGAATTGAATTTTCTTGCCATATTATTGGCATAATTTCTGACACAATTTCAAGGAATTATATATAAATACCCACTAAGAGGGGCTAGCTACATATCTATGTAAACCGTTGTGCTTTAACAATAATTAACTAGTATTTAGATATGTCATTCACTAAGGGATCTCATCTGATAAATGTCCTCCTTAGACTCCCTATTCCTTTCTATATAGGGCCAACATCCTTTCACTCAATCTTCTTTATAGTGGCTTTGTCTTCTTTCTACATGCCCATTTATCAAATGATTTTTTGCCCTTTTTTACAATTGATGCCAAGCCAACTTTTGCCCACATATTTCATGCTGTATTTTCTTGGATGGCCATACATCATAGCTTTCTCATCTCCGCCACCTCAGTTTTTTGCTCTTGTATCATCGATCAAACCCCCTCATTCAGACTATATAGCATTTTGAGCTTATTTGCCAAAATACGGCTACAAGATGTTGGATTTTTGTTCTTACCTATAATAACAATCTTATTATTATTTCTGGAAAATTATCTGAGGGGTAGGTTAATCTGAAGTGGCTCTGTTATGGTTGTGACTTGTTATAATATTTTCTTGTGACGGTGGTATTATACCGCAGTTGGCATATTTTCTGATCCTTATGACTGTGCAGGTTTTTATCATGGGACCAGTGAAACAAGTGAGGAAAGCAGAGGCTATGCTGAGGGGTAGAATGTTGGATGTGTACTGAGAGGAAAGCGGTGCATCTGTTCAAATGGTACAAACATATTAAATAAGTTGGGAGTCTTTCTGAGCGTATTAATTCTGTGAGAGTTGGATTGGGGTTGGGGGTCGAGCTTGACTTAGACATTTTAGTGTTATTGGACACACTCTCCTCCAAATACTAAAATCTATAGATGCTGAATGCTCAAAAATTAGAGACAGTTTTGGAGTCTGTAAATTGGGTCCAGAAAACTTTTGTTCAGCTCACAACTTAAATGGCAAATCTCGGAGAGGCTCTTGCATAATGGCTTAAAATTCGTACAGGTTTGAGCAGCTGATATGTGTCTCGCTCTTTTTTCTTCACCGCACACGTATACATTTTCATTTGCTTAAACAAACATTTTGCTAACAAAAATGTCTAAATTTTAATTATCTAGCATAATAATTTTTATATCTTAAAAATTTGGCCATATTTATCAATATATAGTTCTAGAAGTACTCTTTCAGATTTGTTGAATCAGTGTTTTTTGTCAAATAACTTGGCGAAAGAGGATTTGTAAGTGCACTTCTTTATACTTTAGTGAATGGCCTCATCCAACGCCTATGTTGCTTTCAGTTCTAAGCCAATTACATCACACTTTAAAGTTAAGGGATTAAAAAGAGACTTGCTGCTCTTATAAAAAAAAAAGAGAGAGAGAGACTTGTTGCACATATAAAAGACTTAAATTATGCTTACTTTTTAAGGCAAATTAATTACAAGTCCCTGGGAAGGGACATAATATTGGAAAACTGGAAAAGTCCCCCTAAATGGAGAAATTAAAGTACAGTCCCTTGGGACTTCACTTTAATTATTTCTGAAACTGTGGGCCTCACGTTTAATAATAAAAAAATTCATACTCATCTGTGGTGGAGGAGGAGGGTGGCGGCCGCCGGTTATGGTGTTGGAGGGAGGGTGGGGGACGGTGGTGAGGAAGGAAAGAAGAGTATAGAAGAGAGAGATGAGTGTGGATTTTTTTATTATTAAACGGGGGTCTACAGTTTCAGAAATAATTAAAGTGGGCCCCAAGGCACTCTACTTTAATTTCTACATTTAGGGGACTTTTCTAATATTATGTCCTTTCCCATGGACTTGTAATTAATTTTCTCTACTTTTTATTTCTTTTTTAAAAAAGTTCTTTTTTTTTATTAACGAAATTCTTATTTCTTAATGTGATTTGAGTTTACTATTTTTGATGATAGATTTTTTTTCTTTTTTTTTATCAGAAAAGATAGATTTTTTATCAAACTACGTTTGTTTTAATAGAATTGACAAAGATAAAGTATTAAAGTTATAATTAATTCTTAATTTTTTGAAATTCTTATTTCTTTTTTATTACAAATTTTTTATCTCTTAACTATCATTATTATTTACAAATTATGAAATTGAACGTAATTTGATGAAACAAATCTTTTTTATGGAATTGGCAAAATAATCTCTGATTAGATGTAATAATGATATAAAAAGCTGCATTTAAGTAATTTGCGAGTGGCGGCCGCCATAAATTCAAACTAATATCAGCCAGGGAAATTTTATATATTTTTTAAAAATGGAAATTTCAAGGACAAAATGTTTAGAATATTTTGATCTAGAATTATTTGTAAGTGAATATAATAACGCTATAAACTTGAATATTACTGTCTTAGATTTAGAGGGTTTAATTCTAACGAGTTAAATGATTTTGGAGTTTTAGCATTATAACTCGACAATTTCTTTGTTTCATTCGGAAATGTGTTCCCCCCAATTTTCGTATAGAATTCTTCACATGCTGCCGTTGCTGCTCAAAAATTTCAAAGCTGCAGGTTAGCTTCTAACGGATTTTCACGATTCTTCTATGATCACTATCGATCGCCAATTTGTTTTTAATATTTTTATTCTAGATATCGACTAGCACGGCCAAGTCAATCACTTTTACTTTGTATACCGCTAATTAATAACAATTACAATTTCTTGGTAAAAAACATTTACTCCAAAATTTTCAATAACATGGAATTTAAACATATTCGATTACTGGTCACATATGTATTATATACACATTCTTGACAAAAAAAATTACGTATACATGTTCAACAATAAACGGAGGACTTCTTCCAGTGTGTGTGAAAAAAAAAGGATGATATAGTTCTCATTTTACGTGTTTCAATTTAAAAAGTTATCTTGAGTTCATACGTATATTATAAGAACAACATGCAGCTATTCCATCCAGATCTGGACAAATTGTTTCAACTTATATTATTATAACAACATGTACGTAGCTATTTTTTTAACCAGAAGGCAAGCTAAATAATTTAGTTAAAACGTCAAAGTAAATAATTACGTTTATTAAACTTAAACGTGGACAAACTGTTCCGTCTGCTTACAACACATTTTGCTAAAAGTCTCTCTCCTCTCAGCGTGTCAACTTCTGATCATTCTTATAGCTATCTACCGTTCCAACAGAAAAATAAAATGGGAGATTAAAGTGCGGAAAAAATGTTCCTTTCCACTTATCGTAATTTTGTGCAAAAAAATAAAAAAACAGGAATAAGAATAATGAGATTATTTGGTTTATTTGGACTCGCAGTCTAAAATGATATTTATTTCCTTTGTTAACTAAAAGTATAAACTTATTTTAGAATTTCTGACAACCCACATGTTGAAGAAATAGTACCTGTTTAGAAAAAAAGAAACATTGGGTAAATCTTGTGTTATTATGACAATATAGTGTGTGTTTGGGAACCGTTTATAGACCCCAATAAACTGGTTGGAGCTACATAAACAGTTTTTGGGTTTTTGGTCATGTTTGGGTCCTGTTTATTTCTAACCAGCTTATTTGGATAAACTGGCCTGGTTTGAGAAATTGGTTTCTGAGAAACTCCAATTTGGAGCTTCTCCAACGAGCTTATTTAATTTCAGACCGTTGAGCATTAAAACACACAAACCGTTCAGCACAAGTTTGACTTTTACCATTCAAGTTTGAGGTGCACTATAGAGATCGAGGACTTTTGGAGTGTGGAAAAACAGATTCGAAATCTTATAGAAAATGCGTAAATATGAGTTTTCAACACAAGTTCGATTGGTTTGTGCAACAATGGCTATATATAACTTTATCAGAAAGAGAATTCCTTCTGACACTCGTTTTAAAGAAACTGATGAAGATGAAAGTTTGATAGATGAAGATAATTGTCATCAAAACCAAGAGGCTTCACCATCAAATTTTTCTACATCATCTTCTGCTCGCATGAATCATATCCGTGACAGGATTCGAGATCGAATTGTAGAACATCTTTGATACAACTAATTATGGAATTGAATCATCTAAAAGTAATGTGATAGACATGACCTCTAATTTATATGCATTTTAATGTATTAAATTTTTCTTATTTGCAATTATTGGAAACCTTATGCAATTTAATCTATTAAATTTTTTAATTTTAAATTATTGAAAATATATGAATATTTTAATTGTTTATTATTCAATAAATATCATGTTCCCATCTAAACTGGTTTCTCAAAATCACCATCCAAACATGTTTGTAAAAGTAGTTTGAAAAAAAACACTTCTATAACTACGGATCCAAACATAAATCATTTCTCATAAACCAACTTTTACCCAAACCAACTTTTAAAAAACCATATTGAAAAATAAACATTTCTCCACCACTTTTCCCAAACACACCCATAAATGTCTCTCTCCCGTGGAAGTTGCTTTGTGGAGGAATATTCATCCATACAAGTAATGCCATGGAGAAGCAAATGGATGACATTATGCGACCAGGTCTCATTAAATTCCTAAGTGCAGACATTAGAAGAAACAAATTGTTTGGCCAGCTTTGGATGGATGTCTACCTCATTTTTAATTTAAATAGCAAAAACCCATATAACTAAGCTTTATCCATCTAATAATTATCCTGATTTAGCGCTTTGGATTTGTATAATCGTTTTATATAATTAAACACGCTTAATTTAGTCAAGTGGGCAGCGATTTAATTGAAAGGAGTGTCATTAGTCAAGTTATATATATGGATGGTTGGCACATGCACGAATAGCAAATAAAGTAAATTAATTTCCTATAGCCAGACCTAAGATTCCCGAACCTTAATTATGGTTAAAAGTCATATTCTGTGGCCTTGACTCGAAGCAAATATGGCATATTTAAAGTGTCTGAGCGATTTCTAATATGAGCTTTCGAAGACTTTGACCATAACCAAAACTTAATCACCCTTGTTAGATATAGATAAAGGTTTCGGACGGAAAGCTCGGAGAGAAAAAGTGTGATGAATTAAATGCGTTTAAGACATATATTTTACAAGAGATAACGTATTCACATATTTACTCTGTATTATACTACTATTGCACAAAAATCCAAACAAGTAACACAACGTCTCATGTTTATTTGTCTGGCTGGTTAATGCTCATACGTGTGTGTACGAGTATATATGCGAGGCTTAAATGTGCATGCATGTCTTTGAATATATTTAAGTTTGCCCTATATTTAATTCTCTATGTGCTTTTCTGTGCGTGTCGTTCATGAATACGATCAGTTGCAGAGTTCAGAAGAGATAATAAAAATTATAATGAGAGCTGAAATTGAATCACGAGGGGAGCGAGAAGAGAGAGAATCTTTTTTGCAGTTGAAGTATGAGATTGAGAGGGACTATATATATGTATATAATATTTGAATTTATGATATTTGAATTGTTTCATTATTTGGCCTCAGAGCTCCATGCAACATTCGTGACCACTGACCAACAAGAAACTGTCCAACGTATGCTTATGTCATCCCACTAAGAACTTGTTAGAATTTCTATCTCCAATTCAAAAATAATAAATAACAAAAAAAAACCAATCAACCTCGGTTGTGGACCCCACATTGACTTAGTCCAACGTGCATGAACCTTAACTCAGAGAGGGCAACATGTTAACTGATAGTTAAAATAATCTTTGATTAATTGTTCTTATATGTTCCAATCAAACTTTGACCTGCCTACATATGTTCATATATCTAACTATGAACACACAGACACGAGAATTACTAAATAAATCACACACATACAGAAACTAATTGTAAAGATAATGTCAGCTAATTAATGGCTCTCTATCTCCTTAATCCGCTTGTTAATATAATAATCCTCCTTCATCACTCTACTGATCAAACACTTTTAATTAATTTCGTCCTTGTGCTTCATGTCAGCATACCCAAAATCAATCAACTCATGTGGATAGAAACTTGAAGAAGCTAATTCACCAATTTTCTCTTGGGAGTAAAAACCATCATTGACAAGATCAAAGTGATGATGATAACCACCAAACCCACAGTTCATCAACACCTGAGTCGCTTCATCAGCAATTTTCTCAGGCACTGACAAACATTTGTTCTCAGTTGCAATCAAAGATGAATCTGAAATGCTAGAACCATCCTGAGACAAAGACATCATGCTTGAACTTGCGTTGATTTCTGAGACATCTATGAACCCTGGACTGTATAATTGAGTAGGGTCAAAACTGATCATGGTGTGCTGAAATCCTGCATTGGGGTCTGTCAGGATTGGCAAAGTTGGTAAGGGAGATGATAAAGTTTGGTTTTTTGAAGCAGGGAAATCTGGACTTTGGTTTTGGATTTGGATTTGAACATTATGAGTAACAGTGGGAGTGTCTTCAGTCACTGTTTTGAGGTTAACTCTGCCTAACATTAGCTTCTTCTTTAACTTGGTGTTCCAGTAGTTCTTCACATCATTGTCGGTTCTACCAGGAAGCTGAGAGGCTATGGCAGACCATCTTAAAAAATAAACAAAAATTCACAAGATAAAGTTAAAGAGAGGAACAATATATATGTATATATATGTATGGATGGTTTAGGAAAATATTTGCCTGCTTCCCATTTGGGAGTAAAGAGTACAAATGATGGTGTCTTCTTCTTCAGTAAAGCCTCCATGTTTGATGTCTGGCCTGAGATAATTGAGCCAACGTAGACGGCAACTCTTTCCACACCTCCTTAGACCTGTAAATAATGTAACATGATGTCACATGATGAAGTAAAATATGAGTGCTTCTGGAAAACTTGCTGCAGAGAGAAACTCACATCCTCTGCTTCAAACTAAATGTGCCCAAAAAAACTATAATAGCTATATATATTCATTGAAAAATAGACAGAGACAGAAGGTATATTTATACTGAAAACAAGGTTTTGTGTAAGTGGCCTAGGAAACTGAACTTTGCCATGTTCATATGTATATATCATCTCAGAGAATAAACACAACAAATTATAGCATAGAAATGGAAGAAATATAAAAGGACCTGCTCTACGGGGCAATGTGATCCAATTACCACCAGTGCCATGAGTTTGAACATAAGTTCTGAGAGTGTCATCTTCTTCAGGTGACCAAGGTCCTCTCTTAACAGTAGCTTTGTCACAGCAAGGAGCTCTTCCCATGGCAGCCTCTTTTAGAAGATGAGCCAAGAAAAAACACCAAATTTGAGACGCAGAGAGAAAGAGATAGAGAGGGACCAGTACTTATAAAATAGAACTCACAACACAACACTGAAGTGAGAGGAGGGGTTATAAAGTTGTAGCCACCTTACTATGAAATGAAACTCTTCTTTTTTGTTTCCTTCTGTTTTAATTATATCTAACCTTTTCTTTTTAACATCCCTCAGAGATAAATTGATAGAGAAAGGACAATTTGATGTTTGCTAGCTATTACTACTGTTTATTTATTGCCATTTACAATTTAATTTAATGTCAAGTCATTCACAGAATGCTTTTTTTTTTAGTAAAGTCAAAGTCATTTTTTTATCTTACATCTAAAAAATTGTGGATGTTCAAAATTTAACTTTGTCCTCGATCTATTATTATGTGGTCCTTCTGTATTGTCTCGTGCTTTCATTTTATGTTAATTGGTATTGATGATTGTTTTCCCTTAATGATTGATTCTTTGTCTTGTAAAGTTAGTTTTATTAGCCACAAGAATACGAAGTTATCTTTTTAATAAATAAAATACAAGTACGGATATATTTTAATATAATTCTCTGCTTTAGTGATGGTGGCTCATGTATTAACATGTCATAATACTATTATTATTAATAAAACTTTAATTTAAAAAATAATACAGACAAAGCATGTAATGGAAGAGGTTAAGCCATATTCATCAAATTTTGCGTTGTTCACAAGTCATTTTCGTTCAGTCCTCGTTTTAAATTAACAAAATGTATTTGGTCGAAGGAGACAACTGAAGCATGTCTCTCTATATGCCTCAATGTCTCTCTGTCTAATCTATAGCCATTGACTTAACAATTTTATCACGATGACTTTCGTCATTTCAGCATATTTAATTAAATTAATTGGAATCAATATGGATGTCCTACATAATTAAATTGTTTTATAATCTTAATCTGTGACTTATGCGTGCAAAGGAAACTTCCCTTCACGCATTTTCAAAGATGGTCAGAGGCGGAACATTCAAGACACAATAATTTACCTCGGTGTGTGCAAAGAAAAGAAATAAAGAAAATCAATTAGTAACTCAGTGGATTATCGACTTGTGGGGGTGAAAGTGGTTGTTAGAGAAAATTACAGGGAGTGAACATTTCAAACATCGTAAATGAGGGTGCCATGCTATATCAATCTCTCAATGTTGTTATCGTGAAATTGAAACTTTTCCAGGTTAAATTCCAAAACCTAGGAGAATTTATTTACAGGGGGATGTATCTTTCATGGTAATTGTAGGAAAAGGTAGCTAGAAACTTCCACCTTAGTCATACATGAATGGTTTGATTTCTAGCTCTCAAGGTTATTTTTCTTCGCCACCTTTTGACTTCACGGTATGCGCCTTAATATTCTCTTTCTTTTTAACAACAAAAGACACAAAACACACAACATATATAAATATATAATTTTTATTTCTCAATATGTAACGTTTTCATCTTTTAGATTTTTGACATACATTCTTGAACTTAATGACTCACTAATGAAATCAGAATTATTTCTTCACTAAACGGGGAAAAGAGGCAGAGTACAAGGGAAAGAAAAAATATAAAAAAGTTTACTACGTGCTCGCCATTTAATTTGTTGCGTTAAACACACTTTAACTTCATTTTTAGACGTATCTGAACATAAAACAAAGGCAAAGATTATAAGTTAGCCACTAATAAAAACAAGCGTACAGTGAAGTTGATGTGGCCCGAACTCTTAATTAACCAGACAATGTATGCATATGAATTTGACCATTTTGAACTCAAGTGACGTTTTTGAAGTAGCGCCTAGTATAAAATAATAAATTCAAAATGGACATTTTAAAATACTATTGATTCTAGAGCTGCGGCTGCAGAAATTTTGCGAAAAGGTTTCCTCATCTCTTATTTTTTATTTTTTTCTTATGATTGGTCTTCTTAGAGAATCATACTCCATGCATTATAGAGTGCTAAGTGTGAGCACATATCCGTAAAATTAGAATAAACTCTAGAAGATGTTAACGTTTTTTTCTGAACACATTGTTTTAATAAAAAAAATCTTGTTTGAGGCTTTGAGCCTTTGATGAACTTTCAAATGCTAAATATGATAATTGATAACTTTTCTAGTTAAGATTTTGAGCATTCATTTTCATTGTCAATATCTGTCAGGAACTAACATCTCTCATTAGACCCAATTAAAATGCTTACATTATTTTTCTTTTTTTTTTTCTTTTGAATTAAAGTGGCAAACACTAACTTCTTTAAGTTACAGGCAGGATTGAACACATATATAACATCCCACCAAAAGGAGAGATATCATATCACTGGGCTATAAGACCCTTAATAATACTCAAGTTATTCTAGCATCATGATGTTTCAAGTTTCGGTGTTCCATTTTGGAGTACTAGTCTATTCCCTCCAATTTTATTGTCGTGTTTTCTCTTTTCGAAAACAACGATCCAATAAGAGGACAGGCTAAGCCCGACTCTGTGGGCCTATTTTCCCAGACATGTGCTCGATCTAATTGTGGATTATTGACCATCAAAACCTGTGGTCTTTCAGCTTCCAGAATGTATGAAAAAGAATTGAAATTCCTCTTTAAATAATTATATGATTTTGTCTCCTTTTGTTTGAAATGTTAAGAAGCTAAATAAACCTATTAATCATAACTTATTTCATGCATTAATGGCCCACTATAAGAAAAAATAAGAGCTAACTTAGAAGGTGGATTTGTTTATTTAAGACCCTTTTATAATTTTTGTTGCTTATTGCCAAAATTGCCCCATGTATGGTCTCTATGTAATTAGATGATATAATATTAGTGTTTGAAAAAATTTAACTTAAACAATTCAAATACTCCCTCCGGTCCTAAATATTCTCTAATTGAATTTTCTAGAAAATCCTTAAAAAAGCAAAATAAGTCACTTATAAATTGATTTACCTAATTTTTTCCCTTAAACTAGTTTATTTTACCTATAAACTAATGGATAATCTAAACATATATCAAATATGTCATCATTTAATAACCTATTTCGCAACATTAATCTCTCAAAAAAAAGTCAATTAGATCCTATATTTAGGACCGGAGGTAGTATATGATATTAGTTTTGAAAAAAAAAGTAAAATAAACAGTTTGAAGTTATTTATTTTATATCTTTAATTTTTAAAGGGGGCATAAATTCAAAAGCCTTTTTAGTCAAACCGCCACAATTTAGCATGTGTTGCTTTAAAACCAAACCGCGAGCTTTTTTTTTTTTTGCCAAAAAACCGCGAACACTTCATTTTTTTTTTTTTGCGATTGAACCGTGGGAAATTTACCTTTTATTGTTCGCGGCAGAACCGCGAACATTTAGTTGTTCCTTTTCGCGCAAAACCGCGGGCATTCGCTGACGCACTCAAAAACAGTATAAAGAAGAGAGGGGGGGGGGGGGTGTTTAGTTTAGGGGCTTTAGAAAAATGTCTCTGGCTCTCCTGCTATCGTTAGAATGCATATTACTCTTAGATCTGGGCCCTTTTTTATGGGAAATGGCTTCTTTGATGCAGTAATCAGTGGAAAGCTAAGGGAGATGGTGTAGCTATTATATTCCCAACATACAAGAGACACCACCATATATATTAGCTACGACAGCTTGTATCTCGTGAGTTTAATCCCCTCTGGACTCCCAGATGAATTTGTTTTGGTTTTACATGATTTAATAAGTATACACAAGAATTTCTGGTTAAAGTAAACTTATAATCCCTCTTTATCTTAAATATAAGAAGTAACTAATGAAATATTTTAGTACAAAATGTAAAAGCAACATGCAAATGTCAAACCGATAAAGACTTGTTTTCTCTTTTACCCCTTATATATTAGCTAATGCAACAATGAGAGAGAAAATGTGTATAATAAATGAGTAAGAGTAAAGCTGTAAAATTTTATTAATCATACCTATGATAAATGGTTTTAACATTTTTTATTTGTACATAAAAAATATTGACTAAACCAAAAGTTTTCGTCACAAAATAAAAATTAAACAAACAGTAAGAGTTTATATTCGTAATTATATTGGATGCCATTAATTTATGGAATGGGAATGCTTGGTAACTAACAAGCCACCAACCAATGCATAATGAGAGGAGTTGCTTAATGATGAAAGCATATTTTGATTTTGTGAAGTGGTGGAAACATGATAGCGATGGGAATTAAGATTGAGATGGATATATAATAAGGATGGAAAATATTAGAAGCAGCACGGCACAAAAGAATCTGCCAAGACTTGTAACTTTTCATAGTCATGAAAACGTGGTTGGACTATGACTGATATTGAGTATCCACCTTCCAACTTTTGTCTCTTCCTCCCTTCCGTAGACCATTTTCTTCTTATCCACATATTTTTTTTTGTCCCCCTTTCTTACACTTCACTGCTCATCAAAATGGGACATGGCTTGCTTTATTTGAAGGCCCCTCCTCGTCAAGTAATTTTGCATCCTTAACCACATATCGTCTCCCTCCGTTTTTTAAAAACTTTGTTGGGAGAATTACGTATATATTAAAGATGCAAGAATCTGAGAGTACCAAGTGGCACAAAGTGGATAAGTCTAAAGATATTTTACAGGGCATTGTGGATAAGGGTTGCTGTGTCAGCTTCAATATCCACGTTTGCACGTACACATCTGACCAGATCTCCTTTCAGATAAACTAGATCATGGTTTGATTGTATCTGTAGTTCTGTACCTACTAATACTTTTTTCCTTGGGTTAAGAGCTCTCCTTAGTATTTTATTAGATCTTCATTATCACTATCCTAATCTTGTTCCCTTCTTGCCAAGGAATATTGCCCTTATAGATATCAAATACTCCTTTTCTTCTGGTTGCCAAGCCACTCCAATCGATTGAAAACAACCATTTTATATTTATATAATGAATTATATCCCATTTGAGGCTATGATTCGATTGTAGGTGACTTTGAACATGGCCACATCATAATTCTTTAAATGTCCAATCTCTGTGTTCACTTCATTTTTTCATGTCTGTTCGCAGCATACAAAAGTTTCAGTTATGATAAGCTTACCAGCTTGGACAAATATTATAATTGGGTTCGATTGTATTATATACTACTACTGTGTGGCACTATTATTTTGAGACCACTATGTCCTCCTTCTTATTGGAACTTGAAGAAGAGAGGCCCAATAAAGTAGCACGTAGACGAGGAAAGAAAGCCGAAGGATACGGATAAACAGCATATAAAAAATTGGAAGTTGGAAACCAATTAACTGTACACGAATCCGAGCATCAAGACAAACACCGACTTTTTTTTTCGGAGCAGAAAACGATTGACTAATACCAATACAAACCCCATTGCATGTGCAAAAAAATATACGAGACAACTCTGATTCGTTACGAGGAGGTGCAATATGCCCCCACACGTTTAATGTTAAACTTTAAAGTACTCACTCACATGGATTCAAACAAATCCAACATCTTATCCAATAAGATTCTCTCCTGGTACAGTTATTATATCCCCCCACCACCGACATTCTTTAGGAACACTCAAAAGAGTATTCAACTTCAAGAGAATTGCACTTCTTCATTCACATGTTGAACATGAACATACAAAAGATACATGGTACAATGCTTACATAAAAATGTTAAAGCTTTACATGTTTTTTCGTTTTCAGATATAAAAAAAAAAATAAAACAGGGAATGAAGAAATAACTCCTCCTCACTTCATTCCCCAACCACAGACATAAAATTAACATTCAAGAATTATGTTACATCACCCAAATGAATTCTCCTTGCACAGCTTAGCATACATAATCGCTCTAATTTCTCTTCCCGATTCTACCCTTTCCATAACAGGCTCCTCCTCATAACTTTCATCCCCAAATTTCGGTGCCCTTCCACTAGGAGGCGAACTCAGACTTAAAAACCCCGGTCCAAGTTTCGAACCGCGACCCGAACCAACTGAACCGAACACACTAAACGAATTCCTCGGCGATCCCTGAAGAACCGAAGTAGGCGACGAAACATTACAACCCGGCGATCCATCCAAAAACTCGGCCGACGCATTACCAAAAAATCGCAACTGTTCTTGCGTGTGAGCGAAGAAGCAAACTCGCCGGCGACAGTTCGTGCCATCTTTACACAATTGAGTTCGATAACGAGAGGGATGAAGCCAGCATTCAAATACGCCATGTGCGAACTCGCACGTGTCGCCTTTATCGCAATCGCCTTTGCGAAAATTAGGGCACGACGTGCCGGAATAGTTAAACCTCCGGGGATCTCGCCGGCGAGCCTTCTCGCCGGGATGTGCGTACGGACAGTCGGTCCAGTCGTGAGAGCGAGAGCGCGCGCATTTTCGGATTTTGAATTCGAAGATTCGGAAATGGTCGCTGGTGAAGGAATCGAAGGAGGCGTTGTTGAAATGTTCGCAGAGAGAATCTAAGTCAATGGGAGAAGGTGGATAATCGAGATCGCTTGTGTTAGAGTTTAGGGTTATGGATAAGTTATGAGGGTGGAAGTTTGGTTGTTCTTTGATCATCATTGTTGATGATGGTGAGAGAGGTGAAGTCAGTGTTTGTGAGAGAGGTTGGAGATGATATGGGAGTTTGAACTTTGAAGTGTGGAATATAAGTGGAGTGTAGGGGAGAGAAGAAGAGAGTTTGGTTGGTTTAACTGAGGTTAAATCTAACGGTTTAAAAATATCTCATTCCCACTTGGAAAAAAAAATTTAAGGAAAATTAATTTAGATCATAGATAATATAGAAAATGTTCTACTAAATGATCAAATTAAAGTACCGTCACACGGAATTTTACTTTTAATGTTTTCTAGAATTAACATACTTTTTTTATTAAAAGATAGTTTCGATAAAATAAAATGATTACAAGTTAAGACTCATTTTTTTAGCAAAAATAAGGGAGTTTATTATTATAAAGCATACAAGAAAAAGAATTGACCGGAACATAAAGGGAAACAACTAGAAAATATTAAAGTATAATAGGATTGGATCCCAAACAACTAACGCGAGCCAACTCTAGTAGAAGAAGTTTTATCTGCATTCAATGATGGGTTAGAGCGAAAATTGGCCGTTAAAAGATTGAGATAATGTAAATACATGATCTACGAGTAGCTCCATATATGATATTGATAGACCACCAGAAAGTAAAAGTTCATACTTCACAATGTCAGCACACAAGAAAGGGAGATAGATGGAGGCGGAAAGATGATCTTCACATAAACATTTGAGGACATTCATGACAATAAAAACCATAAGATGGAGAAGAACTAGAAGAGTATGATATTTGTGGTTGACTCACAGAGAAAATTGGCAACCAACTAAACCATGTCTTAGCGAAAAGTCAATTATTCGCTGAACTAGCCAAACAAAGAAATAGACAGTAAAATAACACCAAGAAATTAAACCAAAGAGAGTTTCCTGTAAGATGGGCCTCTAAACGACTACAGTTGAGCTTAGAGGTCTTCAGTGAGATCATCCACTCACGCAGAGCTTTTCAGCACAAACTCCGCTAGAACCCAAATTTTGAGCATGAATGTCATTCCCTAAACGCTTTCTTGAAAAACAATTGTGTACCTTGTTGTGCAGGCAAATATTTTCCCAAACCATCCATACATACATACATACATACATACATACATACATACATACATTCATACTTTTGTTCTGTTTGATTTTCACTTCCAAGTTTTGATTTGTTTTGTTTTTTGTTCTTTTCTAATAATATTTGCATTATTTAGTAGATAATGAAAGAAAATGGCGCAAGTGGAAGTGAGAGGAAGTATACTAACTTGGTAGTTAACCATGACTTCTCTAGAGGGCTTTCCTCTTGGAAACCTACCCATTCCCGTTCTCATGTTCATGTAGCTTCCGGTTCACAAGGGAGTTATGCTGTCGTATCTAAGAGTCAGAAATGGTGGGAAGGTCTTGAACAAGACATTACAACCAAAGTTTCTGTGGGCTTTACTTATAAGGTTTCAGCTTGGGTTGGAGTATGTAGTTATCCTCAGCCATATGCTGATGTTAAAGCTACTCTTAAACTAAAATATCAACATTTAGATACTCAATGTTACTTAACCATAGGGAGGTACATAACTCTATTGAAGTTGACATAATCTTAGTTATAACCCATATCACTTCAGAAATCACATAAATTGGACTTGACAAAAAAAGTAATAAATATATAATTACTTTTTTTTATCAGTATAAATATATAATTACTCTATTTATGTAATTTGTCTTCCTTCCTTAATCTCTCTAGATAACTAGAGGGAGTATTAGTTTCTATGCAGCACATGAAGAGTTTGAAATTTTTTTGAGACTATTGCTTTCTTCAGGACTTCAGTAGCAGAGGGCAGCTGGGGAAGGTTAGAAGGGTCATTTTCCTTGGCAACTAAACCTGTAAGGGTTATATTTTATCTGGAAGGACCTCCTGCTGGGGTTGACCTGCTTATACAATCAGTAGAAATCACCAGTCTAGATGAGTATCATGTAATTTTTCACCTCTGGTCTTAGTATTTTTGGTGAAGTCTGATAATACCAGAACGTTAAATTGTTGTTTTACTTAAAAAATGGCTAATCTGTAGTATACTTGCATGTTATACATTTATATGGATTTTGGAAGCTTGCAAGATCTGAAGATGATTCTAATAGAGATGAGAATATAACAATGAACCCCACATTTGATGATGGCCTGAATAATTGGTCTGGAAGAGGCTGTAAGATTGCTCTCCACAATTCCATGGAAGATTTGAAAATCCTTCCTTCCGTTGGGAAGAATTTTGCTTCAGCAACAGAACGTACACAAAGTTGGAATGGCATTCAGCAGGAGATTACTAAAAGAGTAAAGCGTACGCTTGCCTATGAGGTCACTGCAATGGTTCGGATATATGGAAGCAGTGTCTCTTCCGCTGATATAAAGGCTACTTTGTTAGTTCAAACCCCTCATCTTCGAGAGCAGAATATAGAAGTTGCCAAGTTAGTCTCTTTCATTTGACTAGTATTTGTGTATGTTACATATAAAAGGATAGGTTAGTTAATTATGACATATTTTATTTATTGTTAAATTATATGTTAGTTTATATGTCAAATAAACTAAATTATAACTTACATAACTTACAGAAAAAAATAAATAAATCAATTTATAGGTTACTTATTTAGCTTTAATTTATTAATATTTTAAAACAATCAAATTAATTGTTCTTATATTTATAATCAAAGCGAGTATTTGATATGGAAAAGCTTTCTTGAGGATATGTTCAATTACTGAACAAAGAGATGTTGATTATAAAGTGTACAGGCAACAAATAAAGAATGGGTTCAAATTCAGGGGAAGTTCCTTTTCAATAGTTCCCCATTTAAGGTAGTCGTTTATTTAGAAGGGCCCCCTCCAGGCGCTGACATTCTTGTCAGCAATTTTTATGTAAAGCGTGCGCCAAAAGTACCTCCTTCATCTCCACCTGATGTTAAGGTTACATATTGCTTGACTCACAAAACTACTTCCCATATAGTATGCAACATAAGCTACTACATATTATCATAAACATAAATACTAATCTTGGTTTTCTTGTGCAGGATGCTGCTTTTGGGATTAATGTGATTGAGAACACCAATCTGGATTGTAGCACCAAGGAATGGTTTCCTCTTGGAGATTGTACTTTAAAAGTTCTAAATGGCTCTCCACGTATGGTTCCACCATTGGCCAAAGATACACTTGTCCATCATGGACAATTAAGTGGGCGCTACCTCCTTGTGACGAATCGCACAAAGCCATGGATGGGTGTTGCTCAGGTCATCATAACCGAGAAACTAAAACTCTTCTTGACATATCAAGTATCTGCTTGGGTGCGCGTTGGTTCAGGATCAAAGTGTCCAAAGGATGTTAGTATTTACATTGTTGTTGACAACAAGTGGGTCAATGCTGGACACGTTGAGGTTGTTGATAACGGATGGCATGAAGTGAGTGGCTCATTTAGAATCGAGAAGCCTCCATCAACGGTTAGGATTCATATTCAAGGTCCTGCTTGTGATGTAGATTTGATGGTTGCTGGACTCCATGTATTCCCTGTTGACAGGAAAAAAGGATTTGGATATTTAAAGGCCCAGACAGAAAAGGTAAAGTTATTATGTTACTCTCTCCATTAATTTAAGAACTATTTGACTGTTTTCTTAAAGTAAATTGGACCACTAAATAATAACATATATCACATATAATTAAATTATATGTTAGTTCATGAGTGGAATAAATTAGTTTGAAGGAAAAAAAATAATAGACAATTTAAAACGATTAATTTTGTATTCTTAATTTATTAAAAAAAATCAAAGGAGTTTATATTGATAACGGGATCAAGTAATATCTATTACTTCCTCCGGTCCCTAATGTAAGAGCCCAAAATTTGAATGGTTTTGGTCTCTAATGTAAGAGCTCACCCCATATTCTCTCCTCATTTAATGCATTTTTTCCTACTTTACCCCTAACTCTCTTTCATATTTATTAATGCTTATGTTTTTCACTCTCTTAAAAGTACCATAATAAATATGGGCAATTTTGGAAAAGAAGCATTAACTTCAGACACCCAACTAACATTCACATGTTTTCTTAAGAAGCTTTTTTTGACGGCTAACTCTTACATTAGGGACCGGAGGGAGTACTTCCTCCGGCCCATATTATTGGAGGGAGTAATATCTACTACCCATTTTTTATTCATTGACCCAAATTGTCATTTGAAGTAGTTTTGAATTGATGTCCCGCCTGCAGATACGTCTGCGTGATGTCGTGCTGAAATTCACAGCACTGGACTCAGAAAGCTATTCTGAAAGCTCAATTGAAGTTAGGCAAGTAGAGAATGACTTCCCAATCGGATCATGTATCAACAGGACAAATATTGACAACGAAGATTTTGTTGACTTCTTTGTGACACAATTTAATTGGGCTATGTTAGGGAATGAGTTGAAGTGGGATTGGACAGAGCCTAAACCAGGAAATGTCAACTATAAAGACGCTGATGATATGTTAGCCTTGTGTCAAAAGCACAATATAAAAACTCGTGAGCATGGTATTCTTTGTGAAGTCAATGGCACATATGAACAGTGGGTTAGATCACTGAGTCAATTGGGTCATGACGAGTTGATGAAGGCTGTCGAAAATCGGTTGGCAGGACTTCTGACTCGCTACAAGGGCAAGTTCAACCATCATGATGTGAATAATGAAATGATGCAAAGTTCATTTGAAGTAGAAAATCTAGGGAAAGAGGCAACCTTGTTCAAGAAAGTACATGAACTAGATTCATCTGCTACCCTTTTTGTGAGTGACTATAATGTTGAAGATGGATGTAAAACCAGATTATATCCAGAAAAATACATTCAATATGTTATTGATCTGCAAAAGCAAGGAGCACCTGTTGGGGGAATAGGAATTCCGAGTCATATGGACTGTCCAGTGGGACCTATTGTTAGTTCTGCCTTGGATAAATTGGGTATTCTTGGATTACCAATCTGGTTTACTGCACTTGATGTGTCATCTACTAATGAATTTGTAAGAGCAGATGATTTGAAAGTGATGATGAGGGAGGCTTTTACTCAACCATGTGTGGAGGGTATAATGCTGGGGGGATTCTGGGAAATGATGATGAGGAGAAAATATTCACACTTGGTGAATGCTGAAGGTGTTGTGAATGAAGCAGGGAAGAGACTCCTTGCTCTGAAACATGAGTGGCTGTCTCAATGTAATGGATATGCTGATAAAGATGGAGTGTTTGGTTTCAGAGGCTTCCATGGAAAATATAGTGTGGCGGTGGTAACATCGTCTAAGACGATTTTCAAGACAATTGTTGTCGAAAAGGGGGATTCTCCCTGCTTATTTCCATAGATTTATAGGTGCTCTGCTTGGCCATGTCACAAGTGGTGTTTTGTGTTATTCTGTTTCTTTAAGTGGTGTTCTATTTAGTGAAAATGGTAGAAAAATTTATGATGCAATTTTATGTGTATATTTGCACTTAAGTGGTTACCTGAAAAAAAAATATTTAACACTCTGCTTCTGAAAGTTCCGTTTGAAAATGTTTAGTCGCAAGTATAAGCCCATTAAGAGAGGTAGGAACAATTTTATAGGCTTAAAGTATAAAAATAAAGCCATAGTATTTCTTAAGTATAAATTTTTATTTAAAAAATTAAATTTAAATCGTTCAAGAACTAGGCGATTCATATGAGCTGATTTTAGAGATTCATTAATGATTGGTTTCAATTTATGATTGAATCGGTGAGAGAATGTTGTAATACTCCCTCTGATCCCTAATATAAGAGCCAGCCGCCAAAAAAATGCTTCTTTAGAAAACATGTGAATGTTGGGTGTCTGGAGTTAATGCTTCTTTTCCAATATTAACCATATTTATTATGATACTTTCAAGAGAAAAAATTACATAAGCATTAATAAATATGAAAGAGAGTTAGGGGCAAAGTAGGAAAAACGCAATAAATGAGAAGAGAATGTGAGATGAGCTCTTATATTAGAACCAAAATCATTCAAATTTTGGGCTCTTATATTAGGGATTGAAGGGACTATCATTTTATTTCAATGCTCATTATCAAATAAGGAGAAATTAAAGAGCTTCTGTCAATTTAAACATATTGAATGTATTATTTACATCTCTTCATACCCGAGACTTGTCAAAATTTAATCATATTCCTATGATTTTGGAAGGGGTTTATTTCACCCCATCAACGATTGATAATACACTGTTTTCTACATGTCCATGTATAACTCAAACCTGACTATAATCATAGAAGTGTGAGGCCTGCAAGCAGTAATCCTGCCCAAAAGCCTATAATTGCAGGCCTAACATATGAATAGCCCATGAAAAATAGATGGATTGATGAAGAGAACAAATGTTATCCTACAACAACAATAGTGCTTGCCTAATCGATTTATTGGTTGACTAACAAGAAGGGATAAGCTATAGACAAACGAAGAGAAAAAAATCAGACGATGTAGGATATCTCTTAGGTCACTCTGATCACGCAAACATGTTTGCTTCCATGCGGTTTCACACTGTGGCGATGACGAACGATGATGAAAACTACACCATGCATAATTGCATATAGCCCCAACCCCACCATGGTCCGTCCCTCAATTATTTAGTTGTATTTTTCAAGAGATATACAGCCAATAGAAATGCGATGCATACATACACACGTCTCCGCTTCCACAGCGAATCAAAACTGAGTATACACCAACCAAATTTATTTTCTTATTAAAGAGTTGGTTGATGCATGATAATGCATATGATTTCAAATTAAGAAAATTGTTAGTACACAATCTATATGCTCACATTTTTTTATCTTAAAGGCATGCATTGATCATATCGTGATTTTGAGACCCACCTCACCTAAAGTTTTTTTATGTATATATATATTCCAGTCCTAAATATAAGACTACTATCAAAATTCAATTTAGTCATAATTATAATATCTTTATTTATTTTGTCTCATATATTTGTCCATATTTTCCAACAATACTCCTATATACTATAGAATGTTTGGACTTAGTGTGTGCCTTTAATTTAATTATTTGAAGTTATTTTGAAATAGCAGGTATAATTAACTAATTTAACTACCTCCCTGATTTATCTAAATATGTTAAAGTGACCTTATAATTAACAGCAAAGCAGTATTAAATAAGTGACATATATGAGTATAATGTACAAGTAGCTGACACGGAAGCCATTGGATTTGCAGTGACTTGTTCGTTTATTTTAAGTAAAATGATCGAGTAACTAGAGAGATCTGAAGATGGAAAATAAATCAGACATGTGTGAAGCCCATTAAGTGGCCATCAAATCAAACATATGGGATGGCCCATAACCCACACACACAGACACGCCACTCACATCAACTTGACAAATTCCCACCATCTACTCCTCCTGTTTCTTCGACTCCATCCATCATAACATGTTTCTCAAATTCTACATATACAATTATACATATCAATATCTAGCGTGTGTATATTGGCAAGTATGTGTAACCATATATGAAATTTATGGAAAAGATAAAGAAGGGCCCCACAGAGAGTCCCATCCATATACCTGGTGCTTTACAAGGAGCCCACTTCTCACATGGGTGCATAGTGATTCTTGCCTCACTCACAATTATGCTCAATCTCTCCTACCATGTCTCCCCTCACCCTTCATCGTCTCCATACATTCACTATTTAAAATAAATTGTTACATATTTTACAGCAGGCATTGACATTTATTTTTCCAATAAAAGTGATACAAAAGGGGTCTAATCTAATGTTAACAAGATAAAAACTTATTTCTGAAGATTTTCATGTAAACTACAAAGTGATTCCACGTACTCATACATTTATTGGCTGATCTTTTTACCTGTGAATCTTAAATAGCCTTGGATATTACGGGTGTTACGTACATGAAAAAGTAGTCAAGTAGAAGATTGATTTAATACTATACTAGTACTAGTACTCATGAGAGTTGAGAAGAGAGAGAGAAAAGTTGTGAGATTAGAGAATGCAGTGCATTGGGAAACAGCTCGCGCGCTGTTTTCGCGCGCCCTCCTTGAAACGACACCGTTGGTGGGTCCCACGAGTGTCAGAGAGGGGAGGGGGGCCATGACTGTGATGGTAAAAGTTGCAGAGAGAAGGAGAAAGATACAGAGAGAAGACTCAAAGTGAAGTGAAGTTCAAGAATAGACTGTACACACCACACTCTTAGTCATATCTCACTCTCAGATATGTGTACGCATAAAAAGACGCACTTTTCTATCTTTCTAGTCAATTATCATAACTGGACACACATTTAAATATTACTACTCTACCATTTAGTTTTCTTAAAAAAAATAAAATAGAGTTAAGTGAGAGTGGTATCCATGTCTTCTCCCTGTCAATGCTCCTCTTCCCTGTGACCTGTCTCCTATTCCACTTCAAGTTTCAACTTTCAACCGTGTTTGAATGTATGTACGGACCTATTCCTTCTCTATCACTTTCTCTCCCCTACCTAGCTTCCTCTGTGTCGGACTTGAATCCCTCAAATAATAGTCATTATCATATACTATATATCATCTCTCTTGATTTTAAATTTGCGTTATTAGTATGTATACAATATTATTTTACCTTTTTAGTTACATGTTTTGTGCGTTTGAAAATAACGCCTTAAGCACTGTAGTTTATGAGAGGCAATTGATTCAATTTTGCATGAATCTTTGATGGTTTAAATCTTACTTATTCCAGTATAAAAAAAAAAAAGAATAAACCTGCTACCCCAGTAGTGTATAGAAAATGTGTGTGTGGGTTTTTTTGGCCAGAAGTGTTTGGGTTTGTAAAAAGCTGAAGTAGCACGTGCAATGCAGAATGTATAGCGTGTATTTGTTTTCTTTTTTTTTATATATATATAGCGTGTATTTGTTAAACGAATAGAATAAATCAGTTCAGGCTTTAATTTTTTAATTTCTAATGATTGGATGTATCAAAACAGGCTATAATACCTGTGGGTGTTATTAGGGTTGTAGGCAGACACACATATATATATTGACGATATTTAGTTCATAACCCATGAAGCAACATTGCTAAGATACTATAATCTTCATTATGGCATGTGGCCAACATGCATGGAGACTAATCGCAGATCATTATGACTGGATTTGTATAATTATTAGTAATCCGGTTTACCATGTATTAATCTATGCTAACACTCAAATAAAAATAGATTATACGTCAATCAGATAGATTTGACTGCCAGCAAATTAAATTGAATAAACAAGAATTGTGATTCTCTCTCAAGTGGTTGCTCAGCATTATCATTTCCACGTTCACTCAACGGCAAAAGATGAGAAAGTCATTCTTTTCAGATTACCCCTTTTGTAGTTTTAACTTTAATATCTTCATGTTTAAAAGAGGCAAGAAAATAATCAACATTTTTAGCTATCCATGATCAGAGGGATTGAAGGGCCAAGGGAGGTCTACCAAATTATTAAATATACCGACAAAGGCAACACACTTAATACTTTTAGGTTATTATTTTATTTACCGCTAAAACTTTTATCCAAAAGGGGTCTATATAATTTACAATGCCAGGAAAAGGGAAGAATCCTCTTAGCCATCATTCAGCAGTATTTAGTAATGGATTATTGGGTAGAAATAATTTAATCTGGTCCGATACAATGATGCATGCATCAAATTCAATAATTATTATATAAAAGTCCTCTCAGTCCCGTGCCTTTCAAAATTGCTTTGACTCAATCGATGATATGACATTACGTTGTTTCAATCATGGAAAATTCTCTACTCACACACACACACTACATCCACTGCATATAATAATGTATACCCTACAAAAAAAACGAGTCATTCTGGCGCAAGCTTACCGGCGTTTTGGTCCAAAACGCCTATATGAGGCGCATACCGGCGTTTTTGTCCAAAACGCCTATCTGAAAACGCCGCTACGTTTAGCGCGCTCTTCCCGCCATATTTCCCGCGTTTCCATATCGGCGTTTGGGGGTATAGGAAACGCCGGTATGTTTTTTAAATATAAAAAAAGCGGTTGGTTGGTTTTTTTTGTTTTTTTTTTGCAAACAACCGCACCTCGGCGTTTTGGAAAACGCCTATGTGCGATTAAAATATTTTTTAACTCGCACATAGGCGTTTGGTAAAACGCCTATGTGCATAACGTGCATTAAAAATGCACTTAATGCGCAGACCGGCGTTTGGCGAAACGCCTATCTGCACATTAAGTGCATTTTTAATGCACTTAATGCATATAGGCGTTTTGACAAACGCCTATCTGCGATTAAAATATCATTTAATCGCATATAGGCGTTTTGGGAAACGCCTATATGCGATTAAATTAATACTTTAATCGCATCCAGGCGTTTGCCCAAACGCCTATAGGGTGTCACAAAACGCCGATGTGGGAACGGCTATAAAAGAACCGCCGATGTTCATTTTGGCATTTTCGAAAACGTGAAAAAGTGTAAGGGTCCCACAGAAACTATCTTTTTTCTTTATCTTTTCCTATAAATATTCCTCTTCGATAGATCATGTCTCGTCGTACCGGTAAAGCTCCAATAGACCCCGAAGAGGATCAGCGATTGCTAGATGAACAGCAGCGATTGAGGGACGAAGCAGAAGCCAGGCGTATAGAAGAGCGCCGGTTACAGATTGAGCAGCAGCCTACTCCGCCAGAGGTGTTGCAGTACGCCAGCCCCCGCCTATTGTGAGCCCTCTTCGGGCGCCACCTTGGACTCCTTTCGGGTTTGGTGGTAACCCGGAAGTCACGCAGGACGACCTCTGGAGAGACTTGAACGTCCAGATCAGCTACGAAGAGATGCAGGACATTTTGAATTAGGATAGGGAGAGGGCAGAAAGGGAGAGGGCGGAGGGGGCGGAGGGGGAGGAGGGCACCGGCGGTGGCGGTGCGGGTGGCGAGTGGGACATCCCGGTGCCGAAAATTATGATCAAAATGTCGCGCGGGAGGAAGTCTTCGAGTACTGGTCAACTAGTGGATGTCAGAGGTAATTGAATTTGATATTAATTAATAGTTACAAATTTAATTTATACAATATATATTATCTAATATATTTTTCTTACCTACAGATACCACTGGCACTGTCACCAGGAGGAGGCTGACGGCGAAGCTGGCGCATGCGCTTCCGCCGAATGAGAAGATTGAGCTGCCATATTACAGCACCACCGGGCAGCCAACAACAGATGCTGTCATTCTATTCCGCCGCCATTGCCGACTCCTCGGCAAGGACTTCCGGCGTCTCCCGATCGACCCGACCAGCTGGAGGAAAGTTCCGGATAGCCGGAAAGAGGAGGCTTGGGAGATTATTAAGGTAATACGTATTTCAAAATATTATAATACGTATATAATTGTTATTATACTTATTATTAAATAAAATGAAAAGATTTCTTTTTGCAGAGCAAGTGGTGGGTCCCCGACAGCTTGAACCTCAAGAAATTCGCGAAAGGGGTGGTCGGGGATAATTGGAAGGATGAGAGAAACAAGTTGTACCTGCTGAAGTCCAAGAAGGGGGCTAGGCCTAGGGAGGCGGTGGAGGCAGACGTGCCCGATGGAGTGGACCCTGAGCAGTGGAGGAATTACCTCGCCTGAAGGATGGGCGACCTGGGGCGGGCCAGGGAAAGGCGCGGTCAGGAGGCTCAGGCACAGCAGGAGGTTGGCCACTCGACTGGGAGCGTATCGATGATCGTCCGCTACGATGAGATGGTATATAACTATCCACTAGTACTCTTTCGATATCTAATATCTTATATTATAATAATACTGATCGTAGTTTAACGATTCACATATTTCAGCGGCGGGAGGCTAGGGCGAAGGGCATCAAGAAGGGCGTCTTCAAAGATTTCCTCATTCAAGCTCGCACCCGCTCGGATGGGACACCTCTATTCCGGAAGGCTGCCGAGGAGATTAGGAGTGTTGCTCAGGCGCAGGCTGATATCGAGGCACAGGCGCCGGCCAGGGAGACCCCCGAGTCTCAGCAGGGGGATGCCGAGAACGTCAACGTTCTTGCCTCTTTTCCCCCTAGTGTCTGCCCAATCGCACTTGAAGAGCGGAACTGGGAATGCACCATTGTAGTTGAGCACAAGTATATCAACAAGTTTGCCATAATAATGAACCTCCCCTAAACGCGCTTGTGCATCATTTCGACTAGCATAACTCCTTGTTCCAAATGACCCAAACACACCCGAGTTTTGCGTTAGACGAGAGCCATCGCGCGCAACAGTGCGGAAGTGAAAGCCGTTGACATTGTAGGCAGAGTATCTCTGCGCATATTCAAAAGGTCCAGCAGCTAGATTCACCAGTGATGGTGGCAGATTTGGTTCGTTGCGTATTATTTTTGTGAACCAATCGGCGAACCCCCGGTGGACCATAGTATCAATCATAGCTGCAGTGATCCCCGTCGTCCTCGATTCTCCCACTTGACATATCTCCGATAATCCCTGAAAGGTACAATGTAGACGTATATATTAGATATAAATATATATTTTGAAGAACAATAAAGATATATTGTAATTTAATTTGAAGCTGTCCGCCGCCACCTACTCTCGATAGGAGTCCACAGCAGTGCAGCGTGTCAGGACATGTCTGTGTGTTTGTAACATCTCGACAGGACTCAAACGGTGGAATTGCGCTGCTCCTACTGGCTTTCCAATTGCGGGAAACAACGTGTTAGAGCTGATATGGTTTGAGTTATCGTCAACTCGAGGCAGACGCTCATTGCGCATGGTTTGACCATAATATCTTTCAACAAATGAAACAACCTCGTCCCCAACGTAACACTCAGAAATACAACCCTCTAACGCGGCTCTATTCTTAACGAACGACTTCATTTTTCCCAAATACCTGTGAAATTAGTACACGATGAAATTATGTATAAAATTAATTAGGACAAAACTTAGGTCCAGTACTTGATGTATAGTACATCCAGTATCCAATCAAAATTTGACACATGGGTAAACTTTCCTACACCCACCACACCATATCCCTCTCCCCTGTCTTCTCTCTCTTCTACCACACCAGCCCCCCTCCCTCAATCTCTTTCTTCTCCAACCTTTCTCCTTCATCAACGACTCTCCCCTCTTCCATTGCCCACCGCGTCGCACGCCGATAACAGCCACTCCGACCACCCCCACCGCCCTCACCGCCGCCACTGAATCCATTCAACGCTCCTGCTCCTCTCTTCCTATCTTCCCTTCGTCTTCTTATTCCCTAAATCACCGGCTCCCCATTTCACCCTCCATAAAACACCACCGGCCACATTCTCCATTCACCGCCGCCTTCTCGTCACCATCGTAGCTAGTGTTGTTCCTCCCTTTCCCTCCGCTGCATCCTCCCTTCGTCACCACACAAGCCCCGTCATTCTCTCTCTCTAGAACTCTTTCCCTCTCTCTGTCTCTCTCTCATCCCTCCCTCCATGGCCGACGGATGGTTGAGCGGCAACGTAGAATGTGTGGTGGCCAGCTGGAGAAGCTTCGGTTTGTGAGGCTGATCAAAGAAGATGTGGGTTGGGGCGCGGTGGTGGACCGGTGAAGGTATGGTGGTCGGCCATCGAGGGAGGGAGGAAGGAGAGAGCGGTGGTCGGCCGTGGAGGGAGGGAGGGGACAATGGTCGTCGGGCGTGGAGGGAGGGAGGAGACGGTGGTCGGCCGGCCATGGAGGGGGAGGAGGTGGTGGTCGGACGTGAGAGAACGTGAGAGAGGAGAGAGAGAAGTGAATGGAGTTAGGGGGAGAAAGATGTGGTGTGGTGGGTGTAAGAAAGTTTGCACATGTGTCAAATTTTGATTGAATACTGGATGTACTATACATCAAGTACTGGATCTAAGTTTTTTCCAATTAATTATATACTGAAGTACACGATGAAATTAGTTAGCGTACCTTTCTATGGGATACATCCAACGATAGTGTACCAGCCCACCCATCTTTGCTTCTTCAACAAGGTGGACAATGAGGTGGACCTGTGAGGTGAAAAATGATGGAGGGAATATCATCTCCATATGACATAGCATCAGAACAGCTTTGGCCTGTAGCTCGTCGAGCTCTTGTCTGTCCAACACCCTTGAACACAACTGTCTAAGTATAAAACTGAGGTCGGCCAACACCATACACACGTCTTCGGGAAGAGTGTATTTCACGGCTAGAGGGAGAAACTGTTGGAGCAAAACGTGATAGTCATGACTTTTCAAACCAGAAATTTTTGGATCTCTCGAATTTAGGTCCACTCGCCTCGAGATGTTACTTGAATATCCGTCTGGAACCCTAATACCCTGTAGCGTGGTCAGAAACACTCTCTTGTTCTTTTTTGTCAAAGCAAACCGAGCAGGCGCAAACTTATCATTCTCATCCGGCCACGCGTCTTGACGTATCCCCATGGCCTTTAGATCTTTCCTCGCTCCAAGATGATCCTTCGACTTTCCTGCCTCATTCAGAATGGTGTATAAGACATTCTCGCCGACATTCTTTTCAATGTGCATGACGTCCAAACAGTGGCGCACTAAGTTGTGCTTCCAATACGGCAGACAAAAAAATATGCTTCTCTTTTTCCATTGAGGTGCTGGGCCAGTTCTACGGGCCACAGGCGGTGGCCTCCGCTGAGCCAGCCTTCCACCGCGGCTAGTGCTAAGGGCCTCTTCATCCGGTGGTGGCGGGTCCTTGCCAAATTCGCATTGCACATCGCATATCTGCTCAAAGATCTCAAATCCAGACATCTGTAGAGGGGTATCTCTCCGTTCCTGTGTCCCGTCGAATTTCTTTCTCTGCCGCCTGAAGGGATGATCCGGAGGAAGGAACCGTCGATGACCAATGAAACATGACTTCCTGCTGTGCGGCAGTCTGCGGGGCCCCTGGTCCAAGTTGCAGAAGGGACATGTCATCGCTGTATACGTGTTCCAGCCAGATAACATGCCTAGTCCGGGAAAATCGCTAACAGTCCACATCACAGCAGCGCGCAGTGTGAACATCATCTTGCTTGCGGCGTCAAACGTATAGACCTCATCGCTCCATAACTCGTTCAGCTCCTGTATCAGCGGCTGAAGGTACACATCGATATCGTTTCCAGGAGATGTCGGCCCTGGAATAATTGTTGATAGAATGAATGAGCTGGACTTCATGCACAACCACGGGGGGAGGTTATATGGCATTTAAACAACTAGCCACACGCTGTAATGTTGGTTGAAGGAGCCGAATGGTTTGAAACCATCAGAAACGAGGCCTAACCTGACATTTCTTGGCTCCGAGGCGAAATCAGGGAATGCGCCGTCAAAAGCTTTCCATGCATCACCGTCTCGAGGATGCCTCATCTTGCCGTCTGGGTTAGCTTCTGTCGTGTGCCACCGCATTTGCTCAGCCATCTTCGGGGACATGAATAGCCTTTGAAGCCTTGGACGGAGTGGAAAATATCTCATGCTCTTAATGGCACGTCGCCTCTTCTTCTTATTATGCCCTTCACCCTCCACCTTATATCAGGCAGTACCACATCGTCTGCATTTATCTAACGTTGAGTCAGGACCCCAAAACAACATACAGTCATACAGGCACGCATCAATTTTAATGTAATCTAACCCCATCTTCCTGACTGTTTTCTTTGCCTCGTAGAACGACGACGGTAGCTCGGCTCCAATGTTATAAAAGGCGTCTGAAAGCAGCTCAATCACGTCCGACATGGTCGCATCAGATGTGCCACGTTTACACTTAATACTGTACAACTTGGTCAAAAACGACAGTTTAGAGTATCTTTCATTCCCTGTGCAAACACTTCTTTTGTCATCGCACGTACATAATATACATATATAATAAACAGTTAGAATAGATTAAACATTTATACATACCTGGGTACAACGGTTTGTCACCTTCCGTCATGAGCTCAAAGAAATCTATGGCCACCTCAGTGCGTAAGTACTCCGCGACTGGTCCGTCCACCACTTCATCCCCGCCAGCGTCTGCTGCTTCCTGCATACCAAATGCTTCCCTCACAGTGTTGTTACCCGGATTTGTTGGCTGGCCGCCTCCTTCACAGTCATCGTCACTGTCTTCGCCTTGCATTCGACCAACGTGAGAACTCGAACCGACTTCTAGATCACCGGTAGTGTCGTGTAATCCATCCTCTCCATGAAACGCCCAGGTGACATAATATCTAGGAAACTGCTTATCTAGACAATGAATAACTACCTCATCTCGAGTCTTCCATTTGTCGAACTTACACTTTTCACACGGACACCGTATCTTACCCCGAACACTACTGTGCATAAAAGCATAATCCAGAAATTGATTCAACCCCACCAAGTATTGCGGAGACGATCTGGGTAAAGAGATCCACGATTTATCCAACATTATTGCTTTTGCTGTTTCACAACAAAACCACAGATATATGTAAGAATGAGAGGTTTGAAAAAGAATGTGGCAACTGACTAATGCTCTAGACGCATATTTATAACCAATATATCTTACTTTTCCGCGTTTAAGAAATGTAGGTTGTCGGAGGAGTCTTTTTTTTAAAAAATGTCGTACCGGCGGTTTGCAACACGCCAATGTGCATTTTAAGATTAAATAATTCTTATAGGCGTTTTGAAAAACGCCTATCTACATGTTTATATTAAAATAATGCATATAGGCGTTTCCCTGAAACGCCTATATGCATTATTTTACTATAAACATGCACATAGGCGTTTTGGCAAACGCCTATATGCAGTATTATATATATAAAAAATAATGCATATAGGCGTTTCCGCGAAACGCCTATATACATTATAACGCATATCGGCGTTTCCGATAAACGCCTATATGCATTAGAACGCATATAGGCGTTTGGTAAAACGCCTATATGCACCTCCGTTCCCTATAAATAGCACCTCCCTCCTTCAGCGAAATTGCTCATTTTCTCGTTCTCTTCTATATTTTTCTTCGCTTTGTTTTTGTTTCAGTTGCTGTTGCTTTGTTTATTTGGTTTGTTGCTTTGTTTTTTTTGCCTGGTATTGCTTATTTGTTTTTTTATGGTGATATTTGATTTTATAATGTTAACATGATTTTATTGGTTTTCTTTCACATATTGCTTGTTGTTTTGATTTTTATATATTTGGGTATCTTGTTCTATGAATTACTCTTGTTATTTCATATATAATATTCTAAATGTGTATGTAAGTTTGGGATTATCATATTATTCTTTATGTATGAACATTTTTCTTCCTGGTTCTAAACAATCAGGAAGAAAAATGTTTTTTTTTTTTCGGAATACTCATACCGGCGTTTTGTAAAGCGCCGGTATGAAATATTATTTTATATTTCCGCACATAGGCGTTTTACAAAACGCCTATCTGCGGAATTAAAAAAATATTATTTTTTTACCGGAGTTTCGACAGAACGCCAATGTGCATGAGTTCGAAAAAGTTTTGTCATTTCGCACATAGGCGTTTGGGTTAAACGCCGGTATGCGTAAATAAAAAAAATAAATAAAAGTCCGCGTATAGGCGTCTTGATATCAGCCTATATGGGGTAATAATAAAATAATACGCGCCTAGGCGTTTTGCAAAATGCCGGTAAGAGGAAATATTATATTATTTGTTTAACCCTCATACCGGCGTTTCGCCCCTTGCCTAGGCGTTTTACGAAACGCCGAGATGTAGCATTTCGACGGCACATTTTTAGGCGTTTCGCCAAAACGCCGTAGCGCGTTTTCGCCGGAAAATTCCGCCGATCCGAGGCCCTATAAAACGCCGATATGAACCCCGTGTTTTGTAGTGATAGACACTTCAGATTGCTTGGTTTTTAAATAAAATATAGTATTACGTGTTTTGGTGCGAAATAAAAAAAAAGAGTGGGTTTTGCCGAGCAGTCTAATCAGTTATGTGTTAAATCAAAGATCAATTTGAATGCATGGAATTGACAGTGTATAAATCGGAAATGAGTGTAAACGTTAAAAGATGGAAAGTAAAGTTAATGATGAGATTCAAAGTTTATGAGCCCTAGAAAAAGTGTGAGATGAAAAGAAAAAGCTTGTGGGCCTGGAACATATGTAAATTACCATTTTCCAATTACATTTCTCAATTTCTCCAAGTCCATTTGGTTGTCAAAGAAAGTGAGGGAGTGAAAGAAAGGGATGATTTTTATTGGCAATTTACATGTACCTCTAAGTTCACAAACTTTTTCTCTATATCTCACACTCTTTTTGGCTCACAAACTTTAATTTCTCATTATTATCTCTACTTTATATTTTCACCTTTACTTTTTTACAACCAACAGGAAGCCTAACATAAGAAGTTTTGGCAAGTGACAACCAAACATGGTCACTGTTTTTTATACTGGACTAGGATAGTTTAATCTTGCTTACCAGAATTTGTCCTGTCTCTTTCCATCAAATCAATCTTAAAATCTCTATAATTAGACATCTTCGATCTTTTCCTCACATTTAGTCAAATAAACATAGTGCTTATTTGATAAAAAAAACATAGTGCTTATTACTGTGCTTACATCCAACTTTACTTTCCTGTTTCACGGTTAATTAAATAATACGAATCCATTGTGGACTAATTAAGATGCTTGGGACGCTTATCCTCTTTTGTTCATTGTTTGACAGCAAATCCGAATATTTTACCTAATAAAGCAAGTGATATATTTTTGCCTTTTCTCTCTTTTAATTCGACTAGTCATCCAGCAGCTGGAGGGGGGATCCGATTAATTAATTAGTTGAACTAATGGTGGGAACATTATAAAATTCGTATTCGTGAAAGATATTGGTCCACACAAACGCATAGGCTTTTCATTAATTATTTTGAATGAGGTGAAAGATTGATTAACCCATCGGATTCTTACTCGAAAGTTCAGATACTCCCTCCGGTCCTATTTATAAGTCGCCAACCGCCCAAATTGCACATACCAAGGAATGAAGGTTAATGGAAGTTGAGTTATTAAATTGGTCTTATTTTTTTTGTCTTTTCCATTTTTGCCCCTATCACCTTTATTACTATGACCCACTATCTCTTTCATCTTTATAAGTATACATGTGACTTTTTCATCTTCTCTCTCTTCTCATCTTCCAATGTCCATTTTCCAATGCTAAGGGTATATTAGGAAAGTTATAATAAATGAGTTAGTTAATGTTAGTTGGTGACTTATATTAAGGACCAAAATTTAGTGGCGGTTGGCGACTTATAAATAGGACCGGAGGGAGTAGTTGCTTAACAAGTTGTTAATGAAGATAATCAATAGATATAATAATATTATTAACACGCAAATATTTTAATAACTTTTGATTAGCTATGTCTGCATTTCGCAACAAAGTTAGTTGTTCAATATTTATGACTAATTAAATTGGGAAAGGTGGCTGCTAAGCATGAATGATAGTATGATTTAGTGGCAGACATGGGCCCTCCAAGAAACTGTCTTCTGCTTAGCATCTATTCTCAGAATTATCTCAGCAGCTCGCTTTGCTAGAATTTGCCTTATTTTTTGTTAATGGCAGACACAAACATTGGTACTTTATTTCCTACCATACAATCTAATGGATCTATAATCCTCATTATCTTAATCAATGACTAATGAGTAATGAATAATATTAAAATGAGTATCAGAATAATAATTTATAAATCTTTCTTGTAAACTCATTATATTAACTGCTCTCGGTTTAATAAAGTTTGTTTGTTTAAAGCTGTACATCATGCTCTCACCAATTATATATCAAATACTAATTATTAGTCCATCCGATATTAATTATAGAAGACCCCTTTTTACCTTTTTAGATAAATTAATGATACAAAATCACATACTTGAAAGTGTCTATTTTTGTCTTAATTTTCCCTCAAAAATGGTTTATTCTACCTAAAACTAACATATAATCTAATTACATGTGATATAAATTATAATTTAGTAATCTAATTTGCTTCCTTAACTTCCACAAAAAGTCAAGGGTCTCACTATTAGGACAGGAGGTAGTATTTAATTATTAGTAATATATTTATAAATTAAAGGTTAGTTTTTATAATTACGAGCCTGTCTAGTCAAGTAGAGTCTTTTTTTTTGTTCAGGTAATCAAGAGTCAATATGCTAATAAAACCAACACAACATATATTATTTATTTAACATAGAAAATCAAAGATAATATCGACGAAAATATGGGGAAAACATAAAGTATAGAGAAAATGACAATAAATTACATTTAAAAATACTAAACGACATGAAATAAAAAAAATACTAAACAACATGGATATGCACCGTGTTTTTATTGGCAAATTTCTGTGGACATCTAGATCTGAATTATTGTTTTTTTTTCTGAAAATTTTTAGAAAGTGTTGACCTTTTATTTGTCATTGTTTACAAAATTGATCTGAATTTATATCTTTTCTTTTTTTTTCATTTTTCGTCATTCCAATACATCCAATAAAATTGGAACAACAAAAATGTGATGGCACCAACGGTTTTAAGCTTTGTCCGCCAGCAACCAAAGCTCTGGCATTGATGGGGGTAGTTTGTTGGCAATGTAGTGGGAGCATATATTGTGTGTGTATACTAGTATCATATTTTGTCTACTAGGTTACAAATTCGTACTTTTGGTTTACCCTCAAGTTTCGATGAACTATTCTTCACATTTCACTCTGTATTACAAATTTTCTCTTATTAAGTAATAAACCTATCATTGGGTACGTAATTGGAAGTGAGGAAATGAGCTGAAAATAAATGAAAAGTTAAAGGTAATATGGTCATTTACATATATCTCTGGCCCCACAAGTTTTCTCTCTCCATTTCACACTTTTCCTAGGACCCACAAATTTTACTTTCTCATCATTACCTCTTCTTTCCATCTCTTACCCTTTCTATTTCTAATTTTTTACCTTCTTTCTTGCAACCAAATGTCCAAACATACTCTAAACCTTTTAGAGTATGTTTGGACATCTGTTAAGACCGTTTACATGTTTCATATTGTTAGGTATTATTGTTTTTTCAAAACGCTAAAATTTCAACATCCCAACTCCCAATTATGGATTGTTTCCAAGTAAATTTAAGTTTATAACATCCCTGTGACAGGGGCGTGACACACTAAACCTTTACGTTAGTGACATAGCTATATTTCAGAAATTTGATATTTAGAACTCACAACTAGGACTTAAAGTATGTGCGGATCGCCAAATGAGATATAAGCTTTCGGCTTGTGTAAATTTAAGCAACATCGCATGACAGAGAGATTAAATGTAGTCATTTGACTCGTGGCTTTTGCCTTGTAATTTGGTTGAAATGTGTGACGTTTGTGCAGAAGATCATGGTTGTTTATACGTTTAATTACGATTTTACTCTTAAAGTTTAAATCATTGACGCAAACAAGTCGTGAAATATTTGCAAAAGATAAAGATCACAAGAATGCGACTTTTACCTAATATTGATTTTCTTAAGTCCTGAGGATCTCGCTCAATATTTTTGTTATTTAATGTTAAGTTCGTAAGAACTCCATTTTTGTTTTCTCTGGTCCAATTGAGCAACTATAGCAACGAACGAAACGCTGCCATGTATTTTCTGCTTTCCTTGAGTCATGTCTGTGGTGTATGGATTCCTTTTTGTCTTTTAATTTCTCCAAAATAAGTTAGTATATACGAAAATAAATTAGTGTTAATTTTAAAATGTGATATTAGATGAACTTATGTATGTCCAAATTAAACTAATTGCTCTTTTGGATAAACCTAAATAAACTAACTTATTAACTGTTGATACCCTAGTTTAATTTTTTCAACCAGGAGGCATTACGCAAATCATTCTAAACATTGTATGAGTAATGAGTATGATTATAAAACATGAGTTTATAAGAATATCTCACAACAAGCTCAGTCAAAGAACTACTACTTGAAAATTTAAACTGACTCCAAGTCAAATCAGATAGGGTTCAATGAAACTTATGATATGTGTGTTTTGTAAAAAATGAATGAAAATGCATGTGAAATCATTAACTAAAATAAAAAAGAAGTCTGGATTATGGAATTATTAACTAAAATAAAAAAGAAGTCTGGATTATGAGGTTGGTTTGATGAAAGGGGAGAAATACCGAGTAAAAACTTTGGGATGATGTGACAGGAACAGCTCATTTATATGATATGATTTGATAGTGATGTGATTGGAAAAGGAAAGAGGCCAATAATGGATGAATAGACTGTGAGTGGGAAGGCTTGGCGATTAATCTGCAATCTTACTCACAGTTAATTAATTAATAACCTCCGTGATTAAAGGTTTATTTAGGCCTCGGAAGTCATCCTCATACGTATGTGACATGTTAAGCTCATAAACGAAGGGTCAGTTTCATTGGCAGGAAATTTCCTAATGAAATGAAATGGAAAAAAATTGTAATAGACAGAAATGGAATGGAAAATTAAAAGGAGATAATGTATTTGGTTGTCATGGAACAGAAAATGATTTTGATGAAACAAGCTTGTTTAGTTATTTGAAAATAGAGGTAAGGAAATTAAAAAAATAAAGAAAAAGTGATCATATTGCCCTTAATAATTATTTATTAATAAAATTCATAGTTAAACTCGAAAATTAATTTTGAAATATTATAAACATATTTAAATTAATACAAAAATAAAAATATTATAAATTTATATTTAAATTGTAAAATGTAATAATTAATAAAATAAAATTATTTTAAATATTATAAAAATATTTAAATTAGTAAACAAATATGAAAAAACATTATAAATTCATATTTAAATTCGAAAATTAAATCATTACTAAAATAAATTATTTTAAATATTATAAATTTATATTTAAATTCAAAAAGTAAATAATAAATATATTATCAAACTAAAACTTATGGAGAGACTTTTGTGGCTTCCACTAACCGATTGTATACTGAAAATAAATAAATAATGTTTTTGACAATTATAATTTCAATAAGTTAAATTTTTCAATAAAAAAAATAAATTTTTGATAAATAAAAGATTTATTTAATTATTAGTTGAGTAATGATATTAACTAGCTTGAGTATTAACAATTTTCGATCACTTACTAGAGATTTTTTAGAATTTAAAAGATATTTTGTTGTCATTTCGCTCATTTTATTGAATAATTAGACTATTTATAGGTCATATCCCCTACCTCCGATCCCTCCATGTATATAAATGACCTTATTTGTTTTTATACAGACCTCTCATTCTTTACAGTGCAGTACTTCTGGACTTTACATTACATGCTTATTTTTCCTTTAAGTAAAAAAGTTGAACTGAACAAAATTCCCTGCACACCTAATAATGTTCACGGTGTATCATCCTATTGAAAGTTATCTTGTCTGAGGCACCATATGACTCTAAATATAAACATCTTTCCTAATAAAAATTCAAATATTGTCGGTTTGTGTTATGAGAGACCAAAGTCGTCCACGCATATACTCCCTTCAGTCCTTATTATTAGTCAAAAACTATTTTTTTTCACATGTCAATAAAATTGATTAAATGCATTTAATTTATCATAAAATTCAAGTAATTTCCAATACTACCCTCAATAATTATATTTATATCCAAAACTATTAACTATATTTTCTCCTATACTACCCCTATTAAATATGAGTTTATAGGGAAAAATAATTAATGCACGTATATAAGAACGGGTAAGTTAATTAAACCCTTCGTGATAAGAAATGAGCAATGTATTTATTTTGAGACCTAGGAATATCTCTAATTCATACTCACATATAAGAAATGGGCTTTATGTATATTGTTGGCCAAGGTCGTCGTAAAGCATAAGAACAAAAATTGTGTTAATTCATTGAAATACTATTAGATAAAATATGGTGCTTGACGTTTCTTTTCAGTACAATTAATATTCCATACTTTGATTTGGTGCTAATTTTGGGAGTATTTGTTCGAAGATTTCAACTGGGCAGGAAGACATCACCAATCATATAAATATGATACGTTAAAAGCTCTTCGATATATTGTTGAATGGGATGGGACGTAAAGGTTTATGAAAATAAACAAGCATAAGCAGAGAATTTCACATACGAATTAATGTTACACGATGCTGACAAAATTATTCCTTACTAGCCAACACCAATTAACTGAGATTTTTCTGGCCTCTAAACCTTTTCTAATATATGTTTTTCCTTCCGCCCTCCAAGTTTCACTTAACATATCGTTAGACATCTCACAATTATGCATTCCATTATCACACATCTTAAAGAAGAATTTATTAATTCCAATCAGCCTTTACGCTGGATATTATCTTAAGTGATAATTGAAATTTTAGATATGAATACGGATACACAGTTGAAACCTTAAAGTTCATATATAAAAATTATAATATAATTCTCAAGACTTAGCTTATGACTTTAATTTTAAACATGTTTTTAAAATTTAATTAATCATTAATTATATTTTAGTTCTATTTGACACACTCGCACACACATATATGAGAATAGAATTCTATGGCCGTCTGAAAAATTTATCTGTGTAATTTATAAACAAGATGAGAAACATACCCTTTATCACTCTAAAGATAGAACTATACGAGGATATTCATTGAAGCTATGGTGCATTGAAGCAGTGGAAGTTCGGACCTGGAATTGCCTTAAAAATATGTACCATGCTTTTTTGGATGTTCAAGTTGCAAAATTGTCCATATAATTTAGTCTAAGATGCACTTAATATGAAGATTGATTGTACTCATGTTGTTACTAAAAGGTGTTAAAAATGCCCATGATGGAGTTAATTTACACTAATGATATTGAGTTTTTTTAAAGATCTGAAAAATAGAATTGCAAAAATAAATATGAGGTTTTGTCGCGCATCCAGCATTGCGAAGTGTTTTCCAAGTATTCTTACATAATTACCAAAATGGTTCCTTCAGTGCCATGACATTACTTCATACACTTAGTAAAAGATAGTGTGAATTCTATATTTCAATACATATTTTTTAAAATTGCAAGTTCATAAGCAATTTTTAGAGACAAGTAGTAAATAAACAATATATTGAAATATTAGCCAATTTGGCACAATGTTCATTTACATCATCTAAACCTATACATATCCAATGACAAAGTAAGATAGGACTATGAATTTATGGAGAAAAATTTGAATTGCAAGTATTTGTCTAGTTCTTCGTTGTGATCTATAAGCATTTGTCTAAAACTTCAATACTTTGTTTTCGTTTAAATTGATTTTAAATTTAATGTTTTGAAAAAAAATATTTAAATACCAAATTCACTCATCTCGAGTGTTTTCCTATTTAATACGCATAACAACATAAATATTGAGGATCCATTTTGTGCGTATTGTGCTTGTTTGTTTGGTGACAAACTCTATTTGTATAATATTTTACTAATTTCTTTAAGCAATTGCCCCAACCTTTGACATATCCAAATCAATGGTATGTGATTGGGTTTGACTTTGTTCATTAATCTCAGAAATTCAAAGTCGTTCAAATCATAAAAATGAATCTAATTAAATATTATTCTAGAGAAAACGTGACACCATATTTCAAGACTCTGATACCATGTTTTGTTAGAGAAAAGAAAAAACAAAAAAGGAAGAAAGACAAAGCATAGTGAAAAAACAACGAAAGCTTTTACTTTTCCAACTTCAACCAAATTTACAATACCGAGGCTACATAAATAGTCCCTCCGGTTTAATATAAGAATTTAAAATTTGAATGATTTTGATCCTAATATAAGAGTTCATCTCAAACTCTCTTATCATTTAATGTGTTTTTTCCTACTTTGCTTCTAAGTCTCTTTCATATTTATTAATTCTTGTGTGTTTCTCCCTCTTAAAAACATTATAATAAATATGGGCAATATTGGAAAAGAATCATTAACTCAAGACATTCAACTAACATTCACATGTTTTCTTAAGAAGTATTTTTTTTTGCGGTTGACTCTTATATTAGCGACCGGGGGGAGCATATGCTAAAAAAGAAAGGTAAAATAACAAACATGTATAAAATCTTATATAATTGTTTAAGAAAATAATAAACACTCCTAATTGACTTACATAAAATTCAAATTATTCAAAGAATAAGAAAAAAGGAAATTATTTTTGAATTAGTCATCAACACACTTGTCCTCCTCTTCCCACACAAGAAAGAAATAGTGATGATGAGTAACATCACTTACAAATATAATTATTTAACTCCAAATTTCATTCAAATACCCATCATGCATTGTTCATCCTTTCGGAGTATTTGTATGGCTCTTATCTATTTACCACCCAAAATTCATGTACAAATAAGGGAACTTGATATGAAATATATGAAATTAAAGAGTTTTTCATCATAACAAACAAGATTAACTTTCCTTATATTCTACAGTTACATTATATTTCACGTTTGTACTTTAGGACCTATTAATTTTTACAATATTAATATATTTTTCTAGAAGCTAAATGCATTTGTCGTTTTATCTACTCAATAAAATAGCACGCTCATATATACGACGAGTACCCGATTTCTGATTAACGTTACGTCTTCGTACCTAAAATGGCATCCACTATAGCTTAAAATGGGAAAAAGTATAGTAATATTGTATAAAAAAGAGTATTAAGAACAAAAAATAAACAGAGTATAGATTGTTTTTGTTATATAAAAAAATGAGGAATAGTGTGGGGCATAATCTCCTCCTCGCCTGGACTAGACTAGCTTGCTTTTGAGAATTATAAATCATTTCTTTAAAATATCAAAGAAAGGAAGTCTTGTCAACCACCCACAATACGGAGACATTGCCGTTTACCACCGCGCCACCAATCTTCCAATTCTTCCCTCTTTATTTCCGGTGATCCTTCCCCTTTTTCTTCTCTTCTCTTTCCTTTGGTGCAATCACTATCGCAGCTTCCTCAACAAAAACATCATAAATCATTGACTTGTTCATTCCTTCACAAATCTCTCAAACAATCATCCTCTTCTCTCTCTATATATGAATCTACACGTGAGTGAGCTCCTGATCCAGTGGGTTAAACACTATCAAATCTCTTCTCAGTGTTAGGGTTTATAAGTGTTGGTGCCTTAGCTTGTTTGTAGGTAACGTAGGGTTTTCTTTTCTGGCCTTTGTCTTGTGTGGTCCAAAAAAAAAAAAAACAGTAGGTTAATTAGTGGGATTGATTAGGTGGGTATTATTAGAATATTTGGATGGAGGAATATAATAATAACAACAACCTGAGTGAAAACAATGGAGGGAGGGCTAATTTCTTGTACTCTTCCGCTGCTATTGGTTATGGAAGAAGTGGTAGCACTAGTGGTGGTGGTTCTAGCGTTGCTCACAATCATTTACCTATCAACAATACTTTCCATCTCCACTCTTCTGCTTCTGATTGCTTCCCTCAATCTGATCATCATCAGCCTCATCCCGCTGTTAAAACTGAGGCCAATACCTCACATCATGCTCAGATTTTTCAGTACCCTCTCCTCAGAGGAAATCTTCACATGATTCACCCTCAAGCTGGAGGAGGAGGAGGTGGTAGTTCAGATAGTCCCAACGAGGTAGATGATATCAAGGCTAAGATCATAGCTCATCCCCAGTATTCCAATCTCCTTCAAGCTTACATGGACTGTCAAAAGGTCCTTAATATTTCTTTGCCACTTCCAATTTTGGCTGTTTTTTGTTTTTGTAGCTCTATAAAGATTTGTGTGTTTTTTCTTTTTCAGGTGGGAGCTCCTCCGGAAGTGGTGGCGCGTTTTGCTGCTGCTCGGCAGGAGTTTGAGGCACGGCAGCGATCTTCATCTTCTTCAAGGGAAAATTCCAAGGATCCTGAACTCGACCAATTCATGGTAATTATTTGATTGGTTTTTAACTACTGATTTGGGTTTTATGTGACGTGATGCTGAGGATTTGTATTGATTACTTGTTTTTGTTGTGAATGACCAATCAGGAAGCTTATTATGATATGCTTGTGAAGTATAGAGAGGAATTGACAAGGCCTATCCAAGAAGCTATGGATTTCATGCGCAGGGTTGAAACTCAACTCAATATGCTTTGCAATGGATCCGTCCGTATCTTCCCTGGTACTTTCATCTTCTCTCCTTTCCTACACTCTTGAATAATCTTCCAACCTTCAAATCATGTTCCTTTCATGAAGTTATTAAGAATACTTCGCAAACTTATGGTTTGGGTTTTCTCAGTTTTGAAAATTGTGAACTTGAATAGTGCTGCGTTCTCAGGTAAGAAACTCTGACCCAGAAAGAGAGATGAAGTTTATTATTAAGCACATAACCCAATCTTGCCTTTATATCTGTGATCTTTCAGAATATATTTATAAGAACTTCTGTTTTCCTTTGTTTTTTTTATTGATTACTCGTATCAAATATCCTGCGATTGTCATCGGACCTTTTTTTAATCTTCTTCCTTGTTTGTTATGGACAATTTCTTTTTCGGAGTGAAATCTTTACAATCTCAAACGCTTCCCTATTCATGTCTCTCCTAGATTTGTGAGTTCTGACAAAATCGTTTTCCTAGGGTTTCTATGCCAATTTAACACATTCTTTTTCTTTTCACTAATGTATTTTTGCAATTGAGTTTTGTTGTTTACCGACTTATTGGGTTTTGTGGTATGACATTCCCATTAACGCACATACACACTTCATCATCATTATAGTTGTCAGTTTCTGGCCCTCGATCTCCTCTCTATAGTCTAAACCCCTTGCATTTAATTTCTAAATAATAGCAAAATATATTTATCGCTAATTTTTTAATTGAAATTATAATTGGCGATCACATTGGATGCTATTCCAATCACCCGGCCTTGTCAGTTGAGCGATAAATTTAGCCCCTTTTACTCTCTGCGACTTTGTTTCTTTCCACGAAATTCACGATTTATCGTGATCAATATTAACAAATATAATACCGATGACATTAGTATATATAATACGGTGATAGGCGGTTGTAACAAAAAAAAAAGTACGGTGATAGGCGGTACTTCTTAGTTAGGGGGAGGTAACAAGTATTAGTGTGGATTTATTTTCCTTTTCAAATTTACTTTGAAGAGTTAAGGTTTACCTCAAGAGTCACATAGTATTATATATTATTTAATTTAAAAAATATACATAACACATGTATTTTTTTTCAAAAAATATATAGTATTGGTTGACCTTAAAATGCGTCTATATTTTACCCTAAACCCTACATTAAAATTAGATGAGAGAGATGTCCTCACTCTTAATGCATTTTTCTCTGTTATTAACTAATGATTGTTCCGTAATAATTAAATCACATTTATTCTAATTACGAATCATTTATTAATGATGTTGAACGTAAGGGTAAGCAAAGATCGATAGATCCCCAATGATGGGACATTGTAAGAATTGATACTATTTGTATCTGTTTGATATTTTGTGAGGGTAAGCAAAGATCGATAGATCCCCAATTACGAATCATTTTATTCGTAATGAATAAATTCTACTGATTATTACATAGACTAGTTCATTGCTTGTTAAACTTAATTATGTGGAAATTATGAGCAATATAACTATGCAGATGATAAGTGTGAAGGGGTTGGTTCGTCTGAAGAGGATCAAGACAATAGTGGTGGAGAGACAGAATTACCAGAGATTGATCCCAGAGCTGAAGATCGTGAGCTTAAGAACCACTTACTGAGGAAGTACAGCGGTTACTTGAGCAGCCTCAAACAAGAACTTTCCAAGAAAAAGAAGAAAGGAAAACTTCCCAAAGATGCCAGGCAAAAGCTCCTCAGCTGGTGGGAATTACACTACAAATGGCCATATCCTTCGGTATGTATAGTAAAATTAAAACGCAACTACTACCTATCTCTCACGTCTTAAATATCAGAGTTAGTTTGTACTTAAGTAATTTTACTCCTAAATATAAGACATTTTTTTGGGTCAAAAAATACAAGGCATTTTCATTTATCTTTTAGATTCACTAGTTTTTAGTCTAATAATAAACATATGTATTTCAGAGAGATCACGTTATATATGATATACTTAAGTAATTTATGTCGTTTTTTATAAACCCCTCAAGTTGGTTAATTAGCCTTTACATTAAGGACAACGTACTGCTTGTTTGTTAGACACTTGGTTTGATGGATGAATGACACAGCTATATGTATGTATACATGTATATATAGGAGTCAGAGAAGGTGGCATTGGCTGAGTCAACAGGATTGGACCAGAAGCAAATAAATAACTGGTTCATAAATCAAAGGAAGAGGCATTGGAAGCCATCTGAAGACATGCAATTCATGGTGATGGATGGGCTTCATCCACAGAACGCATCTCTCTACATAGATGGTCATTACATGCCCGATGGTCATTACCGTCTAGGCCCTTGATGATGATGTTCCTGATCAATCCAACACCTTCACGTAATTGTTGCTTTATATAATATTATTATTTGAACGCAGGCATGGTCAAGACCTGAACAAGAAAGAGCTACAATTTCCAAACAAGCAAGCCTAACGCAATTAAAGAAAAGACTGTTCAGAGTAATGGTGTAAGAGCTGGTATTTTTATATATTATTATATTTCCGCAGCTGGCATTTTACTTAAGGAGCTTCGATTGGGTAGCAATAATTGTATGAGATGTTGCTAAATATTTTGATGTTTATGAGAAGGATGTGTCACCGTTAATGTACTCTTATGTTTAATATCGTTTTGTCACTTGAGTCTATAGTGTGTAGTTTTGTTGTGAGTGATTAGTGGAAGCACACAAGGAAGAAAGAAACTATTTGCTAAGTGAAGCTTTTGTACCCCATTAAACTGCCAGTCAGTCAAGGGAACTAGCTACTAGCTAGGTTTTTAAGTGTACATAATAATGAACCTTGTGGTGATTTAATGTTTCTAGCTAATTATTCCTTCTTTTGATTTACTACATATTTGTATGAGCATGAATTGACATTTCAGCCAGGCGATATAATAAAATTACAAACCTCACTCTCGGGTGCTCTATTGGACACATCATCAACTCATTCGCAGCGAGATCGTAGTTTTCATAAACTAATTGTTCATACTTTGATGCATGCTTTTTTTTGGCAAGTACTTGGAAAAAATTTGGATCAAAATAGGCAGTAGTACTTATTGGTGTTAATTTATTCTCAAGCTAGTCAACACGTGAACGAAGGTAAATTTGAATATATGATCGAGGGACGTTATTTTTTATTTTTTTTTTGACCTTTGAGGGACGTTATTTCGTAGTACCTTATCATGGGAGAATTTTGGTTTCCCCCTTTACATGGGCTTGACATTATTGTACTAATATGTAGAATGATTTTTGCAATAAAAATATTTTGGTATAAATACGAAGGATGGCACACGCATAGATAATCATATTTCTACGTGGCTCAACCTCTCAAGAGTCTTTTGTATTGGATAATTTTTGTTAATTCTATGAAAAAATAATATTTTAGCTGAGGCTCATCATTTTACCCATGACATACAAAAAGTTTAAAATTCTTTGGATTTTATAATACTACCTCCGGTCCTAAATATAGGACCTAATTGACCTTTTTTGGAGAGATTAAGGTTGCGAAATATGTTATTAAATGATGACATATTTGGTAGATTTTTAGACTATCCATTAGTTTATAGGTAAAATAAACTAGTTTAAGGGAAAAAATTAGGTAAATCAATTTATAATTAACTTATTTTGTTTTTTTAAGGATTTTTTAGAAAAAGTCAATTAGGTCTTATATTTAGGAGGGAGTAATAAATTACATATAATGGTTACTACTACTCACTACCGTGCTCATATGTGTATATATCTATATTAGTCATTATTGATCACCATGTATAAATTATTTAAGAGCCACTCAATTTTGAAGATTAATAAGTTGTATTAGTCTCTTCAAAATAGTGAACAAGTAATACTGCATAAATTAGAAATAACAATATGAAAACGGTAAGCTAGGCTTTTTGCGCAAGAAAGTGCAGTGAAAATTTGTCAACCCTGGTTATATGGATTTAGTTGCTCCATAGCTTCTAATGCTTTATCATGAATAGATCCATCATTTCATTAAGTTAGGTTTTTTTCCCACAACAAAAAATCAAGCTGTAAGTTATAAAATCCATTAACGCAAATCAAGTTCACATTTATAAATAGGTCACACACACACATATTTAGGATTGGAGGAAGTGAGTATTTAGGATTGGATGAGAAAAAAATTGAGGAGAGAACATGAGGAAAAACTCCAAAAAAAAATATTTTTGATAACTAGTTGCGTATGTTTCCATTCCTAATATTCCATCTCCTTATTTTCTTCTCACTCCACCTTATAAAATCCAAACATTGCCTTCATTAGTCTATTTGCCTGCCGCCTTGATTTTTAGAACTGCGTAGTTTTTTATCCTGTAGAATGCTTTGCCAATATTAATATTTAACTATTGTACTTGTTTATATGTGTGTATTCCATAAATTTCTCATCAATGATGTACTATATAAACCATTTTGCTGTGCCACTAAGCTTGCCACGCTCTCCGATACTAACCAATAATGTCTCTCTGTTCAATCTTGTATGTTATGAGGATGAATACTAAAACTAGACCGAACAGGTTAAGTCGGACCAAGTAGCAGTCTGACTTAACCAATTTTATAAAAAAACTAACCTGTGGCTCCTATAAGCTTGTAGCCATTTAACCATTTGGGGATAAAATTTCACTTGATATGTATTTCAATGAACACTGTAAATATTTTAGCCACAATAACTAACTAGATGGTCTTGATATCAAAAACTAATTAGATTGTCCGGTTTTATATCAAAAGTCCTGAGTTGGTTTAATTTGCTTCACTTTTAGTATTTTTAGACTCAAGAAAACGATATACAACTTTGCCAAAACCGAATTTTAGGGGCAAGCAAGTTGGAAGGAAGTTTCCTCTGCCTTTTATTACTATTCAGTTATAAACAAGTTCCCTCTGCTTTTAATACGGAAAATTAAGGTAATGACATAGTACATGCTTCAAGCTAAGGTTGAAGAATAATCACAACCAACATGGTTTTATACAGGATTTCAACACAATAATTTTCATAAACTCAAGGCGTCTGGTTGGTTGTGATTGTTTTTCATCTGAGATATGTGTGACGTTTTCTTAAAAGTTTTTATTCACTGGATACTAAATATAGAAGTTAGATAACAAGTTATTGGTGTTAAAAATTAGTTTAACCTGGTTATTCATACTAAGCTATTATTTCTCTGAAGTAGCTCATGTAATCATTTGCTGAAATCCCATTTTAGTATGTGTAACTCCAACTAGTAGGCTTTTTTTAAAAAAGAAAACGTGAAAAATAATAATTATAGGCCTATTAGAATGAACATAATTAGCTCAGATCCCATACAATTTCCAAATCAAAATAAAGTATCAAGGGACTTGAATCTAATTAATAATGTATAAATCTAAATTACTATTTCAACCACTCCTCTCTCCTCTCCTCAACGACCCTTTTTATACGAACATTTCCCAAGTCATCCCCATATTTCTTTCATTTTATTTTTTCGTCAATTTTTTTATTTTTCTGTATGAGTTTGCTGTAAGGTGACGATGATGTGGTGGGGGCTCGTTCACCGAGTACGAGGTGAGACTCACCGTGAGGAGGATGAAGGATTGCAATCTGCTACGGAAGAGTGCAGAGAAGTGGAGCAATGAAACTAGATGGGCCGTCAAAATCAATTGGACAAGTCCGTTGGGCTCGTTGTGGCGTGCATCGCTCAGAACGTTTACGTGGGAGGGGGCCCACTTTGACTTCAGTAAGGAAACACTTTATGCGCAAAAAACAGGAAACTATCCTTCTTTTTTGTGGTCAAACAATTCTAAGGCCTTGTGCAACTTCCTGCAGGGGAACAATCCATCGACCTTGTTCCTTGGGCCTCTAAGCTCTAACTTAAGAGTGAAGAAAATTCCATGATATATTTTTACTCAAAAATGAAAAAAATAAAATAAAGGAGTTTTCCTCTTGTAGAGTAATCATTGATTGATGATTTTACTAATACACTATGGTATTTATTATGTTTTTAAATTAGTATTTCATTTATAAAAATGGTAGCTTTTTCTAGGCCTGGAGTTATAAAATACTCTGTCCTTACATTTACATCGATAATTTTAAATCGATAATTTTGTTTACAAATTTACTTTTACTCAGTCCTTACATTTACATTTCATTTCCACCTCTCTTCTTGTTATTTTTGTTTCCAACCATCATAAAATAAGTATACATTTTTTTAAAAAATAATCATAATATAATTTTATATTTATGAAAGAAAATAGCAAGGATAAGAGTATTATATTAATCAATTTCAGGTCACGCAATTGATGACTATAGTTTTAGAAATTCAAAGTGAATTCAATCCAAGAAAATAAACAGAAATAAATAATAAAGATAAACGTGTTGGGATTGAACACGACATCCCTTCAAAACTCTGTATAATGAATGAGAAGGCCTGATATGCATGTCACCGAGTAAATGAAGTAGTTGGACCACGCTAGATTCACATGTTGAGCCCTCCTGCATTTAAATATGAGAATTTAATCAGGTCAAAAAGAAACTTAAAACGAGAATTTAAAGAAGAGATGGGAGCCATTACATAACATATGCCTCTTCACTTTATCATCTATGATGTTTTATGTATATGGTGGTGATTGCCACTTTGGCTGCTGTAACTTTTGTATTCCATTAATTAAGTTCCTGAACTTTACTTTCTAGACTTTTTATATGTTTGGAAATTATATATGCTCCAGTGATGAGGAACACGTATTTTTATGATGAGGAACACGTATTTTTATGAGGCTTAATTCCCCTGTTGTCATCAATTTGGGCTTATGGGAATAGTAGCGCTTTTTTAGATGAAATGATTGAAAGAAAACATAGTGGAGAGATAAGAAGTAGAGGGATAAGATGTCATATGGGATTATTTAATTTTTTTTTATGGGAGCTCAACCAATGAAATGAGTAAGTAATTGATCAAATGACGGCCCTTCTAATTAAATCATTTTTCATTAAAATATCGCATAAATAGCTAACTGTTATTGTTTTTCGTAGAAGGGGGCTTAATAACCAACGAAATGACTAATGAGTAACTAGCTAATTGATCAAATATGGCCCTTTCTAATTAAATCATTTCACACTAGTATTACATATTCATAGCTAACTGTTATTGTCTTTAATAGATATAGAAGGGGTTTTAGTTGTTTTAACATTATATCTCGAATTTAATTAATTTCATATGAATGCATGAAGTCCTTTAGGAGAAAATCCCCGGTTGGAACCAAAGAATATTGAATCTTACCGCTGTATAAGAAATAAATTAGATGTTTAAATATTTAATTACAAATATATATAATTTGACAAAGAGCATCTTTAATTATTTTATTTTTGTTTTTCTCAAGAGTTTTTATTCAACAGGAGAGAAAACGTTTTAAATGGTCGAGAATAGGTTGTGAAAATATTTTTGCATCATTCTCAATTAAGAAAATCCTCACAGACAGATTGAATTATATCTATGGCGCGTCTTGACGATGTGAAATGGCAAAAAAAATGTGACAACGTGAGTGCAGAATTTTTATTTCTTTAAGGGACAATACAACGACGACTTTTTTTTACCAGAAGTCAGTGCACCGACTTAAAACTACAGGATCGCTAACGGGATCACATTGTATCCTTGGCTAAGAAACATGAGGGTGACAAGAATTCTAGCATTTTAAAGCAAATACTGTGTTCTAATATATTCATACCTTTTGCTTTTCATTGTACCATATTATAATTATTGTCTTCTGCTTTGCAATATGTGGGAGTGCTCAAACGTGGAAAGGCTACCTAATTCTTGTTGTCATGGAGCATGCAATTCTCTCAAATGATCGATTTGGTGTGACTCATCATCCAATAGAAAAATATAACTCAAACCCAATCACTATTTATTAATTATCTATATAACACAAATGGTCCTCTCCTTTTCTCAACTCTCATTGGCTCTGGACCACCGGCTTCCTCGAACTACTGGTGCCGATTGCTACTTCGACATGACAATAACCATGATCTCAAAAATTGACCCAATTTAAAAAGGACAAGAGACATGATATGTAAAATTGATTAATCCAGCAATATAGCTTATTGGATATATATTGCAATGATGGAAGATGATCACATTTTGATGCTATCGGTCATGGATTTTCCAATGTAACCCACTTTCATTTTTTTCTTCCTCTCCTTTTATTAATTATTAATTTATCTATAGTTGTCCCGTACCGCATTTGATTAAATTTGACTATTGTTTAACTTAATTAAAGGTGATTTTTCTAATATATTTTTTTGAGTTTTAATTTGATCTCTTAAATTTATTTTCATCTAACCTACGGTTTGATAGATGAACAGTTAAAATTGTGATGGCCAGACATTATATTAACTCTGGCTTTTTTTTAATTGATTTGATGTCTGAACAATGATATATTTTTATCCATTCGACTAAGGATAAATGTAAATTCACTTTACACCAAGCATCAAGAGACATGTATGTCCATGGAACAGTGCAGCGACTAAATCTAGATCTCATAGGAGTAATTCTTTATTTTTAATATATACCTGTCTTTTAAACTCCTTTTTTCTTTCGATTTTTTTGTGTGATCACTCAATGATGAGATGACAGCGCATTTTGATCCTCGTTTTTGTAATTGAAAGAAATAAGATTTGATTACATAATGAACAAGATAAAAGCGTGCTTCACGAACCGAACCATATTAATTAATAATGTAATCAATGAACATGTGTGTCGTGCACTTTTGAAGTCATCTGCAATAGTTGGGACCCATCCACGCACAACACAAGCCATGAGAATTGTGACAACACACACTAGGAAGTGATTTATGGAAACAAGTGGGAACAAGATAAGATGAATGCCAATGAAACCTATTATTGGATCACATTATATTATTGGAAGTTGATTGCCAGTATTAGATCTACTTGATTAGGTACCAAGCCAAATTCGGTCTAATTCAATATCAAACGTACTTACTTCCTTCGAGTCAAATTATGTTGTAAAAAGTTTCAAAAGACTATTCAGACTAAATATATGATAAATACTCCCTCTGGTCCTATTTATAAGTCGTCAACCGCCCAAATTGTACATACCAAGGAATATAGGTTAATGGGAGTTGCATCATTAAATTGGTCTTATTTTTTTGTCTTTTCGATTTTTGCCCATCTCACCTTTATTAATATGGTCCACTACCTTTTTCATCTTTATGAGTATACATGCGTTTTTTCATTTTCTCTCTCTTCTCATCTTCCAATGTTCATTTTCCAATTATAAGGGTATATTAGGAAAATTTTAATAAATGAGTTAGTTAATGTTAGTTGGTGACTTATATTAAGGACCAAAATCTAGAGGCAGTTGGCGACTTATAAATAGGACCGGAGGGAGTAGATATCAAATCCACCCAAACAAAACATGTTCGTTTTTTTTAAAAAAAAAACATGTTCGCTTTTATATAGGGTAAATGCGCAATTTTATTAAAGACTTTTACCAAAGGAGCATTGGGCACAAAAAAATGTTTCTTATAATAAACTTACCAATAAATCAACCAATTAAAATGGAGGCAAATTCGCCAATACTGTTAAATCCAAGTTGGGCATGGTGTGTAAGTGGAGAAAACTATTGAGTTTATTTGTTATAGGAAAGTACCCTGTAAGATAAAATGAAAGTTTTACCACATTTCTATACGACTAAAAGTATTATATGATGGTTTATATAAAAAAAAGTATTATATGATGGTAAATATTGGGTTGCGAAGGAACAACATGAACATAAAATGAGGTTGCTGATCGAAATGGGGATGTTGAGATGAATGTGTGGTTATAAAAAAGACAATATTCAGAATGATCATATACGAGAACAGGTTGGAGTGACTTCTATTATTGAAAAAATGGTAGAAAATTGTTTGAGTTGGTTTGGACATTTCCAAAGAAGGCCAATAGATGTGCCAGTGAGAAGGTTGAACCAAACAACTTAGATTTCAATTAAAAGAGAAAAAGGAGACAAAGGCAAACACTCAGTAAACTCATATATATAACGAAATAAATCGATGAATATGTCCAAAGAGTTGGTGAATTATAGAGCACAATGACGTCAAATGATCAATGTAGCCGACCTCACATAGCAAGACAATGTTTTGTTGTTGTTGTATCTATAATGTTGGGTTTTGATGGTTAATATCCAAAACTTCGATGGTTTTGGAAAAACGATACACATTTTAACTGCTAATCAGTAATTTTACACTAAGAGACACTTTTTTGTGTCTAATGGTGTTTTGGTAAAAGTCTTTTAATAAAATCGCACATTTATCCTTTTTTACAATTCAATTAATCCTGATTACCATTTTTAATGGAAGACAACATTAGAAAACTGTATTGTTCTACCTTCTGAAAATGTTAAGTATCACCCCTTCATACCATTTTGGGAGAATTAATGTTGGGATTGCAACAATAGTATCGATCGATTTAACTAGTCTGTAATTTGGAACTTACCATGGTTTTAACCCATAAGCATGGTTTCAATAGTAAATTGATTATTAAATACTTTTACCAAAATTAAAAAAAAAATTAACCCTCAAAATTATAGGTTTGAATGAACCACCCAAACAATTTTTTTTTCATTACAACCTACTTTGATAAAAAACCACGATTTGGGGTGAAAAGCCATAGCTTTCTATGAACTATTTTTTTTTTATTTTTTTCAGAAGCTATTTTACTAAATATATTTTCTAAAATCACCTCTATTACTTGTTCTTTTAAATAACTATTCTCCACCTTGTTAACCCAAACACAAGGGACATATTTTGATGAGACATGGGTCCGTGTATGTGAGTCTTTTTGCAAGAGAAAAGGAATTCGTTGGTGGCAATTAATTCCACTCGGCCAAAAAAAAAGCCTTTGACTGTTGGTAGTGCCACTATTCTGGATTTTCCATCTGAAGAGTGAAGACCACCAAATAAAAAATTAAAGTCAAACGTTTTTACCATTCCTCTGCTCTTACTCCTTCCAATATCCAATAGACAGAGAAAAGGTAAAATACATTATTAATAAGTACTACTATTACATCAATTTTTTTGGATAAACAAGTACTATAACATCATGGAAACTACTGTTTATTAACATTATAAATTTATATAGCAAACAAAAAAATGATTAAAAAACGCATATATGAAGTACTAGTATAAAAAAAGCTGAAAACTTTGGGAGGAAGCAATCTTGGGACAAATTTTCGCCGAAAGTTCATACACGATTTGGATGAGGCGGATATTACCCACAATTTCATCAGATGATAAAGCATCCTTGCGAATGATAAATGAATTGAACGGAAAGAGAAAAGGACAGAGACAAAACGTGAACTCTTAATCAATTACCCTATTATTATTCATAATCAGCGTGCCTGATAAATATATATCTTACATATTAGAGAGAGAAAACAATAAAAAGATAAGCGATCTGATGCGCGCCTTTGATTCGGATATATACTTTGCTTGAAATATCTACCCTTAATTTCTGAGTGTCTTACATCACTAACTTATAATCACTTCGAATTAATTTGAACAGCCTAGCTAAATACTCCATAACAAAATTAAGAACAAGCTGCGGATGAGTGTGTGAATGGGTAGTTGCTTTTGTACAAGTGACTATGGGCCTTTGATCCCATGAGAAAGGCGGTGGTGGCCGGAGATCCATTGGCTGCGGCGGCGCTGCCACCTCCGCTGCAGATTCTCTCACAAGAAGGGCATATAGTAAGGGTGGCTGCCGGAAGTTGCATATACAAGGGACCCTGCTGCGACGTCGTTTTGATGGATCTGAGTTCTTGTAATTCCTTTTGTAATCTTTTGTTCTCTTCCGTTAGCGTTTCACAGCACTTTTTAAGCAACTCACAGTCAACTTCCGTTTGTTTCAGTTTTGTCCTGTATATATGTATGTATGTATTTCAAGAATCAATTATGCTGATCATTTCATCACTACTCCATGTAACATGGACGACGTGAAGAATTAAGATGATAAAATTGCGATACTATGAAATTAGTTACGTACGTACCTAGCTCTCCTGTTTTGAAACCAAACTTCTACTTGTCTCGCACGCAGATTTAACTTCCTCGCCAATTCTTGCTTTTGCTTCTGAGAATTATTGTGATCACAAAAGGATTAAACCAAAAACCAAGAACCAATGATTAAGGAGAAAACTTAAACAAACACAAGCTTATATATGTATACAAAAAATATGTATTTATATATATCCAGCCATCTCGCTCTCAAAATTGTCTGGGCCCTCCTCACCTCTCAAGCGTTTTAAAACCCTGAGGGGTGAGAGGCCCAAAGGAATAATTTCAAGAGCCAGGCCTGAGATCTTACAATATATCAATATATGAGGGATGTGAAGCCATACGGGATTGAGAGTGGAGTGCTCTTTAAAGCTGTCCTCTAAAACAGCGGATTGGTCTTTGGTCAGCCTTAGTTTCTTCCTTGGATTACCATCCTCATCTATGTCGAGGCCTACATGCTTGGAAGGATTATTAACTTTATTATTATCAACTTCCAAATCAAGGTCGTCTCCCAAAAAGTCCTTATTATTATTCTCCCTCTTGACGCTGGAGGAGTTGGAGAAGGAAGAGGCGGCGCTGTGAGAATGGGATGAGGCTATTGCATGTAAGTTATGAACAGATTCAGTCTTTGTAGGAAGAAGAAGCTTTTGATTATTCTCCTCTTTATCATCATCATCATCATCATCATCATCTGGCGGTGGCCCTAACGTGAGAGAAGGGTATAGTACCTTCTGGTCACATTTGTACGGATAATCATGTTTCTTCATGTGTGGGGTTTCTGTGCAGGAATTCTCTGACTGCTGTTGATGAAGGCCAAGGCCAAGGCCAAGGCCAAGGCCAAGTCTTTTGTTAGACATATCGGCAAGACCCATTTTTGTTTCTGAAGCAGATGAAAATGTTGGAGGAGGTTGTAGATATATATGAAGGAGAGGGAAGTGGGGAGGTGAATATTAAAAAGGGATGAGAGTGTGAAGAGGGGGTGTATAAGGGAGAGACTTTTTTTGGAGGAGGAGTGAATATTTAATTATAATGGAGAGGAATAATAGAAGTATATAACAAGGGAGGGATATGGTTTCTGGAATGATGTAAATGGGAAATGCAATAATTCCAAGGCGTCTTTTTGGGCACAAAGGTTGACCAATAAAAGGAAGAGTGTGGGTAGAGAGAAAAAGGGGTGGCAAGTTCAAACAAAATATGCAATGAATGATGAGGTATACAATGTAGATGGTTTACGTGGAATCACGTGGAAAGTGGGTGGCACATTAGATATCGCATATTACATAGAAGAAGTATTATTTCTGGCTCTTTTAATCTTTTTCTCCTTTTTTTCACTTTTTCCTCTTCAGCTTCCCACCTTTTTTTCTTATTTTTTAATTATTTTTTTACCTCATCGACTTTATTCTGCATATCAGTAGCAGTAGCGAATAAGGCGCATTTCTCATGTTTATACTTGTTGGATACTATACGATTCTGTGTGTTCACATTCATCGAGAATCTTGCTATTGCATTTGCAACTGTCTTTTTGAATCATGTACCTTCTTTGTACGGTCTTAGCCTGGTGATCGAATCACTCGTGCTTGTTATGTTAGTGATTGTTTGGCATCCATAAACGTCATTGAACACTCTAAGTACTTGTTTGTATTAATAATATTCAAAGAAGCATATTCGAGTGGAGATTAAATTCATTTCACATACTTGTCTTATAAAACGCGAATAAGAGAAATCAGCTTCTATAGTCAATAAGCACTTATAGTTTGGCTAATATAGCTCTAAAATATTTCCATATCTCACATATATCATCAATCTTTTCTCTTTATTCCCCTAAAAGTACTATCTCATCGGCAAAAAACACGCACATAGGAATCTTTTTGCAAAAAAAACTCAATTTCAAACATGTGAGTTCTACTTTTGTAGGCGATTAAATGTTGTTCTTGCTTCCTAAAAACAAGTATAAACAATCTTAAGGTTGTATACTAATGAAAAATCTATAATAGTTTGTTTTTCATCGTTCAACTCCCCCAACTCGAAACCACTGCGGGCCCTTATGTGTGAACCAACATCCTTAATTTTTTAATGCATTCATAACAAATTATTTATTTTAACTTTTTAAAAGTTAGTGAAAACATATTTCAAATATATTTTATTTAATAATATAATTTAGGGTTTTACTAGAATAAAGTGTAATTTGAACAATATTTTTTAGAATCTCTTTAACGGTATTAATGGATTGGACAAAACAATATGTTTTCAAAATAGATGAGAGTTCAGTGTAATATAAACGCAAAACAGAGGGGAGATCAGTACTCTAACATAATACAGCTCATAAGAGCTACTAAACTAATTTTAAAAAAATTGATTAATTATAACAAGACGTGATCCAATATTTAAATATCTTTTGTGCAACAAATAACTTGTTATATAGATAAAAAAGATTATTACACTTTTTAATAAAATATTAATTGGGATAGTTTGTTTACACAATAAACAATAGACAATACATACTGAGATTTTATATTTAATAACAAATAAGCTCTTTACATTTAAAAGGAAGGAAATAATATGATCGTTTATATATTATGTTCCATCCTACATTTCTTACCAAACCAATATGTGATTATATTGAAATCCATCTATTTTAATAATTTATCTAAATCACACTATGGAATAATTAATCTTTTTTAAAAGTAAAATATACTCATCTCCCTTCTATTTTGCCTCATCAATTACATAGACTTCCCATCTATTTTGAAAAAATACACTTTAGTGCAATCCTTTAATTTGACACCACTAGGAATATTCTAAAATGAAATTATCAACTTTAATTCATACTTAATTTACTATTTTTATATACATAATTTACTATTTTACCCTTTAGCCCAAAAAGTCCCTAAATTATACTAGTAATATTAAAATTTAATTACAAAATTTAATTTTTTTCATTTGATAAATGTTCCCTTCGCTAAATGTATTTATAATTTGTAGCAAAAATTATATTTCAAATTGGGGAAAAAGCCAAAAACTATCTATTTTAGAATTTTTATTAGTATTATATAAAAAAGAATCTTTAATTAGTATCCAAAAAGTAATTTGGAATTATAAATTTAAATTAATTATATTATATAATCTGAAAATTTTTAGGGAAAATTAATTTGAGGTCCCCCATAAGGGACTTAATACTAGAAAAGTCCCAAAAGTTGAAAATATTAATGTAGGGTCCCAAGGGACCTCACTTTAATATACTTGAAAAGTGAAAAGACAGTTTTGCCTCTGCTCCTTCTTCTTCCCCACTCCTCCTCCCCTCCCCCGCCGCCGCATCCCCGCCCCCCCGCCGCCCCCCACCGCATCCCCTGGCCACACCCCCGGCGGCGGCGGCGGGGATGCAGCTGCTGCGGCGGTGGCGGCGAGGGAGGGGAGGAGGAGTGGGGAAGAAGAAGGAGCAGGGGCAAAACTGTCTTTTCACTTTTCAAGTATATTAAAGTGAGGTCCCTTGGGACCCTACATTAATATTTTCAACTTTTGGGACTTTTCTAGTATTAAGTCCCTTATGGGGGATCTCAAATTAATTTTCCCAAATTTTTATTATTTTTACTATAATATGAATTGAAACATAACTGAAATACAATTTATAATATAGAGTAAATTAAAATTAAAATTAATATTTTTAATGAATATAATAACAATTTTATTGTTTTATAAAGATCAATAAATTTATTAGAAATTTTGATTATATATGTGTGTTCCAAGACCTTTTTCCACACCCACTTCCCTTCCAACCTGCACTTTGTTAGAGCCAATTGCAAAGCCACTGTTTGGGACTTGTTCTCACTGACTAAGACGAAATGGAATGAGGAAATAATCTTAATCACAGTCAAATAACATTCCATGCGCGCAGATATCATGTACAGTAGTGAATACTACAGTTGCGTATATTAAATATAGTAATTCAGAAAATGTAAAACAAAAAATTCAGTAGTGTGTAAATGGAATTGTGTGTGCGTATTTAGAAATTAATAGTATTACTATATCGCTGTCCAAATTCTTAATAATTTCATATTTGCGTCACTTTGGAGAAAATTTAATCCAATTAAGGGTTGAAGCTGCCTAGTCATTGGAAGGAAACAAAAAAGAAAAACTAGAAGACAGAAGCAACTTTGGATAAAAAAAATAACCCGAGCAAGTTAAACGGGCTGAGTTGGGAAGCAGCTCCCCTCAAGCAAAAGGAAGCAAAACTAATAATTTACCAATGCATGACATAGCTGATAATACATATGAAAGCAACTTCCACTTATAGACATATTCTTAACACTCATATCCTTTGTTTTCTCAACCCTTTTGTCTTTCCTAACATTCAGAGTATTTTCAGGTCCTCTATCTGTTCACGTAAATAAATAAATAGTGGGCTCGAGTAAATGAAAATTGCCAAATACATAAATACAACCTGGTGAATTTCATGTGCAGTAATTATATGCAAATTCTTGTCAAATCCATCATGATAATGCACGCTTAATTATTGGGTACTAATGATATGTTTTGCTACTCTGGTGTTATATCAGGGGAAACAGGGGAAACAAACAGTGACCGAAACCTTTATGACTTTAAATACGGTATCATATTTTAAAATGTAGCGACGACAAGTTGCTTGAGTGCGATAAAAGTCAACTTTTGATAATTCCATTTTTCACGGATGGATGGCCACCATATATAAGTGAGGAAAATGATTACTTGAAATCCCTTATATACATTTTGTGAAGTTTTTCGTTCACATGCAGTCATATTTTTATTTTTGGAATATTGATATTTAACCATAAATTCAAATGAAACCAATATATAGGACGCTTAATTAGTTTCATGTGTTTGAAGAACTTGATGTCATATATATAAAAGAATTTAATGTAAGTATGATCTATAAATAATATTTTGAGCTTCTAATCAACCATTTAATGAAACATCTTATCGTTGAAACAAATTTCGGAACTTGAAAATAGGAGTATCAACAACGTTTGGAGTGTTAGAATTGTTGGAGATTGTGAGAGTTTCCAATGAAAACATGTGGGTGTGTCAAAAAGAGAAGTCTCACATTGCTTGGGAGTGAGAACATATAAGTGTATATAAGACACTTATGTTCTAGCTCAAGTTAAAGGGCCAAAGGAGGAATGGGCCTCGCGCGCACAAGTTGGACCACCGTTGAGGCAAACGTAGTGGAAATCCAGCGATTTCCCCCCTGCGCGTGTGGTAAATACGGAGTCGGCACATCTTTAGTTTTTGATTACCCTTGTATTTTAAAATTATGAGCATCGCCTTATCTGTGTCAGTGCTTATCCGGATAATTAATTTTCTTAACGTTAAGAAACTGCTGTCATTATTTTGTAACAACAAAATAATGAGTGTTAATGTGCCATTATCACCGTCTAACGTTCACTTGGTGCTACCGCCTATAAAAGGCAGCGTCTGTAAACAATCCAAGTGCATCAGCTCTTTAGCTTGTTCATCCTCCTCTGAAAAATATCTCTGCTATTTACGATTCTCTTATGCTGTTCTGTAGCTCCTTGCATTTGCAGGACGGGTTTGTTTAATCCTGGGGAGAGCCGCTTCCTAAGCTTGCCGGTGGTCGCGGAATACCTCTAAAGGACAGTGTCCATGAGGACGTGACTCAGATCATTACTGTGTATGTTACTTTGTTGCAGCGATCGTGATTGCAGGAAAACTGTTCCGATCACTCTGTTCAGATCACACTGCTCCGATCACGCTGTTCAGATCACAACTATCAGATCACGCTGTTCAGATCACAACTATCAGATCACGCTGTTCAGATCACGCTGTTCAGATCACAACTATCAGATCACGTTGTTCAGATCACAAATTTTGTATTGTTTGCCAACAAGAATAATTAAAGTCTTCATCACCCATCATTCATCCTTTGGTTGAGCTGGTAAAAAGGTTGCACATACTTTTGATTATCTTGAAACGTGATATATTTATGGGAGCACAGCTTAGTTATGGTTCAGTCATAAAGTTTGGGAAGACATCTTCAAAATCAAGTGAAGTTGGGCGAAACCTACTTATGTGAATAGAGAAAAAAATGATTGTTTGTCATGAATCATGATCCAAAACTTACACAGATGAACCTATGAATCATGAGTTAGGGGTCACGCCTTTGGGTCATGCCAAATCACTTCCCTAAGATTTTGTTTAAAGAATAGTCTTTCATGATTAACATCTTTTTCTCTTATTGGAAATGGTTCTTAATTGGTTCTCCTTTTTTTAAACCTCAAATATTACCATTCATTTAAACGAACCAATAGAAGGTTCTTATTATTTAAATTCCTCTTGTGGCTGATGAGGGACATGCCATTATTTTAACTTCACGTATGATTGTATGCGTATGTATTTATATATGAATTTACATATATAAACTTTGCCAATTTGTTCTCATAATCTTTCCCTCCTAATCACGCCTCTTAGTAGTCCAAAAAAAAATCACGCCTCATAGTTTTGTTCTGTTTACTTTATCAAACTTTCCAAATTTTTGTTTCTTTGAAACCTTTATTCGCAAATAATATAATTAATCTGTGCGGGAACAACTTGTTTATCTTGAATCAAAATCATTGAAAAAATATATTATGCTCGGTAGGACATGATTGATAAGAATCACCGACGAATAAATCAATTCAATGTATCATGATTGAGCACTTGAAATAGATGATTATGATGGGACAGGAAACCGTCAGATTTGTCAACTTTTTCCCATCGTTCTTTAACTTGATTGTGCCGAGTAAATTTTGTTTTCAATTATTATTCAGTATTCATAGAGATCATGCAATATAAAATAAAAATTAATGGAAAAAGGCAAGGAAATTTTTATAATCGCAAAAATTATTGCAAGTATGGAACTGTAGCTAGATTCTCTTATAAGACAAGCTTCAAGCACGATTAGATAGATATATATTGACTACTAGAACACAGTTGACAAAAAAATCCAATGGATATAGCATTAGCATTATTTTAAATGGAAGCGATGATTGCGAATATCTGGGAGTAGACAAGACAACAGCCTCTTGCTGTAAATGGGAGTACCAGATTAGACAACAAAAAGAACTAGACAGGCACAAAATCAAAAGTTAAATAAATAAAGGAATGCTTAACAACGAAGGGTGCTGGTAATGCATGGCATCGATGCTGGTTCTCAAAATCCTAATTTTGATCTTCTTCACATCCTGTCTATTGCCAGTTTATAGCAAGTTGGTCACACACAAAAAAAAAGTAGCTCCATGTACCCACTTATATATGTATTTTGTGCATATTCCCTTTATAATGGGTCTGAGACACGTGTCGAGGAGGTGGAGAAGAAAAAAGTGGACCAGGTACCAATAATTTGGGATGATTGGGTATTTGATTCTAAAGGTAGGAGATTGAATGGCTATATGATTATAAATAGAGGGAATGATGAAGGGTAAGAAAGGGGTAAAAAAGGGAATTAAAATTGTTGTTGGAGATAAGGTTTCAGCTTTGTGTTCCGGGGGTTAAGGCCAGCCGACCAGTGGGAATTTAGAGTTGTGCTCTTTGCTTGGCTTTTCCACGTCCCACTCTTTTTATTTTTTTCCTTTTCTTTTCTTTTCTTCCTTACCAACCGTCCGTGTCAACAAACCCACTAACTTTGTCTGCATTTTTACAATACTGATCATTGATTTCTTGAATCTCTTCTTGGCCATCGTTTTTATTACAACAATTTAATCCTCTACGTAATCATTTTACTCCCTAGCTCCCCTTTTGTTCATATTATTATTATTCTTGGTTCACTCTCTATCTCTCACAACATCATCTAAGCATCTAGTTCCTTCTGTCCCTCTCTCACCACTATTCGCCATGGATTATTGCCTAATTTCATGCTTGCTAGAGGCAACTAGCTAGCCAGAAATCAAGCCTTAGATTCATGTCGAGAGAGAAATATCAATTTTTTAGGTAGAGTTCCTGTAAGGTCGTGATCATGGATCGAGTAAAGGCTTGATCTCTCACAAACCACTGAACTTGAAGAGTCGGACAAGTAAGGCATAAGGTATAGTCAGAGTGTCAGAGACACGAGAGAGAGAGAGAGACATATATATACATATACATATAGCTAGAAATAAATTATAAATGTGGCCAAACAGTCTTTTCGAGAAGGAATGGTTAGAGATGCATGGAGAACCCCACTCTGGTAGTGTTGGCCTGTTGGGTCTAATACATGTAGCTATTGATGAAAGAGACAAGGCCATGGGGATCGGAGATATATAGGAGCATGATAGTGGTTTTAAGTGTGAATAATTAGATTAGATATGGAGACACCTCCACATGACCTTAATAAACATTTGCCCTCCAATATGCTCTAACGCTACTTTCAAATTACCAATCTATCGTTGTTTGAGGATTGTGTCTGTCCATAGGCCCACGCCAAGATGCACGAGCGACTCTCAATTTCTTCATGGCTTAAATTCGTTTGGTTGGCTATTATTTTATTCATCATATATAATATATTGATCACTATCCTATACTTTTATAACACGTTGATATTTCTGTGTCTTTAAATATATTGTCAGTAATTTTTTTTGGAAAATTATAAGAAAATTAAATAAGTTAATTATACATAAATTTATTTGCCTGAATTTTAATTTTCTCTAAGTTAGACTATTTGACTTGTATGCTATCACACAAAACATTATATGATTAAACGACTTATTTAACTTCTTTAATTTCTCAAAAATAGAAAAATTTTCTTATTTTTAATAACAAAGGAAGTATCAAATATTTAAGCAATCTACTAAATTAATTTTGGGGTTTGTGGTTATATATATGTTTCCTAGTAAAAATTTCTCTTTTAGAACTCAAATTTGAGACATCATGGGATCAAGGGGGAAGCCTTATATCTCTTTTAGAACTAAATGCTATCCTTTGTTTCTATGAAAATAAATTGGTTTGAAGGTTCAAACAATAATAATAAAGATTTTTTCTACTCAATCTTCATCATTTATTTTGGTATTTATGGGTTCTTTTGTTTCTGAGAGATATGCTTATGAAATTTCTTCAAAAACTAATTTGATTGTTTACTGATGAAGTGGATCCTTAGAAATAGTTATTCAAAAAATCATTACTCATGATGACTCTCTGTTGTTGGTGACAACTTTGTTTTACCCACAGATTTTAATGAAGGATGAAGACGGTGGTAGGGTTCATGGCGGCGGTAACTCTCTCTTATCAACTATGTTACTTTCAGGGTTTTTATTGTTATCCACGGTTTTCTTTTTTGTAGACCTTTTGTTTTATCCTTGTGTAACATTCTGAAAATTTAATATAGGATTAGAGGGCATTTAGTAAATAATAAATGGGGAAAAATTAGAAATTTTGAGAATTTTTGGAATTTTTGGAGATTTTTAAGATATTTTTGGAGTTTTAGGAAATAAGTGCTTAAAAATAATCAATTGAATGGTTGGGAGAATTTAGAAATTATGGAAGATTATGGAAATTAAAGTATTGAGGAGGTGAAATAAAGTAGATACTTGACTTGGCAAATCAAATGGTTTAGGAATTAATGAGGGTCTTCCGGTAATTTTCTCTAAATGTGTAAGCATTACACTTTATAACTTCAACCAAACACTCCCTCCCCTTGATTTCCTCGGACAAGCAGCGCCACCCCCCTCCTTCCATTTTCAATTCTTATCTTCATCTCCAATCTCACCATTTCGTTTCTCCACCTCCAAAAGCTCCCAAATTTCGGTTTCTCCACTCTCTTCTCTCCACATCCTTGCTAAAACCATGTAAGATCTGTTCCTCTTCATCCTCATCCATTTTTGACATTTTTCCGACGAAGCTTTCGTTTTTCCGGCGAGTTTCTTCGAGTTCGACGGTGGTGCGCGGCGGTGGAGGTAAGCTTATGGATTTCTTGAGTTTCTCAAACCTTTTTCTTGACTCCAAACTTCATTCCTCACTCTCCTTTTCTCTTTGGACTCGTTAGTGGTCATGCTTGCTGCAGTGGCGAGTTTTCCGGCGTCCTGGACGGCGGCCGCCGGTGGTGAAGCTCCTCCCTTCGTTTTTGAACTCCGTAAGCTTGTTCCTTGCCTTTTATGAAGTTGATCTTGTGAAAGTTTGCCCTTAGGGTTTTGATTATATTGAAATTTTTGGAATGGTTGTACTTTAATATTGAAATTGAGTCATTGAATTTGAGTATTCTAGGGGGCATTTTGATTTTCTTGATGAGATTAAGCATTTGTGAATTTTTGGTGATAGTTAGGACTCTTTGAAGTTAGGGTTTTGTTATGTGGGGGTGTTTGGAATTCTAAACCATAAATAATGAGTGTTTAAACATTTTATTTGAGAATTCTTGAAGGTGTTTGAGATTTATAGGAGTTGTCTTAGTTATTTTGGAATTTCTTGGTTTTTAAAGCTTCTTGAAATTGAGGATTTTGGTAATGTGAGTTGTCGGGAAATATTGTTATTTACTATATGCTTACTATGCTTACATAATGAGATTATAATGGTTGAATTAATTGGATTGATGTTTAGGAAAAAGATAGGTGAATAAAGTGTCAAACAAGGAGAAATTAATTATGTGATTTGGTAATTTATGATTTAATGAAAGAATTGATGGATATTAGAGAATTACTAAGGCCAGAGGGTGATTTTGGAATCTTGGATTTGATTGGGTATGTGTAGGAAAAGAATTGTGAGCAAAGTGTTGAATAAATGTGAAATTTGGTTATGTAAATGTATGAAGGGAATGTTGGAGGTAAATAAATAGGTTTGGAAGACCATAGTTTGTTAGAATTAAGATTGGTGAGATTGAAGTGATTGATGTTATAGGCAAAGATTCATGTTGATTAATTAATTAGGTGGAAGGGTTAGAATTTATGAATGATTTGTGGAAGGTCAATTAGATTGAAGAGGGTATTTTTTGTTGATATTGCAAAATGGAAAATTGATGATGAAAGTAATAAATGATTGGGAATTCGTAGGTAAGAGTTGTTGAACTTGATTTATGGTTGTAAAGGAGAAAGAACATATGATTTCGGGTTGTTTTGATTGAAGTGGTTAATTTGGCAAGTATTTACAGTAGTTTAATTGATTATGTGGGCATTTTAGGTTGATGTTTAATGGTTATTATGGTTGGAGACGATATGGGAAAGGTTAGTAAATTCTAATAGAACTTGATTATTTATCATATTGTGAATGGTGGGATTGAGTTTAATTCTTGGAATTAAGTTTTAAAATTGGACTTGATGATGATTGGTAGGATTGTTGATTTTGGAAATAAAGTGATAAATGATTAGAGATATTGATGACGCTGATTTACGTTTGCCCTAGATTTGAATGGGATCATAAATTTATGATGGGCAAAGAAGAAGGAAAATTGTTTTGTGTTGACCGTTCTGAAAGACTTTTGTTAATGGAGGAGATGTGATCGATAGTTGTTTGTCTAGTTGTTGGAAGCTAAGGGATTTAATTAGCATGATTAGGAGTTAAAATTATTAATAGGATTTAGAAAGGTTTGAGTTCCAAAGATAAAGGACCCATGGGTAATTTGTAGATGATGAAGTAATCCATGAATTGACTTGTGGCTGTTTAATTGAGGCTGGAGATTGATAATAGACTTGTTATATTTGAGTGGTTAAAGGTCAATGTGAGTCGTTTTAGAAGCTTATTGAGTGATTGGAACTCTTGTGGATTTACTTGCATGTTTGTTGGTTTTGTTATGCTAGGTATACATATATGTGTGAATGCTAGATCAACCAAAAGTATTTGAATGGTTTTATAGCATAGTGTAAAGAAGAAAGCAGTCGGGTAGTAGTATAAGTTTAAGAGAGACATTAAAGTGTTATGAAGGGCTATGGATATTAATTTATCATTGTATATGATATTATAGGATTGGTTGCGATGCGATGTTTTGTGGCGTCAAGAATGAAAGGATGAGTCAATGCGTAGTGCTGGAGCCAGGTAATCACTCTTACCTTGCTATAACATTGAGGGTGACGTTAGTTGGGATTCTCAAAATCCTTTCTAGCCCTCGAAATCTTTAAAAGTTACTTTTATACAAAACAGGCTATCGGGTGCCTTTAAAACACGATTATTATGGTATAAAAGAATTTGATGCATTATATATATATATTATTATCCTGTCTGGTGGTGGTTGGACCGGTGAGTTATATGGGTGTAATACTTGGACAACGATGTTAATAGGCCATATCGACAGAAAGTGACAGTTGTGGTAGGGATATATAATTGATATTTGACAGAGTATTATAGAAAGTGATAGTTGTGGTGGAGATATATAATTGATACTTGACAGAGTATTGAAAAGTGATGTGGATTGGGAGCATCATACTTTGTGGTTGAGGAATTGGAAAGTTATGTTGGTGGAAAGTATCAAGGGTTGTGATTGGGATGTTGAAAATAATTGTGATCATTGCATGACACTGAGACGATATATGGATCATCGCGCGATGATAACCGGTTGATAGGCCAATCAACGGTTATTTATAATGGTCAACAGATTTGAGACTGTGACCAACAGTCTCCTGATTTGAGACAGGGACTGCTCCCTTTCTGATTTGAGACAGATTGAGGTTTCCCTCCCTGGGAGTAGAGCACCAGGGTTGTACATGGATGAGAGCCGAGAAGTTGGATTTGAGAACTATGTGTATGAGATTTACAATAATGACTGCATGAATTTGGAGATTGGATGGGTGAAGTTATCGATGTGGAAGTTGATTGAGGGGTTTTGAGTGATATTTGGAAAGTAGAAAGGATGGACTTGATTCGTTTTGGACGTGACAGAGGGCCTGGAATGGTAAATGGAAGAATGCTTGGTTCTTGTATATATATATATATTGATTTTAAAACTGTGGTACCCTTTAGACGCCCTCACTACCGCACATCTCACTGTTATAGTGAGTTAAGTAGTAGATTACTGAGACAAGTTGTCTCACCCCACGATTACTTACATTTTTGCAGGTGATCATGCACAGGCACGGGCAACAAGAAAGGGAATTTAAGTTTCAAGGGTTGTTTGGATTATTTAGATATATATATTGCCAAAAGGTATAGGTCTGCATTCGCTTCCACACATTTCTATTTATATTGATTTTATTTGTTAATCGGAGAATTGTAGCATGTTGCTCTTTTTTTTTAACCATGTTAGATGATTCTTTTCTAACATGGTATGCTATTAATTATCCATGATAGTGTTCATGTTGTATTAGGAAATTCTTTTCTATCATGGATAATGATTATTATTAGGAAATTCTTTTTCTAACTATGATAGATTCGTTGATATTATGGAAAACATTTTTCTATCATAGTTAGTAAAGGTATTATTGAATTAATCAGGGAATTAGTAACAGTATGTTACCCCTTGTATTTCATTTATCCCTATTTTAATGAAGTAATATGTGTTATTTTACAATAAAAAGGGTGATTATTCGTTGCTGTTTAGTATGATTGTTTTGTGCCTTGTGCGAAAGGCATTTATTTGCTTGTCTTAAAGGCACACTTCTCTTCCCCTATTTAATTTTCTTATTCTAAATTTAAGCTCTTTTATATGAAATTATGTGTTGCATAATATATACTCCATCCGGTCTTAAATATAATATCTAATTGACTTTTTCTAGAAAATCCTTAAAACAGTAAAATAAGTTAATTATAAATTGATTTACCTCATTTTTTCTCTTAGACTAGTTTATTTTACCTATAAACTAATTGATAATCTAAAAATATATCAAATATTTCATCATTTAATAACCTATTTCGCAATCTTAATCTCTCAAAAAAAAGTCAATTAGGTCCTATATTTAGGATCGGAGGTAGTATTTAAGATTATTAAGGATTAATGTTTTAATTTTTTTGGGCATCTTTAATTATTAAGAATACTAGAATAGACGTGGGATTAAGATTAGATATATGTTTGCATATGTCAACATTTATAATTGGAAAAATCATGTCCGATTCTCATTGGCTAGTTTCCATCCAAAAGGGGAAAGAGCAATACATTGTAGCAGTAAAACGAGGGCACGTATACTTGCTATTCTGACGATGGTTCTTCACTGACGAATTTCGTTATCACAACTCACACGTACAATACACCCCCTGCTATCAATATTCCACATGTCAACCAATAATCAGTAAGTTCAAAATATTTTTAAAACATTTATATAAAATATGAGATATTGATGAGATAGTGCACGCCTGCGCGGACAGCGGCTTATGGTGAAAAATAGAATTAATTTAAAACTCTATAAAATAAAACAATAAGTCAGCTGGTTTATCATGTATTGGACGAGGCCATTTTATTTATTTTAAAAAAATGTCATGCATGTTGACATCTTTAGGCTAACAATCTATTGTCTTGCAATTAATAAAGCAGCGTGCCACTTTTGGATTGAGCTATAACAGTATGAAATAAAAAGTCAACTGCATGTTAAATTGATACAGTGTCTTCAATAAAAAAAAATCGATGCTTATTATTTAGACTTCGAGTGATGAATTGATGATACACATGGTTTGCGTGACTACAAATTGAATTTAGATAAAATGCTGCTCCTTCATTAACCAAAGAAGTGTGTCGGACATATGAAAGTTTTTTGAGGTACAATTTTTTTATGATTAAAAGTGATCCTACCTCCGGTCCTAAATATAAGACTTAATTGACTTTTTTGGAAAATTCTAAAAAAGTAAAATAAGTGATCACTTGTAAATTGATTAACATAATTTTTCATTTAAACTAGTTTATTTAACATATAAACTAATAGTTAATCTAAAAAAATATTAAATATACCATAGTTAACTAACCTATTTTGTTTCCTTAATCTCTCAAAAAAAAATCAATTAGGTCTTATATTTAGAACCGGGGGGAGTATTTAATTAAAATGTGGACCGTTTTGCTAGCTGAGTCGGTAGAGGATGGGCATAGGGACCGTTTCATATTTATATACTCCCTCTAGTCTTAATTATAAGACCAACTTAACCTTTTCTTTTGGAGAAATTAAGTATGCAAAATCAATGGCTTTTACATATATATCCACGATTAAATTTTTTCCTTAAAACTAATTTATTTCACTTATAAAATAACCTATTATCTAATCACAAGTGATATATATGTTATAATTTAATGGACAAATTTAATTTCTTAACTTCCACAAAAAAGTGAATGATCTTGTATTTACGACTGGATGAAGTATTATCATATATGTTGAGAAGCTATAAAAACTTTGGAGGCAGTTACGTATGCGAATCAAATACCCATATACTATTACCGACAGTGTGTCTATAGAGCACGTACGCCGTACACGAACATTTGAATACATCCAATTTAGCTGTGTCCAAAAGAGAAATAAATTCGATTCAGAAACAATAACGAACATTGTGGAAACAGTAAAGTTAAACAATGGATTATGACTATTTGATCTGGGAAGGATAGAAACATCCATTAACTTATTCTGTTCAAAAGACAAATAGAACATTCAATAGTCAAAGAGGTCACTGTCATTTTATGGAACCATGGAAGAACTAGGATGTGTATCCTAATGAGTTACGGTTTTTGCTTGGTTTAGTATATGTTATATGGAGAAATTCTCACACGCCATTTTTTGTTTATCCAATCAGGAATAAATAGTTTAGGCTTGACATAGAAATTTTATTGGCACTCTAAGGAATTTGAATCTCATCTTTTATGTGTTTTTCTATTTTGCAAGTTAATAGAATATTTTTCTCTACTTGCTAATTTTAATAGGGTTCCCAATCAGAATTAAAAGACTACAAATGGCGAGAAAAATCAGGTTCAACGTATAAATTCCATGCTAATACTAGCAATTATATATTTGAGCCACTAATGTAGATATAACATGTGGTGATAGAATGGGCCAAGAAAGACTTCAACGGAAATAAACATATAAGAGAGCCCAAGGCCCATGCGACTGTCATAGGCCATATATTCAATATTCTGGGTTCTCAACAATAAAAAAAAGCTCAGCCCATATCCTCTCAATAAAAGATCAGCCAATATGTTTAACTTTATACCCAAGAAACGAGCAGTTGAGCACCCTGCACTTAGAAATTGAAGAGGAAAATTATGGTAAATGACAAAGATAGTACTCCTATTTTTCAAAAGTAGCTTAGAAATTAAAATTTTGAATAACTAATTATCAAAATTTTTTAAAAATATACTAAAGTATCCTTAACTAAATTCCTTATAGTCTCTCTCACATTATCCTATAAATCTTTCCGAACCAATTCAGAAAAAAAAAATGAATTTTAAAGTCAAACTAATATGCTCCAGTCCTAGTCAGTTAATTGACAGAATAACTGACGGCGATTAGTTCTTTTTTTTTTTCATATTTTCCCAGGATTTTCTAATTTCTTTGTCATATTAGGACCATGTATTAGTTTCCCAGGGTTGGAGCATATATGTGTGTGTGTGTGTATCCTTGTTTTCAATTCCGGCCATTGGTGGAATCCTTGTTTTATTAGTTCTTAAATACTCCCTTTCGGCCCTAAATATTATAGACTATAAAACACAGTTGACTTTTTTAGAGATTAAGAAAGTATAATAGATAAGTTAATCATAAAATATTTGATATATTGTTGGATTATGTATTAGTTTATCGGTCAAATAAACTAGTTTCGAAGAAAAAATTAAATAAATCAATTTATAAATGATTTATTTAGTTTTATGAGGAAATTGCAATGGTGGTGAATGGAATGAAGGGTAAGGTTGTGACGACAAAACAGAACCAGATAAAGATCCAACAGGAATTGAAGCAGAACCATATTGTAACGCTGTTATATCTAAGGTTGTGAAAGAGATGGAATATGAGATGTGGAAAGTGCAATTCCTCAACATCACAAATTTGTCAGAGATGAGAAGAGATGGACATCCTTCAAAGTACAGAGAAGAGGGCACTCCAACTGGGCACTGCTCACTCTCTGTCTCCATTTCTTGTCCTGCTCTTACTAACTTCAAATCATATACTACTATAATATTTCTTCTGAAGATGCTGAGCAATAAAACGAACGGAGTGACATAATGTATCTGTTTTTCTTTTTTCTTTTTTGGAGATGCCATCAACTTTACATAATGGCAAGCTTGTGCTTAGTTACTTCAGTATTCATGAAATATGGCTGCTAACCAAAACTTTTGTTCTCTCCATAATAACTTGTGGTTGCTATTTTAGTGGAATGAACATCTCAAATATTATGTCTGATTATATATCTTAATAATTAAATTTAAATCATATTACATCAAGTTGTTCGCCGCGCATCGAGTGGGAGGTTTTGCTCATTTTCTGAATAAAAGTAGTGTCAATCGATATTTAAAGTTAGAACATCTTACTACATTTAATGTGTCGTTCTTTTGAAATCAGATTTATAAAATTTAGTCCGATTAAATACCAAAAATGTGTCATGTGACTGCTTTAAATTGTAGTACTTTATTAACTTTGCTCCAAGCAAAACAACACATACAGATTTATTTCAATACTTGCATTGTGCCTGAGACTAAAAAAGATGTTTCTTTTGAAGAGAACAACTCAACTTTTTCCCAATGGCAGAGTAACGCAGAGGAGTCAAGAGATTGATGTGGAACTGATTTCTTGTTTTCTTGGGAGCATATACTACAGATAGTTTGACTAGAAAGAGCTGAATAAGCTATTAGGCTTACAAAACCAAGCATGAAAATTTTTTTGGTTAAAAAATGGCACATGTAGGAGTTCCTAGAATCCTAGATGCTAATTCCCTCTTGTGTTTGTGCAGCACTTAGTTAGGTTGGACGTATTTATGTATATGACTACAGGAATCATGACGTCATCATTCTATTGTTTTTCTGGGCCCATAGGAAACCCAAATCCAATTGTTAGGCCCAAAAAGCAATGTAACACAAATTGACGATAGACATAGAGGGAATGATTTAATCGAGTAAAATACTGAAACAATTATTGTTTCTATATACAGGGCTTTATGTCTAACAAAACTATCACTTCTGACTAACAAATATTTTAACAACCCTATAATTTAAAGTACAATTAGTATATTATATACACTATCTAAAACCCCGCACACTGGCATAATTCCCAGCTGCTTAGCTACTAGGAAGATCCGCACATTCATTATATTAATCATGAGGAAGAAGAATTATTTTGGTTCAAATCTTTCTTCTGCATGATATATGCGCTTATAGGATTTTGGAGATAATAACGACTCTGTGAAAATAAGTAAAGGCTCTGAGGCTCTGACATTATTTAGATGGTGACTAAAATTCACGATATCAATTAATGAATGGAGATTAGAAGGGCCAGAAAATACGTGCAGAAGGGCAGCCAGAAAATACATGCAGAAGGGCAAATTATCTTTGAAACTTGTATCCAGTTAGTCTACTTTTGAATATTCGCTGGACCATTTGGACCATAGATGAACTATTCAACAAAAAAGGATAAAGCTTAGCAAGTGTAGCTAGAGCATAGGAACGCCCCAACATATATATAAGTGGTTGCTAGAAGTTTCACAAGGTTCATGCACCCCCTCTATAATAAAACGTATATAATCAAGCCAAATTAATATGGGACCCTAATGTTGACTAAAGAGAGGGCATGCACAAATAAACACGAAACCATCCCATCTATAATTAGGACTGTATTATTTCCGGTCTAGCTAGTTAGTTTTCCTTCCATCCTTTGACCTTCCGTGTTTGTGTGACTGTGTCTGCACAGATTTTCGTAAATGATTAGCAACCAAAGTCAAGCTGCAACACTCTTGAGTCCTTTATTAACTTCACTGCCCACGAGTTTAGTAGAGTGTTTCTTATGTCTTATTCCAACATGGACAAAGCCAGTTTCTTGGAAACAGTGGATTCCTTTTCCCATTTCCCTCCTTTGCTTCAGTCAGATACGGCCATTTCTTCGTATTTGATTTTCTAACCCTTCATGCATCCCAATTAGCTAGCATTGATTATGATTTTATTTGATGTCTGTTTTTAAAAAATCCAATGAAATTATATATGAATACATTATTTCTTCCTTTAAAATAATCAAACATCCGTACGAATTTTTCATTCTTCTCTTTTTTTAACCATGGATTATGTTTTTTAAAACCATGGGTTATGGCAGTATATATAGTGTGTGTGTGTGTGTGTGTGTATATATATATACATGGACGCTCATCCTGATAAGATTCTATTCCTAAATTTTAAGAATAGAAAGTTGTGTGTGTGTGTGGATCTCTCTTTTTTGTTTCCTGGCGACTTGACTTTTTAATGTATTTGTCACTCTTAGGTAATTAATTGATGATTAAAAGATACTCCCTCCGTTCCTAAATATAGGACCTAGATAACTTTTTTTTTTAAAAGATTAAAGTTGCGAAATAGGTTATTAAATCATGACATATTTGATATCTTTTTAGATTATCCATTAGCTTATAGGTAAAATAAATCAGTTTAAGAGAAAAAATTAGGTAAATCAATTTATAATTAACTTATTTTTTGCTTTTTTTAGGATTTTTCAAAAAAGTTATTTAGGTCCTATATTTAGGAACGGAGGGTGTAATATAATACCTGGAAGGAAGTTGGCATCAGCTGTAATGGTAAATAAGATTTGTCCGAGAAAGACTTTTTTTTTTCAAATATGCAGGCAGGTCAAATCAGATTTGGAAAATTTATGCCCATAAAAATATAATAAGGTGTCTGCCCTACTACTATGCGCAGATTCGTGTCATTTACTTCTTCTCATATTATTATATTTAATTAATATATTTACTATTTTATTACCATATCAAACTAACCCTTGAACTTATTGTCAGCTAAACCTTTTTTCCAACTGTTGAATGTGGTCTTAAAACTGTGCTTTTCTACTAGTATCCTTGTTCATTTCACCAGATCAAAATTGCATGGATTAAGCTAGCTCGTTGGTCAAAATTGTCACTTGAATACTGTAAAACCCCTATCCTATTTATGATTTTTCTTATATATATATTTGAAGAAAATAGATAAAATGTATAAAAATATAAATAATTGGAAGAGAATAAAATATCAATAATCTTTATTCATTACATAAGTCTTTGTAGTACAGTACACAACTTATAAAAACACACTTCATAAAAATAAAAAGAAACCAAATACAACTTCTTAATATATATATATATATATATATATATATATATATATATATATTTGCTTCAGTTCCGTCCATCATTGCTTCTAGGGTTCGTCAAGGTTGATGACTTCTGGTGGGGTAACTTCAGGGGCTTCGATGACTATTCCTTCGGGAGGGAAAACACTAAGGAGGTCTTGGTCTGGTGCAAAGAAGTTCTGAACATAATTATTATATAGAACAAGTGGGCTTGATGGTGGTATTGGAGATAGTTGTGGTGGAGGTGGTGGGGGTTCCGGGTAGTTAGAGATCATCTGGATGTTCTGAATTACTTGCATATATTTCCATACCACATCCATTCAATTACTACCTTAACTTCGGTGATAAGCATCTGGAACATTACGAAAAGTGAGTATACCATAATTTTAAACAAATAATGTTCCAGCCGTTAATATCAAACGGAAAATGTAATTTTTTTCTTTACTTTAACAAATAATTATACTATATGAGAATTAGTACCACAATATCATTCTCACATCACTTCTTATCACATGATGACTAGGGCGTCCCCTAGTGTGGATCCACAATATCATAATACACATCAAAACTGCACGCAGCAGTCACATAGCTTTACGGCTCTGCAATTCTCATGTAGTAAATTAAATGTTAAAATAAATGATTAACAAAGTTCTTACCCTTTACTTTTCATCATCATCCATAACAAATCATTTTGTATATATATTTATAATAATATTCACATACTTATATGCACAGAAAGTAATATATATATAAATGTCATAGGAAATAATCACTTTATAGACATGTTCAGGGAAAACGTACGTGTATTAGTGTATAAGTAAAACAAAACAGATCATAAATTAATATAAAAAGAATATAATATTCACAATTGCAATGCTTCTCACGCGCAGTAAAAAAAATGCTCACTGTATGTATCAAAGAAAGAAACTAATAAATGAATAACATGGATAAGGATGAGGTAAGAGAAAGAGAAGAAAGAAAAACAATCAAATAAGAAGTGTAGATACTCATATATTGTTTGCACATAGAAGACCATAAAATATATATATATATATATATATATATATATATATATATATATATATATATATATATATATATATATATATGCGTGAGCAAAGAGAAGTGAAAATGCAAAAGTAACAGAGAGAGTAAAGCAAACTCAAATCCTTAGCAATTGCTTCTCCATGTCCGAATAGGAAAGATAGGAAAATAAGGAAACACATATTTAGTAACAGTGATGAATTTGAGACAAGTAAGGGTAGGAGTAGGCTATATTCAGTAAGAAAAATCTTACCTTTGAGAAACTTAGAAGATGAACTTTCTTTTCTTGACTCTCATTTCTCTTTCTGGTTGTAGTGATTTTTCCTATTCACCACTAGGCCTATTTATAGTAGTTCTTAGAGGCTAGATTCGTTGTTACAATTTACTCTTATTAAAGTCTCTTTAAGCCCATTCCATGTACCATTCTTTCTTTTTCTGCAAGACAATTAGATCACTCCCCCCTTAATGTTCTAGAGCTTTCTAAATTTAATTAGTTCATCCCCCTACTATCTTTTTCCTCAAGACAGCTAGATCATCCCCCTTTTTCTTTTCTAGAATTTTCTAGTTTAAGTAATTCATCTCCCTTTTCTATCTTCTTCTTCAAGTCAACTAAGTTAATCTCCCTTATTCATTATCTCTAACAATTCATCCCTCCTTTCTTTTTCTTCTTCATGAATTACACTAGTTAACCTCTCATTTCTAACTCTAGAAATGTCTCTATGACATGTATCTTATCTCCCATTTTTTTTTACTTCTAGAATTTTCCTGACATCTCCTATATACTAGTTACTTCTCCCTTTCTTCTAGAGTGATGATGTATAAATTACCTCACTCATTCTATTTCCTTTCTAACTATAAAGAGTTTTTCATGGATATAAATACAACTTATTCACACATACATTTACTATAACTTTTAATATTATTACTACTACAAGTGATAATAGGAGCATTATCTAACTGTCTAAATGAAATGGAAGACGAACACTAATAACTTTAATTTCTTAATTCCTCTATCCTCTTACATGTGACTTGTTGTAATATATATATTAATTATAAATATTATTCCTAAGATAATTAGTTTATTATTATTATTAATTATGATTTAATTTATTAATGCCGATTTTTCTAGGATGTTACAAATACACAACCATTACTTAGAATTGACATATTAGATCGATGGCTATATATGTGACCTCCACAACTTCATCTCCTGAAGTAAGTCTGTTTGGATTTGTGTTTTAAATCACGTTCATGAAAGCCAAAATAAAATTGTTCTTACATGCATAATATATCTTTTCTTGGGCTAGTTTGGATGGCAAGAAAGTGCAAAAGGAATTGAAATAAGGAAATGAAAAGGGTAATTTCCATATATCCCGGGACACACAAGTTTTCTCTTTCAATCTCACACTTTTCCTGGGCCCCATAAATTTTTACATCTTATCATTACTAAATTTACCTCTACTTTCCATCTTTACCCTCTTACACTCAATTTCATTTCCATTTCCATCACACACTTTCAGTTCAACCAAACGGGTACTATGGTGTTTTTGGTTGCAAAGGAAATGGGTGAGGGAAAGTAAAATTGAGGGAATTGTATTTTTTCTTTTTGTAATTTACATATATCCGTAGTCCCACAAGTTTTTTCTTTTTATCACACACTTTTCTCATAGCCCACGAACTTTACTTTCTCATCATTACTTCTACTTTCCATTTTCAACATTTCCAATTTCATTTCTCCAATTTCAATTTAACAAACCAAAACGGGCCCTAAATTGTGTGAGAATTAATTTGTGATACCAATCTATATAGGCACTAAAAAGTCTACTTCGTTACGTTCTCTCTAGGTCTAAATTAATGTAGCAAGTTTAAATTGTTGACTCAATTGTGTGTGTGGAATGTGTTATCCCAGTACAGAGAATCTGTCAATGGCTGCGCTCGCACATGATAGAAAATCAAAGTTTTGCAAATAAGGATTGCCGTGAGAGAGCACTAGCTACCTTCAAACTTTAAACCAAACGATGTCGTTTGATGTGACACTGATCTCTCTCCCCTCTAACATACGTTGAGCCTCAATTTTCCTCGTCCTTTTCTTTCTGTCTACATCCTTCATTAATTTCGTGACTTTTGAGTTTGACTCCAACCTTTTTCTCGCACGAGTCTTTGTCTTCTAGAAGATCTAAAATTTGAGTTCAAACAATAGAGAATAAGAAAGGGAAAAAAAGAGCTGGACTTTATGCAGATTCATTGTATGTATATAATCGACACTTTATATTTCTGTCTCCAAATTAAACTTCAGAAGCTCTTCTTGTCTATGTTTTTGTCTGTTATGTGGCAGTTACAAACTGAATGACCGTGAACTATTTCCTTCAAGTTCTTCCCGAGAAATTTCCCTTTATTTACGCGCGGATGTAATTAGTGGTTTAGTGTACTTAGTACTTTTACTTGCAAGGTTTCTTCTGGCCTGGCTCTCGTGATGATGATCATTATGTCGTTGGTCATGATCTGGTCACCAACCAGAAAGGAAAATGCACCTTATTTTTCAAATATAAATTAAAATCAATGAGCTGGGCATGCCTTGTCTTTATATATATATATAGCCTTTTCAGGTTGGACCCCAAAGGTGCCAGCCTAATGAAATGGACATCAGTTGATTAAAAATTTGACTGCAATAAATTTTCCACTCTGGTTGGTGAATTCATGGACCCTGTCTATTAATATCCAAATCGATAATCTTTTCTCTACCTGAATTTCTGACACAATAATACCGTATCTTTTTCTCCAAATTTACCTATGTAATGTATTTCTTAGTACATTCTTCAACTGATCGTCCTTTGAACTGCCATCGCTTTTTTCTATCGTGTTACTTCTCTTCCACACTAGAATATCAATTCGATTACAAGAAAAGTTTGAAATATGTTCATTATGTAATGAGCATAAGTACTTACACCCTAAAAACTAACTGTTGAGATTGGGGGAGCCAATAACTAATAAGACCTCCCTTACCTTGTGAATTCCTGGAGTGCTATATCTCCGCTCACTTCACTCAACATTCTATTGGTCAACCCTCCCCCAAGCCATTAAGCAATCCTTTTCATTTAGCCGTATCTTAATGAAAGTACCATTGTAATAAGTATAGCTTTTGGGAGAATCAAACCCAAAAGCCAGCTGTTAAGGTTGTGGAGCCAACCATGACGAAAACTCGCCAACTGAGAGGTGCATTTTATTTTAGCATATGAAGGATAAACATTGCATCTTAATCATGTTAATTGCCTCAAATTAAGCATATAAAACCATACAAATCTAAGGATTTGTCAAGAGGACTTGTGGTAGATTCATATGAAGTGCCATAGTTTTTTTTTTTTAAAAAAAGCTGGTTTAAAACAAATTAGAGATATTATTGTTTTTTATTAAAAGGCCTAGAAAGCTGCAGTAAACTAGAGCCGGGAAAACGGGCTAGCCCGCTTTAAACGGGTCAGACCGACCCGACCCACATTAGAAGCGAGCCAGCCCGACTCGACCCGATTCTAATGCGGGTTGGAATATCTTCACCCGACCCATATATACTAATAGGCAGACCAGCCCGACCCGACCCGAATTGCAAGCTATATTATTTTTAAAAAATTTAAAATTGGACATTAAAATAGTAAAGTAAGCACAAAAAATTTGTGACAATATCATTTACTAACAAAGTAAATGAATAATTTTATTTGTCTTTCTTTTTTGAATAAAACTGGATACCACTATATATTACAAGATATAATATGTACAAATTTCAAGTCGCTTGATCAAGATCCACTCATTCAAAGTTAGGTGTTATTGACAAATTTCAAGTCGCTCGATCAAGTTTCTCCTTGCTCTTGGAATTGATGGGAAGTGGCTTGAGCTATGGTTCTACAAAGGGGAGTCCCAATTTCTTTCTTTCTCTTTATATTTTTGATTGCCTAGATTTAGGTTAGCATTTATATTTTGAGATTGGACTGGATTTGGTTGTTATTATGGGTATTTGTGATTTTGACTTGTAATGAAGGATTTGAACTCAACAATATGTAATTCATTAGATATTTCTATTTACTCATGGTATTGGTAGATAGTTTATTGAATTGAATTGTAATTGAACCATGCATTACAAATCACTAATCACACTCTAGGGTAATTAATAATGTCTATTTGAATGGGTTCATGAGACTAGGCATTAGACTTACCGATTGGTGAAGTTTGGTATTTTACGGAACCTAGAGAAAACTCAAATGTGCTAAAGGGCTTAACAATTTCTAGTTAGTTGGGGTTCCACTAATTAGGTAATTGGACTCATGGGTTCATGAGGTTTGGTAAATTAGGAAATTAGTGCATTAAACTCCCCAAAAATATTTAGAAAGCTATGATAGCCATTGAAAATCATTTCCAAGAGTACTTCACTTCCATCACACCCTCTTATTAAAAATACCAAAAATATTTATTTGTTTTGCACCCATCATTTACTCTTTAAAAAAATCAACAAAATATATTTCCTTCACCCAAATTCATCTTGCATTGCATTTAGTTTACTAGGATAGTTGAATTAAATAAGGCTCCTTGAGAACGATACCCGGGGTAACTTTCACTTACCTTGAGGTCCTAAAATTTCTTGAATGACTAGGCCCAAGGCACACTACACCGACCCACAAATCGGTGTCCTTCAGTTATCTATCTTGAAAGTCATAAACTGTTTTGAATTTGTTAACATTATAGTAGTTTTGAAATTTATCTATCTAAATTTCAAAACTATAATGTGAACAAATTCAAAATAGTTTATGATTTCCAAATATCCTTAACATATATCATTAATTTCTAATTAGCAAAATATATATTTTTTAATCTCCAACTTTTTCTTTTTTTGTTGTTGCCCAACAACAAAACTAAAATATCTATAACATATTACAATGTCAAAAGACTTTTTTGCATTTTTTTTTCAATCCCAGGTGGAAAACCTCATACGTAAGAACATATATTCATGATCTCGGCGATACTTTCTTCCTCATATGATTAATATATACTTAACTCATATATTCACGTTACACATTCCAAAACAAAAATCTGAAACTCACACAAAATAAAGCCTAAAAAAATTAAAATCGAAGATGAACAGAAAGAAACCGTGAAAGAATGGAAGAAGTAAGATGAGTTTAATTAGAAGAAAAAACATATTTTTTATTACCCAAAAAAAGGAAGATATTTTTTTCTAAAAAAAGTAAACGGGCTAGCCCACCAACCCGGCGGGCTAGCCCGACTCAATCTGATATAAGCGGGCTAGCAACCCGACACGACCCGATATACACTACAAAAAAATAGCCTGCTAGTCACGTTTGAAAATGGGCAAAATTGTGAAGTATGTGGCGTAGGAAAGAATTTTGTGGCGTTGAAATCCATACGCCACAAATCGAGGCGTAACAAACTTGTGTCACGTATCATACGCCACATAATTTTGATGCAACAAAATCATGTCGCGCATAACTCATGCGCGACATAAGGTGAAGTGAAAATAAAAAAAATCTGCAGCTTGCCGAGGAAGCTTCTTCCTCAGCAAGCTGCAGTTTTAAAAAAATAAAAAAATAGGAGATAATAATTAGGAAGAAGGAAAGAGAGTGTTTGAAGTAGAGGGAGTAGAGGGAAAAATAATTAAAAGCTAGTATTATAATGAAATAAAAGAATTTGAATTATAATGAATGAGAAAAAAAATAAAGTATTAACGAATGATAAAGTGTATACCTTAGATTGTGGAAGATTTTAAACAATGAGCCTGCAAAAAAAATTAAGGATAATTAGTTAAATGAGAAATTAAATATGAAGAATGGAAGTGAAGAGGAGGAAAATAATGGAGTAGAGAAAGAGGAGAAAAGAAAGTGGGGAGAGAGTAGGAAAAAATAGAGAGTGGGGAGGAGAAAATGTGAGAGAAGTGAAGTTTATATAGGGAGAAAGTGGGGGAGAGTGGCGGGAAAAAATTTAAATTTTTTAGAGAAAGTGTGGAGGGTATGTGTGGCGCATGAATCCATACGCCACATATGTTTGAATTTTTGAGAAAGATTTGTCGCGTTTGGAGGAAAAAAGTGACGCTAGTGACATGTGGCGTATGAACACATGTGTCCCATGAAACAATGTGGCGCATGAAGAAAGTGTGGCGTATGAAATATGTCACGCATGAAACAATATGTCGCGCATGTAACAATATGTCACGCATGACTCCATGCGCGACATAAAACAATTATTATTATGCATCCATTTAACAATATGTCACACATGACTCCATGAGTGACATAAAACGAATACCATGCTCGACAGACTATTAAAACAATGCAAGAAATAAAAATAAATAAATATATTCGTTTGTCGCGCTCATACATCACCCATACGCGACAAACATAAACAAATATTATTTCCCCATAGTGTTTGTCACGGGAATACCATGCGCGACAAAAGGTTTTGGTTTGTCACACTGACTCCATACGCGACACACCGCACGTGACTAGTTCCCCATTTTCTTGTAGTGATAAGTGGGTTCCAATTTCTTTGGCCCGACCCACTTTTTTTGAGGCGGGTTGGGTTGAACCCGGCGGGACGGGTTGAAAATTCCCGGCTCTACAGTAAACAATAATGTGCCCTAATCTATAACTGTAATATATATATATAAGTAATTTGAACCAAGTCTTTATTATGACAGTCAACGAGAAACAAGTCGCACAGGCAATATTAATATGGACAGTGGTGTACGTGTTTGGTGTGTGTGTGAAGTGCTTGACTTTTCAACAGAATTTATTCTCATCATGGTCGTAAAAGAGTTAAAAATTCAGTTTTCCTTATTTTAAATCTTGTTAATTAGTTGAAAAAAGACAAGTAAAATTTATGTTAATTAAATGTATGACTGGCTGATTTTGCATTTCAATTTTGTTTTTGATAAAAATATTAGAAAAAGGTAGGATTGAGTTCATTCATGATCAAAGAGTAGGATGGGCTCCATAACTTAAACTGAGATATTGTGGCAGAAATAAGTCCTCAAACACTACATTTGGAGCCACAATAAAGTGACACTCTCCAAAGATTGAACCTGCCTTGCACCACGTTTTCACCTTTTAGCATTGAACCCACAAACTATGGGTATTTTGATCTGTAGTTCAATTCACACTATACAGATACTATATATGTTAGTTATTGGGATTTCGTATTCGAAGCTAAGGGAAATCATGTATTTAAGACTAAAGTAATACTATATACTATAGGCAAATCAAGCGAAAAGGCAAAAACTATTCTCTGTTTAGTCACTTGTTAAATTATCGATTTATTCGTATATACAAAACCAAAAGTTAGTCTCAAGAAGAAATTATACATAATTATACTAAGCCTGTACAATTATTAAAGCTGATCGATGACCAAAGGAACCTACATAATTGAGTTATTGAAGCAATATGTTCAATAATTTCGAAGAGAAAATGAAGTGATGAAAGAAGTAGAGTACTAGAATAGTAATTGTGCAACAAAGGGTGGTCCAATTTGTGTAGCTTGATAAACTTAATTATAAACAGGGATGAAGTGGGGGCTTATAAAGAATTAAGCATGTGTATGTATGTGTACGGGAGAACCTGAAAAAGGTGAGGAGAAAATTAAATAAAAGCAGACCACATAGTTCCAAATACAAAGTTGATTCCGGTTGGAGAAAGACAAGAAGAACAAACCTTATTCTCCTATTCTGGCAATACTCAAATTCTGGAATTTCCTATCAAAAAATACTCTCCTTTTTCTGCCACTCCCTTTGCATAAAATATTTTAATATCTCTCTAATACTGTGTGTGATGGATGTTCTTGGAATCATGTTTATCCCCTACTACTTTTTTATATTATAATAATCTCTCTCTCTCTCTCTCTCTCTCTCTCATAATTCTGAATAATTCAAGGGCTGTCAAAGGGAGAAGAACCGATCAGAAAACACACTCACATCGATCGAAGAAGATAGAACACATGGGGAGAGCTCCTTGCTGTGATAAAGCAAACGTGAAGAAAGGACCTTGGTCCCCAGAAGAAGATTCCAAACTCAAGTCCTACATCGAGCAACATGGAACTGGTGGAAACTGGATTGCTTTGCCTCAGAAGATAGGTATGTATTATATACCAACCCTTAATTTTAAATATATTTGTGGATTTCTTTTCATAGCTATTTTTCTTCTTTTCCCTTTTGTTTTCATGATTCGATAAACACTAACATACGCAAATCAGGAATTAACTCCAAAGATATAATGGAACTTTTTTTCCCTATACATATGTATGCATGTGAGGGTTTCAATATATATGAATCAGGGCTAAAGAGATGTGGGAAGAGTTGTCGGCTGAGGTGGCTAAACTATCTTCGACCAAATATCAAGCATGGGGGCTTCTCTGAAGAAGAAGACAACATTATTTGCAGCCTTTATGTTAGCATAGGAAGCAGGTACACATAGACACGATTTTCATTATATATTATAGCTGTTTTGGTGCATTTGGTTAACCAATTAGGTTAATAAGATTTGAATCCTTGAATAGTTGTGAAGGGTTTGTAATTGATAAGGGGGAATAAAATTGAGCAGGTGGTCGGTGATAGCAGCACAATTGCCAGGAAGAACGGACAACGACATAAAGAATTACTGGAACACAAAATTGAAGAAAAAGCTTCTTGGTAATAGTAAGCACCGTAAAGATCAACAATCACGTTGCAAGAGCAAGCTGCAGGAAGGAGCTAATAATAATAGAATAATAACCTCTCCCAATTCCTTATTAGTTCCTGAAAATTCTTCTACAAATACTATGTTTCCACAACCATATTATTGGCCACTCATGCCAGTCATTTCATCATCATCATCTCCCTTGCAATATCCTTCATTATCAAATCAAGACCCTTGTTTCAACGACCAAGATTCCATCAAAAGATTGCTCATAAAATTAGGAGGAAGATTTTCTGATGAGGATGATCATGGCTATTATCATCCTTCCCTCGATGCTTTGAATAGTAATCCCAGTAATAACCTATTATTACCAGATATTGGTACTCCCAGCTGCACACAGGTAGCTTGTGAAGAGCAAGCAAACATGGCTTCTTCTTCTTCCTCTTGCATTTTAAGCAACAACGATCAGATAGAATTGATGGCCAAAGAGACAGGAGGACTTGAGGAGATAGTATGCAATATTAATAATAATGATACCTATGCTTATCCACTAAGTAGTGATGGACTGGAATTGTTGTTTGGGGAGGACATGATGATGGTCAATGACAAGATTGCCCCTCCTGCAGATACCAACTCTCTCATTTATGAATCTTTTGTTCCTTCCAATTACCAGGGCATGCCACAACAATGTGCTTTGCCAGAGCTAGGGTATAACGGCCAGCCATAAATTATTACCTACTTGTAACTGTAAACTGCAAGGCGAAACCTTTTCCTTATCCGTTCCGTAGATAATGAAACCTGAGGTACATATATGTGTGTATGCATATACGTAGCGATTGGTTTGTCCATCACGCTATTCTCATAATTGTTTCATCGGTACTACTCACTTGAGGTTTGTTAATTTGCTACTTGATGTGTATTTGTACTGCTATATATATTAATGATGATATAATATTTTCCCTGTGCTTCGCTAGAATTTTTGCAGCAAACCTGATTAATCCCTAAATTCAATTATAGTTCAGTTCATATGGAGCTTGTAATTAGTTCTGAGAAATAAGATTAATTTTCCTTATCCATCACCTACTTTATTATTAGGCCTCTTCTAGGCTAGAATCGACTGCATGTGTGTTCTCTCTTGGCAAAATAAAGAAAATTCAAAGCACATTTGGAACGAGTACTAGCTTTTGTGAAAGACTTAATTTATTATTTTAACTTATTCTTCTTCAGCATTCTCGAGCCACTACTTGAGTAGTGTCTAATTATAATGGGCGTGTAGTCGTAGGGATGGAGCATATGCATATTGCATAGGGCTAGTTTTTAAACGGTGGCATTTTATTGCATATTTCCAGTGAAAAGTTGTTAGGTACATATATATATATATATATATATATATATATATATATATATATATATATATATATGCATTTGATTTTTTTTTGGCCAACAAATGCATTTGAATTTGCTAACTGAGGAAGAGGTATATAGTGATTATTTAATAGTGACTAATTTTCGACCTTCTTTTTCAATATTTGTAGCATTGAGCTGGGCTCTAGATTTGAAGTATAAAATCACTGTCCGAATAATTTGATCCTTCTTTTGCTGGAAGGTAAAAATCGTTTGGAGTTTAAAATACACACACATAGACACACATACACACGTGTATACATGTGTGTGGGTGTGTATGCCTCTATATGTTAACGAAAATATGGCAAGTTTTTGCTTTTTTAAACTTATAATGTAGTCATCCATGTAATTTCTATTGGAGTCGTAATAATAAAAGTATGAAAAGGTGAGAAGGCTTTTTTATGTACGTACCTATCTCACATAGTCGTAAGTATATATTGTTGGATTTATTTGGGTTTGTTAAAGACTCTACATTCAGGCATGCTCCAACTTTAGACCCTGTTCGTGTTGGCAACAACACAATGCATGTTGATAAAATGTAACAAGGTTTAATATGGCTTGTATGTTTTGTAGTGGTACATACATGTTCGGTCCTAATTATGTAGGAGCTAGAATTAGAAGCTACGGTTGTTCTTGATTTTTATAAGTATAAAACTTAGATACACACACACACATTTTATCTTTAATATTCATTACTTTTCCCACATTATTTTAATTAGTTTATATACTTATATATAATCTAATTCTAGGATCATTTTAGAGAAACTTTATCATATTTATCAACATTAAGTAATTTACTAGCTTCATTAATATATTTGTGTGTATCCAAAATTAGATAAATGACACACTTATATCAAAGACTAAATGAATATATAGTGTCTAGCCTTTTTCTTTGAGAAATTGATTTAATCAATTTATATCTACAAGAAGAACGTTCAAAATTGTTTTGTAAATTATTTCTACTGTTGCTTAGTTTACGATGACAGAATATTTTGTATTAATAAATCTGATTATATCTCTATTTTTTTTCACCACAATAACACGTGAATTTTGAGTCATGTAAATATATCTTCAAATCAAATAAATTCGTGATATAGGAAATTAAATCTACATTGGTTTAAAAGTGAATTAAGTGGGATTCATTGCCAAATTAATTCTAGATTTAAAAAATATTATTTGGACATTAACGAAAGTTCAAATAGAGTATGTATAAATGGGTTTTTCCCTAGGATCATTTTCACAATGCCATGCATTGGATATAAATGACAAGCTCTGTGTGTGTGGTGGTGGTGTGGGGGGGGGGGGGGGGGTCATACGGCCAGTTATATTTTATATAATTGGAAAACTTAAATTTAACATTGAACGATAAATAGAAATATTTGTATATCATGAATAGTGAAACTAATGTTCGAATCAAGATTGGGTTAGAAAGCACAGTTGGAGGGTGTCATCAAAACCAAACCAGGACAAGAAACAACGTAGACATGCACAACCCCAGCATATTTTGGCACAGAAATGAAGCTAAAGCTAAGAGAGGTTGAGTTTAAGATCAAGGTTTGAACAAGTTAGAAGCAAGCTAAGGGGAAGGACGACATGGATGACATTTGAGACTTCTTTTATAAGTTCGATAGAAAATATGAAAACTAATAAAAGTAATATAATGAGAAAAAATTCTTCAAGCAGCCTCATTATTATGAGACAGAATCAGCTAAACAAACATTTATTTATTTCAAGTTTTATCAAAATGATTTTTTATTAAAAAATGTATATGTAATTTTATATTTTTAATTATTTTATTTTCTCTAACTTGCAACCTTAATAGTGCTATATCCGTGAAATGGATAATCTGTTATATTTTGCTGAACAAAAAAAATCTGTTATATTTCCATAGTTGAAATTAAGAGACGTGGATTTCAGCTAAGGTCAAATATGGTTGGTGAATCTTAACGACAAATTTGATTATGTTTCACCTTCAGTCTTTCACCTAACATTTCGAGCCATTTAATATGTTTAAATATTTTGTTAAAAAATAGAACTACCAAAAGTTTTTCAATGCTACCAATTTTGCCACATACACTTTAATGAAAGGAATTGGAATACAATGCGAAATACTTCAATATACATAATTATTCACAACACTAGCTATTAGTTTTTTCATCATAACAGATTAATTTAATAATGAAAATAAAATTCAAAATCCAGCCCCTTCAAATCCTACCCAATATGCGTGCGCACTCAAGCGAGTTTGAAGGATGTTTTGTTTAGCAAGTATGCGCATTTCAATATTTCATCAGCCCACACAAACACTATTCTAAACTCTACCTTGTGTAGGGATAATTCTCATCTCATTTATCAATCTGAGTCTGACCATACTTTTCTAGAGTTTATCATGAGAAAAGTAATGATTTCGTCCTTCTATTTTTACCGAGCCTGTAGTTCCTATAATTTAATTAGTCATAATTGAGTTGCTAGAGATTGAAGATTTAATAGTTCTATCCTTGTGCCGGTGAAACAGCAAAAACTGAGTTACAAACTCGGTGAAATTAAAAGAATTCAGTAATTAATTCTCCCTTATACTCCCTCCGTTCCTAAATATAAGATCAATTTGGTTAATTTGTGGATATTAAGGAAGACAATAAAATTACATGATCTTCCAAAAATCCCCTCAATTACTTAACTTTAAAAGGAGGAGGGGTTTTCAATGAAAAGAGGGAGTATAAGGGTAGTTTGGGCAAAACTTGAGATAAAATAGGAAGTGATCTTATATTTAGGAACTTATCCACTTCCCCAAAATGATCTTATATTTAGGAACGGAGGGAGTATTATTTATAAGTAAAGAAAGGATAAAATTACTATTAAAAAGCAATGATTCAAATCTACATAACTACGTTCACAGGTAAAAAACCTCCCTCATACATTTCTGACACGTCTGCTCACGAGTACACTAAGGTTAGGTTGATAATCTTATTTCGTTAAGTTCAATGCCATTAGCGCTTATTTAGTTTGTTACATTCAGTTGTTGCGATACTAACTTTGAATAATGAACCCTTTTGTTGACTATATAGATTTTATGGTACGCCATGATCATGACTCGTTAAAATAAGCTGACCTATTTAATCTAGAAAGCAGCTAACGATTTTCCCAGCACGAAATTTCAAACTCTTGCTGAATCTCAAAATGTAACTACCGAGTTCATTGGCTTGTATTGCATTCCGTAGAGGCCCAACCATTTTTTATCAATTGTGTCTTGATTCGTAGTGTGCCAGTGTGTGTGTGTGTGTGTGTGTTGTCTGTTGTGTGTGTAAGGTCAATCAGGGAATAAATTACGCAAAGGTGTCAGTGAAATATATAGGAGGGAATATCCAAACCCAGAAAGAACAGAACAGAAGGATCCTGGAACTAAACATCAAGGGTAATTAAAAACTTGAGTTGTGACAGTGAAAACATTATATATTGTGTCAACTTTATGAGGGATAATTAATAAGCACCAAAACGACATCCTTGAATTGAAGAGTGTAGCCCTAGCTTAGCCCAGACAACAGCCAAACGACAACTTATGGCACAGCCCCTTCATTTTATATATTATTAAAGAAATTCGTATCTTTAGGCGCTGATCAAGGATAATGACACCAACATGATAAATTTCTTCAGCGTCAGATGTCCTGACAATCATGTTTTTGTTACTATCTGCATTCTGCATTTTTAATTGTTTTGGAATAACTGCAAGAAATTCATACTACTGTTGCAGATTTATTCCTTTCTAACGAGCTAACCGCAAATGAATTTTTTATTCTACACAGACTTTGTTATCTGACAATTTCACATTTCTCATTATAGAATGGCTTGATGTATCTGTGTGCTATCTTAGAATATTGGTGAAAAAATGACATGGCCAAAGAAGGAACATGATTCATTGTCTTTAATTTTTTTTTCTGTGATGAATGTGAATTTGGATGACATGGAGTGGAGTTCTTCAAGTGGGTGGTAAAATATTTTTTTTTATCAAGAAAGTGGGTGGTAAAATATGGATTCAATATAACAAAGAAATATTAAACAAAATGCTTTTGGCAATTTAATCAAAATTTGGCTGATAAAAAAAATCTCAATTTTGAAGGGGAATGATACAAAAAGACAAATGGTCTTATGTTTCCTTCCTTTTCCTACCAAATTAAGGGTTAGCCAACATGAACAATTAACTTGGTGGAAAGCATCAAGCAAACTGTCAAATGCAAAAAATATGATTCATTTCGTATATGTATTGGTTTATCATTATAAAATAAAATGTTTTGGCTTATGGTTTCTCCCGGAAATGACAGCAAAATACAAACTAAATTTCAAAACCTCAAAGAGGAGATTAATTTTAACTAATTGAGTATAAATAGTATAGACATTACTTATTTTATATCACCTATATGGGATTTTTAAACTTGGTATTTTTGTCATTCCCCTCTAAGTCTTTCAGTATTATAATATAAATCAGATATTGCATTCCTTGACTTTTTTTTCGTGAGCTTGTTAGCTTGAGTCATATGAAGCCATAATCTCCAAGCCGATACCGAAACATAGCATGAAGGTGCACATCTAGAGCATGAAGGTGCTGAAAATTATGCCTAATGTTTTGAATAATTTTCTTGGTACTTCGACCATGACCAAGTAAACATATATTGCAGAAGTATGACATATATTATTACATTATGTAGTGTTTGAATTCCACAGGATGTAACGATCAAGATCACCGGGAAACAGCATAAACAGAAAAATTCTTCTTAAAAAAGACGGAGAGTATAATTAATACATATACAGTTCTCACACCAACAGGCTTCCTCTATACTAATAATGAACAATATTTACAGTGAAAGAATTTTTACATCCTGAAGACTAATAAACCTAAGAGGCAAAATTTAATTCCACCTTTTCCCTTATAATATCGTAAGTGTATGTATATAGTATTTAGTATTTACCATGGCTGGCACTGGGTTAACGATTTGAAGGACTTGCCTTCAACCCCAGAGCATGTTCAAGTGAAGAAAATAAACTTCATTAATACCCATCATTTTCTGAAATCGCACTCGCCAGATTGCGATGAACTGGCCGCGATTAATTGTTTTGGCTGTGAGGTGCCTGAAATATAAAAAAAAAATTAGTTCCGTGTTTTGGAGATAGGTAAGTGAATCCCTTAATGGATGTGGATGAAATTAACCTGTCTCTAGAACTTCTAAAGCTCGATTTGAACCCTCTGAGACATGGCTATGATGTTCACTGGTGGAAAAATCAGAGTCATGTGTCGGTGGAGTAAACTGGCAGTAGGCTTCATGTAACTGATCATAAATATCTTCCATCTTTCCATTTTGTTCATCTCTCCTATCCATGTCAATGAGAGTCTAGAAACAAACAGAATATCAGTTGCAAATGGGAGAAATGGAGACAAGAAAGAAAGACTCATGGGGATATATATATAGAGAGAAATTCAACCTGTGCTGAATTGTTCTTAAATATTGGGAGAAATCGCTGCCTGCAATACTCATGAAACAGAATAGTACCAATCAGCAAAGGAATGGTAAATCCAGATGCGACCGTTGCGCGTTTCAAGCCAAACACCCCAAGAGCAATTATTTGAGTGAAGATCAAAGCAAACACCGTTGCTTTGTGAGCAATGGGCCAAAACGCTCCACCACTATCATATTTGGTAACATACACATTGACAAGCTGAAAAAACGAAAAAATAAATGAAAAATCAAACATATATAACTATAAATGAAACATCAAACATAACTAATGACAGTCCGCTAACAGTCCTAGCACAATATGCATTTCTTCCCCATTGAATTCTTTTACATAGCAATGAACTAATTTGGCCTTCATAACATAAAAGTGTGGATACAGCCGAGATCCCAGGATATTAAAAAAGAAAAATAAGATAATACACAAATAGAGTCTGACAAAAAATCAGAAGTTGTTTTCAGTCCAAATGGTTTTTAGAGTTGCTAATTAAACTTTAACAAAAAAAACCGATCATTGTAAGTACTATTCTGTGAAATAGCCATATAGATTCTGCAAACAGATTGGCAGCTCCCACTCTGCTCTTTTCAGTTATCCATACACAAAATTGATTTTCAATTATTGTCTTCCGTTCTCTATATGGATTAACAACAATTATGTCGTACAATCCATGTAGCCATCCAAACCTAGTGAAACAAAGCTTTGTTGTTTTTGTATTATTCCTTTCTCTATATGTATAGTATCATAATAGATAAATTTACGGAAAAACAAAGTTTCATGCACTATGAGCCATCACATCAGCCAGAAAATGTACTCAATCAACTCGGTGAATAAAATGCCATGCATGTATGGATTACACATTTTTCTTTCAACCAGTGCATGATTTAACATTATAAGAACGGCAACCTCAAAAAACTCCATAAAGGTTCAATAAGACAAAATCTGAAAGAAGTACTAACCTGGTTTTTGTAAACAATGTAACCCATGAAGAAGTAAACCAGTAAGAAGGGTGTTATCAGAGGAGATAGAATAGAACAAGTGAATCCAAGGAATAAAAACAGCAAAATCCTTGGGGTTTCAGTATGGTATGGAAAAGATGAAGGGCCAGCCAGCGAATCATCCTTACATCTAAGTATATGTCTCTGGAACGAAATCCAGAAAAGAGGACAAATTTGGATAAGTTCAATTGCCAAACTTGCCCAACCAGATGTTAAAACATAGGTTATGAAGAAGGTAGCCTGGATAAAACAAAAACAAAATACTGTAAGGTAAATCAGTAAATCTTAAGGTTTATTTTTTAAACAAAACTACTACACTTTCAATTCTACTTGAAATTTTGTGCAAAACATTAATAAGATAAACAAATATTATCCAGGTAAAACAGGATTTTATTCTTTAACACAACTGATGGGTACCTGATAAAATCACTTTTGCTACAAGGTAAAGGCCTATAAGCCTGGCCTAGGAGAGGGAAATATTGAGGACAAAGTGAGTCACTGTTTTTTTAATATCATCAACTGGTATGTAGTGTTTCTTTTTACTAAATCATATTACTAGTTATCCAAACAAATAACTAATCCAGTTTTGAGATATTGGAAATTTAGAGGGATTTAACAGGGTCTTGCCCTACTAGACCAACTCTATGATGGTTAGTGAAAGTCACTTTTCAGCAAATAGCAATCCTTGGAGTCTCCTAGGGAGGCTGGTCACATTGCTCAACGGTAAGCTTGCATGCCGTGGGGTCTGAGGTCGTGATTTCAAATTAACCTTTCTACATAAAACAGGTAAGACTGCCTAATATATTCTCTTCCTCGGTAACTTCACCAAGTCGGGACTAAAACTGGGTTGAGCCTTTTTTAGAATAAGTTACTGAACTCACAGATGCCAGTGGTCATGTTCTATTCTCGTGTTATGTGATTTCAGTATTTCAGTTCTGTAATTTCTGGGTGTCACAGGGGAATAGGGTTTTGGCTAGAGCCAGTGGAACCTATCATACATACTGTTTAGAAGTCTCAACAAAAAAACCTAAGAATTTCCCTCATATATTGTTTTGCGGTCCATTATTTGTGTATGGGGTTTTAATTATCAAACACAAGTGCACAATATGAAGGCACAGTTTATTGACAAAACCTAATATACTAGACATTATTTGGTCTTACACCACATTTAAAATGCATAACACTGATTACGCAAATTGTTAAAAGTTGAATATATACAAATTGTTCATGCTCTTGAGCATAAATTGCTTCTATAATCAAAAGAATACTATAAATCATGGATCAACATATACAAATCTAGAAACCCATGCCATTTTTAACAGATATAGTCATAGAAATCTTAACAAATCACCTGTGCTGGCACTGCTTGCGCAAGTTGGGCGGGTAGGTTCGTTATCCTGTTAAAGACCGACAGTTGACTAATAACAGACCCAGTGAAGACATTAACAAAAAACACGTTCCATATCAAGAAGAACAAAACTTTGTAGCAAGCACTCTTCTTCCTTCCACTTCGGGAAACTGACCCCTCAATGGTTGAGAATAGCATCATCATTGGAGGAACAGTACACAGAAACAAAATCAAAACCACACTTGGTAGGTATCCAGTAACTATCTGGCTCACATATTGCCTGCAAGAAAATACAGGGTCAATTTGCTATGAATGCGTTACTTTTCAAATTTTAATAAATTAGCCAGCACTCCACATTCCAATTGTCCGCTATAATCATTAAAGTTTAGAACAAGTCCTAAATTGTACTTTTAATGGTTAAATTTATAGGTTAAGTATACCACCATCCTAAAGTATTTTTCCAGTAGCATTCAAATACCTAAACCAATTTTTGGTACATCAAGCACCCTAAGGTATCTTTCTAGTGACACTCAGAGTCTTGAATTTAACACATCTAAAAATATTACATTTCAAATTTATACACACACACACACACACACACACAAAAGATGCATATTAGAGTATTAACAACTTAAAAAAGTGTGTATACTGACACCAACATTGCAAACTATGGCATACATACCAACAACCTTAATGTGAGATCAAACAATACTTTGCACCCTAGTTGAGCCTCATTGCAGGATGCAAACATGCAATTCATAAAATTCACATAGAAACTTTGTAGATTATTCAAGAACATTAGAACTTGCTAGATGAAAAAAGGAAATGGCAGTGGCAAAGTTCTCCCCTAGAGCAAAAAGTGAACAGGAAACGTATTGCCTTGATTGTTAAGCATTGGTTTATCAAAACCAAGCCTCACATACAACAACAAATTTCCTAAAACATGAGTCATAAAACTCCACAACATTTTCCCTCATGGTTTATCTTACTTTTTAAGTATTCCTTTAAGAAAAGGCAATAATTCCTGAAGATGATCCAGCTGAGTCAGGCCTTGCACGAACGTGACAGGAATAAGGAACACAATCATGAAGACAACAGAAGCCACGAGTACAGCTATTTTACGGATCCAAAGTTGCCTAAAAGGTATGCAAAGGTTGGACCAGTAAATATCATGCGGTTCGGGAGCTTGATCGGTCACCCACAACATTGGATTTGAAGTTTGAAGAATTTGTGAAGCCACAAGAGCAGCATACCGAGTTTTAAAGAACACAAAAGCAGCTGCACACTCCTGCAATTGAGACCCCAGCTAAAATCACAAAATTGCAGACTTAAAAAATTCTTAGCATCATATATCACCTTTTCCATATATATTAAAATATATATTCAATCTCTAAAAATCAGGAAAAACAGCAATTAATCTTGAGGACATTTTATTGCAAAGCCAACAAAATTCTCAAACACAAAAAATTGTAGAAAGATAAATTAATTCAGCCAGAAAATGCACCTTTTTTCTTTCATCTAAATTCATGTCGTCATAGGCTGGTCCCCCATTTATGCTGCCTAAATCATTAGAAATCGTCTTGAAAGAATTTGTAGGCTGTCCACAGAAGCATTGGTTAAGATTCGGTTTACAGTTCTGATCAAAGGCACTACCCTTTATTGATTTGTACACTTGCTCTGCCTCATCCTGAAGTTTTTTTAGCAGGGGATTAGAAAGATAAGAATAAGTAGCAGTTATATTACTAACAATAATTCAAGAAAACCCAATACTAAATACAGACTGAAAGATAAATAAATAAACATTACAGCCTATCTCCCTATAATCACAATCACGGCCCACATAAGAGAGGGGTTGCTCTTAGATAGAATCAAAATAAAACATATCAAACAGTTGTCAAGTCCTCATTAACATACTGCATTCTCCCCATTCATTAAATGGATAATGACCCAATAAATAACATGAAAAATCCACAAATAGCATCAATAAAAGCCAACACCAAAGTGGGCAAGTGTCACAACTAAGTGCTATGAACCAAAGGATGGTGAATATTCTATAACATGATAAAGTTTCAATACATATAAAGAGGATGCAAAGGATTTGCAATTCCATTCACAGAAAAACTTTATAAAGCACAAAATCAAGAATGTCTCAACACTAAAAAGCCTAAGCACTCAATTTCTATTATGGACCCTCTTATTATTTCAATCTGACTTAAATAAAGTGGCGGCCTAAAGAATCTATTGAATAAGGACATAGCAGTAGTCAGTAGTTATGACCACACTCATGATGATGACATAGACAGATAAGGAAATCAATGTGTTAGGACTACTTTTGAGAAACTAGGAAAAGACATGAAAAAATCAAGGTACTTTTGTTGTTCAGAGGTTTGAGTTGCTAATTTGGAGAAAGAAATGGGCAAAAGATTGGCTATAGTTAAAGTCTATATGTTGGGGACTGTGAGAGATACTTTTTGCAGAGATACTTTTTGCAGTCTAAAAATCATCTCTTTGATTCAGCATTGAGGACAGAGAAGAATTTAAATAGGTCTTGGTTATTTGGGGAATGGAGAGTGCCATTCCTCTCAAAATATTCATCATGTGTTTAGGTCAGTGTTTATGTATGAGAGTTGGTTGTGTGTTTCTTGTATCTTTTGTTTGAGTCATGCAATGTAATCTGAAGCTGTAATAGTACCTTTCTGTTTAATTTATGGATGTACGGTGTTTTTCTTAGTATTGTTGCCATCAATCTATAGTTATCAACATTTTACACTCTTATTTCTGTTTTCAGGGTTTATTATCTTAGAGTTTAGAAGGGTCAGCTTAACTCAACGGTAAATTCACTTGCCATGGGGTCAGAGGTCATAGGTCCGAACCAGCCTCTTTGCAAAAAGCAAGGGTAAGGTTGCCTAATATATTCCCTTTCCCGGCACCCTCACCAAGTGGGAATTAGAGCACGGTTGACTATTATCTCCAAGTATAGAGGAGGGTCCTAACAAAATGTTGTCCATAAAAAAGAATAAAAGGAAGTTAGAAAGTATACCTTCAGTTTCTGCACAGTACCAGACTTATAAATCATTTGGTGGGACAAATATGTTGATTCGTGATAATTTGTGAAAAATTTCCTCAAAGTTTCATGGTTTGAAACTTCTGGAGACCATGGAATTCCTCGCACAACAATTGCAAAGTGACTAGGATTTGGAGGTGAACCAATAATATGCGCTAGCCTCAACTTAGTAATGGCCTTGAATTCCTGATATAATACTCCGGTTGAACAGTCATATTAATAAAAATGGGACAAAAACTGGTAAGCTATTCTAAAAAAAAATGAGATGGAGAAGATAACATTGATGTAAGTTCAATTGCTTACAAAATAACAAAGAGCACAAGCAGCAATAGTTATGATATATAAAGCCAGACAATGAACCCATAGCCTGAAATCAAACAGAAGAAAATCAAAAAATGAGGAACAATTGTGTATGAGTACTCTCAAATTAAGACACTATTTTTTTTAAAACACCTAAAAATTGAAACAAAAAGGCTAGGACGTTCGATTCAATCATATCACACTGTCCATTATTGTCACTTCTCGAAACTGCATTTCTAAGTTCTGCCATTTCACAACTGGAAATCTGCATAACTTTTAGAGTTATGGATAAATTCAATTCATTGTAATTGCCTTCTGACAGAAATAGATCAATAAGTTTTGCTCCATTCTTTCTCTAAACAATTTCCTTCCCTGGTTCTTCTTAATTGTTTGCATATCACATACACATATACGTAATAAAAAAAGGAGGACTTAACCTCCAACAGATGAACAATTATAAGGGGTCTAAATTCTGATTTTGACCACATGCTTCCAACACCCTCCCATAATCTTGATTGGGAATACGCACCACTAAAAGTATCTGAGCCTGGAGGAAGTAAAACTAAATAACATGTAAAGTAAAGGAGGAGAAGGGAAAAGGAAGGAAGATCTCCATGTACCTTCAAAATCATTATTTGGACTTACACTTAGAAACATCAAGAGACCTTATTTGTTTATTTCAATTTACTCTAAACCTCATTACACTATCCCCTTTCCAAAATTAACATAATTAGCGCTCAAATTGAGGGAGATAAAAATATGAATACCATCTTGAGCCTTCTTTAACATTCTCAATGGAAAATACTTCCAGTGCCTCAAAAGTAAGGTGCTCATGTTTCACACCCTGACCATAGTAATTTACTGGTAGCACCAGAATAATGCAGATGATAGCCGCGACAGAAAAAACTCGAAGACTGAGGAAGAAAAATAGTAGCATTGTCAGTGAGTACTGCTGCAACATGAACAGTGAAAACTCTTTATAATGTATATTTGTTGTGACCTTTCTCAATTAACAGCTGTTTTCTAGTAACATGAGAATGGAACTTAAATTAAACTCAAGACTCAGATGTGGAAATGCACAAAATTGGACACTTTATCAAAATTCAAAGGCAAAGCCAAGATTTCCTAGGAAGAACCATGTGCAAAATCAGGCATAACATCACCAAAAAGTTCTTATAGCAGACTGAAGACTTGTCTAGTCAAACATTTTATCAAATTATTCTCAGAACTTGCATTAAAACAAGAATTGTGCATCAGAATCGATATTCCTGGACAGTTTTAACATTTAGATTCTTTTTAACTCGGGAGAACAAAGGAGATATTTCAGGAGAAAGTTTTTAAAAATAAATATGTGGTTATGTAAAATAAAAACAAATCAGGAAAACTAACAAAGGTATAATCTAAAGCATAATTGAAGTCACATGTAACTAAACATATAGCCCTGATATCTCACTATTTTCACGACACCAACCAAATGCACTAAGAAAGTGGACTGAGAAGCACAGAAAATATTTCATAAAAGTGAGCATAACGCTATCTTATTAGTGGACAAAGGTGAAATACCACAATACCAACAAATATTTCACATCAGATGCCAAAATGCAAGTAGTATAACGTATTGAAAAGATTAAATGACCTGAATACAACTATCCTGATAAAAACCACAGCGTCCAAGCCACCAACAGCCAATAATTCATCTTCATTTGTATGCCATGCTTTCAAAATCCAGCTAGGGGAAGGAACAAATCTTTCCAAGCAGAGATCAAAGCGTTTTGACCGTTTACAGGCCAGCCTCCGTCCAAAGTATACATCAAAATTGCCAGGCTGTTTTCTTAATATTGAATAAAGTGAAATAAGCACTGCACACAGGCCAATATTAATTCCAGCAGAAGTAAATAGAGCGACGAGTTTCATCTTTGTCCTCTATATTGGCAAATGGCAACCACTACATATCTCTTTGCCCAAAAGAATGACATATGACATCCAAATAACACTCATCGTCTGAAGAGTAAAGATACATGTAGTTCAACCGATGTCTCAAAAATGGCTTTCTTCAAGGAAAATCAAGGCATAAGGCCAGGAAAATTTGTTGTAACACATAACAGAAGTAAATCAAACTTTCTGACTACACCGTGTGACTTTCACCTTAAATAAACAAGTACCTGCGCAAGTGAGGAAAAGGTTGAATACTTATGGTCAATGTGTCTGATGTATGGCCCGATACACTTGCTTCTTTAAAAACGTACAAAATTTAGTTTACATTCATTCCAATTTCCAACTTCTTAAATATTCCCTCCGGTCCCTAATGTAAGAGCTAGCCGCCAAAAAAACGCTTCTTAAGAAAACATGTGAATGTTAGTTGGGTGTCTGGAGTTAATGCTTCTTTTCCAATATTGCCCATATTTATTATGGTACTTTTAAGAGAGAGAAATACATAAACATTAATAAATATGAAAGAGAGTTAGGGGTAAAGTAGGAAAAAATGCATTAAATGAGGAGAGAATGTGGGGTGAGCTCTTACATTAGGGACCAAAACTATTCAAATTTTGGGCTCTTACATTAGGGACCAGAGGGAGTAAATCATACTGTACATTAACGTGAGACTTTAACATGATATTGATATGAATGGACAGATATGAACTTTACAATCTAATAGATGAAAATTAAACTGAAACTAAAAGTGCATAAAATGAAATCATACGTCTACTGATAACATTAGTTTGTTATGAAATGAGGCAAATAATCTTAAACAGTGGATGTTGCACAAATCGTTATACAAAATAGAACAACACTAAAGATTCGTCCACATTAAAAAGGTGCTTGTGTAGCTATAGCAACATACACACAAATTCTAAATAATCAAATTCCATTTAAAGTAAATCAACCGCGCAAAACAGAGACGATCGTTTACATAAGACGACAAAAATCAGTGAAGCTTTTTTAGGCGAGAATCACTTGCTTTGGAATCATAACAGGACACGATAAATAAAACAGCTAACTAACAGAAAAAGGCAAGAAAATAAAATTGAAAGCTAAACGAAAATGGCTGAACTGTAAAATAAAACAATTATGTTCAGTGTAATAAAAAAATAGAATAATATAAAATGAATACGAATCTACCAGAGGTAGAGAATATCGAGACGTTCCAAATTGAGCTAAGACGAAGAAGCAAAATCAGTGGTATAGAATAGGAAACGTAGCTAGAGTAGGCTTGAAAACTTATACGCCATTGAGGAACATTGCTTAAAATTGATGAACACGCATGAGATAGATTAGAAGGCAACGCAGAGAAATGAAACCCTAAGATTTGGCGCCAATCTCTGAGGGTTTTTTTCTCTCTGAAATCTCCAGCGAAAGATAGAAGAAAAGGCACCAGTTCAAATGTAATGTCACCGCCAACTTGTAATCAGTTAAATAAAACTAAAAGCGAGGGGGAGATATCATTATAGGAGTATATTGTTATTATTATGTGAATATGAATTAATAGTAGTTGGGCTATTAAATTTAATTTAAGTATGTAACTATAAATGCATCGTTTTTCTAATTTTTACTCTTATTGTAATTTTATCAATTTTAGACATCTATTAAGGATTAGTGTAAATTGGTAAAAACACAATTAATATTACTGTTAGTGCCTTTAAAAAACTAAAAAAAAATATATATCAATAGTTGCATTTATTTCAAAAATTATTAATGATTACTCTTTCTTACTACACCTATTAAATATGATGAGTATATATGGAAAAAAAATAATTAATGTACATTAAAAACTATGTAATGACTTAAAAAACTAAGAAAAATTGATAATTAATGACTTATATTGAGGATCAGAGTAAATAGTTGGTATCATATAATAAGAAATAAGAATTGATGCTATTATTACTATTATTGTAATAACTAGGGTGGTCATGTTTTCAGATTCCATTATTGTCAGCTCTCAGCATCATTACATTACAGTTGAAAAGGATTGAAAGGAACAGACAGGAATAATAACGAGGGGCATGTGGTTATGAAAATTAATTATTAATCAAGATGATGAGGATGTAAGTATGTAAGGGAATGTGATTTCCACGTGGCGAACAGTGAAGGGAGGACGGAATTCATGGCGCCAAAAAGGAGAATGACATGTGTGAAGCTTTTATGATACGTAACTCACCGCATGTGAACTGAACAAACGAATTTCGGAATTTCCATGCCAACACACTCTCTCCTGTATTATTAAATTATACTGTAAGATTCTGTATTTCAAAAAAAAAAAAATACTGTAAGATTCTGTTTCTTGTTTGAAAAAATATAAAATTCTTTTTTACTAAAAGAAATTACGTCAATAAATCTTGAATCTTGTCAAATTCTCTAATGTATTTATCTCTTGTCATATTCTGTTTTATCTATAATTATTTGTATTTACCCATATAATCTTGTCATATTCTGTTTTATCTCTTCTGATCATATACTATTTTTTATAATATCTTTTTATTTCTTTTATTTGACTTATAAACAGACTATAGTCATTGAGAGGTATATAAAAGGGAAAAATTTACATCAAGTTCATTTCTCCAAGTTCTCAAGTTCTTTTAATATAGGAGTGACACACGTCCTTTTATAACAATCATTCATTCAATCTAACGGTCAGTAATTGAAGAAATAGAGAACCTGTATGGAGGAACTTGATCTAAGTAAGGTCCTATATAAAATACATAATGATTGATGACTCATTTAACTTCATTATTTTCTAAAAAAATAATTGAATCTTATATTTAAGAATGAAAAATTATTTATTAAATGTAGATTCATAAATAAAACTTATGTTTTTGATAAAAAAAAATAAAACTTATGTAATTAAAAATAGATGAAATTTAAAAGAAAGTATTCTAAAAACAGGAAACATATACGTGGAGAACTTAACAAAATAATTTTCCTTATTTCTAAAATTGGTTAGAGCATTTTTTATGTTTTCTTATATATAATATGTGAAATATTTGTGGTGCTTTTTCAAGAACACGCTTGCCATTCAATGATGAAATTTTAACACCCAGAAATAACAATATCTCAATAAATAAGAGTGTCTAAAATAATCAAGAAAGATGCTTGATGTTGGAAACGTCATTTTGGTAACTTGCTTTCTTGTCGTGTGAACTGTGAACCTCCAATTTTTGCTGGCACTCGCCCACCACATGCATGTGGAGCTTGGACCTTATCTCTTTTGACTCCGATGGATCCTTTAGTGTTCCACGTTTTTTTATAAAATTATTTAATCCAACCCACTCTATGGATATTCTTTTTTAATAAAATTATTTAACCCAACCCCACTCTATGGATTTTCACTTGTTTATTTCATACCCGAAATTTGAAATTTGGTACCGCCTGACCGAAAGATCAACATGTCTTGTTTACCTACCCACCTACCATTAGGATTTAGGACCAACCCTCTTTAGGCAGTTTGAGCTGATCTCTTCCAACATCTAAGTTTAATAGTTTTTACAATACAAATCAGCCCATATTGTTGATGTTCGATCCAATGAGTTTTCGGGCATAATTCACCTTGCTAATAACAACTATGTGTCTATGTCGGCAACCTAGGCCTACAGAAAAGGCCTTAAACCTTCAAATTGTGCTCATAAATCCAACTCAAAGCCTTTTTTCTTCATGAAGCAGCGAAACAAGATGCCCGATCTACTTCTTGGACTTGTCCAATACAATTATAAAAGTGAATTTTGATATACGACATAAGTTTCAGAAACTAGAAGTAGGTCTCGTAGTTAAATTTAATTTGTGAATAACATTACGTTGTTATAAACTAGATTTTATTTCTCCGGGCAATGCACGGGAGCGTTGATTTCAAAGAAATATACAAAAAGCAAATAAATGGAAGCAAGAAGCATAGGTTAGGAAGCATAAATAAATAAACAATCAAACTGAAAGAACTACAAACTAAAGGAGCAAAAAACAATACTTAAGTATTTACACATAGTACACATGGAGAAATTGAAAAAAGGCAAACACATGAAAAATACAACTATTGATATTTCAAAATACCCGGGCGTTGCTCGGTGGCACTTACTCAAAGATATTAATTACCCAAAAATACTGATTAATTAAGTATAGAGTGCAAGCAATTCACAAATAGGCTTGAAACAATTTCATAAAACAATATATATATATACTTCAACATATGTGTAAGTATAGTTGAAAGTAGATTGTTCATCAGACAGTAATTAATCAGATTGTTCATCAGGAAGACTCTTGGGTAACGCCCTTCTGTGATGATTTGAGGGTGCACTAATCTTCAAACAAAGTGGTTGTTGTATTTGATGTCTACTTGGAGGACACTGACATATAAATCTGAATTTGAAGCACCACAATGTGGTTTGGAGATCTCTATCACCACCATGCCGACAAATGTCAAATTATTGCGAACTTTATAAACTCAATTTGGAACTTGAAAGCATCTACCAACAAAATACATAGGCATAATGAATATCAAACAATAAAATCATGGTGAAATACCAATGCATGTTGGCGTGTAAAATGGTGAAAGAAAAAAGAAAGAATATAATCTCCAAGTTGCAACTTATGATACACAAGCAAATGAATATAATATAAGATTATTCTAATTCAACAACCAAAGCTAAAGTTTTGAAAAGGTGGGAGACTACCTCAATATTTAATCTTTCTTCCCACTTAATGCAGTACTGTAAAGCAATCTTTCTTGCTAAGCACACAAATCACAAACCAATGCATGCCATGATTTGAATATATCCATGGAATCCGCTTTCAGTCAGCTCACTAAACCAGTCATTTATTCATTAACAGTAACAAATCCTTCTCAATTTCCCATTTGTAATTATGAATACTAGGAGGCGTGCATGTTGAGATATGCAAAATTGGAAAGAGAAAATAGTATATATGCTCCAAATAAGTTTGATAACAACGCGGCTCCAATGCAACAAAAGTCTGCACCTATAAAAAGTTCATATCAAGGAAAATTATGGGAACATACATAAAAGTGAAAATATGCTCCAACATTATTTATGCATACACACAAACAATCAATAAATCATTTCCTTTTTCTCATAAGTAAACCCAGAAGCCCATACTCAGGGATTTATATCTAGGAAGAAATATCAACTTTATGGATTTGCATATACCAACATTCTCAATTTTCCCTATCAACAATCATTTGCACTTTACCCTTGAAAGTGCAGAAAAGAGTGAAATCCTCTTCAATGAATTAGAAATCATTACTGCTGCATTAGAAATCTTGAGGACATCTCACTTAAGATGGCCTCATAGATTCAAGTTTCAAACCTGAATTGGCAGAAATGGCATTTAAGATCACTTACAAAAACCTGTTAGCTAGCTAACTTAGTACACTCATACTAAAAACTGCAAACTCTATCTTGTAAGAAGTTTGTATGAAGTCAAATCTTCTAGCCTAGTGATGTCTTCAAGGAGAAGTTCCTTCTCCAGCTGGTGAAGCGTGGCTTTCATCACTCTCTGTACATAACATAAAATAAAACAATATATCTCATAGTCATTAAGAATTAAAATATGGAAATCTAGGTCCATGGCCAAGGAGAAAAATCAAGTGTATCTATAAATCAACCTTGGTTCAAACAATCACTGTGGTCATTTCCCCAACACTGTTGGGACCACCAAAGGTAAACTGAAAGGAAAAAATTAATCTTTTGGTCCCCCTATAGTTTTGACCCAATTTTAACACAGTGCTCACACTTTCTATGCAACTCAATCCCTATATTTTTCACCTTTGCAATCATTATCACACAAAGCACTTTTTTAATCACCTTAAGTGGAAATAAAAAAACCATGACAAATAGAATAAGAAAACATAACCTATGAAATGCAAATATAAAAACTGTTTTGAAGGCATATTGAGGCATTTAGGGAAAGAGCTATAGAGCATACATGCCAATGAATGCCATGATTTGAATATAACCTATTAAATGCCAAGGCATATTCCTATCAAGCAAGCTTGAATCAGAAAACATATAACATTGTCGCACCCAAAATTTTTCACACTTCATAACAGAAAAAGCACCTCTTACTCTTAAATGCACTCCTTGCTTCTTGCAAAGCACACCACACAAATGACATACCAATGCATGCCATGATTTGAATATCCAGGGAATCCGCTTTTAATATCTGCATTTATTGATGAATGAGCCACCATATGTAACATGTTTCACACATTTTTACAAGCAAAAGCAAGGTTCAGTTTGAATAAGAATGTTATAAATAATAAATTAGCTTCATATCTAACAATTGTAGCTTATGCCAAACACTTACCTCCAAGGGAATAAGCCTTGTGTTGCTAAGGTCCTGAGTTTGTCTCAATTCACCTCCAGGCCAGCTGTACACATGGAGATGCCTCCCATAAAAGCCATCAACCACATCCTGCGGATAAAAACATTTGGTGAATGCAGATGGAGCACCACATGATGTGCTGATCATGGTGTCATATCTTGGTTGATACTAAAAGTAATACCCAAATAGAGGACTATGCCCAGGTTTCTCCCACCTATGAAATGTGAAGCAACACATAAAACCATATGAAATTATATTGAACAGTTCTGCAAATACTATGCTGAAATGAACAATTGCAAACCACATACAGCAATGATTAAGTATTGGAAAAAATCAGACACTCTTGACATGTGAATGAGATTTTTGTTTTTTTTTTTTTTTGCAGAATTTTAAAAATTGATGTACCTTCCTTTCACATTGAATTTTAAGTCAAGAATAAGGAATCCAGCTCCTTCAGCATTTCATTCCTTATCATCAAGACTAAATCATTATATCACCAGAAGCAAGGCAATGGAATGTGTGAGGATAAGCTAATCCAGTCTTGCTAATGATTTCTTGAGGCTCAACAACTTTATGAAACGATGGGGCCTTTGGATTAGTCTTTGTGTCAACCAGATCTGCAATATCACAAATCAAAGAAAGCTTTGATGAATTTCAATCCATACCCTGCCTCATACAAAAAAAATTATATCAAATCAAAAGCAATTGTTTATTTCTCTTACATTAGTGAAGCTTGAAGGATGAGATAGCGTCGATCAGCTAATGGACTTCATGGCAAGAGTTGCAAGCATTCCAGTTAGAGTGATGAAGTTCATCACCAACATAAGGAACAGGTAGCATGTGGATAACTTTTGAATAAGTTGAAGAGCTTGGAACAACATCCACCATGGCCAAATAGTCTGGTTTCTCTTTTTTTTGTCCCTATATCATGTTGATTCATTTTAAATAATCAAAATCACCGAATTGCTTTGTCATATTATCTGAACATGGCCCTCACAAATATCACTTACTGCCTAGCCAGAAATCTAGTCATGGGAAATGCAAAAAATCATAGATTTAATGTTTAGAAGAATCATTAAAAAAATCAAAGATTTAATGTTTAGAAGAATCATAGCAAATTCTAACTCCAAGAAGAAAAAGAAGAAAGCCCATATCATTAAAAAAAACAAATGATCATGGGTAATCATAATGCCCTCAAGAGCAAAGATATATCACATAAAGAAAGCTAAGCCTCTAATCCAGTGTTCAAACAACAACATCTAGCAAAGTAACATTTAGTATTAATCTGAAATCACGTTAAACAAATGAAAACTTAGGATTAATAACGATTTTAAAAAAGAATACCAGAAAACTAAATGAAGCATTTTTTAAGGGCAAGAAATCTCTTTCACCCAAGTCTCCACATACCCTCCCCAATCCTCCGAAATCAAATTGAACATGGCCGCCCTAGGCTTTCCCTTCCGCTTCAGCGACTCCAGGTAGGGAAATCTCCGGCAAAGACTGTCCGGCGTAGTGGTCTAACACAGAGCAATCGTCACGTGCTTTCTTGTCAATTGGTCCATCTCGTACCACTGACGGCACACTTGAGAAACCACGTCACATTTGATGTAACCCTGATAAAGTTTGAGTGAAGAGGATTGCGATCAAATTTAGGGCTTTGATGTTTAGTAACGGAGGGTAAGTATGTGAGGCGGAACGAAGTTGTTGTGATTTCAGAGTTGTGAGTTGTGACTCTACAGAGACAGGTGAGAACTAAAAGAAGAAGGTGAAGTGAAAAAGCCAACATCATCATCGGAAGAAGACCACCACCACCAACATCATCATCCTTCTATTCGAAAAAATCTCTCCCCAGATCTTCAATTGGAAAATTGATGAACGGTTGATACGATTTAGAGAAGCCGGATCGTAAGCACTGGTGAAGAAGAAGGGAAAGAAGGGAAATTTGAATGCTCTGAAGGTAAAACCTCCCTCAGTTGGTGTTGAGAATGGAAGAGACAGCTGTGATGAGTTAAAGAAAAAATGAACAGAAGCGGCTAAAATGAACAGTGAAATGAGAGAGAAGCCGTCCACTATTTTCTCAAGCCAATGAGCCATTTTCCATAGGATTATTAGATATAGGATTTTAATTTCTATAGTATTCGTACATAATGTATAGCAGACGAATCTCTGTCTCCATTAAAAAATTGTATGCCTTGAACTTGAAAGGATCTCTAGTAAAAAAACTTAGAAGGATTCAAGCTTGTAACCGAAAAAGATCCAAGTAACCATGAAATAGTGTACTTCATTCCTAAATATAAAGTCACTTTTAAGATTCAATTTGTCCCAAATTATAAGGCAATTTTCCACTTTATCTCATATATCTAATCATCTTTTCCAAAACTTACCCTAATTATATACTTTTTAGTTTTTACAAACAAATTTTAGGTAGGAGGAAGAATAAAGAGGGGCATATTGGAAAAGTATATAAAATTACTAACTTAATTACTTTCCTTAATCCCTAAAAAATAGGTATAGTGGTCTGATCTTACAATTAGGGGCAGAGGCAATATCTCATTAGATAGCGTAAATTTACATAAACCACTAGTGTAATTTGTAACTCCACCTGAAAGAAATTGAAGGAAGAGAGGGAGGAACTTCATTTTATTATAACTTAATATGGAGCAAAATTGAACTTACAAAGAATATAAAATACTATTACAATTCAACAAAAAAAATATATAAGGCATCATTATGCTCAAAAGAATCAAATTATGTCCATTGTGGAACGTGAAGTTAAGCAGCTATTAGGAGCTACAATGATCCTATGGAACGCATCCAGAGGTCAATTCAGAGGCTTCAGGTGGAATATTTGACATCTTGGAACAAATGAACTAGTAGTAGCAGCTTGCTCAAACTTCTTAGAAGCAGCATCATTCTCCTCCAAATTAGTCTGTTTGAAGAACTGAGACCACCAGGTCGAACTTCTTCTCTTAGCCTGAACAAAGCCAAGTCCCATTAGTTTAGTCACTAGTTCATTTGTTAATTGAGTTATTACCCTATTCTACCAATATCTTCCCCAAAATAGAAAGGGATATCTATTATCTATGCTAAGAAATGGCAATAAAAAATTCAATCATAAACAAAGCTCCACTCACCGCTCTACCGAATTTGGAAACATCTGCAACCTTGGCCTTCTCACCTGGAAGTCCTGCGATCAAAAGTATCATGTAGTGTCTATCAGTGAATGAAGAGTTTAGTTTCTATTGAAATCAACGTGGGTTCCCAATATCTACAAAAGTAAGTCCATTATCTATGAAATAATTTGACTCTTTCTTATCTATTGCCATTCATGTTATTCTTCTACCAGTTCAAAAAACCACAGACAAGCCTCTAGTTCCATATCAAATTCACCACCTAAGAAAGGAAAGTCAGATAAAAGGTATTCCGGGTGTTATGTTACACGTATTACAATGAATGCAAATATGATTTGATATTCTAAAAGAATGAAATTCCTACAATTTGCAAAGCACCGCATGACTCGAAAGCGTTTCCTATTTTTCATTCCCTCATTTTAGTTATAATAAACCACATCAAATTATTAGAGGTGCCTTCTTCTTTGGAAATAAAGGGAAAAGTAATACTAGAGAAGAAAGCAATGTAACTCCTGTTCAAACATTTTTATACAATGTTCTTACCAGCAAATATCACTACACCATCGGCCGAAACCCTTGTCAGATCTGGTAGAGTTTTGTTGAGATACCTTGGAGATAAGAAATCCAGGGTATCTGAAACAATCACAAGAGAAAAAGATTTTGGCCTGTATGGAAGAGGAAACTTGATATCAGCCACCCGGACAAAGCCTCTGCGGATCAGTGATTTGCAGTTACTGTCAGCATCCTCTATATCATAGGGTTCAACTCCCCAGGCTTCGGTTTCCTCCTCCTTTAGCAAATTAGAAACCACGTAACAACTATCAGGACCAACATGCAAAACTTTATGCATTCCATCACCATATACTTTCTGCAAAACGGGAATCGCCCGTTGAACCTCTGCTGTGCATAAATAGTCACCTGCATATAGGAGGTCCAAACAATTACAACAAATCTGGAAGGAACTCAAATATCACACTGCATGCATACTTGGACAAGTTTCAGTGTTATTCATACTTCAAAGAACAACAATTTGACCAAAGAGAATATAGCCTAACAAGTCATGACTTTTCTACACCAAACCAAGGAACTGAAATCTTTAAGTCACTCCAAACTCTGAGCTAAATTAGGCGATCACTAATAACTCATCTTAAAACCCAATGAGATTAATTGCAATAATTCATGGATATTGCAGCTAATTTTAAACAAGAAATTCGAGTATCCAAAGTAACTCAATAGTCTGATGTATTCTGTTTATTCTGCTCGCCACCAGGTAGTCTTTTTTTGGTGAAATTGCCACCCAAAATTTCATTGCAGAACAATGACGCGTTCATATAAGAAGCAACATTAGACATAAGATGTAAGCAAACCTAGGTGCAAAAACAGAAGGGCAAACATATAACAGACTATATTCAAGAGATCCAGTCACGCTCAGTAAAATTGCTTCAACATGCGCGGATAAGACTAATGCAGACCAAATAACTCCCCGTGAGATGAAAGCTATTCCCCAAAAAAATAAGAGGTCACCCTTTTCTAGAATAATTAGCCTTCACACAAATGCATATAATTGGAATTACCAAACAAGAGAGCACCTTCATCTACATAATGGCTAGTAGTGGCCTAGTGGGTCAAAAACAAATAAAAACATGAGAGAGAGGGTGGAGAAAGAGAGAGTTTTGAATTACCTTCAACTCTGCTGACAGAATCTGATTGGCTGCCAGATCCACCTATTGACAAATGAGAGGGCAGTAATTAGGAAATTCAGTTCAATTACAGCATTATGAATGCATATAAAATTCATTTAATGAAATGGAAAAACCATTTAATGAGTTGAAGTACAAAGAAGAGGCATACCTGAAGTGCCATGATGAAAAGCAAAGAAAAGAAAGCCACCCTACAAAAAGATAAGAAACTAAAAGCCATTAAAATCTCCCCCATCAGGTAAATATCTCCAAAGTGAAAAAAAAAATGAATTTTTGAATAAGGCCTTACCAAGAGAAAGAGGGCAACATAAAAAATGGGAGAAGACCTTGACTTGGAAGAGGAAAACAATCCACCACCACTCTCTCCATATCGTCGAGTAGGTAATACCGCTCTTCTCGACATTATTACTTCCAATCCAATCAATCAATCAACCGCTTACAACAACAAATATCCTATATAATTATAAACATTACATCAACAAGGCGGCAGCATTACAAGGATCAATCTCACAATGCCATTAAATCCAACAGCTACATAAAAATGGAAAATTTGTATCTTTAAAAATAAAAATGCAGAATTTGAGATATTATAGAAAAATGGATCCATGAAGGGTATGGAGCTAAGAAGGAGAAGGGAATTAATTAATTACCAGTGAGAATTTGGTATAATATGAACTGCATGAGGACAGGCTCTAAATGAAAGGGCTAGATCTGAAATTCTGGTATCGTCACAAGTCACAACCTCTTTTTTTTGTTTGTTTTAAGAAAGTGGAAGACAGACAGAGAGATAGGTTCGCGGAAATGTTATGTTCGTGTCTCTGTTTGTGAATGTTTTTTTGCCAACTAAAACGCGCATCCTTTTTTTTTTTTTTGAACACTCGTGTGTCGGTTAGGAAATCCAACGGTGGTCAACCGTCGGTTTATTTCTTCTGGGCTTCCATTATTCACGTCAGGCCCATTAACATCGGCCCAGGCCCATTGAAAAGGCCCAGCCCAAACTAACTCGTAATCACCGCCTTTTTTAGTTTTTAGTTTTTTTTTTGTTTTTTTGTTTGCCTCCGTGTTCCGATGACCGGAGGGAAACAAGGCTTCTGATTTTTCTTCTCGTGATGACTTTTGTGGTATTAATATATGAATTGGTTGAATTGAATAAATTGCGAGATTAATTGTGAGATTAATTAAGGAAAGGAATAGGAGAATTAGGTTAGGATAATGAAGGATGATGATGATGGAAAACGTGAAAATGAATCTCGGCCGTCAAATTTGAGGTACACGGAGGAGGCAGAACAAGATGTGAAGCTTTGGGGTGTTTTTCTCTTTGGATTAATTGGTGCCACTGTCACAACTTTCGCCGTGAGTTTTTCTTTTCTCTTCTCTTCAATTCAATTTATTTATTGGCAGTGATGTTCTTAGGTGGTTTGGTATTTATAGCTTTTCTTTCTCTCATTGGATTCCCTTTTTATCAGTAATTACTTGGTGCAATCTTAAATTTGTCTTGACGGGGAAATGGAAAGCTGAAATTTTTATAAGGAATCAGCTTCTTAAGCCTTCTTTGGCTTTGAGAATTCTCACTTCATGGCATGCTAATATAGTATTAGTAGCTTATTATGGGTAGTGTTTGAATTAGATGGTGTTGATTAATGATTAAGTAATTGGACAGGTTACTCAGCTGCGGAGAACTGCTGATTGGTTCTATGCACAGGTAGAATAATATGTTCTAGCGAAATGTGTGTTGGATTGTATTTGATTATTACATGGGTATTAAGCATAAACTTCTTGCCATTGTCTATTTGGATGGAGTAGAATTAGTTGCTGAATGAAGAGTGAAGCTTTGTGCATTTGTGTTAGCCGTGCGTGATTTGTCGTTGAAACTGACGGTGCATTGCGTTGAACATTGTAGATGTCAAGATCGCAGTCGTCGTGGAAAGGAGGGACGGGCAATTCCTTTCGGTCGGCTTTTCAGGAAGAAGCATGGAGAAGGTACAATAAGCGGCTCCAAGAAGAGTATGAAGAGGAGATGGCTAGAGTGGTGAGTTTCGTCTCTCTAGTTGTATGCTTTCAGTGATTTTATGAACTTGGTGTTGTATGGTTTTAGTTTGAAAAGGAAAATCTGCTGTGAAGTTTTTAAAGGGTGAACCAAATTTATTTTTACATGCAATGAATTTGACTGCGAATTTCCTTATCTGACTTTACTTGGCAGCTAAATGCAATGTTTAGCTTGTTAAAAAAACTTGGTTGACTGGTTATCCTTAGTATTTTAGCTTAAACCTTGGTATATTCCTTCATCTTCTGCTCTTTGCAGGAACGTATAAGGCGTATGCAAAGTGTGTTTAACAGGGAAAGGAATAAATTCAGGGGAAGCTATGAGAAATGGAGCCAAAATGGTAATGACGGTGCATTTCATCAACATTTCCAAAGAGATGATTGGTATTGGAAGACTGATGCATCCTACAGAGATTGGAGGACCAATTATCGAGATGCTCCAAGAGAAACTGGAAGCTATTCGTTATCGCATCACTACTCAGTTTTGGGTCTTGACAGGTACTTCTATGAATGCAATTTGTCATGCTTCCCCCCTGCATCAGTTGTCATCAGATAACCTGATGGAATTGACACCAACAAAATTATCATGCAAATAACAAGTGAAAGTTACAGAATCAAAAGTTTTGTACAAAAACTGTAAACCCATATAGTCAATGGAAGAATTCTCTGATGATTCTAGAGCAAACAAATATCAAATCTCCGTTTAAAGTAGTGCTTGTCTCAAATGATTGCTGGTTTTTTTTTAATTAAAAAAGTCATAAACCAGTAAGTGATGTGCATAGGTTGATAGTGGAATACTTTTAGTTATGTGCAGAGTTTTCGTCTTGAACTTGAGACTTGAATGCCACATATAAAGATAAGAATTTAGTATGTTTATTATCACTAATTTCTTGTCATCTTTTGCTGCATAACAGGTTTAGAACAAAACCATATACAGATGCAGAGATTAAGGTAATATTTCTTCTCTTGCATGTTACAGGCAGTGTTATCAATAGTGCTTCTCCTTCAGATATCATTTATTAACCCTGATAGAAAGTTTTTTTAATAAAAAGTTGTTCATGTTTGCAATGACTTGGTTGTATTACCGGAGTCGGTGTAATTAACAAAGCATGCTTTTGTCTTTGCAGACAGCATATAGGACCAAGGCAAAGGAGTATCATCCTGATCAGAACCAAGATAATAGAGGTAAATCTTGAATGACCATTTTCTAGCAATATCGTGTGATCCCATTTCATTTCTTTATTACTCATATCTGGAAACCTGGGAATTTACAGAGGTTGCAGAAGCAAAATTCAAAGAGGTGGTTAATTCTTATGAAACAATAAAAAAGGAAAGGAATAACCAGCTGTAACAACTGCCCAACTCTTCCCAGCTTCATATCACTTTGAAGCCTCAGAATTTTGGATCCTATGTGGACAAGGTATTCCGGATATATATAACAGTTCATATCATTGTAAAAGTATTGACAACCTTTGTTTTGATTCGGCTGCATTCCGAATTGTGAGAGTGATGTATAGAATGTTAAGCTATCAGGTTGCATGTAACAGAATTAATAATGCACCAGTGTGGACTCATTTTGATTTCCATCGAAAGCATAGAATGAAGAATTTCCTCGGCATAGCTTAGGCCCACTTTTTAACCAGTTTATGAATTATTCTTTTATAACGCCTTAATTCATTGGTTGGACAATGCTTTCTAGCGGGGCGTCTCGTTCTGAATGAGGACATTTATTTAGTTTTTAGAGTATATCTGCAATAATGTGTGCTAAAAGGAATATAATATGTATACATGTATTACTGCCCTGACTACTACAGGCGATGTCATTATGTCAAGTGTCACCGGATATAAACAGCATCAGCAATGGAAATACTGAATGCTTTAGTGGGAAGAAGCTTCTGATATTAAATCATTACGCTGGCAAGATCATAGGGGCAATCTCACTTCATACTGAAAGCTCCTTGTTGGCGAAAGGCAGCTAAGTTTGGCGTCGGACAAGATTTATATCCAAAGTCTAAACACTCAAAGCTTGAAAATTTTTAATAATAGTAGTGAACAATTATTTTGAAAGGTTGAAGTTTCTATTAAATTTTATGAGACTTGCTATCAACTTTTGAGAAAAATATATTATTAGATTTTGAGGAAGGCCATGTTTATCTATCTTTCTTAAAATGTGATGAATAATCTCTTTTAAAAAAAGAATGACTATTAATACCATAAGTTTATATATTAATGTGATATTTCTTGAGTGGGTGCCAAAACCAAGCTCACACGTCGATGGTAAAAATAATGGTTGCGAACACATGAATGTAAATAGTCTAAAAACAGGCTTTTGCAGTCTGAATGAGTTTTTCCAATTGTGATTTATGGCACATAAGGTGAGTATGTAATAATACTGTTTTTTTTTGACACAAATGAGCTTATGATAAGTATAGTCACTTAGCTTGTTCTTAAATATAGTAGCTAATTAATTTTACCTAAGGATATTAAGACAGCTAAATAAGTTATTCAAAAGTTGATTTGTTATAAGTTTTAATTACTTCATTTAATTTATAAGCTGATATAAAATTTATAATACTCATATTAAGTGGTTCACATAATTTCATTAATCTCTCCAACAAATTCGCAATGGTATTTTACAGGAGTATTTATGAATGGAAAAATTCTAAACTTGTTTTACGACTAACCAAGCTTCGAAGAGGCATGAGTGTACTGTACGCGACCCAAGGTTCCCCTCCCCCGCCAAAATAAAAAACGGTGGGAGAAAACCGCGTCTAACTGTTATATTTGTTGCTAGCACCGTGGATCACAGCTGGCTCGAATTATTTGATAGTCTTAAGGTAGAAATGTTGATTTTCTCGTCCCAATTCGAGAGTGATCAGTTAAAAAAATTAAGATGAGTTACAAATGACTTAAAGGATCAACTCTTTAAATCATTTTTATCAGATAAATAATAAACTAAAATGGAATCAATCCTTATTAAAATCGGACGGTTCAAATGAAGTCTTTTTGTTTTTTTTATCGAGGTTCAAATGTAGTCTTACAGCTATATTTTAAATACGTGTTGCTGTAAATAATGTAAAAAATAATCTTGCAACCTTTGTCAGAAAACAACCAGGTGTATCTATAAAATTTAAAAATAAAATTTCAACCAGAAATGTGATAAGCGTTGCGTCAGTCGGGTAGGGAAAAAAAGGTTAATCTTAACCCCCAAAAAAAAGTTATTTAATTTGAATAGGCTTCTAGTGGTCAAAAATAGTTAAATGCAAAATTGAGGCATGATCACAGTAAATAAAAAAGTGAAATGAAGGATGGACAAAATCCAAAGTAAAATGCGAGGGAAGGAGATATATATTATGCACATAATTAATGTCAGTTATGGATACAGAAGGATCACTGAAGCCTCGGAGGCAAAAAAAAATCAATAGACGCATCTTAAGAGGGCCTTGACATACACATGTGCTTCAAGCTTCCCGTGTGTCACTCCTCTGTTTTTCTAAGCTGCATTATTGTGTTCAATTCTCTTTAGAGGGAGGTGTCCTGTAATAAGCTGGCACAGTTGCAGGGAAGAACATTTGGCGAACTCCTTCTGCCTTTATTATGGGGAAGATTATTCCTGAAGCACTCTGCAAAACTCAAAAAAGGGATGAAAATCAGAGCCACAAAAAGCAACCATTTGTTTCATTCCATTGAAATGAGGTTCAAAGGATTACCGATATCAATCGTGCTCCTATCCAAACCCGATTGGGCGACGGAAATGGGATCAACAAACGACCAACGCCATATATTGCGACAGCAAAGAAATGGAGAACCAAGCTTAAGGGGCGGGGGTTCAATCCAGAAAGCAAAGCAATTGGTCCTTCTGAGAATACACCTCCAAGACTTAGATAATCAAAGCATGCTTGGCGCATTTCACTTCTCGCCTTATCAGGTGAAGCACTAAACACCTTGTATAGAGCTCCTGCCAAGGTATTTATGGTGGATGCCACTGGCTGCCATTTCAAATCATGAAGACATTTTAATCAACTTTGGTACTTACAAAGCTGGACAATTATACATGAGCAAAAGTGAATAGTAGAATGCTACCTTCCGCAAGGTATAGAAGGACTCAAGATATTTGCATAGCGTGTATGAATCATTTAGGTCACTCAAAGGCTTGAGGAGATTCTGTAGCACGACTACGTCAGACAGGGCTACAGTCATTCCACCTCCAGTAAGAGGATGGCGCATATTGAATGCATCTCCCATCAGAAGGGCTCCAGGTGTAGGGTGAGGGGCTGCTGGCATGCTTCTGTTTGGCATCGTTCTCACATTGCCTTTCTCCACCGCAGCCATGAAGGCATCATAAAGCTCAGAGGGGACCTGCAAAAGTTTGCCGTATGGTTATGAATTGAGTTGCCAATGACTAAATCTGAAACACAAGTGCTATTATCAATGGAAAGGCAACTGTATTGGCAAGTTTAAGAAACAAGTTTTGAAACTTGTAGCATGCAGATATAGATACCTGTGGAGCTACCACTGTCTTCAAATACTTGGTCATTTCACCATTTGAAACTGAAGGAACCTTCTGACCAGGTACATCAACTAGACAGCGAATCTCTGTGCTACTTATAGGATAGAACAAAATTGGTGAAGGATCTCCTAGTATGACGTGACCATGGTTTGCATATGGAAGTTTACAGTTTTCCAATATCAAACCAACAAAACAAGAGGGCACGTCTACCTGTAAAAAGAATACCATACAACTCTAAGTCATTTTGTAATTATTAAAATAAAATTGTTAAGCATAATAGCTGTCCAAAAACACTGGAAGAATGATAGCGACAACGTAACTTAAATTTAGATGTCATCAGATTGAACAATGCAACTGAGGAAACTTGACTATATATTTCGGCTGAAAGAGAACCCTCACCTGAGGATTACAGAGAGAACGGCGCAAGTTTGAGAAACACCCATCACAAACAATGGTAAGAGGAGCATAAGCTGAAAACTCTTGGCCATCTTTATTCTTATAATGCACACCTTTAATGGTCCCATTCTCTTCAAGAAGGGAAGTAACTGTTCCTTGCGTCAATTGTACACTACATATTTTACAAAATATCACAAATATTAATAACAAAATGGTACCAATTGGTTCAAAAGAACAAATATGGAGAAAACTACAAATATAGTACTCCCTCCGTTCCTAAATATAAGATCACTTTGGTTAATTTGGGGAGATTAAGGAAGACAATGAAAGTACATAATCTTCCCAAAATCCCCTCAATTACTTAACTTTAAAAGGAGGAGGGGTTTTCAATGAAAAGAGGGAGTATAAGGGTAGTTTGGGCAAAATTTGAGATAAAATAGAAAGTGATCTTATATTTAGGAACTTATCCACTCCACCAAAGTGATCTTATATTTAGGAACGGAGGGAGTATCAAACAACTATTTTAGGGGCCAAATCAGTATACTTGAAGTTGGCCATAGCAAGGGTTGTCAATATTCAAACAAAAACTTAAGCCATATACTGACATTATCTAGAAAAAAACTGAAATATATACTTGGGAAGGGAGGCAGCCTTTTCTCTCATCCTCTGAACAAAACGTCCATTGTGAAAGCTTCTTCCAGAAATATCTGCATGAAACTTCTCCAATGGATAGGGAAGTCGGGTATTTTTTCCATCCTTGTAAAGAGCATAGCCAAACACTTGCTGGGCATCAATTTCCTGCACACAATCTAAGCAGAACACAAGGCAAGATCATTTGGTAAAGGGCTTTATTCCAACTAAAAGTATATGGCACTTGTTTTCTTATGTGTATTTACCGACCACAATTCTTAATACCAAATAAAAGATATTTAGAAGTGCAATACCTTCAAGCCCAAGCTCAATTAGTTTGAGATAGCCCCCAGGTTGTAGTAACTCTCCAACAATTCGGTCAGGCTCAGTCAAATCTCTTTCTATAACTTGTACTCGGCGTCCATCCTCCAATACATAAAAAATAATAATCAGTATATAGGAGTTTAAAAGCTGTTTAGATTCTAAATCACATGGGTTAAATAACCCCAAAAAAAAATCTATCAGAAATAAATGGGATAAAAAGAGAAAGATGTGTGATTGCTACTGCAAAGGTCAACTCCCTTGTGTGACCAAATTTGCAGAAAGTCCAATATCAGTTATCAAGACATAGTACTATCTTACAAAGGATAACGTCTTACAAGTCATATCATTATTAGCTAGCAGAATAGCAGGCAGTAATAATTTATGGGAAAGAAAAACGATAAAGAAATTAGAAAGAAGTATTCAATGCAAACGGGCCCAGATCTGTTATGTGATCAAATTTGCTGAAAGGCCAAAATTTGTTGACATGAACCTAACAACAAAGGAAACCTTGCTATACATGTTAATATTGAATATTCAAAGCCTATATATTAAACTTGATCATTAGATCATCTACTGCTGGGATTTGAGATTGTGTCAAACCCAAATATTAGCCTCAAACAAATGCTTGACCAAAAAGCTGTTCAACTCTTCAAATGATTGCAAAAAGTGTGAAAACAAAAATTCACTCCGCGACTGAAACTAGTTCCTTCAACAAGAAGATAACTCGTGTTATCCGCAATTTTATTATTAAATAAAACGATCCTTAACTATTACAGGAAGCCAGATGGATGTGACCAATTTCTCTCAGTTTTACTTCCTCTGTGTTAAAATGAATTAAAACATACAACAATAATACTAAATATCAAACACAAAAACACTACACCAGCTAAAAATTCCATACCAAGAGAAAAAAAAGTAATTCTAGTTCAGTAAAAATCACATAGGTAACTTAATTATCAGAGCCTGACGTAACCGAAAAATAAATTATCAATTAAGCAGCTCCTAATTATAAACAATTAAAGTTCACCAAAGGAAAACACAACCTTCTTCCTAATCTTCTGAATCTGCTGTATATAAGAATAACAAATTATCTTCTACGCAAAATATGGCATAACTACAATGACATCATATAAAGTATGATATATTTTCTTTTTCTTTTTTGTACCACCTAATTTTCTCATCACTAAACATCATAAACGAATTTAAAAATTAGTCAACACTACCTAATTCACAGCATTACAATACAATATTATCAATGAGAAAACAAAATTCACGTTAAATTTAAAAATTACCTTTCCGAGAGTATGAGCCAGAGCGGCGCCGGCAACACCAGCTCCGACGATGATGACGTCAGGCTTACCGGCGCTTTCAACGGATCTACATTCTCCGGCGGAGGTCGTTATGCTGTCCGTACATTCCGTTGAGGCGGCGGCGGAGGAAGCAACACGGCTCTTTTTAGCAAAAACCAAATTGTAGAGAAAAACAAGGGCGACCAAACCACAGAAAAAGATCCAAACAAACGAGTACTGATCCGCCATGTCGGAATGTAGATCCGTGGCGGCTATCGGAGACGGCGGCGGCGGCGGAGAACGGCGGCGAAGAATTTGGCTTTTTAGCAAATTTCTTCGCTGCCGCTTTTTGTTTTAACTTTTCGAACCTTCTCGTGACCTGTTTATTTATATATATGATGGCCTTGTGTGTCTTTTCACGTTAATGAACAACTCATTCAAAATAAGTGACCAAGGTATGGTACATATGATATTGTACTGTTAATAATTTATAAATAATAAATTAATGATAATAATACCTCTCTTTCTCTCTTTTGTGTAGATTTACGGGTCTCAATGTGAAATAGGGAGGGGTAAAATGTAAATTATGAGGGGATTGAAAAGGTATAAGGTTTTCTTTGTGACCGGTGTGGAAATCTATAGTGGTGGTGACGACTAGAGAAAAGCCGTCACCGGCCAGAAAACCTTATGAATGAAAGTTTTTGAATGTGTATTCTTTTTTCTGGAGTTGTTTTTTATTTGAAAGGTTTCGAGTGACTAAAAAAAGGCGAAGAAAATTCTAATCTAGAAGAAGTAAAGGTTAACTAACATGTTATAATTAACTAATTTTGGGGTGGCTAATTTTGTATGAATAAGATGGCTTCGTCATGTGATATATTGTCTATCTCTCGTTTTCTATTCTTTTTTTGGTTTGTTTTTTTTTTCGTTTCTTATTTAAAGCATTGAATTGAACTTCGTCTAGTGATGTGGATTTAATTGGAGGTAAGATCAAACCAGGATTCAAAATTTATTTTCTTCTTTTTATCAGCACCACGATTCAAGATTTCAAGAGCACATTTTGTGACACTCGCCGAACAGAGACCCTGGGCATTTATGTAGGACTTGGATAACTAATAGTGCCAACATACCTATAAAATTTGGTCGAAAAAATATACCGACAAAAAATTTCTCAAAAGTGGTTTTGTGTTATGTTTATGTTCAATCCGGGAAATTATGATTAGGTCGTCTGAAATAAATTGAAGGAATTAATCATGGGCAAGTCCCAAAAAAAATAATTGTATTATTATATATTAAAGTTTTTAAAGACCTCAGTGATATTAGATGGTTTTTTAAGGCAGCTCAATGAGTTGCCAATGACAATTAAAATGTTATCAATTGCATTTCAACGGATGATAGCTTAAAAATCTATCAATAACATTTCAATGAGTTGTATTGAACAACTCACAATTGTAGTATCACATAGGCCCCTCAGAAGTCAAAACTTAAATATAATTTGATGATTTTTCTGGGTCTTATTGTGATTAATTCCCTCACTTGTGACCTAGTTGTGATTTTCCCTATTTAATTCTCAATATTATGTATATGCCTTGAAACAAATAATAATGGTGCTTATGTATAAAAATATTACGTTTAATCTTTGATGTGAGATCCACACAACTAATTTAAAAAGATTTAAAATTGTTAACTAAAGTTTTCATAATAGTTTACGTAATTTTTTTTGTCGAATTCTACATAATTTTTTAACTTTTAAATATGTAATTAACTATACACAGTTACACACAAGTAGTATTTAGCTTTTCAGATATCTCTACACTAGTCAACTAAATTTAATTGAAGACCTGAGACGGTACTAATTATTATTTGAATATAATATTGATATTGACTACAAAACAAAGCTAGCAACCATGCATGAAAGCATGACCACAACTTGAGATTATATGCATATTAGATTGGATTTTTTGGTTAATCAATATATAGAACACATGCATGGCTAGCTGTTTCAGGATAACAAACCACGGGTGCTACCTAAACCAAGGTGCTTTAATTTTTCCTCGCGATCTTTGCATGGACCATTTTGTTAAGTTGGAATTAACTATTTAATATTTATTTTTAATGGTCTTAGATTGATACTATAACGTCATAATATATTGTTGCCAAGAACAGCAGGCAGAACAATCAAGCATGTGGTCAGCTGTAGCTACTAGTGGTTAGATTTTACTATATTTTTTATATGTACGTGTCAAGTGTGTGTGTGTGTGTCAGGTCAAAAAAGAGTGTGTGTGTGTGTGTGTCAGGTCAAAAAAGAGTGTGTGTGTGTGTGTGTGTAACAGTCGTCATGTGCTATGCCACACAGGCCACTCACACGGATAGGGATATTTGATTAACATTGATATTGATATTGATGGAAGGATCGGAGAATTATATATCACATGATTTATGGGTCAAAAATCACATTATTTATATTTTAAAAATCTACATGAATTATATTTAAAAAGGGCTAATAATTGACCTATTTGGTCTCAATAAATAATGAAAGGCAGAGGTGTGTATTTGCATATCTTAGTAATCAAAATAAAGCCAAGACTGCAGTTTTTTTAACCCAACAATAGCACTCGATTATTTTAGCTAACTAGTAAACATCCAACATGATATTTTTTTAACAGAAATGTCCAACATTTTTTAAAAGGGCACTCTTAATAACAAATCTGTTATATACATAATTTCGTTGTATAGATTTCTTCTAAAATGTCATTACACATATTGTATTTGTGCAGCCAGTGATTTTATTGAGAGGGACGATGGATTTTGTACAGTTTAATACCGTAATGATAAAGTAGAAAACCACCGTTATCTAAGAAACAAACAACGGGTCGCTCCAAAACAATTAAGGGGCTCTTTCTTCTTCCTGCGGCGTTACTTATTTCAGTACTTGTCTTCTCTCGAGATAAAAACTACTTACAGAATGATGTGAGTCCGAATTATATCTTCCTTCCCATATTTTGTTTCGCTTACTTAAGCCGTTTGTTTTGAGAAGCAATAAATATGAGCTAAACCAAGACCCAGATTATAGAGTGATAATGTTTATTTTCTCCGTCTTCAAAGGCCAAACGCAGAAGAAGCTTGTGAATTATTACCTAAAATGTTAGAGAAAATTGCATCTAGGTCCGAATAAAAAACTTAATTTTAAATAAGCTTCAATGACTTGTTAATGGTTACTAATAATAATAGTCTTCATCAACAAGTGGTAACAAATCATTGAGACCTTTTTTCAAGCATCTTATTTGGGAAGGAACCTAGCTAGGTGCAATTGTCCCAGAATGTTATGTTTGGGTGAGAAGTTATTTCTTTTATCGTGTCACTTTCATCATGTTAAATAAGATTTAATCACTTACAATATCATAATGTTAATGAGCTGCTTGATTTAAGCGATTACTTTTTCTTTTTAAACCTCGTAATTCAGTGGTTATTCACAACCGACTAATACAGACTCGAAAGGTATAAATGTTTTTCATAAAGACAAAGTTGTTTCATCTCCTATTCATAGAACTTCCCGCAATTCGAATTCAAACAAGCATAATTCTCATCTTTACGAGGTTGTAGTTCACTTACCAGCTAAACAACCAATTTGTTGATTGATTATTAGTCCTAAAATGTTTATAGTCTTACCATTTGAGCAAATTATTGTATACTACCTCCGGTCCCTAATGTAAGAGCCCAAAATTTGAATGGTTTTGGTCCCTAATGTAAGAGCTCACCCAATATTCTCTCCTCATTTAATGCATTTTTTCCTACTTTACCCCTAACTCTCTTTCATATTTATTAATGCTTATATATTTCTCTCTCTTAAAAGTACCATAATAAATATGGGCAATTTTGGAAAAGAAACATTAACTCCAGACACCCAACTAACATTCACATGTTTTCTTAAGAAGCATTTTTTTGACGGCTAGCTCTTACATTAGAGACCGGAGGGAGTATATAACTACATGTTTAATTTTGTTTTTCGAATTTGTTACAAGAAGAAAGACAAAAGACCTTCGACGTTTGAAATTTAAGTTGGATTCAAATTAAAATACTTGAAAATCGTCCTAACCCTCCACTCGAGTTAATGGAGGTTGGTCTTGCCAGGCGTATAGAAGAGCGCCGGTTACAGATTGAGCAGCAGCCTACTCCACCAGAGGTGTTGCAGTACGCCAGCCCCCCGCCTATTGACAGCCCTCTTCGGGCGCCACCTTGGACTCCTTACGGGTTTGGTGGTAACCCGGAAGTCACGCAGGACGACCTCTGGAGAGACTTGAACGTCCAGATCAGCTACAAAGAGATGCAGGACATTTTGAATGAGGATAGGGAGAGGGCAGAGAGTGAGAGGGAGGGCGGAGCGGGACATCCCGGTGCCAGAAATTATGATCAAAATGTCGCGCGGGAGGAAGTCTTCGAGTACTGGTCAACTGGTGGATGTCAGAGGTAATTGAATTTGATATTAATTAATAGTTACAGATTTAATTTATACAATATATATAATCTAATATATTTTTCTTACCTACAGATACCACTGACACTGTCACCAGGAGGAGGCTGACGGCGAAGCTGGCGCATGCGCTTCCGCCGAATGAGAAGATTGAGCTGCCATATTACAGCACCACCGGGCAGCCAACAACAGATGCTGCCATTCTATTCCGCCGCCATTGCCGACTCCTCGGCAAGGACTTCCGGCGCTTCCCGATCGACCCGACCAGCTGGAGGAAAGTTCCGCAGAGCCGGAAAGAGGAGGCTTGGGAGATTATTAAGGTAATACGTATTTCAAAATATTATAATACGTATATAATTGTTATTATACTTATTATTAAATAATATGAAAAAATTTCTTTTTGAAGAGCAAGTGGTGGGTCCCCGACAGCTTGAACCTCAAGAAATTCGCGATAGGGGTGGTCGGGGATAATTGGAAGGATGAGAGAAACAAGCTGTACCTGCTGAAGTCCAAGAAGGGGACTAGGCCTAGGGAGGCGGTGGAGGCAGACGTGCCCGATGGAGTGGACCCTGAGCAGTGGGGGAATTACCTCGCCTGGAGGATGGGCGACTTGGGGCGGGCCAGGGAAAGGCGTGGTCAGCAGGCTCGGGCACAGCAGGAGGTTGGCCACTCGACTGGGAGCGTACCGATGATCGTCCGCTACGATGAGATGGTATATAACTATCCACTAGTACTCTTTCTATATCTAATATCTTATGTTATAATAATACTGATCGTAGTTTAACGATTCACATATTTCAGCGGCGGGAGGCTAGGGCGAAGGGCATCAAGAAGGGCGTCTTCAAAGATTTCCTCATTCAAGCGCGCACCCGCTCGGATGGGACACCTCTATCCCGGAAGGCTACCGAGGAGATTAGGAGTGTTGCTCAGGCGCAGGCTGACATCGAGGCACAGGCGCCGGCCAGGGAGACCCCCGAGTCTCAGCAGGGGGAGAGCGGGAGCCCGTATGAGGAGGTCGTTGCTCTCCACAAGCAGTTGGGGACACAGGAACGTGCGGGACGCGTTCCAGGCCTTGGCTTTGGAGCCCGACCTACTCAGCTCTTCCCTCCTTCCGGAAGCCGTGGGTATCAGGCTTCATCCTCTAGGGCGAGCCAATCATACGAGGCCCGGCAGCTAGATGAGAGGTTGCGGGAACGCGAGCAAGAGATTGCAGATCGAGAGGCCCGCCTCAAGGCAGATGAGGAGCGGTTGATGGGCGATTTTCAGGCCCGGTGAGGGCAGAAGAGGAGCGGCTGGCCCAGATGGCGCGCGATCATGAGGAGCGGTTGGCGGCAGAGTTCAGGCGCCGCCAAGAGGAGTTCTTCAGTGCTCAAGCCTCCGCATCACGATCTCGTCGCCCCCGACGACGCTCTCCAGGACCCGCCAGTGAGCAGGATGACGATGAGGATGAGGATGAGGATGAGGAATATTAGGTTTTTAGTTGTTTAGAATTTTTACTTTTTATCTTTATTGTATTTTTTTTTATTTTCTTTGTACTTTTATGTTTTTGTTGTACTTATGTAAATTTCTGGAAAAAAAATTTATTGTTCTAGTTTTATTGTTCAGTTTGTTTACGTACTAATTAAATTATAAAAGAAAATTAATCTAAATTAAATTAAGTAAAATCATTACATATTTATATATACAATAATCTTTTATTCGTCACCATCTTCACGCTCTCTAACAGTTGGTACTGGTTCATCCCCTTCCGGGATCAGATATTCCAAATTATTAGGAGCAACCAGTTGAGCTGTCTCAGTTGTAGCGTCATAATCCTCGTCGCCCATATCGTACACATCGCGAGGTTTCACCTAAATCACCATGTGCCAGTCTTTGTTTTTAGGATCAGGAACATAATAAACCTGTTGCGCTTCGTCAGCAACGATGTATGGCTAGTCGTCAGGTAATGCCCCTGTGTGGAAGAGTCTCGAGAAATTCACTGAGGTGATGCCGAGAACGTCAACGTTCTTGCCTCTTTTCCCTCTAGTGTCTGCCCAATCGCACTTGAAGAGCGGAACTGGGAATGCACCATTGTAGTTGAGCACAAGTATATCAACAAGTTTGCCATAATAATGAACCTCCCCTAAACGCGCTTGTGCATCATTTCGACTAGCATAACTCCTTGTTCCAAATGACCCAAACACACCCGAGTTTTGCGTTAGTGGAGGGAATATCATCTCCATATGACATAGCATCAAAACAGCTTTGGCCTGTAGCTCGTCGAGCTCTTGTCTGTCCAACACCCTTGAACACAACTGTCTAAGTATAAAACTGAGGTCGGCCAACACCATACACACGTCTTCGGGAAGAGTGTATTTCACGGCTAGAGGGAGAAACTGTTGGAGCAAAACGTGATAGTCGTGACTTTTCAAACCAGAAATTTTTGGATCTCTCGAATTTAGGTCAACTCGCCTCGAGATGTTACTTGAATATCCGTCTGGAACCCTAATACCCTGTAGCGTGGTCAGAAACACTCTCTTGTTCGTTTTTGTCAAAGCAAACCGAGCCGGCGCAAACTTATCGTTCTCGTCCGGCCATGCGTCTTGACGTATCCCCATCGCCTTTAGATCTTTCCTCGCTCCAAGATGATCCTTCGACTTTCCTGCCTCATTCAGAATGGTGTATAAGACATTCTCGCCGACATTCTTTTCAATGTGCATGACGTCCAAACAGTGGCGCATTAAGTTGTGCTTCCAATACGGCAGACAAAAAAATATGCTCATCTTTTTCCATTGAGGTGCTGGGCCAGTTCTACGGGCCACAGGCGGTGGCCTCCGCTGAGCCAACCTTCCACTGCGGCTAGTGCTAGGGGCCTCTTCATCAGGTGGTGGTGGGTCCTTGCCAAATTCGCATTGCACATCGCATATCTGCTCAAAGATCTCAAATCCAGACATCTGTAGAGGGGGATCTCTCCGTTCCTGTGTCCCGTTGAATTTCTTTCTCTGCCGCCTGAAGGGATGATCCGGAGGAAGGAACCGTCAATGACCAATGAAACATGACTTCCTGCTGTGCGGCAGTCTGCGGGGCACCTGGTCCAAGTTGCAGAAGGGACATGCCATCGCTGTATACGTGTTCCAGCCAGATAACATGCCGAGTCCAGGAAAATCGCTAACAGTCCACATCACAGCGGCGCGCAGTGTGAACATCATCTTGCTTGCGGCGTCAAACGTCTCGACCTCATCGCTCCATAACTCGTTCAGCTCCTGTATCAGCGGCTGAAGGTACACATCGATATCGTTTCCAGGAGATGTCGGCCCTGGAATAATTGTTGATAGAATGAACGAGCTGGACTTCATGCACAACCACGGGGGGAGGTTATATGACATCAAAACAACTGGTCACACGCTGTAATGTTGGTTGAAGGAGCCGAATGGGTTGAAACCATCAGAAGCGAGGCCTAACCTGACATTTCTTGGCTCCGAGGCGAAATCAGGGAATGCGCCGTCAAAAGCTTTCCATGCATCATCGTCTCGAGGATGCCTCATCTTGCCGTCTGGGTTAGCTTCTGTAGCGTGCCACCGCATTTGCTTAGCCATCTTCGGGGACATGAATAGCCTTTGAAGCCTTGGACGGAGTGGAAAATATCTCATGCTCTTAATGGCACGTCGCCTCTTCTTCTTATTATGCCCTTCACCCTCCACCTTATATCGGGCAGTACCACATCGTCTGCATTTATCTAACGTTGCGTCAGGACCCCGAAACAACATACAGTCATACAGACACACATCAATTTTAATGTAATCTAACCCCATCTTCCTGACTGTTTTCTTTGCCTCGTAGAACGACGACGGTAGCTTGGCTCCAATGTTATAAAAGGCGTCTGAAAGCAGCTCAATCACGTCCGACATGGTCGCATCAGATGCGCCACGTTTACACTTAATACTGTACAACTTGGTCAAAAACGACAGTTTAGAGTATCTTTCATTCCCTGTGCAAACACATCTTTTGTCATCGCACGTACAATACATACATATATAATAAACGGTTAGAATAGATTAAACATTTATACATACCTGGGTACAACGGTTTGTCACCTTCCGTCATGAGCTCAAAGAAATCTCTGGCCACCTCAGTGCGTAAGTACTCCGCGACTGGTCCGTCCACCACTTCATCCCCGCCAGCGTCTGCTGCTTCCTGCATACCAAATGCTTCCCTCACAGTGTTGTTACCCGGATTTGTTGGCTGGCCGCCTCCTTCACAGTCATCGTCACTGTCTTCGCCTTGCATTCGGCCAACGTGAGAACTCGAACCGACTTCTAGATCACCGGTAGTGTCGTGTAATCCATCCTCTCCATGAAACGCCCAGGTGACATAATATCTAGGAAACTGCTTATCTAGACAGTGAATAACTACCTCATCTCGAGTCTTCCATTTGTCGAACTTACACTTTTCACACGGACACCGTATCTTACCCCGAACACTACTGTGCATAAAAGCATAATCCAGAAATTGATTCAACCCCACCAAGTATTGCGGAGACGATCTGGGTAAAGAGATCCACGATTTATCCAACATTATTGCTTTTGCTGTTTCACAACAAAACCACAGATATATGTAAGAATGAGAGGTTTGAGAAAGAATGTGGCAACTGACTAATGCTCTAGACGCATATTTATAACCAATATATCTTACTTTTCCGCATTTAAGAAATGTAGGTTGTCGGAGGAGTTTTTTTTTAAAAAAATGTCGTACCGGCGGTTTGCAACACGCCCATATGCATTTTAAGATTAAATAATTCATACCGGCGTATTGCAAAACGCCCATATGCATGTTTAATATTAAAATAATGCATATAGGCGTGTCCCTGAAACGCCTATATGCATTAATTTAATATAAACATGCATATCGGCGTTTTGGGAAAACGCCTATATGCAGTATTATATATAAAAATAATGCATATAGGCGTTTCCTATACACGCCTATATGCATTAGGACGCATATAGGCATTTGTGAAAACGCCTATATGCATTAGAACGCCTCTAGGCGTTTTCGAAAACGCCTATATGCACCTCTGTTCCCTATAAATAGCACCTCCCTCCTTCAGCGAAATTGCTCATTTTCTCTCGTTCTCTTCTATATTTTTCTTCGCTTCGTCTCTGTTTCATGTTCTGTTGCTTTGTTTATTTGGCTTGATTCTTTGTTTTTTTGCCTAGTATTGCTGATTTGGTTTTTTATTTCGTTTTTTATGGTGATATTTGGTTATAATGTTATCATGCTTTTATTGCTTTTATTTCACATATTACTTGTTGTTTTGATTTTATATATTTGTGTATCTTGTTTTATGAATTACTCTTGTTATTTTATATATAATATTCTATATGTGTATGTAAGTTTGGGATTATCATATTATTCTTTATATATGAACATTTTTCTTCCTGGTTCTAAACAATCAGGAAGAAAAATGTTTTTTTTTTTTCGGAATACTCATACCGGCGTTTCGTAACGCGCCGGTATGAAATATTATTTTATAATACCGCACATAGGCGTGTTGTAAAATGCCGATGTGCGGTATAATAAAAAATAATATTTTGTTTACCGGCGTTTCGACAAAACGCCAAGGTGCATGAATTCTAAAAAGTGTGGTCATGTCGCACATAGGCGTTGGCCAAAACGCCGGTATGCGTGTGAACAAAAAAAATAAATAGTCCGCGTATAGGCGTTTTGGTATCCGCCTATATGAGATAATAATAAAATAATACGCGCATAGGCGTTTTGCCAAACGCCGGTACGAGGAAATATTATATTATTTGTTTAACCCTCATACCGGCGTTTTGCCCCTCGCATAGGCGTTTCGAAAAACGCTGATAAGTCGCATTTCGACGGCACATTTTTAGGCGTTTTGCCAAAACGTCGTAGCACGTTTTCGCCGGAAAATTCCGCCGATCCGATGCCCTATAAAACGCCGATTAGGGGCCCGTTTTTTGTAGTGTAAATCTCACATAGAAAAATTTAAAGATGAATTAAGTATATAAAATGTTGAAGTAATAGGTCTTCTCATATATTTTGGCTTGAGTTTATACTAATTATGTGGTATAAATGCAAATTTAACCTCTCTGTGCATAATTAATCCATATTTTAACTATAATAGTAGTGCAGTGTGGTATTTCTTACTCCCTCCGGTCCTAAATATAAGACCTATTTAACTAATTTGAGGAGATTAAGGAAGTTAGTTAAGTTATGTAATTTTAGGTTTTTTCCCCATAATACCCCTCTCCCCAAACTAATTGATTTAATTACTCCTATTTTCTCCTTTCTCCACCTGCGAGATATACACGTCTTAGCTTTCAGTTCTCAACTTCAACGAGCTTTCACTATTCCATCTTCATATTTGCTTCATCGTTTCGTCAGTTCCATGTTCATCTTCGCCATTTCCTTCACTTTCGTCGATTTCAATTTCAGTTTCTCTCTTGATTCGAGGATTTGATCTCATCTCTCTCAAGATCATACTCAACTTCAACTTTGTTGATTTCATCTTCATTTTCTCATTTTTCTTCAAGAAGAACACAAAATCGATTATCTTCGCACACTTGTTATTTGCTGATTTTGCTTCCAAAATCGATTTCCACGTCGGAATTAAAAAATGAGGCGAAGTTGAAAACACAAGTGTTAGTTGAATTTCACGTCCTTTACAGCCAAATCGAAGCTTGATTGAATGTGGATTTTGGAATTCACAGTCGCGTCTACGGAATTAGGGAGTTGTTGATGAAGGGCAGTTTTTATCGTAAAATTTATATATAGGTCTTATATTTAGGACCAAAATTGAGTCTCTAAAAAGGTCTTATATTTAAGACGGGAGGGAGTATTATATTTTAATTAATGGAGAGATGCAGAGGCAGCAGAGGTATCCAAATTGATGCATCCACCAGCTGGCGTATAGGGATAGTGAGCTGTAAAAAATGGACCAAATCTCGTCCACCAAATCTTTAACTTTTTCCCCTTTTTTTGTTTGTGGTTTTGTGGCCAATGCACTGATTATTTTTCAATTTTTTATTTAAACTAATTTATTTGACTCATAAGTTATTAACATATAATTATATATAAAATATGTTACCTCATTTAGTTACATTAATTTCTCATCAAAAAATCAACCAACTTTTATATTTAAGAACAGAAGAAGATTTTCGACAATAAAAAGAAACAGGACAGGATGATATTATGAGTTCAAAGAATCTTTAAACATCACGAATATATAGATTATTCAGGGAAAAAACTACTAAGAGGTGGTCCAGTGTTGATGCTCGTGTAACTCGTGGTCAGCACTTTGCGGGGACCGTATTTGCCCCCAAATTAAAGATTAATTCTAAAAGTCTAAATCACCACCAAGTACCGACAACTTCCATGTTTGCCCAATCAACTTGTACTACTTAACGTCCCTTGTTTGACGGTGACGTACGATTGCGGGAATTAATATTTCAAATAGTAAAAAAATTCAAACCTTCATATCCTATATAACTTTTTTTATTGTATATGTCCTATAAAAATTTTAAAAAAGAATGCTCATCACACATAACAAAAATTAGGCTGGAGCGTGGGGGCTCACATAAAAGAAAATGGCGTTAGTGTTTATTGAGGGGCAAGCTAATATTATCTCTCCTTCCATCCTTATATTCTCCTATAGTTGCTTTAACCTGATTTTGATGTTCTCATAAAACAATTAATATATTAGCAATCAAAACTCAAGTACTACATGTGTAGGTAATATTATATTTTAAAAATAAAGGTCCTTATTTATGAATGAATAAAGAAGCAAAAAATATATCAAAAGATGAAAAAGAATATATGTGAAAAATTAATGAACTAATGGATAAAATAGGTTTAAAGGCAATATTACTTATCAATCAAATAAAATTAATAAAAGAGGGACGTACCAATTAAAAATTAGACATGCATATTGCATGGTGATGATGCTTACATTTAATAATGATGATGATGAAAATGAAGAAGGAAATTTTTTAGAAGACAGAATTAATTGAAAAGTATTGTTGGGAGTTTGTGAGAGTGATGTGATGCTTCGTGAATGAGTGTCTTTCACGTGGCTGAGGTGAGTTCCCTTCTACGAATGGAGTCATTTTAAATAAAGTTTTGATTTGGGCAACTTGTGATCTCACGCTCCGTCTAAAAGAAAATCGTCCTTTAAGTAGACAATATACAATCACTTTTTTAATTTCTGTGAATTGCATGATCATCATTATTCTCAATGTTAAAAATATCATGAGTTTGGATTAACCAATGGAAAAAAGAATTAAATATAAGCCAGTTTGAAAATGAACTAGAATATACAATAGAATTTATAATGGGTAAAAATACAATTTTGGGAACGAACTATTATATTATGAGCACTGAGCGGAAGAAAGTATTTTTCGTTTGAATTTTGGGCATGAAAAATAAATTTTGGTACAATTGTTGTAACACTGTTAAATTTGATCGCTATTTTGGCTAAATTTGACCACATTCATGAATCACTTATAAGCTGAAATTAAACTATTTTTTCTCCTTATGTAAATAAGCTACTTATTAAAAACAAATTGAATTAACAAAAAGCCCTACTAAACACAAAAAAAAATATCACCCTCAAATTAAGTTATTTTTGTCAAAATAAGGACTTATACTAAAATGAGTTTAACCAAACACCTCGCCTCATAATCATATATTCCTCTAGCCTATTTGTACATAGGTGGAAGTACTACATTTTTTTCTATCTAGAAAGAACTTCACTAAATTTGTCACGTAAATTTAAAATTTTTATTTTCATTGATTGTGTGTTACTTTTATTTTTATGTGGCGTAGTCAACATTAAATACTGGCACTCTGGCAGTAAGATTTGATAATGTTTAAGATTTTCATTATTTTAAGTGAAATTTGCTCGAAGTACATTATAAATATGAATAAGATGAGAGGAGTATCGTCCTTAATTAATGTCATCCAAAAGTTGACAAAGCATCTTGCCCATAAATGGCAATGGCAATTGGATCGGATTCGATTTGTTTTAGGCTCAACTGTCTCTGTGCGGGACCTATCCTAGTTGGTCCAACTTGACACCACATGGTCCACATTCTTCATTTTTTGGCCCATCTCCGTACTATTATTGCTTTCCTATGAGATTCGATTCCTGAATTAGTCTTGACTCTTGAGACTGAACTCCAATTATTGCATCATAGCCTTGTCGTCAAAATCTAGTTTTGGGATGAAATTCCAATGACCAGCTGAAAATAGTTGATGAAGGGTGGTTAATTTACCAACAATTTAAAAGTTGAGATGGTAAGCAATATAATCCATGTAAGGATGAGAGTTGATAGAGACATGAATCTTTTAGGCTCTTCTTGGTATGAGGGATTGGGATTGAGGGAAGACGAGATTTATGTAAAATGAATTTTTAAATGATAAGAAGTGAGATTGTAATATTTTACGAATGATTAGATGTAAAACTAAAGAATTATAGAAATTAATTTTAGAATTTTCAACTACACGTCTCAAATTTTTATAAATCCATGTCATACAAATTTCCTTCCACCCATTTTTTTCCCCTCATAATAAACAGGCCCATGAAATAAAAAAAAAACAGGCCCTTACGCTAGAAGCTAAGCATCAAGACAAATTTAGTCTTACATTTAGAATGGCTTGGGGATAATATTGGTCCTTTTAAAAAAATTAATTCTGCGACTTGTTTCGGAATCCAATTCCAGATCATGTTCCTTCTTGTATTGTTTGTCAATGCACTTTAGACCAGGAGGCATTGTATTCCTCTCACAAGTCACAACTCTGAGGCATTAAATTAATTAGAGCATTTTTAAAAACACAATTGGAAAGGCATTATTGAGGCAATCAAAAGATGGACTAGTGATGCACAACATGGATCGGCCCTGAACGTAGGCATTATAAGGCCTATCTCGATAATTATTGTCCATCGAAGTCCGGGCTCAGGCCCAGGCTCACTGAGCCTGTATGAATATGTTACATTTATACATAACAATCCAAGCATATGTGACCAAAAAAAGGTTTAGCCTTTTAGGTGCCCATCCACAGCGTTTGAGAGTCTCTCTTTCCTTTATCTGTCTTCTTGTTGGTAAATCCTTTTTCTTCAATATCTTCCTGGTCTGGGAAGATCAGAATAGAAAGTCAAATGACGGATTCGTGGGCTTACTTTGAAGGAACTAAAACGTTCAACGTGTTAAGTCTTTAACCTCTTTGGTCGTCTAAATGCGTGGTCTCCATTAAAACGATAGACTTTGACGAAACCATAAAAAGGAAAGAGGAAAACACTTTTGTAGCTAATGGTCAAACTATTTTCCTTGAGTTGGTATTGACATGGGCACGACACTTTTCTTTGGAAGTTTATACGGTTGAGTTGGCTTGAAAAGTGGAAATAGAGGAAAAGTGGTTACTATATAATTATGGTTATCCACAATACCGGTGTGCGTTAAATTTTCTTGATGTGTTATGGCCAAACTTGGGATGGAGAGAGTCATTCATATCTAAAGCTATTTCATGTTACAACACATGTAGGGGAGCACATCCCAACAACTCCATTCATTTTTTCTCTGTTGTTGTCCTTCTTGTGAGTGTTACTACTCCTCTTCACTCACGCCTTACAGTGGTTTTAGTGTGCAACGGATAACACTTGCACTTAATTCTTTATTCTCTTGGTTTTCATTTGTTAGTTACTCGTACTTTACTAGGCTACAATTTTGGTGTCGGTCACTAGATTAACTAGCCAGATCCTTACTTTTCGGGCCTAGATTTCGCTTTAAAGAGGGGGTTTAGATTTTGTCCATAAAAGTTAGAAGCTGAACAAGAATTAAATTTTAACTAGTGCCCATCGATATTCATATCATAATTACTCAGTTGAGGAAGTCAAGTTTGATTTGATTGATTTTGAGAGATTTGCTGTGTGCATTGCTCAAAACCAAGAAAGTCAAAGCCAGACCCGTCCATTTCTGAAGACTCCAGAAGTCTCAAAATGACTCCCCTCACCCCTCTTTTTTTTTAATCTTAAAATGACTTCCCCTTAATGCAATAAGTTTGGAGTGGTCCTAGCTAGAAATGGGGGAAATTATTATTAGATTATGCTGTAATAGAGAGATTGGGAGAAAGGTATGTTAGTGCATGTAAACACACCTATTAGCTTATGTAACATCCCAAGCTTGAAGCGACTGTTTATCACTAACTGGTAACAATTGGCAAGCCAAATATGTCCTCCCAATTTCTGTTTTGTCTTATCCAACACCGCCCAATCTAAATTAAAATCCATGCTTTCATCCTTATTTTTATTTCTTATTTCAATCCCTAACCATTGACCTTTAATTTCAGCCCCAGAGTTCTTGTTCTGGGTCATTTTATAATTTGTTTTGGATTGCAAAAGACATGCATCTAAGTTCCTAAACCATATGAATCCTCATAAAAAGGCATTCGGGATTTGTTGCAAATACGTTAACCCGAATCAGGACTGTGCCACTATTCACATCCATTTATTTGTAACTGCACGTTCTATGGTAGTTGGATTAGTCTTTTGATGTTTGCTGATAAACTGGGATAACCCCAGAGGAATGCAAAGGAATGCTGACCCCCCCCCCCCCCCCAAAACCAAACAAAAAAAAAAACAGTTTGAATTTGTCCGGTCAAAATTGGATGAAATGTAATTTGACCGCTCAAGAACAAGCACAAACAAAAGTTTGGAAGTCCAAGGCAAATAATGTTTATGAATAGGATAACATATGAGACCATAATATTGTAGATTTTATATTTATTTGCGATTGACTGGTTGTCTGGAGGGAATCACGACAAATGGCAGTTTAAAGTTTCAAAAATGAATATAATTAGCTTAAAATGCTTTTTAAAGACAAGTTATAAATATTAACTCGCATAATTGCATATTTAGATATATTACCTTCGTTGAAAGTAATATTCCTGTTTGTAATTGTTTAATCAATATTTACAACTTATTTAATTTAAACTATGTATCAAGAACCTGACTTTCTTTTTCCTTTTTTTTGGCCATCATTTTCATTCCATCAAGATCATATGACATGCTGACCATTATAAGACCGTCCGGGCAGGTTTTATATTTATTTTTAAACAGGCACACATGGGTATCTTTCAACGTCAGAATTTTTTTGGACACACTTTAAACTATATCTTTTAATTTAAATTTATTTCCCAGAAGCATGACTCGGATTGGGAAATAATTGAGGGGGCAAAATAAAATTGAGGGGCAAGTAATATGTGACTAAATTAAATAAACATGATTGAAATATAATGCTTTAAAGGTGCAAATTTTCACTTAAGAGTTTATGTGCACGAGATACTTTACTTTAGAAGCTTTAAGATATAGAAATAAATTATTATCTTTTTCTTATAGGTCTTGTCATACTGCCCTAGAATTATGAAGGTTGGTCATATCTACTCTGAAAATATTTTTTACTCAATTTTATCACATAAGTTTATAAAGTGTGTCATAATAGTTGACATTTACCATTATATTTTGCATACTTTCAAAACAGATATAATCCTTTATGCATATATATGTGTACTTTCTGGGAAAATGTAACTCTTAACCCTTTCACTATAGATCTAATACTAACCATAAGTCTTCATTAGGGTTTGGGCAAGGGTGCCGTTGTCATCTTTTGCAGCTTACAATCCTATGTATATTTGTCTGGCCATACATTGGGCAAATGAGTCCTTATTTTCAAAATAAAGATTTATTTTGAGGGTAATAATATTTTTTCTTTTGCATATTTGGTTGGATTTAAATTGGGTAAAGGTGCAGAAATGAGTCCAAACTATTACGCCAGGACACATAAGGGTTATAAGTATTTCTGGGTTCAATTCTGGGACTTAAAAATAAATATTGGTGCAATATAGGGTACGCTGTTTATGTTGACCGACGTTGACCATTAAACGCTGACGTGGCGGGGGAAATAAGATTTTTTTGCTGACGTGACAATATTTTTCTGAGTGTGCGGACCCCACACGCTCAGAAAAATATTTTTATTAATTTAAATAATATGGGTCCCACACACTCAGAAAAATATTGTCACATAAGCATGCTACGCCAGCAAAAAAAATCTTATTTCCCTTGCCACGTCAGAGTTTAACGGTCAATGCCGGTCAACATAAACGGCGTACCCTATATTATACCAATATTTATTCTTCAGTCCCAGAATTGAACCCGGAAATACTTATTACCCCTATGTGCTCCTGGCGTAATAGTTTGGACTCATTCTTGCACCTTTACCCATTTAAATTTGATTGAACTTAGTTGAAATAATTAAGTAACTTATTGGGGTGGACCCCACAAATTTTAATTTATTTGATACATCCAAATATAATTAAGGCAAAAATAAATTTCATTACACAACTTTACTAATGAAAATCAAATCACTTATAAGTCATTTATTTACGGCAATTCAAACATGACTCTTATTATACAATTTAATTTAATTTTTTATTTTCAATCTGACTAATACTTAAGTCACTTTTCCATAAGTTGATATAAACACACTAATTAACTCTATTTATGTTTCCTCTCTTTTTTCATTAAAAAAACAGTGAATCAGTCATGACGGAATTTCATCTGTAAAAACAAGATTATGCGATTAAATGAGATATTCCTTGACTAGTTTTTTTTAACAATAGCATATTTTACAATAGATTATGTGGTCAATTTTCGACAACCACCTACTTTCCGATTAATTTCATGGCTAATTATTCACAACAAAAAAGAAAGAGACCAGGAGATTGGTTGGAGGTGATTTGGAGAAGAAGTTGAAATTGAATATAACTGTCCAACAAAGATTACGTAACAGACCTAGGCAGCTAGGCTTAGATTGATTTATTCGGCGCTTAATCTCATCAATCAATCATCTTCATCATCATCACGCACACACATTACTATAATGATCTATTATATAATGACATATGTTATTAATGAAGGATGCTAAACAAAGTAAAATTTTATTTGGAATCTTATCCATCCATCCTCCTCCTATGTTTTTAGTTGAATAGTTGATTTTATTGTGATTTTGGATGAATATTTACTGAGTTCTAACTGGCTTGCCTAATTCAGTTTTAGACTTTCGGTTTCAAAGGATTCTGGTTAATTGCTAAAATTTCTATCACAGCCAGGAAGGTTTATTTACCATCTCTTTTCTTAACGCCTCTATGAGTCGGGATTATCAAGTTGTTATTGGAAATTTAATTTAGTATTTCTTGCCAATCTGGACCCTTTGCTTCCTTTGTTTGAGTATTTAGCAGAATGTAGGATATGTGATACAGCAAGATATTACTAATTATGTGGTTATCTGTTCTAAATGTCAGTCCGTACAAGTGTTTTACTTTTAATTGAGAAATAGGAAGCAAATTGATATAGTAAAAGGCTTTCTATATATGGTGCTTGTATGAATTTTTTTCTAGATGTCTAGTAATTTGTAGTTGCAAGGAGTTACCCGAGTCAATCAAGCCATTCTCAAGAAATGGCACAGCTGAAGCTACAAACATGCTCTTTAGTTTGTTTTGAATCTCAATCTTCATATATGGCACTGAAAGCTGGCTGTGTGGAGTGTGAAAGCTGGATATTGTATCATTTTTCCCTTATTTTTTTATGGCTTTATAGACGATGGTAAATTTTCATGTAATTAGAGGTATACCTGCTCTAAATGTGGATTCTGCTACATAAACTCTCTCCTGGTTTATGGTCTTGTGTTTTGTTTACTACTAGGTATTCGAGGCATATATAGGCTATGTGAATCATATGTAACTTGTAAGAGGTGGGGTATTTTAGTTTTTCATGTGTTCATATATATTGTACTTATCTATCGTCTTTGAGTATAAAGTTTGATATTTTATGAAAAAATTTTCGATAAAAAGTTATTTCACGAAAAAACATTAACGATTAAAGATTGATATGTAAACATTGTATGTAGTTCAATATGCCCATAATCACCGACTCAAATTAGTCTGTGACCATTGATGTGTCTAAAAGATAATTTATCCCAAAATACTAAAGGAGAAAAAAATTGATATTAAAAGTGAATATGTTGCTTTCTTTTAATAGTAAGTTATGTACACTGTTAAAAACAATTTTTGGAACAATAGAACTGATTTTTTCTTTTTTCTTTTGGCCGAAGATTTTTTCTTAATTATTATCTGGTAAGTGCATTGATGAGTTGTTGAGTTATATTTATTGGAGGAATAAATCGTAGAGTTTTTTAAAAAAGATATTAAAAGAAAGGTAAAAAGTGGTGAGAGAAAATGTCTAAATTAGAAATAGTGGGTCCGATAGTTAGAGGAAGGTGTAGTTCTGTTCCTTGTTCGACGCATGCGGCCACAGAACATGAAGGCATTGATGCCTTTCTATTCTCCCCGCTGAATATTCCGGTTTATTCCCTCATCATTATTTCTTCTAAATATTACGAAAGACATATTTCATGAATATTTGAAGTCAAACACATTGATATATTCTGAATTTCTAAAAGTTTCAAAGTAGAAAAATTTAATCACTATAAAGTTCCTATGAACAGATGAGGGATTAAATTTTATAAAAAAGACAAAGCACCACACGCCTGTGATAAATAAATTCGCCAATTTTCACTAAAGATCAATAATTTAAAGAGTATATTATATATGCATGCTCTTCGAATTTAAAGAGTATATTAAAATTTCAAAATGTTATTCCTTGTAACTATTGATTGATTTTAATTTTTTATTTTCTCAAATCATTAATCCTGGTAAACTCTTCCTAGTTAAGGCCTCATTGATTCCATTTGGGGGGAGGGCTTCACTAACTTTTCATTTTTATTGAGAAATGTGAAATATATCCCCCTAAAATTTCCTCTTTGCAATGAAATAGCAATCCCTCCGTTAATTAAATACTACCTTGTGGATTAAGAGGGAAAGAAAAAACTTGGCATATGTTCTAACACAAATACATTTTTGTAACAGTAATTTATGGATAGGTAATTTCTTTCATGAAAAGAAAATATAACCAGAGAGTCAGCGACACTATGTTCCTCCAGAAAACCAATGGATAAAAGTGAAGAATGCAACAATAGATGAAAAGGTAGAATGTAATTTATGTGGAGCGCTATTTAGTTAATAGTTTAAGTCTCGTTTTGAGAGGTATTTTCATATGCCTATTTTTATATAAAAATGCCTTATTTATCATGCTCAATAATAGATTATAGGGGCGTGTCAAAGTGAATTATAAGTTAGAATGCAGTAGTATCTTTAGATTACCGGTGTGTTCAACCTTTTTCCTAAAATGTAGAGATAAAAAGAATGATGGAAGGGGGCTATAATGTAGAAGGGAAAAGCGGTGGTAATTAAAGGAAGCATGAATGTACAGAAGAAGCTTGTCTGACTAACTCAACTATTTGTGCAATATGGTCCCAAAAATAGCGATTGAATATCACTATTTGTTTCAACCTCTATTTGTTGTCTTCTCTCAACTGGCTCCATCTCATTCCGCTCTTACCCATTCAACCGCTAATTGATTATATATATTTTTCTTAATCTTTTTTGGTTATTTCTCGTATTTTGAACGCGTTATTGAATAATTAATGAATTCCTATCAAAGTTTAATCGTCATTTATACCTTCTTGAAGCTGTCGTGCCAATAATTTTTTATTCCATTTTTGTCATGTTTTCTAAGGGATGACGAGAAGTCACAGGAGGAAAAAAATGCTGATAATTGAGCAAATAAAAATATAAAAGTCTCTGTAAGAGTAATAAAGGCGGATGATGGCCTATAAATAAATTCCACCAGACACTCGTTCTTTCTCATAAAAACATCCAACGGAAATAATCATATTTCCTCTCTGGATAAATACCTGCCGCCTTAATTATTTTTAATATTTTCTCCAGTCAACTTCACGGCTTTTTTCTCTTTAATTCTGATTTGTTCAGATTATTATATTCCAAAGTTAATTTATGTTTAAAAGAAAAAAAAGAAAATTCAGAGTGTCGGTGCAGGGTGAGGGAGTAATAAGATGGGTCTATGTGGAAAAATCTTTTTGCCATGGAAATAACAAAGTGACTGATCATAACATAGTTGTTGTGTGCGTGTGGGAACATGAATCCTCCAATTGGACAATCCATTGTGGCCCTTTTTAACGTACTAATCATATTTATGATTATAATTTTAACAGGTGGTTCCACTGTTAAAAGTGAGACCCTAGTGCCTTTTTTTCTATATACACCTAACACCATTTTAATTATATACAATAACTACTAGCCAAGCATATGGTCCTACTCTTCCTTGTCATGTTCCCTTTCAAATGTTTTCCTCCTCAATCCATTCTTTTCTGGATTTTGTTCACCACCTTTTCTTATCAAATAACATATCTTCTCATCATGTCATTTGTGACGCTAATTACAGTATTTACACCAGAGATTGTACAATTATGAAATATCCCCGTTCGTATTATTGGGTCCTGTGGTTAAAGTGAAAACGAACCTTTTTTTAAAAAAATCAAATAAATAAAAGTAATCATTGGAAAGAGCTGTCATCCACGAACGTCGAAGGAATAAAAAAATACACTCTTATGTGCTCCATTTTTATACCATGCCCTATTCCACGTACGTGTCATTTCAGTGAAGCCCATCCAGCTTTCGTTGACTGCGTTCCACTTTTTTTCCTGACCACATCTCAAGCACACATCACTTTTTTTTTATTGAAAATAGACTTTAAATTTTACAGGTTTTGTTTCTTGATGATGACTAATACTACTAGTTGGTGTGCTACATAACAAAACTTTTGGTGGCCTGGGGGAAGAGAATCATTAACAAGGCCTAAGTAATACCACCGACAAAATTCGTTCCGTATAAGATCTATCTATTACATGATTTCATAATATATAAAATCCTATTGATTGGGCTAGCTTAGCTATTCGTTAGTTACCACGTCTTATTCAGATCCCCCTTTGTGTACAAAGATTCCTCCCTATCATCATTCAATTCTATGTACACCCCTTCGACACTTTATAAATCTTCATTCCCCTAAGCTTGTTTGTAGGTTTAATCTTTTACCCTAATTAAGGCGATCTGTTATGCAACAAAATGCCGCCTTTCTTTGTGGGAGCCGTCTCTCATAAAAAATGCCATGCAAATCACATTTTATTTACTAATAACTACCCGTATCAAGTATCAACCATTCATTGTTATTCACTCGTCTGCAGGACGAAACTCGGGTCTGGTAACAAAATATCACGATTTAAAATAAGGGTTAAAGATCATCATTATTTGAGAGTTCTGCAAATATTTTTAGGCTCAAATCAGTCATTAAAGTATAAAATTGGCTAAGGATAATCCTTTTTGGATTACACTAGCCCCGAAGTATAATTAGTGATCTTTAACACTTTAAAATAAATACATTAAATAGTAAACTCCCTTCGATACTTTGTAAAAGTTAGTTGTGAGTTTAGAGTTAATGTTTTATTTCAAATATTGTTCCATTTATTATGACACTATTAAAAGAGAGTTGATGTTGAAGTAAGAAAAAATGTATTAAATGAGGGGAGAATGTAAGATGAACTCTTATATTTAAAAATTATTCAAATTTTGTGCGCTGATATTACGGATCGGGCAGCACTTCATTTAGATTGCCTGGATTGTAAAAGAATGTAAATGCGCTACACACTAATAAGAAAAACAAAAATAATCTTGGAGGGCCACTGATCCCAATTGTTTTGCTTGCACTGTTGCACATGGTGAATGTCAACTCATAGGTTACAAGTGTAAATTTCACCGATGTAAGAATTTTAACGGTATATGTAGTGTAACTTTTCAGGTATCCGTAGTAAACAAAAAATCTTAATCTTAAAGATAAAATCGACCTGTAAGTATCTTAAAGATATTTAATAAATTTGAAGGTATGTGCAGACTCTAGAAACCAGAAATTCTATTCACATAAGTTATGCCTATCTCTATAAAAGAGAGAATAAAAACTGAAAAAAGGTCTAATGCGGAGACAAAGGGGCGAAACTGGTTTTAAAAATTAAAACAGCGCAATCATGGGTTTGTGAGTTAGAGAAACTCATTTTCCTACTGAATTGATGTAATGACTGGGACAAACACATGATGAATTAATTGATAATTAATGTGCATATCGTCATTAAAAATATAAAACATATATAAATGTAAATAATACTCCCAAAAAGTATACATAGGTGATTGACTGATTGAGGAGGTGGGCGACAGAGCGGTAATCGCGCGCAACCTGGGACGGCCGTAGTGGCCAACCTGTTTCACTAATGTGTCGCCTAGGACCACTCTCTCACACGCGTCAGCACCATTCACAAGTGCGAATCCTCATGACACCAGCACGCTTTGTCTTTTTCTCCACACACACCAAGATTGCAGGGTCGCTTCATCCATCCTTGGATAAATGATAGGAGTGAATTATCCATTCCCAAATGTTTAACCTATTTATTTGGTGGATTTGGTGATAATTAATAGGGTTAAGGGTGAAAAGTGCACATGTAATGTAATGTTATCAAAAGTTTATTTGATTCAATTTCTAGTTGTTTTTTTTTATTAAAAGTGAATATATATATTCTAAATTGGGGTCAAAAGTTACATCTTCCATAAAATATAAAAAATACACATTTGATTTGTAACGTCATATTTTTAAGACTTATTTTCATGTTAGATTAGTAGAGGTAAACCTATTCAAGATTGTATGGGGTTAAAACATCAAAAGTACAACTTTCTCAAACCATTTCTCAATATTGGGAACTCTTGAATTGAAAAAAAAAAAACATTTCTGGTAACTTAGAAAAATCATAACTTACTGTAGACAGATGATATTGACATGGTTCAACTCCCAAATCAAAGATTGAAGAGCCCCTTGTCTAGGAAAAATCTCAAATAGAATGAGTGTGTTTGGTTGGGGCTTATTTTTCAAAATAAGCTGGCTTATTTTGAATAAGCCAGCTTATTTTGAGTGAGTGGCTTTTTTTCATATTTGGTTGGGCTTATTTTTCACCCAGCTTATTTGAAATAAGCCAGCTTATTTATAAGCTACACAAGGTAGCTTATTTCTGAAAATAAGCCAGCTTATTTTTCTATATGACATAAAAATAAGCTAGCTTAAAAATAAGTCCCTTTTAAACAAAAAGTCATCCAAACATGTTTATAAGTCAAATGGGAAAATAAGCCACTTTTTTCAAAGTTCATCCAAACATAAAAATAAGTCAACTTAGAGCTTATTTTCCAACTGACTTAAAAATAAGCCACCTTAAAAATAAGCCACTTTTCCATAAGCTGAACCAAACACACCCAATCTGTAACAACTCATATGGTACATTTTTTAATTCTTCAAATATGCCTTAGCTTAGACACATAAAATTCTTTATCTGATTGCGCGCTTTTTAATTGGATGTATACAACTTTGATTTATTTTGTTGTTTGGGTTTCCAAAAAGCCCCTTGTGTCTTATATTTTACATAAATATTTCAAAGCAAAAAAATAAGTTAGTATATATTGAAGGGATAATTAATTAGAAGTCCCTGGTAAGAGAAATAATATAGAAAAAGTCCCAAAAACTTGAATGGGAAATCGGTGGTGATCGGCGGTGAGGGTGGTGAATGGGGAAGAAGGAGAAGAGGAGAGAGGAGAGGTGAGTTATTTTTTTATTATTAAACATGGGGCCCGTATATTCAGAAATAATTAAAGTGAGGTACCAAGGGACTCTATTTTAATTTTTTCAAGTTTTTTGGACTTTTTCTATATTATCTCTCTTATTAGAGACTTCTAATTAATTATCCCTATATTGAATCGATTCGTGGACAAACACAACAAATATTGAGAATTCAGAAAAACAAAGCACAATTTACATATAATGATACTTGTTCAACTAGGTAATGACTGACCAAATACAGATATAAGTTATAACCCATAAATATTATTACATGAAAGGGTATTAAAAATAATGATAAGAATTTTTAAACCGTTTCATGAGCATTACATATTCATCACGGTTGATTTTCTTGGTGATTAGACACGACGAACTTGTGATGCTCATAAAATGCCTTTTAAATGATTGTCAACGTGTTTAATAGATTTTTACTTTATCACGAATATGGATTATCTTGTAATGGTCATTCATTGCTAAGTCGAAGTATTATTATATACAAGGTATGCTCTGCTTTTATAGGCTCCAAACTCGTTATGTTTGTTAACGATGAATTAGAGATGTTAAATGAATTTTTTTGTCTTGAAATACTTTCATAAAATATTAGACACATAGCCATAGGGCTTTCTGAAAAATCGAAGTAAAAGCATCGGGTTTGTATAACCCCCCAATTAAAAATCACGCAATGAGACATATAATTATTATGGGCATATGAACAAAGAGACATTTAGAAAATTATAAACTTTACCACACGGTATGTGCACAACCTGTTTGATTTTTTTTTTCTTGGATAGAGGATTCCTGAATCTTTTATTTGGGATTGAAACCATGGCAAAATCATTTTTCTGCTATTAGTTATGATTTTTCAAAGTTATTTAATTGTTTTTTTTTTGTTTTTCAGATTTTCTAGAAGCAAATAAATGTTTTAAAACAGTGTTGTTTTAACGTTGTCAATCTCATACTAGCTTAAATAAGCTTCTCATTGTTAATTTAACTTGTAATTTTGTTGTAAAAATAGGGTTTACAAATCACGTGTATTTTTCACAATATTTAACGGAGACGATAACTTCTAACCTTAATCTGGAAGCTCATGGTCACTTTTAATACAAAAAAAGTACACGGTGTTCGATGAACTTTTTTACAAAATTACATGTGTATTTTTTGCCTTTAACCTTAAATAATAAGACGTCTATTTAAATGTTCTTAACGTTTCATTAAAAAATCTTTGTAGATATTCCTTAACAATACCTTCAAAGACAAGTCCTTATTGTATGAGGCCAAAATTTTAATTAGTTAGATTCATAACATATAGGAGCCCACTTACACCCTCTCACCATTTTAATGAGCTTTTTTCTATTTGATCATTTTCTCTCTTGCATGTTCATCCATGCTCATATATTTATCTTTCTTAAATCTTAATAGATTGATTGGGTAATACTTGAAGAAAATGTGTATTACACACATTTATTTACTTCATGTTTTTTCTTAAGAAGTGCATGGTTCTGATCAAAAAAGAAGTGTTGTGACTATTTAACTTTTATAATAAGGCAATAAGAAGTACCTCATTATTTGTTCCTAAATATAATAAGATCATTTTACCTAATTCGATTAAAATAAGAATGTTAATTAAGTTAGTTATTATTGCATGGTATTGTCAATTTACCATAATCATATACTTTTATCCTCACTCACTCTACCTAGTTCTCTTTCTTGTTTAGTCCTGATAAATACTAGTAGGGTTATTTGGGAAAAAAGTTGGGAACAATTATAATATCATATTGTATTTAGAAATAAATTGAAATTTAAAAGCGATCTTATACTTAATACATGGAGTAACAAATAAGTTAGCGGAAAAATGTCAATAGTAAAGATAGAGCTTAGGGTGCATTGATTTTTTTTATTAAAGAGTGAAATTTAATAATATCTTGCAATTAACTAAATTATTTAATTTAACAAATTAAATATATAAAAATATATTGATTTTTTTGTCCGAATAAATATATTTATTTATTATCTAAGAACTAAGATTAATAAATCGTACTTGTGCGAATGTAGAGTCAATAGAGTTACTAAAATGTCCGAGGTCAAAAAAAATTCTAGAATAAAGGTAAAAAAACAAAAAAAAATTCTACAATGTCCAGACTAAGCCGGGTTTGAACATGGAAGCGGCGCGACACTTCTGTCACGTGACTATAACACACTGATTCTGTGCCAGTAGTGATTGGTTCCCATACGACTGATCCTCATGGACTTCCGTGCTCACTCATACATCATCCGTCCCTTCACTAATCAAGCCTTCGGCTTTCATTGGCTATACTCGCCCACACCGTAACACTTGATGATTAGCCTCCACGCTCGCCTAACCCCTCAGCTTTATATTCTCCCCAAATTACCCCTTACACACTTCCCCCTACTTTTCACTGTTTCAAGGCCTAAAGCTGTCGGCGACATATTATTGATTATTGACCCCAATTTTTTTTAAAAAAAGTAGTTTATTTTTCATAAAATAACCCAAATTTGCATTAATTATCCCTAAAAAAAAGATGTCAGTAAATTAATCTTGACCAAGATATGGAACTTGGGCGCATGAATTTGTTGACGAAAGGGAAATTTTTTAAATTTGTATCTTAACTACACCAACATCTGCACGAGACTAGAAAGTTCTGCCCATTGTTACACTTCAAAAGGAAATTTTAACCGATGAAAAAGTAGATTGCGATCTCTTCAGAGCATTTAAGTTTTGACCTATAATGGATATCTAAAAGGATTCTACATCTAATTTTAGTTAATATGGAATAAATCTCTGATTTATAAGCTTTCTGGGAGTTGCGCGTTCTACTTCTACCCTCACTCAGTTTTGAATTTATGCTAAAAATTAATTAATACTAGTAATATTCACATTTCTCATACATATTTTCTGATGCTGACCTTTCTCGGTCCCTGCATTTGCGAGTGACTTATTAAGACTAGTTGTCTTGCGTGAACAACTTTTAAGTGCTAACAATTTCTAATGCTCTAAATTAGTAAACTTCCCCTTATGCTAAATTTCTATTTTGCCCTTGGTTCAACGCTCAACGTGGTCTTACCACACAGTAACAGAGCAAATACAGGATTCAAACATTTTTCCCGTTCAGATTTCAGCACGCGGAAAGCCTTTGTAAGTTGTAACTAATCAAAATCTCTTACCATATATGTAAAAGTAGGTGTGAATGATTATTAAGATTTAAAAGGAGTCGGTGGAGAGAGTTGCGACTTACGACCAAAAGCTAGGAGCATATGTTGTCTAATGTTATTACCGAACACACCGATATAACAATTCAACGAGTGGTCTCTTTCCTTGTTGTCATAGATCAAGTTTTACCAACAAGTATGAATGAATGAATGAATTTTTTGATGAAGTTTTTTGGAGTTGGAAAATTTTGACACATGAACGTGTTATCTGGGTAATATTCGTAAGTGGAATGAAAATTCAAAATTCTCTAGTTTGACATTTTTTTTGAAAAAGAAAAAAGGGAGAACATATCAATATATATATATATATATACACACTAATTTTTTGTTTGAAATGAAAAATCTAAAGACGTGTTGAGCTGTTACCCTCTGTTCTCAAGTATCTCACTCCTTCTTCGCTTATTCCTCTCACTACCGTCTTCTTCTTCTTCTCTATTTCTCACTCTCTGAGAAACACTTCAACAATATCCATCACTGAAGCCGTCTCTTCCTCTTTTCTCACAATGAGATCAAATTCATAGCCTCTTTCAAGTCCCTTTCATTTCCTAAAAAAATCTAATCTTTCCACAAGCTGAAAGGCCAAAAGGCACGAGGAAGAAGGAAGAAAAAACTGAGACTTTCTCGAAGTTCATATTTGCTGTGTTTTTTGAAGTGGGGTGGTTAGATCAGAGCTAAAAATGGCACCTTTATTGAATTTGTGGGGAAAAGAAAGCCATAGAGGAACCCCAGTGGTGGTCAAAATGGAGAATCCAAACTGGTCAATGGTTGAACTAGAAGCTCCTTCAGAAGACGACTTTATAATCTCAAACCACAACACTCTCCACCAAAGAGACAAAGCTAGGGGCAAAAACGCCAAACAACTCACTTGGGTTCTTCTCCTTAAAGCTCACAGAGCCGCAGGTTGTCTTACTTCCATAGCTCCGGCATTGTTTTCCCTTGCCTCCGCCGTCAGACGCCGTGTCACCGCCGGGAGAACCGACGGAGATGCTGACCATGATAGTGAAATAGGTGGCAGCAGGGGAAAGGAAAACCCTACTGTGAAGAACAGGTTTTATTCTTGTATAAAGGTGTTTCTTTTGTTGTCTGTGTGTTTGCTTCTCTTTGAGGTGGCTGCTTATTTTAAGGGCTGGCATTTTGGTGGGGCGAAGCTTCGTTTGGATTATGTTTGGTTGAGTTCTTTTGGGGTGAGGGGGTTTTTTGATTGGGTTTATTCTAGGTGGGTTTTGATTCGTGTGGAGTATATTGCTCCTCCTTTGCAGTTCTTAGCCAATGCTTGCATTGTGCTTTTCCTTGTTCAGAGTTTGGATAGGTTGGTTCTTTGCTTGGGTTGCTTCTGGATTCGGTTTAAGAAAATCAAACCTGTTCCTAAAGATGGTGATGTAGATCTAGAGTCTGGTGACAAGGGTTTCTTCCCTATGGTGCTAGTTCAGATCCCTATGTGCAATGAGAGAGAGGTAAGAAACTAAGAATAAGAGACTGACCAAAGGATTGACTTTTTTTTTTTTTAAAAGACTTGGGTTTCTTATTTATGTTGATCTGACTGGTGATGTTTTATTATTTTTTTGTGTGTGTTAAGGTTTATCATCAGTCTATTGCTGCGGTTTGTAATTTGGATTGGCCTAAATCCAAGTTGCTAATTCAAGTTCTGGATGATTCTGATGACCCGACAACACAAGTTCTGATTAAGGAAGAGGTGGAGAAATGGCAACAAGAGGGTGCTAATATATTGTACCGACATCGTGTTCTTAGGCAAGGGTACAAGGCTGGGAATCTCAAGTCTGCTATGAACTGTAGTTATGTAAAAGACTACGAGTTTGTTGCTATTTTTGATGCTGATTTTCAGCCCACACCTGATTTTCTTAAAAGAACCGTTCCTCATTTCAAGGTAAGTAACCGAGCAGAATATTATTGTCTTTAATTTAGTTACAAAGTCAGTTAGAATTTAGATGTGTGTAGATGATGGATATACTTTTTGTTACTCCAGGATAATGAGGAATTAGGACTAGTTCAAGCAAGATGGTCGTTTGTGAACAAGGATGAGAATTTGCTAACAAGGTTACAGAACATTAATCTGGCATTCCATTTTGAGGTTGAACAGCAAGTGAATGGAATTTTCATTAATTTCTTTGGGTTCAATGGAACGGCTGGGGTTTGGAGAATTAAGGCTTTGGAGGAGTCTGGTGGGTGGTTGGAGAGGACCACTGTGGAGGATATGGATATAGCTGTCCGAGCTCATCTCCATGGCTGGAAATTTATTTTCCTTAATGACGTCGAGGTGTGCCTCACATTAATTCATTCATTTTTGCATCATCTTATAGTATAGGAGTATTTCTGTTACTATTTTTACCAATTCCTTAAACTTATCATTACTTTTTTAACTTGTGCGCAGTGCCAGTGTGAACTTCCAGAATCTTATGAAGCTTACAGGAAACAACAGCACAGGTGGCATTCTGGGCCAATGCAACTATTTCGATTATGTCTACCTGATATCATAAGGGCCAAGGTGTGCATGTGTTAATTTTATTTAAAAGGACCTTTCTTGTGTAATTCAATTATGGTGTATGCATATAATGACTGTGGTTACAAATTGTGTGTTCACAGATAAAGATGGGGATGAAGTTCAATATGATATTCCTGTTCTTTCTCCTAAGGAAATTGATATTGCCCTTCTATTCGTTTACCCTTTTTTGTATTATTCTACCCATGACAATGTTTGTTCCAGAGGCTGAGCTTCCTGCTTGGGTTGTGTGTTACATCCCAGCCACCATGTCATTCCTTAACATCCTTCCAGCTCCAAAATCCTTCCCTTTTATTGTACCTTACCTCCTTTTCGAGAACACCATGTCGGTGACGAAGTTCAATGCCATGATCTCCGGATTATTCCAGCTTGGCAGTGCATATGAGTGGGTTGTGACCAAGAAATCAGGCCGGTCCTCGGAGGGCGATCTTGTTTCATTGGTTCATAAAGAGCCAAAGCATCACAAAACGGCGTCCGCCCCTGATCTTGAGGAAATACAAAGGCAGGAGGAAAAGGCTGCTGCTGAGAAGAACAAGAATAAGAAGAAGAAGCATAACAGAATATACATGAAGGAGCTTGCTTTGGCTTTCCTATTACTAACAGCTGCAGTGAGGAGTCTAATGTCTGCTCAGGGAATACATTTCTACTTCTTATTGTTCCAAGGCATATCCTTCCTATTAGTTGGTCTAGACCTGATTGGAGAGCAGGTTGATTGAAAATCAAATTGATAGGAAGACCTTTTGTAAAGAATTGTAGGTGATTAATTATAAAGCCAGTGAACAAGCATGGACACTAGACACTGGACACGTCCTAGCTTTATGAAAATCCTTCAAGTACAAGCTATATTATGTGGACAATGAAGGCATGTGCTGAGACATGGTCCTCCATGCAGGAATCCCAATCCTACTCTACTCAACCACGATATAACATTGTTATGTGGTCACAAAAGTGATGACTTCAATTCGATTCTGGAACAAATACTCTAGAAGCTGGTGGCAGCTCTTTGATATGTAAGTTGTCCTTTTTTTTTCATATCTTCGTTTATTGTTCCTCCCACTTTTGTAAGTTTTTGTCCATTCTTTAGTTAATTGTTGGGATTAATTCTTTTGTAAGAAGAAACATCTGTGGTTCGAAACACGAATTGGGATTTTTGTTTGAAGTAGTTACAGTTTAAGTCAGGAGGAAATTTTATCCTGTGGTCCTTTTTTTCTTTATTGCTTTCTGAATGTAAATGCCTTCATTTATTTTTTCAAGTTGCCCATATGATATAAAAAGTGGGATCTTCTGAGCTGTGTGTGGAGACATCAACATTGCCTTGATTAATCCCGTGACGTGATGTTTGCAACTCAAATGGACACTTGAAATTTTGAAAATGTGCCATGTACAACTATCTCACTAACTTCTCAGCACAACAGGAAGTGACTAGATCCAAAAATAAAATAATTCCAAAAAAATTGCACTCAATGGAAACGTCTCAGATTACTCAGTTTGAAAGACAACATCTTTAGGTTGACCCAATAAAGGTTGGACATAATCATGTGGCTTTGAGAAATATATAATCATGGAAAGGCCTAAGAGAAGTGGATTACGAAATCTCCTAGAAACCCATGATTCATGAATCTGTTTGTAGCTATTGAGAGCTGAACTAAATGCTAAGGCTAGAATAGTGTGAGAATTGGATGAACGTAGCTATACTTGTGATGGCATTGATGAGTGAGGATTTTATTTTTTACAGCTGGTGGTATTATTGGAATAGTGTGTGTGTGTGTGTGTTTGAAGAACCATGGCATGTGGAGATGTGGGGCCCATCACCGGACGGTTGGTTGTTGTATAGTTGCAGGTCCCTCCCCCCACCACGATTCGATTCGGATATAATTGATGCCCCATTCAAATCTACATCGTCTTTTTTATTATTCTGACCATTTTTTGGCCTCATACATGATGATTTCCAATACAACAAGTTATAACAATGCACGGGATTAGGGTGTAACTTCATAATTTTTTTAATTAAAATAAGGAAAATGTGATAGGGTAAAGGATTAGCACTAACAAGCCACCTCAACCCGTTATAGATGAGAAGATAAGTTCAAATTCCAGTATAACACATTTGTTGAGATGCAAAGTTTTACGCACTTACAAAAAAACGTAACCTTGTTAAGTTCAAAGTAAAATGGGAATAGCTAAAAAGTAGAAATTAGAAAGGAGCAAAATTAAATACTTCCTCTAATCCTAAATAGTAGACCACTTAGACTTTGTTTGTGGAAGTTAAAAATTAAACACCACTAAATTATACTCCCTCCGGTCCTAAATATAAGACCTAATTGACTTTTTTAGAAAATTCTATAAAAAAACAAAATAAGTTAATTATAAATTGATTTACCTAAACTTTTCCCTTAGATTAGTTTATTTTACCTATAAACTAATGTATAATCTAAAAATATATCAAATATGTCATGATTTAATAGCCTATTTCGCAACATTAACCTCTCCAGAAAAAAGTCAATTAGGTCTTATATTTAGGACCGGAGGTAGTAATATATATAACATATGTAATTAGATTATAAGTTAGTTTATGATCAGATTGGTTTTAAAGATAAAACATAATTAGTCATTTTAAAATGATTAATTTTGCATCCTTACTTTCTTAAATTTTGGCAATGATCCGAAACAATCAAATGTGCCACACATGTTTTCGTGTAGTAATGGTGGAAACAACTAAAGCATTACCTCCACGGGAATTAATTCTCATCCCTTCAAGGAAAGGTAAACATGTGCGTCATATGAGGTGGAAAAAATAAGCAAATATGTTAATGATTTTGTCGCACTCTATTTCCAACCAAGAACGTGGAGCTTTCTTACAATTTCAGTTTTGTTCAACTGTCTTGTTATTTTTTGGGAAAATGCCAAAAAAATCTCTCCGAATACCCAAAAGGACAATTCAGGAACCTAAACTTTCAAAAGGACTATGAAGGAACTAACACTCACTTGACATTTTCAAATGTGGTGAAAAGACTAGATTGCCCTTAAGTCTTTTTTTTCTCCCTCCTCCTTCCTCCGCCTCCCTCCTCCTTCCCCAGCCTCCCTCCTCCTTCCCTCCGCCTCCCTCCTCCTTCCCCAGCCTCCCTCCTCCTTCCCTCCGCCTCCCTCCTCCTTCCCTCCGCCTCCCTCCTCCTTCCCCAGCCTCCCTCCTCCTTCGCTCCGCCTCCCCTCCGCCTCCCTCCTCCTTCCCCAGCCTCCCTCCTCTTTCCCTCCTCCTTCCCTCCGCCTCCCTCCTTTTTCATGGAGAAGACCAGATCCGTTTTCATGGAGAACAGATCTGGCCGCTGGGGTGGGTCTGTGAAGGAGGAGGGAGGCGGGGGGTGGGTCTGTGTGGAGGAGGGAGGTGGGGGGAAGGAGGATGGAGGCAGGGGGTCGGAGGAGGGAGGCTGGGGAAGGAGGAGGGAGGCGGAGGGAAGGAGGAGGGAGGCTGGGGAAGGAGGAGGGAGGCTGAGGATGAAGGTTGAAGAAAAAAAAGACTTAAGGGCAATCTAGTCTTTTCACAACATTTGAAAATGTCAAGTGAGTGTTAGTTCCTTCATAGTCCTTTTGGAAGTTTAGGTTCCTGAATTGTCCTTTTGGGTATTCGGAGAGATTTTTTTGGCATTCTCCCTTATTTTTTTTCCTCTATGGGCATGGTAGAATAGGACCAAGTATGAAGGGAGGGGTAGGGTCAATTTATGAAGGGGCTCTCTCCTTAAATGAAAGGACCAAGTATGAAGGGACTAAGCACCAACCAAATATATAACAAGTGAACAGTATTTGAGCACTAAGATTCTACCATGTGCTTTTGTCTTCAATCATAACACCAAACAAATTCAAATATTAATTCTTATTACGACATTTTTCATACCTCAACTTGGAGTGATGTCAACATGAGTGAACTCATTACAAAAATGTGGGATTTGTAAGAATCTCTGTCAACATCTCGGAAAGCTTATTTAACTTGTAGGTGAGAGGATTTTTTTTTTTGGTGAAATAAGTGAGAGGATTTTAAATAACGTGATATTCGTACAGGTTTACTATGAAATTAATCTCAACTTAGTTTCCATTTGTTCTCATTCCACTAGCTAAACAAACTAGTCACAAGTCACAACAAGAGCATGATAGCAGTCTAACGGTTTATATGCAGTTCATTTAAATATAACATTTATTTCCCCCCCTGATTTTCGGCAGTGCCGCATACCTTTTTATTAAATGATTTATTTATTTTCTTAGTCGCAATTTTTTTTTATTTTTCACTCTATAGGTTATAAAATTCAACTTAATGATAATTAAGTTGCTGATGACGTTTTTGAAACAGGTTGAGTAGAGTCATAAAAGAACCAAGCATCGGGCAAACAAATTTAATCTTCAAAAGTTCAAGCACTGTAAATTTTTTTAGGAAAATCTGGTTGATGATATCTATGGTTTTTACTCAATCTCAAATTTCAATCCTGATTTCTAATAACAAGAGTACTATTTTTCTTTACATTTTTTATAAAATAAGGATATAGTTCAATATTCATTGGATGGAAGTGAAACTCTTTACCCTCCTGAATTGAGGGGCACTCTCCCATGAATGCCTCCCCCTTTATCAAAATTTCTCCCCTCCCATCGCATCTATTGAACCAAACAAGGTGTTGATTTCATGAATTTGAAATTTTTTTTTAAAAAAAAACTGTTTTAGAAGTTTATGGATGGGCCTGATAGTATCCGAACTCCGAAGTTGGATGACTAAGCCCAACATATAGCGTAGTACTACTTGAAATCCAGTTCTGCTACCGAATATAAAAAAAATCCTCCCTTTCCTATTACCTGAAACCTTAATTCCCAGCTCTAGTAAAAAAAAAACAACTTCATTATCAGCCTCTAAAGAATCCACTTTATTTAACAGAATATTTCTGATACAAATGTAGAAGGTTTGGTTGGCAATTTTGATTTTTTTTTTCCTTTCTGAAACGAGTTTATTCCATAAATATTCATCAGTTCCCCCTATAAATGATAAGATTAAACTCACATTCCACTAAAGTTTTCTGCATATAATCCACCCATAGATTTACTTTTTGGTTTCAGTTCACATACAATGTCGCACCTCTATTATCTAATTTTAGTTCCTCTTTAATTATAACTACCTTTGAATAAAATTAGAAACTCCGTTCATATGTATGTGTACTCAATAGGAATATTTTGAGAAACTAAGTCATAAATTCACACCATGCTTGGTTGAGAGGAAAAGTTCAGAATGAAGGTGTAGGGAGAGAAAATAGAGAAATGGGGAAGAAAATGTTATGACGCTTTTGCTTGAATGAGTGAGAGAAAACTCGGATAGAAAAATTCGCAATGACACAAGTACCCTCACTTCTATATAAAAAATTATATTTAAATTAGATGTTGCATTGATAAAAATGGTTATTTTATAAGATGAATAATGACTCCAACTTAAATTAGATTTTAGTTGTTATTCATTGAAAAATATTTTAATTGTTATTTTTTAAATATTTAAAATAACAAGTGATTTTAATTATAAGGATCAAATAAGAAGTGATTGTAGCTGTAAGAATCAATTCTCTCCTCACAAGCAGACCCTTTAAGAGACAAAACAGATTGAAATATTATATTAAAAAAAACAGAATTCAAATGAGAACAACAAAATAGGGAGGAAAACCAAAAAGTGAGATGGAAATCAAGAGTTGAGCAGCGTGGTAGGCCAGCAAATTGGCAGAAACGTTCAAGTTGGAAAATATACTTGTTCATTTCTCAAATGCTGAGCATGGAATATCAATATCGGTAAGTTGGAATTTAAAGACTCAAGTCGGTGCCATAGATGCTCACTGGAAAGTGTAGACAATATCTTTCCCTATATATATGTGACAACTCTATGCAAGCTGTTCGATTTCATTACAATTTCTTTCTTTTCCTTCCAGAGAACAAAACAAGAATGGCCAGAAGGCCCTTGCAAAAAACCAAAACCCAAAAGTTTCACACGTTTCTCTAAATTTGCAACTCACTATCTGAAAATAATCATTAATCCACCTTCACCAATCAGACCATTTCTTCCTTCCCTCCATATACATAATAATGATGCATGAATCTAACAAGTCATCTTCTGCTAAAAATTCGAAGAGCAAAAAGTTAGGTAGTAAACATCCTATACAACTCCACCCTTATTCCTCTTCATCCTCTCTATTTCCCCACCTTCTCACAGAAATACCTTGCACTCATTACAATTCTGTTTTCAACCTCCCTGTTCAACATAATAGCACCCCATTATTCATTAGATATCATAAAAAAATGAACTGATTAAACAAGCATATATGAAAATCACAAGTATTACCACTAGGTCCTGCATTGTCAAGAGCTGTACTGGAATCATATCCCATTCCATACAAGTTTTGGAACTCATGCTCCAAAACACTCTACATCAATGAAAAATCATTACTTTCAGATCCAATATAGGATAGTTCAAGAGCTAATATTAATATGCCTTTATGATGTGATGTTTACCTGAGGTAAAGGAGGGAATGGTGGTGATGTGTTAGGTATGCCTGGTCCTGGAAGAGTTCCCTGAAAACTTCCACTAGGGAATGGATGAGAGGAGTTCATACCATATCCACCAATGGTCCCATTTGCGATGCGCGACTGAAGAATCTGTGCAAATATGAACATAGAGATTTAATTGTGTGGAACAGAAGAGTGAACCAAATTACAAAGTTAAATTGTGATTATTGTCACTTACACTTACATCTTTGGATAGGATGCGTTCTAAATCAAAATTTAGTTCAGGATTCACGGTTGCAAGCTTCATAGACAAAAACTGCAAAATATTGTATTGATTAGTTCAGTAGTGCATGATCTTAGTAATGCAGTTGTCTTCATTGATATGTAGTAAATTAATAAATAGATTGAGGACAAGACTCATGTGCAATCGAATACTTTAGCCTGATCTTATTATATTATTTTGGAAGATGATTAAAGGATTCTCATTTAACAGATAATAGGGCATGTGCATAGTATACATCACATCATTATTGTTTGCATAAACCGAGTATACTTGCTTAAATAAGCGGTCCTAGATTCTAGGAATGTGCGGTCAAATGTATACTATAGTAACATTTTTATATTTTTTATGGCAGAAGAGCATACCTCAACTTGTTGCTGCAGCGATTGCACATAGTTAATTATCTCATCCAGCATCACAGCTTTCCCAGTTATCTATAAAACAAGTCATTGACAAAAGAAATTTAATATCCAGTATCAAAGTTACTACATGAAAAAATTACAAGCTATTGATATGTTCATTAAACACCTTGTTGCATCCTGGAACAAGTTCTTGGAGCAGCCTCATTCGCTCACTAATCTTCTCTCGTCTTACCTACAACCAAAAAGTTAGTAGAATTCAGGACCTTTAAGATGAAATGTGTGTTCTTACAACAACACTTAAAGTAGATAAGAAGGCTATACTCTTTCTGCAAGGCTATGACTGTTAGTAGCTTGACCTCTTCGAGCCCTCACATGAATGAAATTCTCTTTGGGAGCTTCTCCACTTTGAGAGTTGTCTTTGCCTTGCTTTGATAATTGCTTACCACGCAAATCTGCGCTAGGATTGTTTTGCTCAACTTTTTGTTTCTTTTCATCATGTTCCTTTGCCCCATCAGAGCTCTTCCCAGGAGAATCCTTCATTGGTTCCCCTTCAGCATTCTATTAACAAATCATAAAGCCGTGTTCATTCATACATAATAAAACCACATGAAAGAGTAATTAGAAATAACAATTTATATGTCCTAAATGAGACTCATTAGAATGCTTGATCTACCTTGTTTGGACTGAAGGTAGGATTGTGATCAAGCCCACGTTTTCTTCTACTTGCATTATGTGCAGATCCTGCGGCTCCTTCTTCAGGAGTTAAATCCTCAAGCTGAGATTGTGCACCATTTAATGGAGCCCTTTTCATGGCTGCCTCCTCATAACTTGGGCCAAACCTTGTATTAGCTAAATCAGAACACCCATGTTGGGGAAAAGAGCCAACCATTTCAGAGAAATTTCCACTTGCATAGGAAGGAATAGCAAAATTAGACTCAGAAATATATTGAACAAGGTGAGAGTTGCTATTCATTCCCTGATTTTCCAACACAAGGGGATAAGATGAACCACCAAACTCACTATGAGAAACCATGGAAGATCCTCCAAAAGTTTGAGTCTGACTCAGTGAAACAAGAGGATCCCATGTGGAAGAAGAAGACCCAAGAAAAGGATTCTTAGCCATAGACACAGAGCTAATACCAATCTCAGAAACATTATTGTTCAAACCTGAAGAAGTGCAATTCAAGATTGTCTCTTGTCCATGTTGAAACCCCATGGCATTTTCATGATGACCACCCATCTCCTTGATTAAACAGCCAAAAACTCCTAAAAAAACTCTTTTTTTATGACCAATACAATATCTGAATCCAAACTCAATGAGCGGCAGATAGAAATAACCGTGAAGAGGTAAACAAGATCATGATTAAAGGGGTAAGAGAATTTTGACTAAGTTACACAGAAGAGATATCTTGCAGGACTCAACAAGGAACAAAACAAAGTTGGCAGCTTTATTATGGAACTGAGAGGAAGTTAAAGTAAAAGAAGAGATACCACACACCACATCACTTACATTGCAGAGAGAGCATAAGACACACACAAAAGTAAAAAAAGGAATATAATGAAGTCGTCACCAGCTAGTTACCTTACCTCTCTCAGCTTCAGGAACCCTAGGAAGGATCAAGACTTACAATAATCCTCAGAAAAGTGGAAAATGTTCCCCCTCACACAGGAAAGTGAAACCTTTCAGAGCATAAAGTGAAGGAAGACAAACAATGAGATTAGCTCACAGCTCATCATCAACCTCTCACAATAAAGCAGATTCCCTTTTCTCCTCATAACAACAACTACTACAATTTCTATTCCTCCCTCCCTCTAAAACAAACACCAGTGTGATGATTGACGTGTGCAAAATCAAGTCTTTTCTACCCAGTTGACAGATTCTCCTATCAATGCAAATCCGAACGAAGAAACATCAAGTATACTTGATTTTTGATATCACACTCGTATACTTACTATACTATACTGATATATAAGCATGACTAGTTTCACAAAATGGGTAGTAGCATAAACTTCTGTGGGAGCATAAAAAATGGAACTTTTATAGCTAGGAAGCTAGAATGAGGAGTCTTTGGCTTTGCTTACTAGCTTAAGCTAAAGAGAGATGTGATGATGATATGTGTGTGATGATTTGTTTTTTTTAATAAAAGAAAGACACACTAACTACTGCCAACTGCTCCTGTTGGTGAATTATTGCAGGACCTAATCTCTTTTTTCCTTCAAGCTTTACTCCATGTAAAATTTGGGTTAATTAATAATTACGCCTTTCTCTTTTTTCTCAGAGCGTGTGCGTGCGTGCGTGTATTTTTATTTATTTATTTATTGTTTTTTCTTTCTTATAAAAAAAGTAGATTGGTTTGAAGAGGCTCTTCTCTTGAAGCCAAGCTTGCTCCCCTCTGTATGTATTCATTGACATACATACACTACTTGGTGTTATTTTATTATTTTTTAAATGTTTTGGACTGACACATTTGCCAACTGTTTGTAACAGACCCTCTTTCCCTCCTTCTCTCTCTATTTGCTGTTGCACACTCACTCTTTCATTTCTTTTTAGGATCCTCACCGCCATTGCACCTAACCTCCATCATACTCCATCAAACTTCACTCCTCACTCCTCAGGGGCTCATTCACCTGGGCCCCACCTCATTGTTTTGTCTTGATAGGTCCCATGGACACGTGTAGGGCCATGATCTAGTGAAGCAGTTGAGTTGCATGAGATGAGGTGCAGGGGATGAAGATAGGGAATATATATATATATATATATATATAATATTTCTTCACTTCACTTACCTCCTTTTAACTTAGAGGATTTATCAGATGTCCAGACTAATCCGGATCTAGTCGGATAGGACCACAAGGGCAGCAAAGCTCTACCACCAAATATTTATACTGCTACATTCCTAGAACTCAAATAAGAGATCTCTAGTTAAGCTGGTACAACCCCTCTAATCGAATCAAGTGCTTGTGGTAGAGAATATTATATTAAATGTATTGATATAAAAGAGTAAAGTAATGATGGGGTGTATTACAAGGGCAGGGTTATTGGTATAAAATTAAGGAAGGGGAGGTAGAGAGGAACATAGGGAATAATGGAATCTAATGATGAAATTTACGTTCTTTGTCTGGGTACGTTTTTCCAGCTGTACAGGAAAGAAGAATAGGGTCAAACTAAATAAACTAGTCAACCAATAAGCTTGGTTGTGATCTTGCTGGAAGAACTCTTCCCTCAAAATACCAAAATTCCGACACTAACGCCTCATTTTCTCATTCATCATGATCTACTCCTCTAATACGACACTCTTTTGAGTCACTTACCTATCAAGCTTTTCATTATTTTTCCTCCTCAAACCAATCAAATTCAAATCAACCTTCCTTTTTTTTGTTTGGCGTTGTGGTCTGAGCTTAGTGATGGATCTACATAAAATAGAAAATGATATAGCTGACAACAAAAATAATGTATAGACAAGAAAAACTTGTAGCATCAGAGAACAAAGTAGTGCCTAAAATATAAAAAAGTTTGAAAGAAATTGCTGAGCCCTGACTTAAATATTCTTGAATTAACCTGTTAAAAAACGCACCAACCTGCATTAAGATGCAGGAGACAAGATATACATAAACAAAAGTATACGGTGTGGAGTAAATTCACGTGATGAATGAGACTCGTATTTTTCACTACGTCTTGTGTAATTAGTAAATACTACTCCCTCCGTTCCTAAATATAAGACCTAGATAACTTTTTTTTGGAAAGATTAAGGTTGCGAAATAGGTTATTAAACGATGACATATTTGATATCTTTTTATATTATCCATTAGCTTATAGGTAAAATAAACTAGTTTAAGAGAAAAAATTAGGTAAATCAATTTATAATTAACTTATTTTTTGCTTTTTTTAGGATTTTTCAAAAAAGTCATCTAGGTCCTATATTTAGGAACGGAAGGAGTACTAATTAGGGAAATTCAAGCTGAGAACTGGACTCTGTTCTTAAACATTACTCTTACTTGGGTAGTCTAAACTATAGGTGGTGCCTGACTAGTCAGTGCTTTTACTTAATGTCTCCATAAGTTGATAGCGACGTGCTTGAAATTATAGAGTAATACTAACAAAATGCCTAACTTCAAACAATATTTTTACAGGTGATCTTGTCAATATATTATTGCAAACGATGCTTTCGTGGGGTGCAATGAGAAAAGCATAATTTTTCTTATTTTTTTTAATTGTCCCGTGAAGAAGTACACACAAAGAAAAATGTTTACATGTCATAATTGTTTAATTAAAACAATCTATAAGCATATCATTGGTAAATGCCACCTTGTAATTGAGTGTTACGGCAAATTGCATAAGCATGTTAATAGTAACCTAGTTTTTTTAACCAGAAATAGCTAGTCACTTAGCCTTAAGGAATACTTGAAGGAAACATTAAATTATTCTGCTAAAGTGCAGTTCATTTCAAAGTTTAGTTAGAGATTTGTTTTCAAAAGAAATTGACAACAAACTAGTCTTTTAAATTTAAATACCTGCTGACCTCACAGTGCTTTATATTTTTCTTTACTAATCAGTATTAGATGAGAAAGTGGAAATGAGAAAGTAGAATTGTAATTTACATAGTATATATATATATATATATATATATATATATATATATATATATATATATATATATATATATATATATTGGGACCCACAAGTTTTCTCTATCCATCTCACACTTTTCATAGGCCCCACAAATTTTACTTTCTCATCATTAAATAATTTACCTCTATTTTCCATCTTTACCCCTTATTTTCAATTCCCGCCTCTAATTCCATTTCTCAATTCCATCCAACCAAACTGACTGATTAAGTCAAAACAATGTATTTGATACGGGAAAACCGAATCTCTGCTAAGTCAAAGCAACGTACCGATACGCTGAATCTGATTTATCAAAACAGGACGGGAAAATGATGGGGAAAACAAAAAAATGCATAAAGACTTCAAGAAAGATAAATGACATAAGCATGAAAAAATGTGATACAGCTAGGCTAGTTTTGTAGGAGTCATTAATTTGACAAACAAGGGTAGGCCTCTGATTAATTACCATCGTTTTATAATGCAAACACAACAAATGTTGTGAGGTTATTGTGTCTCATGACATGAAAATAATAATAATAATAATTATAAATAATTCAGTGGGAGAAAGGGACATGAACCCACCTACGTAGTTGAGCTAATAAGTGGGTCAAATAGGCCAAACGGATATAACACCAATGTAAGTCACTTGTTTATGTCAGAATCAAGATTAAGTTAATGCTTAAAGAAGCGTAAAGAAAAGATTAGCTGCGATCCCGCGTGCGAGTGAAGGGCCTTAGGCTGCATATATATAACTAACCCTGTTTTGTGGTCCTCCCTAATTAGTAAATTAGCAATGATGGTTTTATACTTTATGCTTTAAGACCATGAATCTCCTCAAATACATTCACACACACACACACACATATATATATACACTTCATCACATCCTAAATATAAGAGATAATTGACTTTTTTTAATTGAAAAATCCTAAAAAAGAAAAATAAGTCAATTATAAATTGATTTATCTAATTTGTTTTTCCTTAAATTGATTTATTTGACCTATAAATTAATAGATAATACTCTCTCCGGTCCTAAATATAAGACCTAGATTACTTTTTTTTTGAGATGTTAAGGTTACAAAATATGTTATTAAATTATGACATATTTGATATATATTTAGATTAGTCATTAGTTTATAGGTTAAATAAACTAGTTTAAGGAGAAAAATTAGGTAAATCAATTTATAATTGACTTATATTTTGTTTTTTTAGGATTTTTCAAAAAAGTAAACAAGGTCTTATATTTAGGTCCGGAGGGAGTATAAAAATATATCATGTAATAATTTAATAACATATTTTGCAACTTTAATCTCTAAGAAATTTAACTAGGTCTTATATCTAGAACCTAGGAGTATGTTCTTATATTTGTTTTTATATGTATTGTATAGAAGCCCACGGTTCATTACTTCATTCAACATAATGAACGTGAAGGAGAGGATCTTTGCTTTATCAAGTTAAGTCTCAACATTACAAAACCTCTACTTTTAAAGAAAGCCTTTCTCTTTCTTTTCTTTATATAAAGTTGGCAACTCTTTACTTTTTCCAGGTAGACAAACGACATTTCTCGTACATTTTAAACCCCATAATTTCTCGCAGCATCATTATTTATTATATTAACTATAAGAATAATAATGGTTAGGGGGTGATTAGAATCTGAGAGCAGAGCACACTTGCCTAGTACTGAAGCTTTTTGAAGAGTCGTAAAGGAAATAATGGGAGAGCATGCGGAGAGGAAGGGAAAGAAAGAAGTAATAATGATGGAGAAAGAGAAAGAGGTTCCTTTAAAATTGAAACTAATGAAAAGGCTGCTATTTACTAAGGAAGCTCTATTCACTTCGATGCTTCCTGTGTGTTGCAGCTCACCAAACCCATGACGGCTCACAAAAGAGCAATCATTTGAAGACATTTGATGTTTCCACTAAAAGAAGTTTCTCCACTTCTCACTGGCAAACACATAGATATCTCTAAAATCTAAAATTCATACATGTTAGTACAGTTTTCATTTCTCTATTCAATATTTATAATGACCAGATATTTCAGGAACAGAATTTCAATAATTTGACCCAGCATCAGGCCAATGGTTCCTGAGAAATAAAAATATTTTTGAGAACGAGAATGGACAAGTTCAACTAGGGCTTCAATTTAGAACACTAGGGCTTCAATTTAGAACGGGCTTATTTGTTGACTCCAACATTTTTTGTAGCTACAGACCCATGCAAAGTGGCGTAATATGCAAATATAACAGAATTATGGTTGTTTTATGGTCACGTGCCTTGGGGACATCAAAATGATATCGTGAAACTCTTGAACAGATCAGGCTGAGGATTATGCATGATGACAATGATGAAGGTAAGGATTTTATTAGAGTTGGTTAAAAGCATAAAATCAACTATGTTTGGTCTGCTTTTTGGGGAAGGTAATGATACTAGGGGAAATTATAATATACGATTCAGATATGTTGCTAACATGGGCTGAGCCGAATTAAAGTACTATTAGATTCCAAAATGGATGGATTCACGAATTAGCATCACTGGAAAGTGGAAACACAACATCCCCACAGACCAACTTAGACGAATTTGAATACATGCGGGCCTAACTGATGTGCTATGATGGATTTTAATGTAACCCCTCAATATGGCTATATTTTTTTTCCCCATCCATTAGGTTTGGATATGTACTCTTCAATCTAATCCGCCCAATCCATATTAGAAGGGCCATATCCAAACAAAAAAACGACATTCATTTCAATGTCCATCATAATGAGCCCTGTTTGTCTGCTTAATACATACGAGTAATATATTTTTCGCCCATGGTCATTCTTATGCTCAACTAGACTCGTATAATATTTACGTGGGAAAATTTAGTGGAGGCTTCATAGTGTTTTATTAAACGTGACTACCAGTATCAGGCGCTGTAAATTAGAATTATGTAAAATTTTATATTCTAAAATCGAATATGTAAACCTTCTCTTCTAATGCATTATTATGAGCTAGACAGAAGTAGTTCCTCTAAGTTTAAAGTGCATCATTGCTTTAAACTTTAAAGAAATTAAGGATTGAAGAAATTCTAAAACTACCCTAACTTTATTGAAAAAATTAAGGATGTCAAATTAATCACTTTAAGATGTATATAATTATTTTTTCCACAAAACTAATTTATTCTACATTTAAATTAATTTATAATACGATTATATGTGACATACATTATTATAATATAGTGGTATAATTTTATTCCTTGACTTCCACGAATAAGGTTAAAGGGATTTTATATTTAAGAGGGATTATCAAATTATAATGTGAAACGTGGTATTTTCCTTAATCCACAAATGTAAGAACTAAAAAAAACATGCCATACAATATATAAATTGTAATGGTGTTCTCCCTACCTGGTCTCTCACTTAAATAACGTTGAAATATTATTCTCTTCATTCATAAATGTAAATATAAGACATAATAATTACTTGATTTTATTTGATTTTTTTTTTGGCCGGATACGATTTTATTTTAAGTGGCTCTACATCCGATAGGTTCACATGTTTTCGGAATAATTCAACTAGTAGCACGGCTCTATAACTAATAACTATATATGAACCATGTAGTTCATTAAAGCTGTGTATATAATATAGAGTAGCTCTTCTGGCAAAAGAAAAATATAGAGTACTGTGGCTCTTTTGTCTTTTAGGTACAAGACAGACTAATTCGTTTGTTTTTAATTTAGTTTATTGTAAATGGTCCACAGATCTGGATCACATTCATCACATTCAAACTTCAAAAAATTAACAACAGCATTGTCAGCTGAAGGCCCTTAATAACCTAGACTCTGCCCTTGAGCTAAGCCCAATTCTCCAGATTCATAATATTACATCAAGAGCCCAACCCTACAAAGCTGTGCGGCGTTTTGGATATTTTGAAGTTTTTTGTTCTAAAATTCCTAAATATAGAACCTAATTGACTTTTTTTTGGAGGGATTAAGGTTGCGAAATAGGTTATTAAATGATGACATATTTGATATATTTTTAGATTATCTATTAGTTTATAGGTAAAATAAACTAGTTTAAGGGAAAAAATTAGGTAAATTAATTTATAATTAACCTATTTTGTTTTTTTAAGGATTTTCCAGAGAAAGTGAATTAGGTCTTATATTTAGGACCGGAGGGAGTACTTTGAATTGTATTTTCAAAGTATTTTCCTTAGGTTCTACGTTGACCCCATGTCGTATTTTCCTCCCAAAACTAGCTTAAGGCGACTTGAACTGAATATATGAATAAAATAGCTAATTTTAAAAACTAGCCTCATGCTCTATGAGGTTCACGGAATAGTTTTATTTTTGGACTATAAGTCTATAATATTACCTCCGGTCCTAAATATAGGACTTAATTGACTTTTTTTTGGAAAGATTAAAGTTGCGAAATAGGTTATTAAATGATGACATATTTGATATATTTTTAAATTATCCATTAGTTTATAGGTAAAATAAACTATTTTAAGGGAAAAAATTAGGTAAATCAATTCATAATTAACTAATTTTTGTTTTTTAAGGATTTTCTAGAAAAGTCAATTAGGTCTTATATTTAGGATTTGAGGGAGTAGTATTTTTTCCGCTGTCAATTTTGAATACTGCTCCCACAATAAGTTAAGTTTCTTTTGCAGGTTTGAGAAGGAAAAAACCACAAATTTATAGCATATTACTAATTAAATGTTAGTTTATAATCAGAAAAAAATATTTTTTATTTAAAAATTGTACATAATTTCCTACAAAATGATTTATTTAACATTTTTAATCAATCTAATAAAATCAACTTGATCTGATCAAATGAAGCATCTCTTCCAAGCAAACACAGTCATTGAAATGGGTGGGCTTAATACAAGGAAGGGGGAAAATGAAGATGAAAATGGGACTGTAGGGTGAAACCGTGAAGAGACAGAAGTGAGTGGAGAGAAGGTTACGGCGGAGACAGAAGAAAGACGGCGTTAACTGCCACGTGGATCCCTCTATGTCACGAGCCCACTTCTGTCACCTCCCTAAGATTCTCACTTAGATACGTGACGTTGACACCTCCTTCCTCCCGCCATTTCTCCTTTCTTTTCTTTTTTCTTTATTTATCTACTAATATCCGACGCTACTACAATTGACTAATCCAATTCACGGAGAAGTAAGCCAACAATGGAGAACCTTATTACATTCAAGTTATTATCGCGATTACATTCAAACTCAAGACTACTAGTTAAAGTATAAGTATAATAGCTCCAACCAATTGATTAAGCTCCTACTGATTTTTTAATATCTTCATCACATCATCCTTGTCACCAATGACCACCCCTTCTTTAATTTCTCTGTAATCCATTATTTTCAGCCTCTACCCTAAATCTCATAGCAACCCTAAATTCATGATTTTTTTACATCATTTTAATTCCTCTTATGACCAATCAAATTGTATAAACTTATGAAGTACTCTCTTGTATTAATTATAAGACCACTTTAAATCTTTTGGATAAGTTAATGATGCAAAATTTATTAATTTAAATATTTTATAATTATATTGTTTCTCAAAAATAATTTATTCTATTTATGAACTAGTTTATAAGTTATAGCCTAATTACATGTAGCATGAGTTATAATTTAGCAACCTAATTTATGTAATTAACTTCCAAAAGAGAAAATTAAACGAGTCTTGTATTCCGGATAGGAGTACTGCAATATAAAATTAAAAATAAAATAAAAAAAGGTATCATGTTTTTGTTCATGGAGTTGGAAGAAAAAGGGTAAAGGTAAATGAAGGAAAGGGAAGGGGTTAAGGAGGGAAATTAAAGATGAGCAGGAAGTGTGAATTTATGTATGGGAAAAGCAGTGTGGAGTTGTACGATAGTAGTACAATAACTGCAAATATATCAGAAGTGGGTTTCACGGTAGAGAGCATGCTGGCTGCTTCTGAAGAAATGACAGTGAAACAACAAATATGAGACACGGAACAATTTAAATCCCAACCAATTACACTGCATGCCCTCCCTGGTACCTATGCCCACACTAAGGACACAACGGACATTTCATTACCCCTATTTATATATATGTATGAATATTCCCATAAGTAACACATCTTAAGACTTCATACTCTTTCATGTTGTTCTTAACAACAAAGTATTATACACAAAAAGAGTCTGAGACATGGGACAACACTGTGCCAAACCTCAGAAATAGGGGACCAATTTCAATGGTGGCAAAACAATGAGAGGCAGTGAGGTTATTATTCATATTCACAATAACGTTGCCAACAAGTCTCCTTGGACGAAACATGGTTCTCCTGTAGGGGACATACTTATCTATACATACACACTCACACACACCTTATTCTTTCCCTTTCAATTCCAGCTCTACGCATTTACAAGGTTTCTTTGGTCCCCTCCTCTATTATTTCCAGTACACGACATATATCTGATCACTACTTGGGAGGATTCTCTTCTAACCCATTTTTTTAACTAATTTCCAATCCTTCACATATACTCATCTAAGCTTCTCTCCCGCCTCTTATATATATCTTCCTGGGACCATCTCTATTTTCCATCCTTTGTATTGTCTTTTGCGGGACCTCTCTTGTTTCACCACATCAACTTAGAAACTCGGACTATATTGTATCTATATATCTAATTTCACTCTACAGTGGACCTCTTAAACCCAGCCCCATTATAGCTGGTTCTCTCTATCCTTAATAAAATTTCAAAGCCATGTATAGTTTCACTCCTATTCAAAGAATTGTCACATTTAGTGTTCATAGTGCCTCAATTATTATCTCTAATAAAACGATACATGTATAAAGAAACCCCAAAACCGTGCGTCGCAGTTCAAGGGCCATTCTTTCACATGTTGTTACTTGTGCTTCCCTTCAATTATGCATAAGTTTTTATGGAGACATTGGCCTATGGGAGTTTGTTTTTATTTGACCAATGTGCCCCACGTACCTTAGCTTGTCATCATTTTTGATAATTATCAAGTCCAAAATTTCTTAACACTTATCTTTAATTAATATATTTATACATATATAATTAACTTTGAATTCAACTACCACATGTCCGGTCTTTAATTTGTTACCCTAACGTCGGGTCCTTTCAATGTCTTCAATGCGTTAAGCATGTACGTACGTAATTCTGAGGTTTTCTTTCTTTGTTTGCCAAGTTTTCAACTTGTGATAGAATTTGCGCCATGATCCAGCTAATGCGCAAACTTGCTTTTTTTCCCTCCTTAAAGCTGTCAGCTCATATATGACCACTTTTGTTCGTGTCTTTTTGTTTTTGTGTTGGGGTTAGTTTACTTAAGCTGGCCACAATAAAAGAATTTGTAATCATATCTGTTGACTAATCTCCAAAGATGGAATCAAAAAACAATAGAAGTGGATCTCACTTTTATCTTCCCTTCCTGTTCACATTGGGATATCTCTTTTACTTTGTCTTCTTTTTCCACAAGAACGACTTGCTAGCTTTTTTGACCATCCATCTTATTGTAGCCTGGCCTTTTGTTTTACATGCAATCTGCTTCTTGTTGGTTTCACCTTTTGATGTAAATTGCTTTATACTTGTTAGATTTCTGCATAACATATCAACCGAAAAATCTCAAAAATTGGAGGGAGTTTCATTTTTACTCATCATAAAAGGGTATGTGTGTATATACCATTTATTTGTGGTTCTTGTCGTCTTGAAAAGGAAATAATGCAAACGTGTTCTTTTTCATTTTCGGTGGCCAGAGAATGCTTTGTTCTTTTTTCCACGCTTAACTTTGAATTTTCATTATCCGACGCGTAATTTCAAAGACACGACACTTTTTTTTATCTCTCACATGCATGAATTTTCCTTTCTCATTACATTAAATGGAAGGACAGGTATATTTTCTAGGTACAGCTATTAACCTATTAATCTGATATATAGAAGTAAAACACTACAGTGTATACACAGGGGTACCAAATTAAAAATAATAGTATAAATTTCTCACTTTTAATGCAAAGACAATAAAAGGACGCTTCAATTAGTGAACCTCACTGTTGCCCTCATGAATGAGTTAAATCTACCACCATTATTGGACTCACTTCCTTCCTTAAGTGGAATGTGTACAATGCACAGCGTTTATATACCTAATCTACCTCTTACACTTATGTGTAACAGCATTTTATAATCACCTAACAATTGGTTTAAGACAAACATATATTTTGTCAAGTAAAAAAAGAAAATGGAGCAGAAGGTGGCAGCTGGATGCCTTATGTACTGATCTCGCTCTGTGGAACCTGTCATTTTCATCTTCTGCTACAAAACCACGATGTCGTAGTAATAATTGAGAGATTATATGAGGCGGATGTTGCCAAGTTGCAAATACAATAAGTTGCAAATACAGTCTAGGGATCTACTTGGTATTCAATAACAATTTACAATTTTTATACTCCCTTAAAATCATTAAATTTATTTTAAAATTTAAATATTTTCCAATGCTTTTCATACTACTATTTATAATTGTTGTGATTTTGAAATTTAGAAGTTTATTTTTTATCGTTATCACTTTTTATTTAACATTGGCTTTTATGGAAAAAGCTATTTAATGCCCCTTGGAAATAAACAATTACTTTATAAAAATATCAAAAAACCAATACCACTTATTAGTTGGCCCTTCATAGTAATTAATACTCACAGTCAACTCATTAAATTTACCTTAAATCAGAAATATTTTCAAACATTATGTTTTTTTTGGATCAATAGCACATTTCTAGCATTACACTCATCAGACTGAAGGAGATTTTGATGTGGATACACACACACATATAATTAATGAGAAGCATTTAAACATTAACTATTACTACACAAAATTAACAAAAAAGCATTAATTACTATATTAATGACTTATTGTGCACCAAAGTATATCGTGGAAAGGAGGGAATACTACATTAGTTATTAATTAGACATGATGCAAAGAAACAGCTATTCCCAACTCTCAAGTTTCAACTTTCACCTCATGAACTACTATTTCCCGCTTTTCCGGCATTAATTCCTCGTTGTCGTCCTATGTAATTATAATGGTCGATATAATTAAAGATCAAGACAACACGAGGGGCGCACACGTGGGATTTCAATTCACTCCTTAACAGAACGTTATTACTTACTTCTTACTGTAGTTGTCTTAATGCTCTAATCTATAAAGCACTCACACCAGGACATTGATTCCCTTTTATGACCACCCCAAATATCTTATTGGATCACACGTCAAAGTGGAGTTTATGGATAAAAAAGATGGCAAATTTGCACACCCCCACACACAACACAGCTTTTGCATAAATTAATTTTTTAGTGGTGTCTGTCCCTACTAATTATGACAAATAAACCAACCAGAACCTTTCATGCAAAGAAGAATCTCTGCAAATACTAGCTTTTGTAAAGAATGTGAGGAGAATGGAATGGAATGGAGTCTTCGCTGCCTTATGGGATAAAGTTTTAAAGCAATGATTGTGTTATAGAGATGAATGAACAAGTATTAGAAACAAAACAATGTGGTGTGGTCAATGGTAACGCTTTTATTAAGCATTATTGGGGAAACATATTGAGCTGGTTCTTGTACTTAGCTGGAAGTTGAAACTTAGTAGAAGAGCAACTTCAGGGAAAAAAAGCATAAGATCAATAATGTAAAAAAAAGAGCTACACTTCTATAATATTGCTAACATCATTTCACAGAACTTTAATCATTAGCCCGCCTCCCTAATTAATGACACCTTTTTCCTCCCTCAAATCTTGCATATTTTGATATTTGATGTTATCCCAATATTTTTTTCCCAAAAAAGGCTTTTACAACTTTGGTTACAGACAGATGACAGATAAATGGTCCCTACCTATCTGTCCTTAATCCCCCAAATTCCTCCACTAACGACTTTGAAGAACAAACATTCATTCACCCACCTTTTCCCCCCATCAATGTTTTTTTTTTTTTTGCCCTCTTGCCTTCTTCTTGCATCATCATCATGATGATCCTCATGCAAAAGATCTCAACTATCGTTCCAAGCAGCAAAAACTGGCAAGTGTGACATTGAAAGAGCAGATCCAGGCCTCAAATTCTGAGATGCTCCAGAAGGAAACCATGAACCAACTCCGTTATTACTACCCTCTATGGGGCTAACAATTTTTGAACCTATTGGAGAAGGTTGTTGTTTTGGAAACAAAATGGTGGGCCCCGTCTTATCCGGGCTTTCCTCCCTTGAGCTGCTTTGGCTCGTGACCAACGAGGACGGGTTTGAAAAACGAGTCCCTATCTTTGTAGTATCTTCCAGCATGCCCTGACCTGAGTTATTAGCTGAGTCAATCCCAATGAGATCTTGTAGGGCCACAGAAATGGCTGTATTCCTGTAATTTCCGCAGTTTATGGTTTTTTGTTCACAGCTATTTGGTGAAGCATATAGCATTTTCCATTTTGAACCGGTCTCACTGTTATTGTTGTTGTTGCATTGAGCTTGTTGAACCGGTTCATTAACATTGTTTGATGCTACTGCATTGTACTCTATAGCTTCCATTCTTGGTTCATCTTTGTTTCGCCTGGCCATGTCGCCGGCAAGTAGCGTATTGCTCGCCATGATTCTTTCCACGTCATACCTCGATATGTCGAAGTTGGTCACTGCATTCACACCTCGGAATTTGATTGCAGCTATGTCATATGCTTCAGCTGCTTCCTCTTGAGTGCCTAAAGGAGATTATACAACAAAAACAGCAAAAATGATTTAAAAAATGAAAAGAGGAATTTTCAAACCATTTCACTTTTGTGAGGCCATTGGATTGTTGTGGTTGAGATACCCCTTTTTGTATTTCTTTGTCATGGTATCAGGAAAGGGTAAAAAAACAGCCTTAGAAAAGTAAATTAGTGTGAATCTCAACTCACAAAGTGTTGTTTGTGTGTGGTCAGGTCAGCCTTATTAAAAGCATGGGGCAGTCACTAGTGTCTGGCAAAAGAGGGCATTGAAGTAGAAATGACAATATAAGAAAATAGGTCCAGCGTCACTACATTAAAGCACGCTGGCGCCTAACACAACATATTCATTGGCTCTAATAATCCTACAAACATTCTTCAAAAATTTATAATTATAATAGCAACGTTTTTTATAATTATAAGTTTGAGAACAAACTTACTGAATGTTCCAAGATAAAGATCCTTGTTTCCTGCAACTCTACCAATCCTTGCTTGCCATCTTCCATGTTGATGATGCCTGCAAAATAACAAAAAGTGGATTCAGTCACTAATCGGCTAATCATTCCTACCTCAAGAGAAAAGGCACAAGCTTGAATCTAATCAACCTTGTAACTCCTCTATAAATTGAAGCCCCTCTGGAAAAGCCACTGCTTTTTCTGCAAATCCGACAAGAGTTGCTCATGATTATTCCACAATAAGAAAAATTGTTAAATAATGTCAATGCACCTTGATGAAACTGTTCATCATTATTATTAGTACCTTCTCAAGTGGGCAACGTACTCTTGCCTGCTCATGTTCTTCATTTCTTCCAGTTCCACCTGGTATTTTTCCAACTGCCATAGCAAATAAATGTGATAAATTTCCTGCATCCAAATCAAGATAGCAAAAGAACCAATGAAGATCAAATAAATACCGGAAAGTTAATATGGGTTGAGGGTCCCCAGTACTTGAGCGCCGCAAGATCATAAGCTTTCGCAGCTTTCTCTTCCATATCATATCCCCCTAAAGTTTCAGAACCACAACCCAACACTTAGCATTTCACTTAACAAACACAGAAAACCGTTTATAATACTTTAAAAAAAAAAAACTTACCCAAGTAAACTGCAGAGACAAAACATTTGATGCATCGTCATCCACAACAACAAACATTAGAGCCATCAGTAAGCATTAGACAAAAAATAATACTTCAAAAAACCAAACACAAAGTAATAATTCCATGACTTCCAAGGTTTCTCACTAACCTTGTCTTCCTTTCCTCGTCTGCCCTTCCTTCTTACAACTATTATCCCATAAATGTGCTTCATATCTACCAGTCCATCTATGCCTGCAACACAAACATTCAAAACTATCAACCACCAGACAACACAATAATGTTTCAATATAATAACATGAAAATCAAATAATAATAAGAAAAAACCAACCTTGTGACACCACGGTATTGAGAAGTCCTCTGACCAAAAGTATCAAGTGATTTCCTATGCACAGGCTGTTTCTGTCCCATCTTCCCAGCACCTCTCTTCTTAGCCTCCATCGTGATGGCCACGTCAGACGCAGGCGGTGAAATCTGCTGCGGCGCAGTCACACAGCTAGACTGTGAGCCTGGACTCACTGATAACCCAAGAGACTGAAAATCTCCACACCCAACTTTACCAACTGAACCAGAAGCCCCACCTTCCTCCTCACCCAAGCTGACCAAGCTTGCATTTTTCTTCTGCTGTAAACCTTGTTGATGAACCGCCCAGTTTTTCAGACAAGCCATTCCTTCCTCGGACGACATTTGTTGCATGTGAGGGTCCTTGTGTTGTTGTTGTTCTAATGGTGGTGATGGATATATAGGAGGATGGCAAGAAATTGGAGAATAATAAGTATGCTGTTGATGTTGAGGGTGCACATGAATGGGGTCTTGTCTGAAAGGCTCAGAGAGAAAGTCAAGAGAGTGATCTCTGTGAGTTTGTTGACTTTGTGTGTCATACTGAGTTCCATTGTAAATACTGTCTAGGCTCAAAGACATTGCATCATGACTCCCCATAGTTGCACCACCTAGAAAATCCTCCAGCTTTGGTGACGAATTTGGCATCATCACTTCATAAAAACAAAAAAACGTTCCCATGAATATATTTCACAAAAAGTTTGCAACTTTAGTGAACACACATACATATATGTATATGATGATAGCATACTATATATACCTTGAGTTTGTGATCTGGTGAGAGCTTCCATGATGCAAAGAGAGCCGTCGGATTTGAGGGGCATGACGGTCAAAGGAGGGTGGAATCCTGTGTTGTCAGGTGCACCATAGCATAGTCCGTAAGGGGTGAGCTGAGAAGGAGATAAACAGAAGGAAGTGGAAACAGAAGGATGATGATGATGGAGATGAGCTGGAGGAGATGGAAGCTGCTCCATTTTCATGTGGGGTGACAGAGAAAAGCCCAACCAGTTTTGATTGTTATTATCATTCTCACTCCCTTCGTTGTTGTTGTTGCTATTATCATTCATGGACTTCATCTTTCTTCTTCTTCACTATGTGGCTTTCTATTATGTGTCTTTTCTTTTGCTTTCGTTCTTATTCTCTCCCTAAAGGTTTGAACTTCTTTGTAAGCAGTGTTTTTAGTAGGAAGGCAAGTCAATCATTGGGCGCCAAATAAACTAATCATAACTAAAACCCATTTGCCTCTTCCTCTTGCTGCTTCATATAAAAAGATAAAAAGAGATGAGAGAAGGACTTGGGTTTTTGGCTTTTGTTGGTTTTTGCTATAAGGCTAGTAGGAGTGTACAGCAGCGAAAATTTCTCAACCAACCATTCACTCATTCATAATGTGATATACATATATACTACTAGTACTCTCTATTGTCTTGGTTTGATTTTGCTCTTATATTCACTTTTTTTTTTCTTTTTTTTTGCCGAAGGCTTTTCTCTTGACGCACACACAGGAAAATGAAAAATATGTGTCTCGATGTCTCCACCACGAAGCCAACAAAACTGGTCTCTTTAAACTAAGCAAAAAGAATGAATTCCCAGCAAGCAACGCACCCACTTCATTCCCATAGGGATCTGTGTAAATATTGAGATAGCCCACGTCTTCTGCTTTTTCTTTTGTTTTTTTTTTCTTTTGCTAATTTTTGGGTCTGCCTTGCCTCCTTTTTATTACACCTCCCTTCCCCACTTAACTTTTTTTTCTTAAACCATTATCATTAACTCTAAATAAAAATAACACCTCGAACTGCACGAGGGTTTTATCTCCTTAGGATTATCCTCCTCGAAGCATTAAATACATACAGACTTTAATTAATTGATTAATATGTTAAGCATGTAGGAGTATGTATAAAGGTAAAAAATAAATGGTACTCAGTAGACTAGTAGTACGGCAAATCTAGTGGGAAAAGAGAAGAGAAGGCAAAAACTAAATTGAATTGTTGATCAATTAAGAAAGATATGACGGGCTGCAAATATATCTGCCAACTCCGGTCACTTCGTACAGTACACCCAACCATTCTGCCCCACCCTCTGCAACCTATACTCCTTTTTTCCATATTTCTTGTTTCTTCTGATTTTTTTAAATTAAAATTTATGTAAAATAATCATGTCGCAGTTATAAGATTAAACTAATTTCTTTTAATTAATTGAGAATGTGGAATAAATAAATTTAAATAATATATACATCAAATGTTAAATTTAGCTGCCCTATTTTACTTTCTTTATGTCTAAAGGATAGTCAACTTATTATCTTATAATTAAGATTGAAACAAGTATGATTACCAGATTCAAACTTACACACTAACAAGAGATATCCTACTGTTAGTGTATTTTGACTAAATTGTAAACTAACAATATTGGATTTTGAGACTGAGTCTATTTTTCTCTCCTTCTTTTTTATATTTATATGAATAATAATTTAGTCATAATTCACGGGAGCCATGAATTAATGTGGGAAATACCGCATCATCCACCGTCAATCTAGTGAGAGTTTTCTGGTGGGGCATTCAAAATAAGAACAAAATCTTATCCCACTTTCTTCATGTATTAAATTGAAAAATGTTAAGTTATTAACATCTTTTTTTACCAGAATCAAGTTCTTAACATCTTAAGCGAAGGAATTTAAATTTAAATGAAGAACTCATAAATATTAATTAAAAATTTTAACACAATACAAGTGATTTCTTCTGTTATTAATACGATATTATGCTATTGAGAGCGTGAAAATCATATAAGTGCTTTTCCCACGTGAGGAACGGGTTGTGATTGCAGTTTTGCGGTATGAATGAATGGTAAAACTAACACAGTTTTTTTTCTATGCTGTCAATCATGTCAAAATATGTATGCGACGAGACACATATTTTGAAATTGTGTCTACATAGCTGGATATAAAAATGAATGGAAAAAAGCAAAAGAAAGTGTAATTGGTACTATTGTATGATTTGTGTTGTATAATAGAGGGGGAGAGGCAGTGGTAGGACCATTAGGGTGACTTTTATTATAACAAGGCTTGAGCTGACAACATCCAATATTATTTTAGCCATACTTGTTATTACGATGAAGATTTGTTCGGAGGCTATTCTAGTCGCCGTCTCATCGTAATTCCTCACAACTTCACTGCATTTCAATTATACGTTCATCGAAATCCGGATCTCTCTTTCCACTTGCAGGATCCAGTGTACAGTTTATCTGTATTAGCAGTGAAAAGTACTACTATTACGTTGAAAATTCTAATATTTGTAAACAATTAAGAGAGAGAGTAATAAAAATAAAAATGATGATTAAAAAATACACAGTGGAGGCCGAGTGAGACACCAAGAGGAAGAATAAGCTAAGGAAGAATACAGGCAGAGAGTGAGAGAGTGTAAATCCATATGAAGAACAAAAGTAGAAATGTATTATTGGATAGTCTGAACAAAAGCTTGCAGATTATGGCCTGGACGAGTTTAACTTAGAGCAATATGAGTGTAAATGTATTGGAGAGTGAGAGAAATTTAAAATAGAATTAGATAAAGGGAAAAAGTATAATTAAAAAATGGGACATTATTAAACATAAGAATGGAGGAGTGACATATTAAGCTAATAATAGTGGCTTTTAAACAAAATTCATTTATGCGGTTTTGTTGATCGGGGAACCATATTATTGTCTTTTTTTTCCCACAGTCGGGGTACCATATTAAGTTCAGTAATACGGCGCGTAATTTTACGCTAAGAAATTTATTACAGCTGTGTTACGCATGTAGTAGCCTTGTACCTTAATAAAATTCTGTAAGCACATGGTTAACGTCAATGGGTTTTTGTTGACATTGACTTAACCAACACACAGATTGTACATGAATTTTTGGTATAGCTAATGAATATATATCTCTTTCCACTCAAAAAAAAAAAAATAAAATTCTGTAAGGAGTACTGAAGAATGAGGATGAAAGGGGACGCGCAAGAGAGAGCGTGATAAATGAATAAAAGGAGGGAAGAGGGACATTGCTTTTTCTATGGCCTCTGAGTGAGTAGTCAACACCTGCTTCCCGACAAACAATGTTTTATGTGGGTCCCTCTCCCTCCCAATTGTTATTCTAATGTTATTATGCCATCCTTATCTTATTCTAATTAGTCTCTTTTGCTCTCTAATTATTTAATATACTATACTAGTACATATAGCTCACATGTCAACCACCTCCATTCTTGGTTTTCATTTACCCTGCAATCAAAACTATGGTCCTTATTTCAGTCTTTTTTTTCCATTTCAATGAGTGAGAGTTACTAAAATGGTACCGGCACAATTACTTGATATTGGACATGTCTCTTGTACGGACACGTCTATGATTAATTTGGCCCACTAAACACAGTAATTTGACCAGTCAAGGGATATGTTGATATAATAATGGTCGTTCAACTACAATCAACTTTTCATATACTCCCTCCGGTCCCTAATTGTAAGAGTTAGCCGTCAAAAAAACGCTTCTTAAGAAAACATGTGAATGTTAGTTGGGTGTCTGGAGTAAATGCTTCTTTTCCAAAATTGCCCATATTTATTATGGTACTTTAAGAGAGAGAAATGCATAAGCATTAATAAATATGAAAGAGAGTTAGGGGTAAAGTAGGAAAAAATGCATTAAATGAGGAGAGAATATGGGGTGAGCTCTTACATTAGGGACCAAAATCATTCAAATTTTGGGCTCTTACATTAGAGACCGGAGGGAGTAGTATTTACGTTGGGAATAGGGAATGGGGTAAGGAACAGCACAAAGGCATTAATTGCCATGATGAGTAATTTTGTGCATGGGAAGTGGAGGCCAAAATGTTTTGCATGGCGACAACTATTCAAACCACAAATCATTTGGTTTTAAAGCTTCGTGCATGAATTGTGCACTCCAAATATCCCTCTCTCTGTTTGCGAGGGAAAAATACATACTCATCATCACATACAGCTGCGAAAAACAACAACAGTGGGGATATATAGAAAGAATGCATATATATATATATATATATATATATAGACACACTGATGGGTACGCGCATAGAGGTGGGAGTACGTAGTGATTGCTGGGGTAATTATAATGAAATGATCAGTGTATATCCACCAAAGGGCCTCTATCAAACACTTTTGCTTTTATTTTTTTTAAGAAAAATAAGATCATAAGTGGGTACAATCTGTGTTTGGTTCACTTTCATCTGCCTTTTGAACGAGAAGCAGTTGTTTTGTGGCACCATTTGGTAGGTTATTAGTGTGCCTTGCATTTTTTTCTTTCTGTTCTATTCACTCCCTTCCCACTTCCATTCACTCCCTTGAATCTATGTTTGAGGTGTGTCAAACAGACACATATACTTTAATTAACAATCCATGGCCTATATCATGGGAATTTGCAAACGGAGACCCTTGTAATAGGTGCGAGACGGATAGAGGGACACAATTTGAATATATATGACGTGGACTTATTTATCCACAATTTGATTGAATTAAAGATATTACTTAAGTTTTTAATCAATGTGATATGTTTTTTATAAATTAAAACACCAGAGCATTCATGTGATCTTTCTTATATACCCATTCCCTCTCTTCCTCTCTTTCGTATTGGACTATTGAATACGGAGTTAACGGAGACAACTTGAGAGAATAATAATATTGATAAAATTAAAAATATGTTTTATATTTTTATGGCTAACACGCATCAACTCGCCAAATAAATTGAAAAGTAAAGTAAATGAAGTATAATTTTTAGGTTATTAAAAGCCTTTTTTTTCTGCCTAGTACCTCCCCATCTCTGATCTTATTTTAAAAGCAAACAGATTGAACTGTTTTGTCCCCTATTGTAAGAGTTTTATGATATTTAATGACTTTCTACACATTTTGTCTCTCATTGTTTCTAAATATTTCATGCGAACTACTATCATCATTATTCCATATTTTTCTCTCTTATACACCGTAGTAAATAAAGGTAAACCTGTAAAGACACTTATTTAAAACATATTTATCTCTCAACTACTTATCTTTCTTAATGCATGTAATCTTATAACTCTCTTCACTCTTATAACAAGGGGACTAGGGAGCATATCTAGCTTTGTAAAGCTGTCGACACGCAGGACATTTAATTAATATGCATAACACGTGTTTGTTTAGAGCAATAACTAAAACAGATTTTGAAGAAGTAAGCGTGACAAACATCTTGCCAAACATCTTGCCACATGCATATATATATACTTGGTGTGTGTGTGTGTGTCTTGCACCGTGATTTCTTCTATATTATAGATCAGAATCAGAGTGATGATGAGAGGAATGCCTAACACTAGAGACTTGTACAAAACGATCAGAAACTTAATTATAATCGATCTGGTAATTAAAAATGACAAAGAATAACAAGATGAATATATAAATATGGCTTGGTTGGTTGCAACAATTTAAAGAAAGTGACATGTAAATAATTGAACAGTTAAGGGTAATATGATCATCTATATATATCCCGGGGCCCACAAGTTTTCTCTCTTCATCTCACATTTATCGTGGGGCCTACAAACTTTACTCTCTCATCATTACCCATACTTTCTATCTCTTACCCTCTCCATTTCTAATTCTTTACTTTCTTTCACACAACCAAACATACTCTAGCAATTGGTAATTCAGTAATAAAACATTCAGAAAAAGAAAAAAAAAACTAAAAAAGGATGGCGATCGAGGTGAGAGAAAGCAATAAATGGAGGGGTTAACGTGAGAAGACAAAATCCAAACAAAATCTAAGGCATCACGCCACCAAACTGTGTAGGACCATTCCACCTCACAAAACACAAACCCTATACACACATAATACTACTTACATATCCTCATATCTCTATCATTACTTCATTCATTTTGTATCTCATCACTCTCTCCCACCCTGATCCCCTTCACTACTTAGCTAGCTGTGCCCCTACCCTCCCAACCTTCTTCTTCCTCTCTCTCTCTCTCTGCCTGACCTGTTATGTCCATATCCGTGCTTTCATGTCTTGTCTCCATCACCCCCAGATTCTCTCTTTGCCTTAATTTATCCACCCCTGTCTCTCTTTCATTCCTTTCCTCTTTTGAATTTTATAAACCGCTCTCTTTTCTTTTTCTTATGGATTGAGATCACCTCACACTTCTATATACTACATACTATATACTCTACTCATGACTCTCCCTATACCCCTAGCTAGATTCCAGTCATTGTCACAAAATATGGCTCTTGTGCATACCTACTCCTCCTAAATATGCTGATGTATATGTGATATTCCAACCTTTTAAAGCCAATTACCCCCAAAGCAATAAGGGGCCCCCTACTTTCTCTCCCTCTCCAAACCTTCCAAAATAGTGAAAAATACCATATCCATGATGATGCTCACAATATATATAATTCAAATGCTCCTACATATATATATATTTTATCTAAACTATATCCTTTGGCTTCTTCCTAATGCAATCCCCTGACCTCCACTTGTCACCTTATTATAAATTCTTATTATTATTATATTAATAATACATTTATATTGCAGAGATATGTTTTGCATAAGATGCTTCCCTATCCCAGAGCAGGTTTTTGCAGTGATTGGTTTGCGTCTATCTAATTGGCCTGCATGCGTTGCTATCATCTCATTAATGGAACATGACCATGAATTTTTGTTTCTTTTTATGGTATTATTTTTAAAAAATAAGCATTAACTGACCAGATAGGAATATACTGAAAATGAAAGCTAAAACCCCAACTCCCAATAAAACCCTGCAAAAAATCCTATTTTCTTTTACTACTATAGTACTATTAAGCTCACCTCTCCACATCACCGAATAAAATGACTCATCTGTTTGCCCATAAGATAATTACGTGATGCTATATATGTTCTGTCTTTGGGTTTCAGGCGTCTACATAATGCAGAAAAAAGTCGTGAGAGAAGACTAATCTGAATCTGCAACTGAGACTACAATATTATTATTATGGATATAATTTCATCAATCAAGGAAAAAGTGGTGTTGATGGCGAAACCTAGGCCATGAAGTCAAAATCATGTGTGTTTAAAGGGAATTTCATGGGCCACGTCAAGCAAGGTCAACTGTGTATAAAGAGTAATTTGCAGAGAGGGAAGGAAAAGAAAAGGAAGAAAAAAAGAAAAAAGAAAAAGATATGAAGTGATTTGACACCGCAGGCAGAGGCGTAGGAAGGGAAGCTTTTTCCGACGGCTTGCGGCTGTAATAGCCTATCCTAGCTATCCGATCAGCCCTATCACCCAGCCCAGTCATGTCCAATCTTTCTCTGCTTTGATTTCTATTTATATTATATATATTTCACCATTTCTTATCCAAATTTTACTTCTTATTATTTTTAGACCAGGACTATTTAATTTAATCTTACAATATGGTTACACACACTTCAGTCTAACACGTGAATATTCATTTAGTATATAATTATTAATAACGTATAATAGTATTATTCTTTTCCCTGCGGTTGGCACGTGACGGAAAATCCCTGAGATTTTAATAAATTAAGAATATAAGCATGATTAATTCATTAAAAAAGAATATAAGGCAAGATTAGTGCAGTGTTAATCTCGCTCGTTCATTTAAAACTCATTCGTCAATGTTGTGACAAAAAATAATATGTATTTGACATGTATATGTATGAATTATGTAATGTCACCTTCCCTCCCTCCCTCGCTCTCCGACTCACAATTGGATATTAAATGTGAAGTTTCTCCTTAATGATAATTCAAACTTTTATTCATTATGGTATACACCAACCTTTGTTGAAGTTGGGTCTTCTTAATTTTATACTAGAAAAAATTGTTTTGTGGTTGAAATGGGAACTACTTCAGTAATAGTTGAAGAAATGGGGAAAAAAATAGAAGTGTGGGTGAACGATTTTATCATAAACAACAAACAAACAAGCGCATGGAAGCTTTAGGGCTTAGGCCTATTATATGTCCAAAATATATAGAAGCGAAACCCATAAAGTGTTGCTGATAAAAAAAACAAAGACCCATAAGGTGTTGGGCCATACGTTTTTGTTGAACTCACAGTTAGCAGACAACTCAATTTCATATTCCAATGATCCAATCAATTGAGTTAGCTCTAGCACTAGGAAGAAAGAGCTTCTACTTCATTATGCATCAACGATCAAGTCCGCGTTAAGAGATGTTAAGAAAGATGTTTATATTTAGTATTTGAAAGTGTTTTAAATATATAATTACCTCTATCAGGATGATAGAATGACTATTCAAACACGTAAAATAAATCTTATCTGTTTAAAGTCAATTGAAAGACTTTTGGCAAGAGAAATAAAAAAGGGGCGGTTTGAAAAATATTATTTTAAATAAAAGTTGATCGAAACACGTGATTTTGCAGGGACAGTAACTTTGGGGACCATTACAAAGACGTACTTACCATATCACAATGTTCAATCTTTTTCCTTTTGCCAAATTATAGTATGCACGGCTCACACTCCCTTCATTTCTTATAACAAAAGGATGAAGCTGTGAGTGGCCACAGATGATATTTTACTGTAAAATCAAAATATACATGAGAAAAAGCTCACAAGAAAAAAGGACTATGTATGATCCACGGAACAGTCAAGAACTCTAGATTGAAGGAACTACAATCCAATGTCTCACCAATCTTTTTTATTCTCGTCATAGGCAGCAATACCCCGTCTTATGGCAATTCATTGATGTCCTAAACATATTACTCCCCTCCTTTCGATTTTCGTTTTACGTTTTACAAGCTTCACTTACATGAATGAGAATAAAAATAATTATTACTATTACCCTTGTCTTTAACATAAAATATAATTTGTAGTGCAATCTCTATTACAAAATTGATTTTATATTATATAGCAGGGAACTGCAATTCAAAGCTTCAATTACGCCTGCATGCAAGGCTTGAGTGCTTTCATGAGTGCTTTCTCACATCTCACTCAATTTTTTAATTTGATCTCTCAACCACGTCTTCACTAAAATTATTGTAACTCTCCTCCCTCTCCCTCAATATATAATAAATACATAGATATATATATATATAGAAACATGCGAGTATAAACCACAACATCACCTTCAGAGAGAAAAGACTCCTTCAAGAAATTTAACATATACTAATAACACAAATCAACAGATGGTGTGCCTTATGATATCATGGAACACAATCTGTTCTGATGGACGCCTGAAAATCACAAGGTTATCGAATCTCATACTGTATTTTTTTCACAATCACGTTGTACTCTTTGCTAATGGAGGACAAAAAAGATCAACACCTAGAAGGTAAGAGGGCAATAACAGCTTTGGAAATTGGAATGAACATGTAAGGCAATGACCCATTACCTGATTTTTTTGTATTGCGGAAGGAGCTACTAGTACTCCCCATTTGAATAATTGATTTAATATCTTCTCTGGACATTGAGGTATTATGTGAAACCAAACAGAAGCATTAGCTGCAGCTTCTCCAGTACTTCCCTTTCAGAATCCATCTAACGCTTTAAGATCTCTGCACAAGGATGAATAATAAATAAATGAATTTGTCACATAAAATCGATCATGGATGGTGAATTCTTGTGTGTATATTGACAAAAGCTAGCATCCACTAAGCGCTGACATGCTTGTTGGTTCAGGCCAATTGCATATTTCATGATGTTGATGGCAAGACAGGTTCAAGTTTCAATTTAACAGTGACACCTCAAATATTATGGGGCCTTGTAATTTTAGTGCAGTGTCAACAGTCAAACATGCTGGACCTGAATGCCAACTGCTCTAACCTCTCTCTATCCTTCCTATTTTGTTGGATAAATGTGATCAAAGGTCAACACCCAATGTTCATATTTATTCCTACTGCTGTGTCGTTAATTCAATACATGGCATTATGAGCATCTCAAAATCTACCTGACCAAAGTGCATCTAGAAGAATGAGCAGATTAAAATGACTTACTGCACGGCATTATCCAATAGAACACATAAAACAAACAAGTTTGACTCACAAAAGTAAAAAAATATATATACCTCTTACTAATTTATGTACACATTACAAGTGCATTGATTTTGCGAATCGCCACTACCATCTCCGAACTAATGACGTGAGCAACTGCAAAGGTGCACATAATTTGTATCAGCATTCAGTACTTTGTTGCCTTAAGAAATGGCTTACTCAATTTCAAATAGGATAGGTCACATAACAATATCAAGATCAATATGAGGAATTCTAAAGAAACTCTTAAAAAATTAGAATTTCTTTATTTACAAAGTAAGCTGAAACCTGTAAGCGATGTAATTAGGTGTCAGAATAGAAAATATAGAGCAGTAGGAAGTCTGTGTCAATTTCTATTTTTCTAATATGCGTCAAGAGTTTGAAAAGATGCATAGACACCACTTTGGCAGCTCAAAAATGGCCCTATATCCTAGAAACTGATATATAAGATCCTAATTTTCATGTTTTCGGAGATGGATCCATCTATTTCATCCTCATCTTTGTTGCTTTATAATTCCCCCTAAAGGGTTAAACTGGAGATGCTAAAATTGAGGACAAACGAGAGCTTCCCATGTCAGCTGAGCAGCCTAAGTCACAAGAGGTCACACTGTAACAGATGAGATTAGATAAAACATATCTATTACTTGAAGTACAAAATTTATGTAGAGTACATTCCAATTTTAAAAGTTCTGGAGGCTATTTACAAGTAACTCAAAAGTTTACTAGGAGTTTTCATACTTCAGTAATCACAAACAATAATTCATTGAACTAGCTCAAGATAAGAAAAGGCTGCACTGTTGCTATAAACTAGAAAAATGAAATTGCTATTTTTTCCCTTTCCCCCCAGGTCATACCAGCATAAGCTTAACAAATCGCTACAAGACCAGCGATATTATAAACAATCAGAAAACATATTTTCATGAATTAAGGTTTATAGCATAAGATCCAAGTCTACAGAAAATCAATGATACATAAAGAACCTACTCCAAAAGTATTATCGAATAGATAAACAAAATTCAAGATCAGCTGACATGTGAAGTTCATATACCTCAAAAAGTTCAAAGGGACTGCCACGGCGATAATCATCACTCTTCTTACTATTTTCAACTGGAAAAACAGTATATAATAATGCTCTAAACGTGGTTAGCAAAACAGCAGTGCTGCCCATACTGACAAAAATGAAACCGTAGTTTGGAAAATGACCAGTCGTTGCTGCCCTTATCAAAATTCCTATCTGTCAAGAAAATAAATGCTAAATAGTGAGAAACAATATCATTTCAACTTTCAAGGACAACCATGATGGTATACAGGAAAGGCCTCTACCACAATTTAATGTTTTCATTTTTGTGGATTGAGCAACCTCATCACAAATATCTAAACTGCAGGTTAATTATCTTTTCAGCTCACATGCGAGGTAAAAGCAGTAAATTTAGATTATTAAATGCATAATATATGCAAATTAATGACAAAATAAACCATGACAACACTGAAAATGTCTTTATGGATTGAAGCAATGCCATGCCTCCAAGCTGTAGTACTCACAACTTCAAAGTTTTCCCCTTTTTTCTTTTAGGCCAAAACTACCTAACAGTTCAAACCTATCATTTCTTTTCTTTTAGTCACAGAACCAGAAATTAAACATAAGCTCAAGCAAAATAGTAAGTAATAATGTGTATCAAGCGAATTGCAAAATCCCCAATTTTTCAATGTCATATTCAACTTACAGGGATCCCAAGGGCCCAAGATTTCGCAGTAGCTACAATACCCTTCGACAGACCATTCATTCCACGCCCATCCTCCCCATAACCACCAAGGAAGTAAGCACTCAAAAACCATCCTACATAGCATTAACATATATTCAGCTCTTCATTTTCCAAATCTGTTACCCCACATGATAAACACACAAATAAAAATATCTATACTCTAGTGAACTCAAAAACAGAAAAACAAGCATACCAGCTATAAAAGGGTCAGCAGTTTTCAAAGTCTCAATGTCAAAAGTTGAAAAGCCATGACTAAATCTTCCAATAGCAGCAAACAAAAGCAAGGCCATCACATCCCCACCAGCAAAAAGAGCCACACGCCTACAAAACAACAAAAACCCAATACACCAACTAGCAAAAGCATTCCCATTTACACAATCAATGAAAAAAAATCAAAACTTTAACAATTTTAAATTACCCCCATTTCTGAAACCGAGAAGAATTACTACTGGGTTTCTCAAACTGAATCACACCTTCCAAAGGCACATCTTTTCCACCCACAAAAACCATTTCATCATTAGCTGAAGAAGAAGAAGATGATGATGACGTGGATGTGGGGGCCACAGAATTAGAAGCTGAGCCAGACTCAACACTTCCTTCAGCCTTGGCATAAGAAAGTAACAAAGGCTTTACATTTACTTGGTTTCTTTTGGTGATGAATTTAGGCCTATGGTGGGCAAAGAGAGATGGGTTTGCATTGACAAATTTTGCAGGAGATGTAAGGGAAGATGTTGCAGATAAAGCTCCATTAGGAGCTTGGCTAATCAGAATCATCTTCTCTCACTTTTGGACTTCCAGGCTGCAATTTCAGCTAAGGAATGCTCAATGCTCAATTTTTATGTCTTTTTTCTTTTTATCTCCTTACCCTATATTTCAGGCCGTTTATTAGATTTGCCTTCTCTATGTAACGACAATATCCACTACACAGCCAAGATAAAAATACATTATAAATTAAAACCCAAAAAAATTATAGAACTCTAGAGAGTAACTACTTTTTTTTTCTAAAAAGGAATTGATTTGTGTGAATATTCTTATTTAATATCTTTTTATTTTTTGTCATTGTATGTCATAAAGTTACTTTCCTTTAAAAACTTGGTTTGATGTCATAAATATATTTTGTTTTTTTTTTGGATCAACTGCCTTAATTTAAAACATATGAATACATAATTTCCGGTGACTTTAAAGAAATAATATAGCTAGACCAGAAAATAAGTTTGTTGATAAATAAAATGGGGATCTTATAAACTGGGTCACGATGGATTTTTTTCTCGAAAAAAAAAATGCAGATCTCGAAAGAACATGCTCTACTATTTTGTCTATCATGATTATGAAACCCTGAGAATATCAATTAACAAATAACTACTTTTTTGGATTGAATAAAAAAGGCAATACATTAGTTGTCTCATGCTCTCAATTTGGATTTCTGTGGTTCTGGATTTCTAGTCATATTCCCAAACTTAATTGCTTCTTCTCAGACCATGCCGTGTGCACATTTTCGTTTTTGGAGTACTAGTTGAGCAAGAATTTTGTTTCAAAACTGTGAGTTCATGGTGAATTCTCCTATATGTGAGATAGAATTTGTTTCAAAATCGTGAGTTCATGGTGAATTCTCGTGAGATGTGAGGACAAAGTATTCTCTCTTTTTTGTTTGTTTATTATTAATATGTATTCTAAAGGTTAACTTAAAGAAAAATCGTGAACAATTAGAAAGAGGTTTTTGGGTTGTTCAACAGGCGGGTACCCTTATGACATAAATGAATAACGGCATGCTCGTATCCGAGACAGCATTTTACAGGCAGACCATAAACATACAATGATATTAACGGGCGGGTTACAAAGTTAAAATGAACGGCCGATTTAACATAAACTTAAAAATGCCATTGAGGATAATCTTTTCTTTAAAAAAATCAGAGCGGAAAATGAGAGTAAAAATGAGTGTGATACATTGAGTTTAATGTGATAATTAAAGAGAGACGAAAAAACAAAACCAAAATTTAAGAAAAAACAAGAAAAAAAGTGTTAAACAGGTACAATCATGCCTGTTTACTAAGATATTGAACGAGTATGGACTGTGATTGGCCATAAACAGTGAATTTGTGGGCAGACATGGGCGGGCTTGACAGATATTTGCAAGTTTGAACACCCATAACCTTTAGTATCGAACTCATCTCATCTCCCTGAATAGATCTTATATTTAGATCAAATGGAAACATAAGAATTTGCTTCATTCACAAAGATTAGGAATCAAATTCCAACCAAATTCCAACCACTTGCTTAAAAGACATCACTCATGCCAACCCACCATATTACAAGGTCTCCAATATTAAAACACTCAAAGTACCGTTCTGGACCTGTTTTCCATGATGATGCATAATGCACGGCCTATTATCCACATGATATGCGTGTACTTTTTCTTTATTTCTTTATTCTAATTATAGAAAAGTTATTTAAATGAAATGTGACTTGTAACGACTCTCGCCCAATTTTCACTTCAAGATCTCTCCCATGGCAATTTAAATGAATAGGTGACAAATCTCTTTCACCCGCATGTAACTCAAAGGCTTTCCCATAGCAATACTTGTTTTTTGCCAAATTTCCCATCGCAATACGAATGAAAAGATGAAGGACAATTGAGTCCATGCACGTGAATCTATAAAAATAATGTGACTGCGCAAGGTGTAACTGTACCACAAATAATAACCAATAAAAATCCAATGTATTTCAACCAGGAAGGATGCGAGTGATCCAAAGAATCAGTGAGAATGGACTATGCAACAGTAGAACTGGCGATTCAATTCTTCATACAGCCATTGATAGCAACTTCTTATGGACAATAAAAACAACAACAGTTTTTTTTTAAAAAAAAAAACGGATTTCTAATACCATTATTTTACAATAGCCCGAATCCTCTACATAAAACGCAAGAACTAGACATAACAGAAAGTTAGAACTAATTACATATTTATAGCACAGAGAGCGTTAGCTGTAGCTGAGCATATTTTATACAGACCAAGAGAAGAGTGAGCAACTCTTCATCCATCTAAGAATAAACCAACCTTTCATTGCCTTGTAAGTAGAAGTCAGCAAGAATTTACCTACGTGATTTTAGGATGAGTTACCCTTTTAGCCTGTCAACTAGAGGTTTCAGCTTTGGTTACTTTCAAACTAAGAGACTCTACTTTCTGCTGCAACTCTTCAACCTTAGGAGATGATGGTGTAACATCAGCAGGTACAAATCCATAGCCACTGAAAACCTGATTGAATTTAAAATTTGCTGGGGATCTCATAACGCCATAATAGCCCCTAGCTTCAGTAACAAGTGCACCCCCAACACTCCCATACGTGTGGGTTAGAGGAGCATAAGGCACCGGGGAAGTCTGAGCAATTGCTACCGGAGGACCATACCAGTAATTCCTACAAGCATCAAATGGAATTGCAGAACCATTACAAGCATACCCTCCAGCAGGGAGCCAGTAACCATACATGTTAGATCCATAACTATACAATCCATTCCCACCATAAGGTAGAGGCGTAATCGCGGAGGACATGTACCTATGACCATAATAAGGGTAACTTTTAGAGGCTACACTTCCATTCCTATATCTCATTTTATTACCACCATCATAACCATTATTCCCATCTTTCGGCACAGCCCTCTTAACCTCCACCTGTCTACCATTCAAGTCATGAAAGTTATTCATCATCACACTTTCAACAGACTCTTCCGAATCAAAAGTAATAAAACCAAATCCCCTAGGCCGGTGAGTTATACTATCCTGCATCACCACAACATCCGTTATACTACCAAACCTCTCAAAGTATTTCTTAAACTCATCCACAGATATATCAGCTGATAATCCTCCAACAAAAACCTTCTTAGTGTAAAACTGATCACTAGAACTACTGTCATAACTACCAGAGTTACCAGTCCATTTACTCTGAAATAAATTTTGATTTTGATGTTGATGTTCACTTCTAGGTATTGCTTTCTTCACTTCCACCTGTACAACAACACCATAAATCAAACAACCCTAACAGAAACACACACATTCCATTTCAATTTCAAAACCCTAAAAAACAAACATTGCAGTTACAGACACCTATACAACAACACGGACAAAATTTGACCTAAAAATTCTCTTCAATCAAAAAATAAAACGAAAATAACAAAAACAGGCGTAAAAGAAAATATAAACTGTACGGACCGTTCTTCCAAGAATTACATGAGTGTCTTGAAGGGCTTTATCGGCGGCGGAAGCATCGGAGAATTTAACGAAGCCGAAGCCTCTGGGAATCTTGGTGTTTCGTTCAAGCGAAACTGTGGAATCCAAAACAGAGCCGTACTTAGCGAAGTGATCATTCAAATCATCGACGGTGGTGGCTCGATTGATGCCTCCAACGAAGAGCTTCGCTTGATCAGAATCCATCTTCCGAAGAATTAAACTGTGCGCCGTACGATTCCGAAGTAACTGTACAAAATCACTGAATCCCCAAATCTACTGCAAACCCTAGAAGTAAAACCCTTTCGTCGCTACTCGCTGAAGAGACTACAGTTTCGAATTTCGATCTGAATTTTTTGTTTCCCTCACTTTTATTTTGTTTGGGCCCAAAGGCCGGACTATTTACCGGGCCCAAATTTGGTACAAGCTTAACTTCGAGCCCAGATATGGTCAGATTTACATTATCATTATCGTTAAATTGATTAACATAAAAAAGAATTAATTCATAGTATCATTATGGTTCAATCCTGGGGAGTGACACTTAGTTGTGCCTCTATCGCGGCGCTTAGGGAGACATATTCGCAGTGCAGGTTTCCATAAAAAAATAATCTCAGTTCAAGCCTACCACATTGGGCTGAATTGGGTCAGGCAGTCATATGTTAGTTTCTCTGTCCTTGGATTGTGGGTGAGCCCAACCTCTTTCCTAAATTTGTCTTATAAGAAAAACATTATAGTGCATGTATTTGTTTGTACACGGGCTCCCGAACTTTAATAATGGTATTTTCTTGAATAATAATCAATCTTACTCGTATCTCAACATTTAAAGGCAAATATGTTTTCCTTATGATTAAAAAAGAATATAAAACATGGTAAAAAAATTAAATGTTTTTCATTGTAAAACGAAAAAAAACACGTGGTAATGCCCGGTGTTTTTTCTTTTTACCAATAGTAATGCCTGGTGTTGGTGTTTTACGCTTTGCGCTGTTTATTTTTCATTAGACATTTATTGGGCCTCTATGGTATTTTGTTGGGTTTTGTAAATGTTGAACTTCTAGTGTGAGCCTTATTTTCCTGTGTGATCACCGAATAGAACTGTTCAGCTCCTAAAATATAATCCATTTTTGGTAATGCCTGTTTTATGTTATTCTTGACCCACAGAAATAGAAACGAAATCGATCACCAAAAACCCAAAAATTAAAATTTTAAAAAAAAAACATAGCAAAGAAAAGTGAAGCAAGACGAATATCTACCATTTGGATCTTTACTTTCATGTGTGCTTGAGATCTTTTTTTATAAGGACCTTACTTAGGTCAAGTTCATCCATCCAGGTTCTCCATTTCTCCAATTACTGACCGTTAGATTGAATAGATGGTTGTTATAAAAGGACACATGTCACTCCTATATTAAAAGAACTTGAGAACTTGGATAAAGTAACTTGATTTAAGTTTTTCCCTTTTTATAAAGTGCATGAAATCCAATCAATTGGAACATCATATGGCTACCTCTCTGATACACGAGTACTTCCTATTGTCATAAATATATTGTCTATTTAAAGACGTGAATTTATCATAAATATAAGACATATTTATATTTTTTTTCGTTTTTTCCTAAATTATCACTTCTGACTCTCCTAAAAAATAAACAAACAAGAGGAGGAGCGAGGAGGGGGAGTTAAAGATTGGTGGTTAGGATTATTTGGTAATACCATGTAATTTTAATGAACTAATTTAATTTCCAATTTCTATCTAAGTATTCACTCAATTCCTAAATATAAAATCACATTCAGATTCAATTTGTTCCTAAATATAAGCAATTTTCTATTTTTTCTCAATTTTTTTCCAAATAAACCCTAATGATCTTTGTCTATAATAAACAAGCAAAAGTGGAAGAATGAGAATAAAGGTATATAATTATGGTAGATTAGTAATATCATGTGTTAATAACTAACTTAACTAACATCATTAATTTAATCAAATCAATTAGGAGAGTGGTCTTATATTTAGAAGGAGTTATTATTTAGTATATTTAGGATTGAAAGAAGCATATATTACCAAGAGTTTTCGGGACCAACTGCTATAGGAATTGATTAGGATTAGTGTTCTTCTAGCTAGTACTAATACGGTGAGCCTTTCTTTTTATTCACATTATATATGGTTCAATCTCGATTAGTTTCATAATATCTTTTGGACCATTAATATGTTCAAGTAATAAAACTGGGAAAAAAATCGAAGGACTTCATCACCCTTAATCAAATATACTCCCTTCATCATGCTTACAGCAGCAGTCAAACTCCAGAAAAAATGACATCCTTGTTCTTTTGTGTTTATTTATTTGTTGTATTTTGTTTATCATTTTCCACAGCGCCTTGGAGAACTACCTTGAACCTATATATATCATGAGCGCCTTGGAGTACTATTAAACCCTCCCTCTCCCTTCCATACCCTTCCCTCCCTCCCCTTCCCTCAAACCAAACAGGCCCTAAGTTTCTCCAAAAAAATAAGATCATCTAGTTAAGAAATCAAATGGGCAAAGGGGAAGCAAGTAAATGAATTACAAACACACATTTAAGGTAAAATAAAGGGGGGCTCAATCCCAAGATTTCCTCACATGCTGGGTGGTGTCTTGCAATTATAATAAATAGTTGGTCTAATGCCGTGCGAATATTCGATAATCGCACCCTCCCCACATAATATAAATTTATGGCATACGGGAACATGCACAAAAAGTATCATCCTCAATCAATTATTTACTCCATATTTTATACTTTCTTTATATTAATTTAATTCCATGCATGTGACCCAGGGTTTGAATAATCCATGTTGATGTGGTTAGAAACGTCTGACTCGAGAATTTGGGCCTACCATATATCTTTATTAACGTAGAATCATATGCTAATTAGCATATAATAACCCTCCCTTAAGTAAACTAAGCTAACAGTTTTTCGTGCAATTTTAACTTTTTTGAGCTTCGAGCTATGGCGATTAGTAGCTTATTTAGATGCATGGAGGGAGATTAGCTACATATATAAATGCGATTTATGGCATCGAAAATGATGTGACGAAGGGCTATTCTATGTTTTAGGAGTTTAAGAAATGATTTCGTCTGGGTAATGCCAATAATATGATTTAAATATGTTATCTCACCATCTTGTTGTGGCAAAAACATCACACGTATATAATACTCAGAGCTCAATTTTCCATGGAAGCGTCTTTTCTTTTTCTTTTTATGCTCTTAAGGTTTTGGTCGTCCCGATGACGAAGTTTTTGTTAATGGATGCCATGAGGCCAGCTCAAAATCCAACTTTTTATAGTTTAATTAATATACACACTAACAAATAACGATACCTAACAACATTTGGGTTTACGGGCCTTGGACTCATATATAAACCTCTTCGACTTGATAATTAATCTCGATCTATGTATCAAATCGCTATATACAAGCAACCTCAGTGCTATTTATATGCATCGATATATATTTATTTATTTACAACTTGTATTATTTTTTATAAAATTTACACCTTGTAGTATAGGGGGCAAAGGGTTAAATTGTGGCAAACAATAAAAAATTAAGCTGAAATGATAGATTAAAATATAGTTATAGTAAATCATGATTCAAGTATACGGGGGAGCGTGCAAGGAAATAGAAAATTGAGGATTTGGAATGCGAGGTGAGGTTGTTTATGTGTGGATGAAGCACATGCATGTGATGTGAGTGCACATTGGGCAATATTATATTACTCGTACACAGACTACAAATAGTGATTAGAAGAATATAACTTTAGGATTAGAAGGGATTTTAAAAGGGGGAAGAAACACGGATATGCACTTTCGGCAGAGAAACCCAAATTGGCCTTGGTCAGACACACCATAGGCACCAGCATAGAGAGTTTATCATGATCTGATTTAAGTGGTTTTATTTCTTTACTTTTCTCCTGACATCATTCAGCTACCGTATGTATGGTAATTCTGGTTTGATATACACCCCGTGTCCTAAAAATACCCTATGAACTTTGGGACAATTACATATAACCTCTGATATTTTAAAGTTTAATCTAAACCCCCTAATCTTTTATTTTGTTAACACGAACTCCACAGCCATTTGTTTGCCGTTGTCTCTTGACGGCATTTGCCAAATCATATATCCTATGTGTGTGGCATAAAGCTTAGGAACAATTGCATATTAGTCTCAAGCAAGAGATTTGATTTCATAAAGGTCTCAATGACTTATTACTGAAGCTTATTAACAACTGAAATAACTTTCGTTAACAAGTGATTGAATTGTTAATGCACCAATGTGATATTAAATCTCTTGTGTTGGGACCTATGTGCAATTGTCCCCAAAACTTATTTTGATGTTTGAAGGACACCATGAAAAAACACACTTGTTTTGATGTAAAATAGCAAAAAAGTAATGATGTCTAATATTAAAAAATAAAAGTTTAAAGATGTGAAATTTAAATTTTAAAATGTTAAAGGGTTATGTGCAACTAGACCAAAGTTTAGGGGGTCTCACACAACTGTAAACTCAATTGATGTCACATAAGATCAATGACATGACAAATTCCGTCAAGAGATAACAATAAACTAACGGAAGAAGGTTTCATGATAACAAAATAAAAGTTCACGGTTTTTCTAAAATTAAGCCTATAAAATATATTTATTTAATTTATTATATTAAGGATGTTAAATTAACATCGTTAAATGACCACTTAACTTTATTTCCCCTTGATCTGCCCCTCTTACTTATTTACTTTTGAGGAGTATTAATAGGAATAATTTGAAGAAAAACTAGAACAATCAAAAAGAGACCTTATACACTGACAAACAAAAATATTTTTTTCAAATAAATCATGTATTAAGCAGTGGTGGAAGTAATTTGCACAAATGACCAATAATGTCGTGATCTTAGAGATGATAAAACTTTTGTAAAACTGTCTTTTCACTTTTCAAATATATTAATGTAAGGTCCCTTGGGACCCTACATTAATATTTTCAACTTTTGGGATTTTTCCAGTATTAACTCCCTTGTGGGGACCTCTAATTAATTTTCCCTTAATATGAGTATCATGCAACCTCACATTTCAATGAGAGCTTACAGGTCACTCGGTAAAACATAAATCTCTATGTGTGAGAACAGGACATATTGCTGAAGTCTCATAGTGATGAAGACATATGGGAAAGGAGGGGACTGGGGAGAGAATGAGATGGGGATGATGACATCAAAGAGGGGTATTAGGATTTAGGAGTAGGACATAGGCTAAGGTACGTAGGTGCAGCTAGCATGAGGCCTTGGAAGCTAGCTAGGTTCTTGCTTCTCATGGGGACAACCCAACATCCTCCCCTTGTGTTTTCTTTATTCATTTTGACCAACTCAACAGTCAAAAGCTATTATTTTTTTTTTTTTTTGCTTAAAGCCTTCGGTATCCGGCCCCCTTCGGGAACCGACTAATCCGAAGTCGCCAGCCGGGAACAGTCAAAAGCTATTATTCGCACCTGCCTTAGTCCTTTTATTAGCTTCTTTCTTTAACATATACAAATATAAATAATCACTAGGCCCTTCCTTTATTACTCCTTGATCACCTTAAACCCCTAACAAAACCATCCATTATTAGTTTATTACTCATCATTATACACAAACCGTCAATTTAAAACATATACTCTGTCTCCTCTGCATCTCATTTGTATATATAATCTCTTGGAAACTCTCACTAGTTTGTTCCTCAAACTCTGTGGAAGTGCAGATAAATACCCAAAATGTGCGCCCATGTGTTCTTCCTTTTTTTATATCTCTCCGGGCTGTTCTCTCTCTCTCTCTCTCTAACCACACACACACGCACTATGATATACTTGCTTCTCGCCCATGAGAGATATACATAACAAAATTGAGATGGAAAAGCAAAGGAATATATATATATATATATATATATATATATATATATATATATGTAACAGGAAATGCTATAACTAAGCTAAGGTGAGAGAGTGCACGTGAGCATTGGTGAGGCCTTATGCTTGTAGAATCATTATGTTTGGTTTGGCTGGGCTTCTCTAGATTTCTCTCCCCTTTTTATTTTACCCCCGTTTCTTTTATTTAGGCCGGTTTGATTGTACTGAAAGTGTGTAATGGAAATATAAATAGAAATAGAATTGATTATAAGGGGATAAAGATGGAAAATAGAGGTAAATTAAGTAATGATGAAAAAGTAAAGTTTATGGACCCAGAAAAAATGTGAGATTGAGAGAGAAAACTTGTGCGCTGATATATGTAAATTAACATTTTCATTTCCTAGTTTCAATTCCATTTTACAATTCTAGGCAACCAAACTGCCCTTAAGTAGTCTTCTTCTTTTTTTTTTTCCGGCAATGACGCAGATAAATATATGAGTATTAATTAGAGGTTACAGACTTTACAGTAATGATAGAAGTCAATGTCATGTAAACGTTGTAAATTTGTAATTAAAACTACATTCTGCGCTCTACGTGATCCAAAAACACGGGGTGGCTAGGTTAATCACACCAGGGAAGGACCGTGGATCTAGAAAATCACAACTCTGATTGCATAATGCATACCATTAATGCTGAGCAGTACTCCGTATGAAACTTTTTGTTTTTATAATTCATGGACAGAATAAAAAGGACCGCGCATATGAAACTGATTCATTTTTATTAATTTTGGTGAACCAACGAAAATATAGGTTTTTTTTTATCGAAATATGGACAACGAAAATATAGGTTTAGGTTGCCAGCATTCATAAATGATTGGAAGCCTTCAGTCTAGTGTTTGATGTTTTATCCTGGGTTATTCGGTGTTCATTGTCAATATTTCTCAGGACATTCTCATTACTACAAATAGACAAAAACATTAGTACATGGTGGGTCTCAAATCTCTTATAATGGAACCCACAGTGTTCTTATTTATTTGTGTATATTTATGGTGATGAGAAAGGATAAGATGGACATTGAATTCAAATTTGTTTTATACTCCGGATTCACGCCATTATACCTATACAACCATTAATTACGAAATCCCTTGAGGAAAAAATTTCAAAATCCACGATGAACCGCGTCGTGTACAAATCTATCACCAATGTTGTTCCAAAATCATGACAAGTTTGATTTTTATTATTTGATAATATATAAATGACATGCATTATTTATAAATCTGTTCATACAATGGCTGATCGCTGATGTTTCAGCTTAAACGGTGTGTCAGTGTACATATGTATAGAGACATGTAGAGGTTTGATACACGCAAGCATATATACCTACAATGTCAAACTCAAGCCAAACCTCGTGGCTGGTGAGTTTGAAACCAGGACAATCCGCTGCTTACCAAAATAGTCTCCAAAATTATTATACGTACTTTACTCACAGTCGTAAAAATAGTAAAATTGATCATAATAACTTTTAAACTATCGTTACCGTACCCTTATCAAATGTGAGTATTTTTGGATGAAAAAATATTCCCTCAATTTTTAAATATAAAACATAGTTAGGGTTGTGAGCTTATTTTTAAATATAAGAGTTGTTTTCATTTTTCCTCACTTTTCCTTAAATTATGTTACAAGTGCTCATCAATGATCAATCAATGAAACAAGTAAGGGAATCAAGGAGAGTATGAATAATAAGATTTTTTTATCAGAATGAATGATCATATATAGCTAGGGTGTTTAGGAAATATCATATCACATGGTTTTAATTAACTTTATCAAGCAACTTTACTACATTGAAATCAAATAAATATTTTAACATGAGGATCGGAAGAAGTTGTAAGTAAGCTAAAATCATAGAATTTTGGAGAAAACATATAGTTTTAGAAAAGAGAGGATTGACAAGGAGAAAGTGAGTACGTAGTGGGGAGGGGTCCAGAGGGCCATACTATAAAGTGGGGTGGGGGCGTTAGGAGGGTACGAAAGGTGACGCGAGTAAGACAATAGGGGTGGGCCCCACATCAAAGCTGTCGGCAAAGGGGAAACGAACTCGCTCTCTTCTCCCCTAACATCTTATCTCCATTCTCCATTATTCTTCCCTCTATTATTCACTCATCCATACATCTATTCTTATGATCTTATCTCCCATTCTCTCCCCATATTTATTCAATTTCTAATTATTTTTTCAAATCAAAGCCCCCGTCACTTAATGAGGGAATGCCGTGCAACCAATATACTCTCTAATCACTATATAATACAGGTTAAAAAATTCACTATATAATGATAAGAAAATAGACAAATACACAGACTTAATTTTGGAAAAGTTCCATGGAAGTTGTTAATAACACTATTAACGACTGAAATAACGTTATTAAATGAAGAAATTGTCTATAAACCTATCTAATATTTAAATCTCTTACTCTTACTTATGATTTACATGCAATTTCCTTATCAAAAATGGTTCTTAACACTGCAATGAAATAAAAAATTTGATATAGATGAACCAAAATGGTTTTTGTTTTTAATTTTATTACCACAATGAAATATTAGTCATCTGAAATAATGGGTGTGTTTAGTTCGACTTGTAGAAAAATGACTTCTTTTTAAGCTGATTTATTTTTAAGTCAGTTAGAAAATAAGCTATAGGTTGACTTATTTGTATGTTTGGATGAACTTTGAAAAAAGTGGTTTATTTCTCATTTGACTTATAAACATGTTTAGATGACTTTTTGTTTAAAATAAGCTTATTTTTATGTCATGTAGAAAAATAAACTAGCTTAGTTCTTGAAATAGCTTATTTCCTGAAATAAACTACCTTGAGTGGCTTATAAATAAGCTGACTTATTTCAAATAAGTTAGGTGAAAAATAAATTCAGTCAAAGATAGAAAAAAGTCATACACCCAAAATAAGTTGATTTATTTAAAATAAGTTGACTTATTTCTCAAAAAATTAGAGCTAAACACACTCACAATATGGATGGTACTTCATAATTTTTTACCAATAAAATAATGGTACTTCATGTTTTTTTTGGCCCAAACGGTACTTCATGTTTAAAATTTGTAATTGGGAACTTTTTCATTAACAGATTAGGTTTTGAGGGAACGATTGGTTGTGATAAAAAAATCTGAGCCCCGAACTTACTATAAGCCCCCTGTCCAGTTTCAATTTTCAATTGGGATAATTAATTAGAGGTCCCTCACAAGGGAGTTAATACTGGAAAAGTCCCAAAAGTTGAAAATATTAATGTAGGGTCCCAAGGGACCTCACATTAATATATTTGAAAAGTGAAAAGACAGTTTTGCCCCTAGTCTTAAAAAAAATTTACCCCTCCTCCCCCCCACCCCACCCTCCTCCCTCACCAGCCTCCCCCTCCAGCCACCCTCCCCCTCCAGCGCCTCCCCCAGGGTGGGGGTGGGGGAGGGGCGCTGGAGGGGTGGGGGGTGGGGTGGGGGGAGGAGGGGTAAATTTTTTTTAAGACTAGGGGCAAAACTGTCTTTTCACTTTTTAAATATATTAATGTGAGGTCCCTTGGGACCCTACATTAATATTTTCAACTTTTGGGACTTTTTTAGTATTAACTCCCTTGTGGGGGACCTCTAATTATTTTTCCCTTTTCAATTCTACAAGCCTATATTTGTATATTATTTTCTTTATTTTAGATCATTATTACCGATGAGGAAGAGAAATTGCGGGGAAGGGGCCACGCCCGTGCGTGGGGGACCCGCGTGCACCATCACTCCCCCACACGCTCTTGACGCGTCGCCATCACACCCCTCCCCCTCTCATTTACCACTATTTTTCTTTTCACACTTTTTTTTTTCAGATATTTTTTATATTCTCTTTTGGTGTTTTGGGACAAGCACATCAATGGACCGAAGCTAATACATCAAGTTATGTCATCAACCATTAAGGTAGGCGCCTATAAGCGCCTATAACCTGTAAGATGCTGCATTCTCACGTTTTAAACTCAAGACCTATGATTCAGTTAGAATAGCCTCAATCAACCGATTTAAGCGTTTGGGTTGTTACCATATTTCTTTCTTTATATGAAGTACACACACACATATATATATATATATCCATCCCGCATATTAATGTCAGATTTAAAGAAAAGAAATGAACTAGTAAACACTTTGTTCAATTGATAAGGAGTTGTACAATCTTAAATAGAAGTTTCAAATTCAAATTTTTGGAGCCGAGCGGTGTGAATATTTATTGGTAGACTTTTGATACTCTTATGGTCTTGCTCAACTCGATCTAGATTTCTTTAAGCATTTTCTGTTAAAGCATGCAGAAGGATCATGCTTGCCCTTTACAGTTAAAATTTTAACGGACAAATGTGTTTTTCATGCATATTTTATTGGTAAATATGACCCTTTATGCATATTTTTTGCCACATATTACCTTCATAAATACTTCAATCGTAAATATGATCTTTTAATTTGTGCACATTTTTGGAGCAAATTTGGACAAAAAATACTTTAAGAGCAGATACAATCTACCATGTATGAAACCATTTTGACTTTTCCGAAATACTTTTTAGTGGTGAAAACCTATGTTTTAGGTAAGGGTTACAACCATCTCTAACTTGTTTTAGAGTAGGTTTTTTTTAAAAAAGGGCAGAGGTGCAAAAATATGACTAAACTTTACCCTAAGTTGCATTTCTATGACTAAAGTTTCGTAAGGAGCAAAAATACCATCAAACTTGGGATCGAGGTGCAAAACTATGATTTCCGTCAAATATGATGATGTTGACCGTTAGTCTTCGACATGTAGGATGCTGAGTGTGCAATAATGACCATGTGACATGCTGGATAGATTTATGTGGGGCCCACATATAATAAAAAACAATTTCCTCCCTCCCTCTTCATCCCTTCCAAACACACCCTTACCCCCATCAGATCAGGAATTGATTTCAATAACAGAAGAAACCCCATCGTGGGCCCCACATAAATCTATTCAGCATGTCATATGGTCATTATTGCACACTCAGCATCCTACATGTCAAAGACTAACAGTCAACACCGTCATATTTGACGGAAATCATAGTTTTGCACCTCAATCCCAAGTTTGGTGGTATTTTTGCTCCTTGCGAAACTTTAGTCATAGAAATGCAACTTAGGGTAAAGTTTAGTCATATTTTTGCATCTTTACCCTTAAAAAAAATCTAAGTTTTGAATTGAAAACTTTAAGCATTTTAGAAGATATTTTTAACCATAATCTTAGTAATTATTCTCCACGCTCTATTATCTAGAAAGGGTATTTTCAACTTTTTTCCATAAGCATGAGTTAAAAGAATACAAAAATGCTTTAAAAAAAGAGTATCAGTGTAACAATAACTAACTAATCAGCCTGAAAAAAAAATAATTAATCAGATGTAGGATGGTGTAAGCTCACTATTAAGCAAGCTTTTCTAATTTCAAATTACTGTGTAAGTGCTTAGCACTCATGTGTGACTTAAAAAAAGAAAATCACAACCGGTTCATCGAAAAATTGATTGAGTTTTTGATCAAAAAAAAGAAAAGTTGATTGAGTTTTCTCCTTGTGTTTCGAACTGTGCTTATTAATATTTTACTTCTTCTTCTGATTCCAAATATAAGAAAATGCTGGTCATTGTAAAGATAAGATGTTAAGGATCGGAAGTGAAATTGGCCATTTAAAAAAACATTTTGTGCATTATTAGATCTTGTTAGTTTAGAGGAAAAATTTTAGACAAATTAATTTATACATAGTACATTTAATTTTTATGTTTTTTAAAGAAAAAAGTAACTAAATCCTATATTTATGATCAAAACGCGTAACTTACATAAAACTGTGAGTAACCTACCTGTGTATACAAACATAAAGGGCTTACTTTGTCACGCTCCAGAGCCCACAGAGACAGGCCCCAGTGGATCATGAGTTAGGCGTCATGCCCTTGGATGGAGTTGAGTCTAAACCCCTTCCTAAAAATTTTGTATAAAAAAAAACGCGTAACTTACACACGTTATTTGTAATCCTCTTAATTAAAACAATTTTGTCATTCAGATTTGTCCAAATATGTCAATCGTAGCGCAATTAGCCCATTACTAGTTATCTCCTCAGTGTATCTTCATTCTTTGCTTCCCTCCGTTTGACATTTCTTTCCTTACTATTCTTATGCGTGTGCTTTTAATATCTCTTTATCATACAGTTTTAGATTACATCTCACTCAAAACATAAGTCTTTTCTGTGCCCTGGCAAACAAACATGATTGATCATGTCTCCCCACCCAACAATAACACGTTTTAAGTAAACAATAACTCAATTCAACATTTTTTTGTCTGGGGAAGAAACCTAAAAAGCGCGTTACACCGATATATCGATCCTATTGTCACACCCCACAGACTCTTGGAAGATGCTACATAAAAGTTGTTAAAAAGAGTTTAAGGCTGGATTCTGTCCTGAAATGTGTTGTACCAGAGATGTGAGTATGTTGAACTATTTCCATGTAAATAGTGAGACAGATATAACGTTAATAAAAAGTATTCTCATCGTAACTAATTAAAAAACTAATATTATCGTTGACATTTTTAGCGGTATTGGGTAATATTGGCATTTTTATATTTTTAGAAATAAAACTTACGCTTAAACTCTCAAAAAATTAATGGCCAATTTGCATTAGTATGGATAACAGCTCATGGAAAAAGGTTGAAAAGACCCTTTTAAGATAATAGAATGTGGAGAATAATGGCTAAGATTATGGTTACTAATATCTTCTGAAAAAAACTTAAGTTTTCAATTCGAAACTTAGGTTTTTTTTAAAGAAAAACTACTCCAAAAAAGTTAGCCCTGTTTGTAAATCTTAACCAAAACATAGGTTTTTTCCACTATAAATTATTTTAGAAAAGTTAAAAGATAGTTTGGTATCTGTCTTTTAAAATTTATACTTGGTCCATACCTAGATTTAAAAAGTTTTTTAAAAGATGCTGCCAAACAAACAGCTACCGATGCGTAAGATGTTTTCAATCAAATAATATATTAGCCCCAAAAATAGAGAGTAAGATAAATAGGAGTAATTAATTTTAAAAATGAGGAAAGGTAAAAGGAGAAAATGATGATAAATAATAATGGGGCTTAGCTGGAAGAACCGTACTAGGGGGTTGTTTCCCTCCATTCAATTTAATGTTGACATAGAGGGGATGCTCGATACATCACCCCCACCCTTTTCTCTTCCACTACCCTTTCTTTTACTCCACAATCCACACTCTTCCATATTTGATCCTGTATCCAATCTTCTTCAATCTCTTCCACAAGAGACTTAATGTTAGAAAAGTCCTAAAAGTTGAAATAATTAATGTAGGGTCCCAAGGGACCTCACTTTAATATACTTGAAAATTGAAAAGACACTTTTGCCCAACAAGTTGTCACATTTGCCCATTCAGTTGTCAAGTTATGCCCATCGAGTTGTCACGGCTGCCCATTAAGTTGTCAGGTTTTTCCCTAACTTAAGAGTTTGGGCAATTAACTTAAAGTACATGCCCAACAAGTTGTCACATTTGCTCATTCAGTTGTCAAGTTATGCACATCGAGTTGTCACGGCTGCCCATTAAGTTGTCAGGGACAAAAGTGTCTTTTCAATTTTCAAATATATTAAAGTGAGGTCCCTTGGGACCCTACATTAATTATTTCAACTTTTGGGACTTTTCTAGTATTAAGTCCCTTGTGGGGGACCTCAAATTAATTTTCCCTAAATTTCCCCTCCCTCCTCTCTTGAAATTTTTAAATATCCTTTTACATTTTATGTATTTTTTCAAAATGTATTTAATAAATGTCATATATATGAACTATGAATAATTAAATCATATCAGATAAAAATTTAAATCATTACAAAAATGTGTGTAGACATTTGCGTTGCTTTAAAAATACTGTTACTCATTGAAAGACATAATTACTGGGGGGAAATGTATATGATAATGCACTAATATCATGTAATTAACGTGCACAAAATAAAAAAGAGAGGTTGGATAAAATTTGACATTATTTAGTTATATATTTAAAATATGATCCCACCGTCCCAAAAACTTTATTCTATTATAGGAGTAGATTAAACATCTCAAAATTATTGAGACTTTTATTCTTATTTGTGATTAATTAGTGGATGTTAGTGAGATACTTATGATTTTTTTAGACAAAATGACTTATGATTTTAAGATTATAAGAAGTTATAAAAATGTTTAGTGGGCGTTACTATTGCTACAAAGTAACTCTTGTGTGTAATGGGACCCCTATAGTAGACGCTTTTAAAATGAAAATTAGAGGAGTGAAAGGAAAGTAATGGGGATTACTCGTAAAAAGTTAGAATTTGGTGAGATGCTTGGGAGTGTACCAGTACCAGCCACTTTATATAGACAAAAAATAATAAATCAATAAAGATAAGAAATATGGGGAGGTGAGATGAAGGGCCTGTTTGGTTTGAGGGGAGGGAAGGGAAGGGGAGGGAGGGAAGGGAATGGAAGGGAGAAGGAAGGTTTAATAGTACTTTGTTTGGTCTGATAAAAATGAGGGAAGGGAATGGAAGGGAGTGGGAGGGTTTAATGGTAATTTGTTTGGTTAAGGAGGGAAGGGGAGGGTGATAATGATTAATTTACCATTTTATCCTTATAGTTATATATTAACTCATAATTGTGTTTATTATATTCCTTGTTTTGTATTTAAGTAATCCTTCAACAAATTCAAATTCAATAGCAGCTAGCTAATTAAAAAAACAAGTTGTAAATTCGATCATGGATGGGAGGATGTAGAAACAGTGTTATCAAAGTAAATGGGGTGTTTAAATAAGATGAAAAAATAGTAGGAGTAAATAAATGTGTTTTCGATGAAATAAAATAAATATGTTTTCCAAATTACACACACGCTAAAATAATTACACCAACTCATCTATCAACAATCATCCTTCTCTTGGTCCATCAGTGGTGTGGGTTTGGCAAGTACAAACAAAGAAGAAAACGAAGAGAATGATTATTATGAGCATTTTATTTATTTATTTTTTTGCTAGAGCATCCATGGTAATATCATAAACTTGGCAAGTCAACATTTTTGTCATTCCTCCAAATCCCCAATTTATTTTTCTTTGCTGGAGCATCCATGAGAATATCACAGGCTTGGGAGTGAAAGAAGAAAGTGAGGGACTGAGGCCTTCAGACTCTAAAAGTGAGGAATGTAGAATGAATGAGTGTAGATGAAATGGGGCATTTTAGTCAAGATATTTGGCTCCCCTCCAAAACCCCCCAATTTGGAGGGAGCCAAAATGAGGGAAGGGAATGGGAGGGAAGGGAATATTTTGGGCTCCCTCCCCTCCTAATTTTTAAACCATGCAAGGGGAGGGGCTCATTTTCCCTCCCCTCCCCTTCCCTTCCCTCAAACCAAACAGACCCGAAGTGGTGTAGGGGAGGGGTGTGACAGTGTGGTAGAGAATCCCATCCTTAGGAGACAACATAAGCGCGTAAATATTAAAGCCCCACCCTCTCTTTCAGCCCTACCACATGTTCCCGTCCCTTTCCTCCTTTATTCTACCCCCTACGTACACTTCATTTTTCTTTTTTCACTTGCCCACACTAACTTCATTCTCATCCTCACCCTAATTTAATTAATCACTGCGTACTAATTAATTATATTATATTATAATAAACAAAGGTTAAGAAGTGGTGATTATAAATATCTGAATGACGAAGTTTGCTGTTAGATAAAATGAGACAGGAGTATATATATGAGCTGTGTGACTGAAGAAGAGACATATATGATCAGATTCTGACTCCAAACATTCCTATGCATATATAGTATGTATATTGACTGCATACAGCGTCGTCTTCTTGTGTTTTTAGTTACTACCAAAAACACCAACAGGGCAGCCTTCTTTACTGATGCATTCGCCATTTAAAACGACTTGTATCTATTCCTCTCTGCTTTCTCTGCTTCGCGAGTACCTTGTGATTCTACTCAATTTTCTACGGTCCCTCCTCCTATAGTCCTATTAATGCCCCCTAGGCCACAACATAAATCTTCCCATATCTAAATGGATATCTCTATTTAATTTAACTTTGCGATTCCTGGACCATCCCCGGTCAACACTCCACCATATTCCCCTTTTCATCCTACATATTTGTTTGCTTCTATTATGAATGCGCAGCAGGTTGCATGTCTATCTCTGCGCTTTAAGTTTTAATTCCATTTTCTACAATCAACCAACAAAAACGCCACATCGTTTTGTGTTGGAATTTATTATAATTATTACATGTAATAATAGATATACTCATCTTCAGTCCAAAAAAAAAATAGATATACTCATCCAGCCAACTTTCAGATCAATTTCTTAATGTATGTGAACAAAGTTTTATATTTATTTGAACCGATGCATTACAAATCCTTTTAAAATCTTATTGGCTCGAAGGACATCTTATATTTATATAAACAGAAAACACTATTTCTTTTCCCATTATAATCAATATTTAAATTTCGGTTCGATTCTTCTCTTTAAATAGCAATTTTTGACCAATTTTGTTCATTTCTTTGTGTGACAATAAGTTCAAATTACTTTTTATCTCATAGAGCACTATTGGTGATATCATATCAGTTTAATGATTTAACACAATGTTTCTAAAAATTTCATTAGTACTAGCACATTTTGTTTTAGCTCTTTAAATTCCATTTCTTTTAAAAATTAGTTTCAACACATTAATAAAAGCAAATCAAATTTTAGATGAACCAAGAGGTATTATTTGAAACTTGTCCCAAAAAAACAAAATGAGGGTAAATTGAAGGAAAAAATTATATTAACCTTGGAATAATTTTTAAATACGTTATTAAAATTTGTTAGAGCAAGTTTGGAGAAAGTTTAACTAAAATCTAAATTTACATTTTCAAGAAAATTAACTTGGCTACCTAATTTATAGCCATTGGCCATCTGGGAGGTCACAGTTAGAGGGGAGAGAGTGAAGCATAATCCTCATATCGCCATCATGTGGACTACTTGCTTGACCATTTGACACAACTTAGGCAGTCTAATTTTGGTTTGGGGCTGTCATATGCTCTCTTAGTTTACCTACCTACCATAATGATGTGAGATCACTGAGTGTGTGTCTGTCTTTATGCCGTTGGTTTTCCAACCTCTCCTAAAAGTGGTTGTGCCCTCTCACCATGTAAACGCTCCCACTTGAACTCGTACTTTAAGTTATCAATTTAAAACTGTAATTTTCGTGTCTCCCTATCATCACTAATCTGTCCCCCCTCTCTATTGTCTCTCTTGTACAAGCGTAGGAATATGGAAGAGTATCTCTTTATTCCCAAGTTAACCCCATTCCTCCATCAATAGGGCCAACCTTAAAACTTAATATACCTTTACTCTATTGCTATTTCTACATGTGGATGGGGACCCCTTCTTTCATATCACTGTACGATTAGGTCCTATTCCAATAATAACGAGTTTGATCTAAGGAACTTTTTCAAGCATTTTCCATTTCTTTTTCTTTAGCTCATTAATATGGAGTTTTGAACCTGAAATTTCATGTATAATCAATCAAAGCTCATTTTATAGAGACATCCTCTTTTGTGGATAAACTCCCTAATTGATTACTACACTATGTTGTTCTATTAGTTTTATACCTAATAGCCCTAACATTTTTAAATTGGACACTTGATATGCATTTTCCCAAAGTTTTTTTGTTTCAGTAACATTTTTACTAAGTTTTATAGTTGGACTTTTTTTTTCTCTGTACAATTTAAAACATCTAGCTTTTACCCCCATTATTTTTCAATAAATCAAAGCAGATTAACACCTGAAACCATTTGTAAAAAGGGTCTTTCATATTATGCATATCATAAGTTAAAAATTCGCTGAAAGAAAAATTGAAATAGCGGAGATAAATGCAAAGAATATATATTAAAACACAAGGGTGGAGTAGGAAGGGAACAAATGAAGGGCAAGTGATTCATGTGGCAATGCATATTTTTTTGCTTTAGTCCCCAATGTCCCACACCCTTTAGATACAGACTAATCCGGAGCCACCCCTTAGTTTGAGACTTCTCAGGGTTCAAACTCATCTGACTGGCATGCAGCGCCTTGCTCTCCTCTTATAACCGGAGCGCTAAAGCCCGACATAGCAATGCATATTTGTTTATGCGGCCCATCACCTTGTTGGCCTATTTACTTCAAGATGAGGGAGAAATCTCCTCTGATTCTTATTTTGCTGAAACCACTAGCGGTTTTTTGCAAGCCAAATAATGCAAAAAAAAGAAAACATATTTTTAAAAACAAAGCACTCTCTTCTTTCATTTCACCATCGGTCATCCCAATCTCCTCTTTTTTAAAAATATTAACTGGGACGAATCTTTCTCACTATCCCTGTCTAAATCCCATAAAAAGTAAAAACGCAAGTTCCTCTTAAAATTCTGAGGTCAAATATTTTCAGATCAAAATAATCTCTCCCACACAGCCAACCAACCCGCCTCCTATAATGACATCCATGTCCTTCTCAGCCAGCTCAAGTCTCCATAATAGCCCTCTCATACCATCCGTATAGCCTTTGCCCTTATCCCCAAACAAAAAAACAAAAAGATAATTGAAATGGTGTACTTCTACGACCATATTACATAAAATTATGAATTTATTTTCCCCCCTCAAGTTTTCTTGTTTTCCCATTAAAAATTAAATTAAATATCTTTGCTTCTTCCCCCATCTCTCTCTCCAATTATTTTATCTTTCTAAAGACATCAAGTCTTGAAAAACAAAACAATACAAAACAAAACCAGCCCGGTTTCCAGTTTCAGCTTCAGCTTTAAGGGGTCAAGTAAGTAAATCTGGTTTTCACTCTTAAGATGCTTCTGTCTTCTCTTATGAGACAAATGCTCCTTCTCATTCTCTCCCTCCATAGCTTCTTCACCTTCAACTTCACCCTCTCCTAACTCAAACACAGATCTTTTCAATGGCTTTGTGGGTTCCCTTCCTCACACACTTCCTCATGTTCAGCTTCGAATCTTGAGTCAACCGTACGGATCTGAGATCCAAGTGCTGTGAGATCTTATCTGCCTGAAACTGGAGATATTAAAGCAAAGTTCACATCTTTGCTAATGCTGCTTCACCAAAGAAACTCTTTACTGAGATCTGATAACACCTCTCCTTTTTCTGATTCTCAAATGCTCACTTTCTCTTCTCCCAAATCGGAGTCTCAGTTCACTGACAAGCCCTCTCCAAATGCCACATTGCCTTATTCGTATCATCAACTAGCTGCTTACTCCAGAAACACAGGTACACACACACACACAACATATAACAAACTACACACTTGTTTTTACTACCAACAATGTTGTTTCTTTAAGTTGTTTTCTTTGTAAGCTTGTGGAAGTAGTGAATGGGATTAATAATCATGCACTGCTTTCTCAAAATGAAAGCTTGAAAATTTTTTCTATTTGTTTCTGATTTGTTAAGTACCGTTGAATCTTGATGGGGTTACAGTTGTTTTTGCCTTTTTCTATGTGGGAAAAGAATAAGTTCGTTTTGGACTGGTCTTTTCATCAAAATGGGAGAATGGTCTGAGTTTTGAGTCTTGTCAAGGTTAAAGTGAAAAAAAATATGGGAAAATTCTTCTGTTCAAAGATTAAATCACTGTACAAGTGTTTTATGAAGATGGGTTTTTGGATTTGGATCCTTCTTATTAATGGGCTTTATCTGTTAAAATATATAAACGTCAGGAGATTGATGAAAAGTTTTATGTAACGGGGTACTAAATCAGAAAAAAAAATGAAAAAGTTATATCCAGACAGGTTACAGCTATAGGTTGAGCTAGAAAAAGGCCCAAAATTTTGATTGGTTCTGTATTTCTTTTTCTCTCCACACACACACACGCATAGTTGACTGTTATTTTCTTCAATTAAAGCTCCACACTAAACCCTATCATTGTAGTCCCCTCATATATTGCACATCATATATGTATTACTGCTGTCCTCTGTCATATACTCCCACCTCTTTTCGCTTTTCTTTATTTTTTCCCCACACCCCTGCTTACAAATTATTTTCTCCTTTTATAAAAATCATTCAATCATGCAAATCTGCCGTAGGGAAAATATATAAATAAATTAAAAATAAAAAATGAGATGTATAGTTTTTTTTTATATTTTTTATTTTAAATTGCAGATAAAACTTAAGTCTTAGGTAAAAAAATATGCATCCATAGTTTGTTTATTTATTGCAATAAAAATGCTGAACAAACTGTTAAAGATTTGAGCTTATAAATTGCTAACAAAAATTGGGCTTGGTCTTGTGGACTATTATGAGCAGGATACGGGTCTGGAGGCATGCACGGTGTTTTTGCAGCAACAAGAGGGCCATTCACTCCATCACAATGGATGGAGCTTGAACATCAGGCCTTGATCTACAAGTACATCACTGCTAATATGGCCGTACCTTCTCATCTCCTCATCCCCATCAGAAAAGCTCTCGACTCTGCTGGCTTCACTGCCTTTTCCAACGGACTTCTCAGACCCACTACATGTAACAAACTTCCCTTTTTTTCTTTTAAAAAAAGTTTATGCCTTTTTCATTTACGCATTCCTTAAATATAAAAGCAAGTTGACTTTTCTCTAGACAAGTCAGTGAAGTGAAACAAACCAACTCATCATATGGTAAACTCAAATAAACTATTCCCTCCTTTCCTAAATATAAGTTCACTTACAAATTTCAATTTATTATTAAATATAAGCAAGTTTCTAATTTTTCTCGACTTTTTCCCAAATAAAGTTTAATAATGCTTATCTATGATAAACAAACAAGAGAGAGAATGAAAATAAAGTTACTCCATGGTTAGAGTACATTAGTAATATCACGTGTCGATAACTATTTTAACTAGCATCCTTAATCTAATCAAATCAGGAAATTGATCCTATATTTAAGAATAGAGGAAGTCAAGTAGCTTTTATATTTAATAACGGAGGAGGTAGGGACTAGTAGATGATATGGAAGCTTATAGTTAGTTGTATGTTGATGATATATATAGTGGGATGGGGAGGATTCCATCTGGGATTCTCGAACAACACTGATCCAGAACCAGGAAGGTGTAGGAGAACAGATGGGAAGAAATGGCGGTGCTCTAGAGATGCTGTGGTGGACCAAAAGTACTGTGAGCGCCACATGAACCGAGGCCGCCATCGTTCAAGAAAGCCTGTGGAAGGCCAATCAGGCCATGCCGTCTCTGCCACAACCACTACCACCAACACCAACCACAATAATGCCTCAAAGCTCATCTCTAACAATGCTTCCTCTTCTGCCTCCGTAGTGGTGCCACTCAATGCTGCTTCCAATAATAATAATACCCTCTCCTTTGCCCATCATCCTACTTCTGCTCCATCCAACATTGACAGGTTCTTTTCCTACTATAACTAAAATGTACATCTTTCTTTCCTATGTTATTAGTATTACTCCCTCCGGTCCTAAATATCAGACTCAGTTGACTTTTTTTTTTTTGGAGAGATTAAGGTTACGAAATAAGTTATTAAATTATGACATACGGAGTATTTGATATATTTTTAGATTAACCATTAGTTTATAGGTCAAATAAACTAGTTGAAGGGAAAAAGTTAAGTAATTCAATTTATAATTAACTTATTTTGCTTTTTTAGGATTTTCCAAAAAAGTTAACTAGGTCTTATATTTAGGACGAAAGGAAGTTCTCCCTCCGGTCCTAAATATAACCTAATTGACTTTTTTGGAACATCCTAAAAAAGCAAAATAAGTTAATTATAAATTGATTTACCTAATATTTTATCTTAGACTAGTTTATTTTACTTATAAATTAATGGATAATCTAAAAATATATCAAATATGCCATAATTTAATAACTTATTTGGCAACCTTAATTTCTCAAAAAAAAAAAAGTCAACTAGGTCTTATATTTAGGACCGGAGGTAGTATATTAGATGTGCCATGTCATGTTTGTTGATGTTGTCTTTCTTTCTTTTGTTTTTTACTTTATTTGTAGGTTGTTTATGAACAACAAGGACAATGCTAGTGAGAGAGTGCAGGATGGTTCTGCTCTTCCAATGCTGCCTCCTACACTTGATCTGAAGCCCAAGGAGAGCCCTTTTATGATGCAAAAAGAGCAAATCCAATATGATGAATCGTCTAGGAATGAGTTTGGGCTTGTCACTTCTGACTCCCTACTTAACCCTTCTCATAAAGGCTTTGGTGGTTCTTCACAGAACCCCTCTTATAGAGATGCTGAGTCACAACAATCCCTTAGGCACTTCATGGATGACTGGCCTAAACTTGACATGCAACCAGATAGGACCCAGCTTTCTATATCAATCCCCATGGGCCCCACAAATTTCATGTCATCTACTTCCTCTCCTACCAATGAGAAAGTCACATTGTCACCTCTTAGACTGTCAAGGGAGTTAGACCCAATTCAAATGGGCTTAGGTGTGGGAATTGGTATGAATGAATCAAGTAATAGGCAGGCAAATTGGATTCCAATTGCTTGGGAAAATTCCATGGGAGGTCCTCTTGGTGAGGTACTTCATCTTAGTAACAATACAAGTGATTGCTGCAAGAACTCATCTCTTAACCTCATGACAGATGGGTGGGAAAATAGTTCTTCATTAGGCTCATCTCCCACAGGTGTGTTGCATAAGACCGCGTTTGGATCGGTTTCCAACAGCAACTCGGGGAGTAGTCCTACTCAGGCTGAGAATAATAAAGGACTTGAAGGGGTCAGTTTGTGCAATGACCTGCTTGGTTCCACTCTTGGCAATTCCTCCTCTTTGCCCAACTTGTAAGCACCAATCAAGCAAGTCCTTCAGCCTGCCATGAAGGAGAGGATTTTTTTAAATATGTTCTGGCTTGATTATCAGTTTAAATTACCCTTAAGATTTGTGTAATCTCTGAATTTGCAAAATCTGGTTCTACCAGGTTGTGCCTATAGTTTGGATATTTATGTTCTTGACTTTCTCTTCCTTGTCCCCACAAAAAAACTCATTCTGGTCCTTATGCGTCCGTCCTGACTCTAATGCTTGTATTGAATAGTAGTGATGTTGGTTGGTTTATGAGGTCCAAGTCAAGTAAAGACTCTGATAGCGTGACGTATCAGTGAATATTCAATCAGAGTTTTCTAGTTCATTGGACAATGTCCAGAATAGGGCATCAAATATTCTGGTGACATAGTAAACATCACATTTTTTTTTGCCATATTTTGATTACCGTTTCCTTGAAATAGCCAAAAATAGGAATCTTGATTGGAGTTTACCACACTGACAACGATGAAAAAAAGCAGCATGCATTGGGTTAATTATCTTTTATCAGTGTAGTCCTCCTCTGCTGAAATTGACAGCTATGTAGCAGGTGTTCATAGCTCTTATCATATAGCCTGCTTCAAAGTAGGTGGTGCTGATAGCACAATTTTCCAAAACTTATTTACAGAATTTTTTAAATGAAAAAATAACTCCAAGGTTTGACCTTTTTATCATATGTTTTTGCAATGGAAGTCAATTTTTGTTCTCATGTACAAGTGCTTCTTTTGTTATAAAAACAAATACTCTCATTGTTCTTAAATATAAGATTATTTTCCATAATTTAATTAGATTAAGGATAACAGGTAAGTTGGTTAATAACACATGATATTACTAATTTATGTTTTGATTAATGAAAATTAAAATCTAAAATGTTTATCCCTAATCACGTTCTTAATAATCTGAGTATTGGGGAATGCAACTGGCCCAAGTGGCACCTGTAACATGTCATTTTCACACGTTTCACTTGCTTTCTACACAAAGTGCTCCTGAGTTTTCTGCTCTGCACTGCCCCGTTTGGTGGTGAACTGGTGGGGTTTGGTACAAGAATTTCTCTAGATTTTCAGAAAGTTTATGCTTGGAAAATTAACATTTTCTATGTTTAGTAAAAAGACGTTTGATAATGTTATAAAAAAGAGACATTTAATAAATTCTGTGAGTTTTAAGTAGCCTGGTCGTTACTTTTCTTAACCAAAAGACTGTACATTTTATATATCAGGACCGAGGAACACAATGCAACAGGAAATGCAGAGAAGAAAACAAACCAACATAAAGCTAACTACAAACTGAAAACAAACAACACAGAGCATATATTCCTCATACTCATGTGTCATGTCTATATCTAACTCCTTCCCATGTAACAGCACTGCAACAAGAACAGAATATGGACATTAAGCCATCAACAGTATCCTTTACAGTAACGTGAGAAAGAAGGGGTGTTGGTGTCTTCACCTACCAAATGCAATCGGTCACGTCCGTTTTGGAACCTCTACAGCAAAATATGATGTCCTGCTAAATTTCCTTGGCAGAAAAAGAAGTGAGCCAATCTGCCTTTAATGGCTTGTAATGCCTCATATCTTCAATCATTATATAGCACTACTATTACAACCAAGATTCCATATGATTCTTGGACATATCTACTTGTATTATGAGCTATTGTCTTTTAGCAATTGACAAGTCCTATTAATGGTTATATAAACTTATAATTCAGGGAAGCTTGCTAACTTCAACTCTTTAAGTGTGCTCTATATATACTGGATAAGCTGAAATTACAACTTTCATAGAAGTTTTTGGGGAAAATTCTACATAACTCTGTGCACATTTATCAGCCCGAATTACTTGGCATTCATCAAGCAACATTAAAGCCTGGCATTAATCAATCATTCAATCTAGATTAAACCAAAATTTAATGGAAGGAGTATACATCAGAATCAGTGTCTTTCAATCATTTGCTTAGGAAGGCACACACAGATAATGAGACAAAGCACGCTATTGCGCTGCTAGATTAACACCTAGTAAACTCGTTTGCTTATGAGTATTCACCTAATAACTTTGCCCCAAGAATCTGAACATGTGAGCGCACACTCACTAACTCACATAAATGCATCAACACTGTCAAGTCTTTTTTGAACTGAATTTTTGTTTTTTCGAACTGAACATTAACACTGTCGTTTGCTATAGCCGAAGGTACTGCACTTAGCTTGCAATAGAAACCAACTTTCCACTTCCATTGCCCCTCCTCATCTTTGTGTGCTCCCCTGCAGCCACTCAATCCAATCCATTGTTTGAACATATCTATCTACTTCTAGTTTTACATGTCCCGACATGCTCTATATTTGAACCTCATGTTTTTAACATGGGATAGCGAAATTTTCTGTTCTCCAATTTTGCCTCAATTGTCTTATCTGATCATTGAAGTTAAACTCATCTCTTGGACAACTTCTTTTCTCATATTTTTTGGAAAAATGACAATTGTATTACATTATGGAAACTCAGTGAAGAACACAGAAAAGAGCTTTAGGATTACTGCGTCTTTTTTATTAATGGAGTTGATGTTAATAGAGTTGATGTAAATTTTCATCGATCAATATATTTTCATTCAAAAAAGTTAAATTTTCACCAAAGAAGTCCTTTCTCTGCTTCAAAACAACTAATTGCATGATTATGAACCTTTCAAGACTTAATTGTATAGGTGTCAATGTTAGTCCCAGTATGTTAAATTAAACCACCTCTCATAAATCTTGGTCTTGGCAAACCTTCTCTGCTCGTTTACCACTTTCTCAAGTGGCACTAATTTCCTATAAGCTTCATTTCATCCTCTTTGGTTTTTCATCAGTGCATTATATACCTACTCTCATCCTATTTGTAGTTCATATACTCCCGAGTTAGCCGTCAAAAAAACGCTTCTTAAGAAAATATGTGAATGTTAGTTGGGTGTGTGGAGTTAATGCTTCTTTTCCAAAATTGCCCATATTTATTATAGTACTTTTAAGAGAGAGAAATACATAAGCATTAATAAATATGAAAGAGAGTTAGAGGTAAAGTAGGAAAAAATGCATTAAATGAGGAGAGAATATGGGGTGAGCTCTTACATTAGGGACCAAAACCATTCAAATTTTGGGCTCTTACATTAGGGACCAGAGTACTTGTCTAATGTACTCAATTTTTTTTTTGTTTTTTGAAATTTGCAAACATATCAGTGTCATAAATATTTATCTTAAAATTTAATTCTACCATTTGAGATATCATATAGACACGTATGTATGGTGCGACAGAGCAAGCGTTTTCATTAGGAGCGTTTTAATTCTTGCATAAAAAACACGTTTTGCCGTTTGCCAAAGAAGTCAAGTAACAAACCACAAAAGTATTCAAGAAGAGAAGAATCAGTGAGAAGGATATGATATGGTGGTGAGCGTAACCCAAATCTCAAGTAATAAAATAAAATAAGGGCTTTAAACACCACTCATTCAATTTCAGGAGCTGAACAAGCACAATGCAATCACAGTCAATTGCCCTGCAAATCCAAGATTTCAACTCCTCTTCATAATCTCCCAAAACAATAAAAAAGGATATTAAGAATAAGGGATAGTGCTCATATTCTATGGGTGTAAACGTGTCTGTCATGCCATGGCTATAGCATTCAGAACGAGGAATTGTTTATAATCATAGCACCAAAACCCTTTTCTTCTATCAAAACAAAACAAAACAAAACAAAACAAAAACAACACACGAATCATAGTATCAAAACTTATTATGTTCACAAACAAGAGATAACATAATTGGAGAAGCACTCAAGATAAGATACATAAGATAGCAAAACAGAAGGAAAAACGAGAGCTCAAAAGTGAGGGATCACACGCCGCTTTTTAAAGAACTCTCAAGCAGAGGAAACTAGGGTTTACTTTACTTGTAAACCCTGGCCCCAATAGACAAACACAAAATCCTTCGGCCCATAATTATTGGGATTATTTGTTTGCTATTGGGCTTTTGTAGCTATTTCAAGCCCGTCAAAACTAATCAATTTCAGAACTCAAAACTAGGCCTCGTGTTTTAATCATAATAATTACTCTCTGGTCCTAAATATAGGGTCTAATTGACTTTTTTTTTGGAGAGATTAAAGTTGCAAAATAAGTTATTAAATGATGATATATTTGATATATTTTTAGATTATCCATTAGTTTATAGGTAAAATAAACTAATTTAAGGGAAAAAATTAGGTAAATCAATTTATAATTAACTTATTTTGCTTTTTTAACGATTTTCTAGAAAAAGTCAATTAGGTCTTATATTTAGGACCGGAGGTAGTATATTCTTTTTCCTTCGGCTAAAAATTGTAATTAAGATAATATTGGGCTTGGGCACCAGCACTATCTTTTTGTAAACACCCTATTTTTGATTTTTGAGACATGCTTTTTTTCTGCCAACGTTTTTATTTTTTTGAGACATGCTTGATCATGGATGATTGAGTTTCTAAATCATATTCTGTTCAACTTTAGTAATAAAAAGAATATAGTCATGATTTAAGATGGACCATTATTATTATAAATTTTATAAATTTGAAACAATTATATATATTTTTTATCATAATAATCAAACATTAAATCAGCGGGGGAGAAGCATTAAATCTCTCAAATCAGCTATAACACCCTTTGAGTGCCTAAAAATCAGCGGGGGATTAGTCGCTCACTTGTCGAGTGAGGGGATAACTTGATCATGGATAAAAAAATAATCAAACATTTGAAGAGCATAGTTTACTGTTATTTTAAGTTCAATAATTTCAGGTCAAAAATTGGTTTGAGTGTAAGTAATAAAAAGTGTTTTTTATGTGCATCTACAAGAAATGCACCCTATTTACCCATCGTCCGTGGGTTCAGTGGCGAAGGGATTGAAAAATGAGTGTCGGATTGATTACCACGTCGCGAGTTTGATCTTGGGGAGTGACACTTTGTTGTGTCTCCATCGCGGCGCTTGGGGAGACATCTCCGTATCTAAGTGCGTGAAACTGAGACTCTGAGAGTAACCTACTTGTGTGGACAGACATAAAGGACTTACTGGTCATGCTCCAGAGCCCACAGGAACAAATCTCAATGAATCATGAGTTAGGTGCTCTGCCCTTGGATTTGGTTGAGTCCAAACCCCTTCCTAAAAATTTATTATAAAAAAAAAAAGAAATGCACCCTATTTTTTTGGTTAAGATTGAGCTATCTTTTCGGTTTTGACCGTAAAGAAACAATATATTTTCGGCTTCTCGACGGGAAAAAAAACATGTGTAAAATACCACTTCTACCGAAATCGAAAAGAATGGACCCAAAACTTGAAAAAAAATGATAGCCGTTATTTTCGCTTTGTGCATAAAACCGAAAAGCAGCAGTCAAACTTTTGTTATCCATTTTTTTCGGCTAATCATATCTTAAGTCTAAACTGAAAAGAAAGTTTTTCGTATTTTTACCGGTAGAAGTTTATATCTTTAAAATAAAATAATTTTTTTCATACCATAAAAACACTAAAGTCTTTTTTTCATCTCTCTTTTTTTTAATGGTCTTTTTTCATCTCTATGTATGTAAGAGGGCCACCAAATCAAAGCTCACAAAAAATTATTCCTGCCTTGAAGCGATTAGATTGATTATGGCGAGTGATATGCTCGGAAACGTACCCTTCTCATTGGAGAATAAGGACTTCTCATCGAAAAATCTACCGCCTTCGCCATGCTCCACCATTACCGCGTACGGTGGTGGGCGACAATGGCAGAATCTTCCGCTTCCTCCATGTGTCTTTCCGCCTCAAATTTATCACAGAAGACACTCGTCGTTGAACAAGGTGCTTCACATGCATGAAGACGATGATCCTTTCACTGCTGCTTACAAAAAGTGTACCAAAACTCATAACCAGACTTGGAAGAGAATCATGTCTTTTTTCTCACGTAAAAGATTCTTTCGTCGTGCTGTTCGTGACAATAACTTGGTCAGGATCTCCCACCACTCAACCCAAACACTGTAGACTGCTTAGATGGAAAATTCGTATATAATGTTTAGATTCCTTAAGTTTTCTAGTTTTAGTATGTTATTTTCATCATTTTAAATGATGAGTAGATGTTTAACTTTATATGAGACATACAAAATTATATAAGACATCTCTCGTTTACTCTTTAGTGAATGTGTGACTTTTCAATTTAATATTTGAAGTTCATGCTTTCACTGGCATATCAATGATTTTGATATCAAATCAAATCAGAAAATCTAACTGTAATCTAAAAACACAATAATTTAATACTTATTTCTTATAACATAGGGAAAAAATAGTAATTTGATAGTCCCTTGAGGAACATATTGATTAATATCTTAATTCTCTGTTTCTCGATGATTAATATCTTAGTTCTATCATCTCTATATCTTGAATTATTTTCCACAAGTTAAATTGTTTTTTATTTATGACTTAATAACGCTTTCTTGCGTGCAAGGCATGAGAAATTTTATCCGTTCACATTTAAAGATAAAATGCATAAAGATTTTTCTTTGGCATTATCACTACTCATAATTTTATAACAACTTTATAACGCATTAAATGTTTTTTATCTTCTACTGTTCAACTTTGTTATGAGAGCTGAATATTTTGCGACTTGAATTGCATGGTATATAATATACACTATTTGCACACTCCTACCCTGATAAAACTTTTTGTTTTGTTTAGGTTGTACATAATATACAGTATTTGCACACCCCTAACTCTCGTTAACCGATATATGACTTTTCAATCCACTTTTTAGCCCTACATCCTCAATGGCATATTAACACAAATCAATTTTGATACCAAAACATAAAATTTCTCCCACAATAATAAATTTTATAATATATAAACAAAATAATGAATTGATATTTGTCTTCATAACAATGAAACTTATTTCTTGTGATATCTTGAAATAAAAAGGTAAATTTTTATTAAACACATCAAAATTCTCATTATCTACAACAGTATTTATAGTTGAGACTTCTATTCTAACCTGTCGGGTTTGAAACCAAAATCACACTGAAAAAATGAGTTTGGTTGCAAAAAATTCAACCCAAATTAAGTTTACAATTTCCATTTGATGAAAAAAAGACAAGTTTTTTGGATCTTTGATTAAATTATGTCATAAAGTTCGGACTATGTTCCAGATTTTTATGCCTTTTTATTTTGTTTTTTAAAAAAAAACATTCATGATTTTTTTACAAAAGAATACTTTATATTGTAAGCAGTCACACCCATCAGTTCCAAATTTCCAATAGTTTTTTTTGACCAAACAAATTCCAATAGTTGGAGGGCTCAAAAGTATATTGATTATATTTTGTCCAAATATTTTCTAACGTTACAATATATTTATGTATAGTTTCATAAATATTGTATTATTTCTATATCTTTGGTTGGTATAAAACCTTGTTGACCCCAATTTTACGTATTTTAGTTTTACATACTTTGATCTTCCCATGCAAGTTTTAAACTGAAATGTAACTGCAATTTTCCCATTTCTTTTTCAAAATGCATACATTACCTTAAATAAAAAGAACGATATTCTGACACTTTTATAGTTTTAAAAACACGACTTAACTTTGGATTTGTTCTTTTTGCATTTTGTATTGTTATTGTGGAATCACATTCCCTATTCATTTAAAAAATGAGTAATGAAGTTCTCATCTTACTATTTACAGTTGAAATCTATCTTAACCTTCCATATTTATTTAAATTATTTTAATATTTTTTCTAAATTTTTATTTTAATATATACAAAATCAAAATAAATTAATATTATAATTGTTATTTATTAAAAATGATCATTTATAAATTTTAAATCTAGACTATCCACATCATTTTGGATTATCTAGGTTTTCTTGTAGCGCGAAATCTCTATTTTTTTATAAAATATTAAATATATTAAATATTAAGGAAGTTACACTAACATAGTTGCATAGAAAATAACATCACACTCAAGATGCTTAACAACTAAAGTAAAGAAACTATAATTATGAAATAACTAACACAGCCAAACACAATGATAAAATAAAAATTTCAATTTTAGCATAGAATCATTATAGTGAGTAATGAATAGGAATCACGATTTTGCATTGTAGTTGAGTGGGGTCATCACTTTGCTATCATAAATCATAAATACAACAATAAATATTTAGTCAGCATCTCCCTCTTTTGTAAGGAATTTATATCATTTGACCAACTATTCTTACTGTGTCATCTAATTCTTACTGTGCCATCATAAATAATGTGCTAAATCACCCCTTATTTCCCCCTTTTTACTAAACCCCTAATTTTCTTATTGTACTTTTGGAACAACCCAAAAGTCCAATGAAAAATGCCACCGGAAAAGGACTTATGCCTCGTAATCCATTTTGGCCTTAAGCCAAAACTTAAAGGTCAGTTTGAATGGATGAAATTGAGATAATGAAAATGGAGCTAAAAAATGCAAAGTAGAGCCGTAGAGGTAATAATGAGATGTAACTTATGTAAGGTTTTTGTGGGATCCAGAATATATATAAATTACCAAAGTACATTTCCATTACGGGCATTAGAGCTTCTAAATTATGGCTTTAGCTTTATGTTGGTTAGTACACATAGTACGAAGTGGGAAATGAGGGAAGATGGAGAAAAGAAAAATACAAAAAGGAGAGGAAGAGAAGGGGGAGAAGAAAATTTGATATAAAGAGGGAAAATAGACTAATAAGGCCAAGAAATATTTAAATAGAATATCTTTTGGTTAATTTTTTCACTCTTAAAAGTTAAAACTTATGCATTTTCAAATAAGGGGGAAACTTAGCCTCTAAAATTTTCAAAAATACCATTTTCAATGTTTGAATTTATTATCCATTAATTTTTTCTATTTTCAATTTTTTTCAAAAAAAAATTAAGCTCACCTTTTCGTTCCAAACTACTCCTAAATGAAAATGATAAATGAAAATTTTATATGTGTAACATTTAATAGGAATCGTGTCCTCCTAAATAATTTTCTTCTAAACTTGGCTTTGAAACAAACAATCCAAAATGTTAAAAAGTCATATTAAAAAAAAGTAACTTATACCATCACAATTTTAAATATAATCTTTTTTTGAACTAAACAATTTCAAACATAATCACACTGCACAATTTGAATCTTTCCAACTTTACCATTTAAAAATTCAAATAGAAAAAAGGTCATTCCCGGTCAATACCCTTCACTCTTCTCCCATCACTAGAAGAGCTACCATGCTTTCAAAAAAGCCCTTATTATTATAAAATCTAATTATATTCAAAATGGCACATGTACACAAAGGACCAATCAGAACATTGTCACAAATTGTCCGAACAAAATTAAAAGCAAATGGCTTAAATACCCCTGAGCCAAATTTTTCTAAATATTTTTCAAATTCAATGTTGAGATTCTCTTATGACATTTTGACAATACCTTATTGCAATTTTCGGTAATAAACCTATGGCATATGAGTGATGTTTTGAAGTATATTGAAAATAATTTATTCAATGTTGAGACTCCCTTATGGCATTTTGACAATACATTATCGCAATTTGATATTACCAAAATTTACGTGCACAACTTTAGACTTATCATGATTGGTTACAATATTGAATAAAGTATTCCCAACATAACAAAAGGGAATCCCAACACTGAATAAAGTACTAACATACCTTGAAAACCTCACTTAAACGTTACACTAATTGTTACCAAATTGTGACAAGATAATACCAAAATGTCATAATTGAATATCAAAATGTCACAAGAAAATCTGAACACTGAAGATGTAAAAAATTTAAAAAGAATTTGGCCCAAGAATATTTCAATCATTTGATTTCAATTTTGCTTCGACAATTTGGGAAAATATCCTTATTGGTCCTTTGTGTAATTTGGTATCCCAAATTGTCCAAAGTAAAATTTAAGCGTCTTTATTGGTCATTTCCCCAAATGTATAATCTAAAATCATACTACCTCTGGTCCTAAATATAGGACCTGGATTAATTTTTTTGGAGAGGTTAAGGTTACAAAATAGTCTATTAAATCATGACATATTTGATATATTTTTAGATTATCCATTAGTTTGTAAGTAAAATAAACTAGTTTCAGGGGGAAAATTAGGTAAATCAATTTATAATTAACTTATTTTGCCCTTTTTTAGGATTTTTCAAAAAAGTCAATTAGGTCTTATATTTAGGACCGGAGGGAGTATTATTTTTCTATTTGACACAAAAATCTCTTTTTTCCCTAAGCCATTATTCAAAAGTAAATTCAACACAGTAATTTGCATTCAAAACGAAGTATACACAGTTTTTACTGAGCTTAAACCCACCCACAGTTGTTATATAATAAGTGAATAAACAAAATGGCAGATTTAAGTGTCGTACTCGTCCCACGCTTGTTGCGTGATGGCTCAATGATACTCTGCTCAATTTTCTTTTTTTAAAAAAGAAAGAAAACAGTGAATGAAATAAAGCATCAATTAATGAGCGCATAAGCCATCATTGTAATACCCCACAGGAATTTTAAACTGGCTTGTAACTTTCGCTATAAATGTTTAAAGATAAGGTAGGAACCACTCTTGGTCCTCTATATGACTTGTCATCTGGTAGTTTATATGTTCGCATCCTACAAAATTATTATGATCACACATTTTGCTTTCATATTTATGGCGTCCAGCATAAATCAGATGACTAATATTCTGTGATCTACTATCGAGTGAAAAAATGCCCAGTTTTGTTTATTGGAAAATTTTCTTCCTTCTCATTTTTTGTTAATCAGTTTAGTATATATATGATTAAAACGACTACATGAGGACATTTTGATGCAGGTCTTTTAAATGAGACCTGGACATGATGAAAAGTGAGAAATGGGACACAATGGTTTACAACTTAAATTAGGTGTTATATTTATATGGTGTGAACATGTCACGCATGTCTGTTACAATTTCATGGTTGATGCAGTCCAAAATTGCATCAGCAACTTCAAAGCTAATACTTTCATATGTGGCTCAAAGTCACTCCATTCTTTGATTGATTTCATATAATCTGAAGTCAACAAGTGTGTAAGATTTGTCTTATCTCCAGCCTGTTGACCCCACTCTTTCATATTCTGACAAATAAGGTTACCCAACTCCTCAGCACCCAATAATTGTTTGCAATTACCTGTTTGGCCTTCGTTTGTTCTGGGAATGCTAGCTGCAATCTCTCTCACACAATCAAATAGGAGTTGCTTTGTCTTGTGCAATGCCCTTTTAGATTTCAACACTTGAGAAACATTAGTCCCAACAATTTCTTCTAAGTCTTTGCTAGGTCCATTTTCATGAGCTGATTGAATCATCAATCCCCATAAAGCAGATGATAATATTGAGTCTTCTGTGACTTTCTTGGGCATTAAAACTTCTCCACAATTGAATATTCTCCCAACATCCTCCTTCACTCTTTCCTCTGCAAACAAACTCACATTTTTACAAACATGCTTCAAAACAAAAAATAAAATTACATATGCCTGTGACATATAAGTACACTTACTATTTTGGGACAGTTGAACTTTTCGTGGGTGTATCCTGTCCAGTAAAGCAGGGCTGTGATCTATGTATCTCCGCATGTGCTTTCCATTACTAGTAGCCTGCTGGCTTTGTTATTGAGAGTAACCAAACTAATTAATATTTGATCCATAAAGTAGTAGTAAATGATTCTATGGTTTTCTAGGTAAGTAAGAATCTTGAGTTTGTACCTCTTCACTGCAATATTGCATGCATTTGAATCTGTTCTACAAGTGTCTGAAATAAAAGAAGGATGATTTTTGTGTGATGGTATCCAAGTATGCTCTTCAATTTCTTCAATCTCTGAGCATGAATTGAACATAGTGGAACTACTAGCAGATGAAAATCTTTCTGTTTCCACAACCTTCTGATCAACCCTCTCAGTTTGAGGTACACTAATAATAATATCTTCATCCCTATGATCAGAATTTCTGGTCACATGGGGTTCTCTAAGTGCAGCAAGATTGTTGCATAGAGATGTTAGAACCTGAGAAAATAAAAGAAGGCTCTTTCTCTTCTTCTTTGACACAGAACTTGTTGACCTCTCTAAACTTCTGTCTGATTCTTGATCTAGATGAATTGAGTTCCATTTTCTGGAACAACCTCTTTCTAGAAGGTAATGCTCTAGGATGAAAGGTTCTTGTTCCTCGTTTAGAAATTCACTAAGCTTTTTCTGTGGACTAGAGGTTGAAGCCATAATGATGGCAAGAATTTGAAGGGCTTGAAATTAGACTATATAGAATGTGTGGCTTGCAAATTTGAGTGGTTAACTGATGGCGTGGTGATGTGCATAGAAATAAATTTAGATGGCCAGCATATACCTGTCATGAGATGTCATAGTGATTGGGAATTTATTAATTAAGTCCTTGTTTGATTCAAGCTTTTCTAGTCTTAAATGATATTGAATTTCATTTTATTTTATTAAATGAATTGCACACAATTTTAGGGACCTCTCTTATTGATATCTATCCATGTTCAATAACAATGGTCCCCTAAGAAGACTATGTCATGCATGGAGAACTGGAGATCAACCGCAAGAACAAAAAAGTTAATTGGAACGGAGACGGACTTGCACTCACGGAGTTCAACTAAAATGGTTTTAAGCATCTAAATAATACTCTCTCGGGTCCTAAATATAAGACCTAATTGACTTTTTCTAGAAAATTCTTAAAAAGCAAAATAAGTTAATTATAAATTGATTTACCTAATTTTTTCCCTTCAACTTGTTTATTTTACCTATAAACTAATGGATAATCTAAAAATATATCAAATATGTCATCACTTAATAACCTGTTTCGCAACCTTAATCTCTCCAAAAAAAGTCAATTAGTTCCTATATTTAGGACCGGAGGTAGTATTAAGTCTATCGTCATACAAAATCCACTTTACCGATGTGTCTGGTATAATTTGATACTGAGATTTCATACCCTAACTGAAACACCTAGTGTTTTTAATAACATTAATGTAGTCTTTCACTCCTTACATGTGCGAGATGGATATAATTGCTTGTACACGACTAACTTGCACCTATGTGGTCTACCAATGAAGGTCGCATCTAGTTAAATGGGTTAGTCCTTCACAATGTGGCAAACGAATGTTTAAATCCTACAAGTTAAATGTGATTATATTTAACGTTTGACAATGTCTCAAACATGATTGTCTTCTAATAAGAGGATGCATGTGCCATGAAAAGAAAAATATAATTGAGGGTTTAATCACGCTTAAAGAAAATGATTAGATACATGATGCAGTAGCAACCTATTTCTAGTTAAACAACTCTTTAGTTGCAGTGCAGGTAGGGAAAGGGACGAAAATGGAACAAGGAAAAAGGGAAAGCAAAAGGACAATCATAGGGGTTCAGTCACTTTTAGCAGGAAAGGTGGAGTTGGTTTGAATGAAACTCACATATAAGTAGGTCTAGAAGTAATGCAATTATTATTACATAATTATGTACTTTTATTATTATGTATTATGTAATATAGTATAAACAATGATTTCAAAATGCAATGCAACCACCGATTTTAAATTATCTGCATGCAATCAAAGTCCACTCGGCGATTCTTAGCTGTATGCTATGTATCACGTGCCACACTTGTAAATTCTGTTGCGGGGTTCCCTGACTCGATCAGCTAAGCAGCTTATGAGATAAATTTCTTATGTCAGATCACTGGTGCAATATAAAGGCATTGTTGTTCATACCATGATTAAAACAGAAAATATTTCTCCACTGGACCTACCATATGCATCGAAGTATTAGAAGATATTAATATATTCCTTTTTTTACCATGATTAATATATTCCTTTTTTTTACCATGATTAATATATTCCTTTGAACATTCAATTGAAGATACATGGTACTACCTCTGGTCCTAAATATAAGACTTAGATGACTTTTTTTTGGAGAGATTAAGGTTGCGAAATATGTTATTAAATTATGACATATTTGATATATTTTTAGATTATCCATTAGTTTATAGGCAAAATATACTAGTCTAAAGGAAAAATTAGGTAAATCATCAATTTATAATTAAATTATTTTGTTTTTTTAGGATTTTACAAAAAAGTCAATTAGGACTTATATTTAGGACCGGAGGGAGTAGTAAAGTAGGTTTTCATCAATTGACTTGAGCAGTTAAGCCATCTAAAAATTGAACAGAGGAGATTCGATTCTGTCATCAATCGGGTTCACTCTTTTTGCCTCACAATAAATTCTGAGTTTTAATTAGTATGACATCTATTACTGTTTGCTGATATAGTTCTCAAATCATAACTTGGCTTAAATTGCAACGATAAGCCTTTAATTTTGGCAGGAAAAGTGAGTGCCTTTGTCTCCAAGCCTTTTCATTCTACATTACTATCAAAGCTTTTACAAATCATATCGCCTGTAAGGCCGTAACTAAACGATGCGAATTAAAATATCTAAGCAAAAAATTTTAAAATGACTTGATGTGTCAAAGAACGTTTACAACCGATACTGTGCCGATCAACTAGAAACTTTTGAATTATGAAAATCAGAAGTAAGCGATTTTGCAGAGCACTTTTAGTTGTTGATTACGTATACAGCTCATCAGTAATACTGTTACCTTCTCATTTAAGGCTCAAGTGTTTAAAGGTCAAGAAAAAAAAGGCTCAAGTGTTTCATTTTATCACCTTGATGCAACATGAATTAGATTTACACCTTTCATTCAAGGAGACGGATGTCCCTATATTGAACCACCCAGGTCGTCACTGCTGGGGTAATATCTTCAAAAGTGCATGCTAACTTTCATTCAATAAGAAATTTAGAATAGGTTTTGCTGTAAAACCAGCGAACTAACTCTCATATAGTCTACACAGCAAACTGAAGTAAGATTTCATGTTTCTTAATGTCCCCACAGCCTTCTCACTCTAATCTAACACTTGGATGAAAGTATCAGTAACAATGAATATTCGTTAAATTACTTGTGCAAGAAAATAATGAGGCCCAAGAGTTGATACCATAGTCATGCTCCTTGAGCCTAATTAGTTGCAATAAACTAAAAAAATCAGTGAGCCCAGAACCTAGAAACTAAAAATTTTCTTGACAGCACAAGGTTATCCTACAATACACAAGAAACAGAAGGCACATAGACATTGCCCGTTCACTATTATCTACTCTTGACACCCAAGAGATTTGGGCACTATGATTGTAGGCTGAGCTCTTAATTCCTCAACCTTGCTCCTAAACTCATCATGGAAAGACCTGAGTGATCTCTGACGGGAGGCAAAAGCTGCAGCGAACTGCATAACCTCTCCTTCAAGATGTTTCCTTCTCAGTAGTTCAGTGTTTAAGTCCTTCAAGGCATTTTCCTTTTGATCTGAAACCATTTCAAGTCTATGGGACGATTCAAAGACCTTCACAAGCAAAGTGTCTCTTTCCTTTTTTAAAAGTAAAAACTCCTTTTCCAAGCTATTATATTTATCTTTTGAATCCTCCAGAAGGCGATTATTGATACTAACCTCCTCCTCTAAGCCCCGGCACCTTTCTTTGATGGAGTTGAGTTCATCGCACAGCATCTCCTTTGAGATAGACTTTTCCCCTAAATCAGTGCCCTTTGTCAAAAAGAAATTAGTTTTAGAAAATTAATGACCTATTATGTTTTTCCTCAATTCTATCAAGAATGCAATTCTCTATTTCAATCTAAGATACTATTCCAAAAACAGAGTGCCCGCAGCAGTTCACACATGGATGATATTATACTAAATTGCAGCTTCTTGCCGCATAAGTTCACATGTGGGTGATATCTCTGCACTGTAGTTATTTGGTTTCAGTCATTTTAAAACAAGGTTTAATGGCTTTCTGAAGACACTGATTTGAACTCAATTAAGTATCGCCTTGAATGTTTATTTCTTGCAACCCAACAGAAAATCCTGTGAGGTCTCTCCACGTGATAGATCATATTGAATAAATGCAGCAAATGCACACTCACTAACCATAATGATCCTCTCTTTATCTGGATGGGACGCTTTATCACAAAAGAAAACATTCATAAGATGCAGCTAATGAATACTTATAATGTCTCTATTAATGTCGTCAAGAGAAACCAATCATTTCAAGGTTCCTTAGAAGAAGTCGCAACTACATATGAATAAACCAAAATATGGATAAGCTTTGATTTATTATATTACATTAATGAGAAGAATTTCATTAACTTCTTTGGATATTTTCTTATAAGTTACATCAAATATTGACATTCCTCAAGTGTCAAGAGTATTGTTCACATTTAAAGCATCAGAGTCTGAAAAAGGGCATAAAATATTCCAAACATGACAGACAATGAAAGCATAATCAATGAATGATATCTTGATATTTGTGGCCAGGCAACTACCTTAAGTTTGCAGCTGCAACAAGGACTCCCCACTTGTTCCTTCTCAGTGATTGTGCTTTTTGATGATTCCAATGACGTGATTATAGCATTCAGCCTCTCATGAAGCCATTGTTGATCGTGGATCAATGCATTATTCCTGGTAGAAGACCTGCCATCGTCCATGTCTACTGAAAAATGAGATTCTAAAGTATCAAATAGCTGCACCCCAATTTCACTCATGGTCGAAAGCACTTCTGCAGCCGATAGTTTTCCATCTGACACAAATCTCTGTTTAAAAACATAGAAGACAGTCAATTTCCTTTCTCTGGAAGATCTATGCAAATAAAGGTTTAAAGAACCTGATTAGCTGCAGAGTATTAACCTGCAATACTGAGAAAACCTCCTCAAAGTTGCCTTTGAAGTTTTCCACGGACTTGAATAAGCTCTGAGCATCTTCCCCTTCTAGTTGATGTTTCGGTCTCATAGACGTTGATTGCATGTTCAGTTCTGCTTCCTCCAAATTCTGTCTCTGGAAGCATATACATTAACATCAGCTCGCAAGAAAGGAAATGATTACTCAAACAAAGACTCATAATGCAAAGGCTTTGCTGTGGACATAGACTTCCATTTGGTCAAATTCAAGCATGAATCAATCACAAGACGTACATCTGTTAACTGAAAATTATGCTAGATATCTCATTAACTCAAAATATACATATTCTAGTAAGCACAACTGTGTTTAATGTTCGTGTTCACAATTTAAATTTGTGGATAATCATGGACATATTTGTGAAGATAGAGAGAAAATGTATTTTCTTATTATCAAGGTTGATGTACAAGAGCCTACTTATAGGCTAGAAGGAAGACAGGATAATAATCCCTAATTAATGCTAATGATAACTCATAAAGCCTAATAAGAGCCTACATAATCAGCAAGAATATTTACAATAATTACAGAATATTCTCACACTCCCCCTCAAGTTGGATCATATATGTCGATCATGTCCAACTTGCTTATACAATTATCAAATGCAGGTTTGAGGAGCGCCTTCGTTAGTACATCAGCCGCTTGAAGGTTTGTCGGAAGAAAGATCAAACATATGGTCCCTTCTTCAACTTTTTCTCTGATGAAATGTCTGTCTATCTCCACATGCTTTGACCTCTCGTGCTGAACAGGATTTAAGGCCATGCTTATAGCTGCCTTATTGTCACAATAGAGTTTGAGTGGCAAATCCACTTGGACCTGTATCTCGCAAAGAACACGTTTTAGCCACATTTCCTCCATTATTCCTTGAGCCAACGCCTTTAATTCAGCTTCAGCACTGCTTTTTGACACAACCCTCTGTTTCTGACTCTTCCAAGTTACTAAATTCCCCCATACAAAGGAGCAATAACCAGAAGTAGATCTTCGGTCAGGATGTGTTCCTCCCCAACTTGCATCAGTGTAAACTTCAATCGATCTTCGTTCTTGTTTCCGGAAGAACAAACCTTTCCCGGGAGTACCTTTTAGATACCTCAAGATCCTGTACGCAGCATCCATATGCTTCTTTCTTGGATCATTCATATATTGACTAGCAACACTTACTGCAAACGCTATATCAGGTCTTGTGTGGGAAAGATAAATTAGCTTCCCAACAAGTCTTTGATATCTTTCTTTATCCACTGGCTCTTCTAGCTCTTTATCTTCCTTTTCAGCTTCAGCATCATCATCAAGATCATCCTCTTCTGAATCCCCCTCTTCTCTAGGCTTCTTCTTTTTCTTAGGAGGTACAATAGGAGTTGGTTCAGGACTACACCCCAACATGCCTGTCTCTTCGAGGAGATCCAGTATATACTTCCTTTGGGACACATAAACTCCTTTCCTTGATCTTGCAACTTCCATTCCAAGAAAGAACTTCAGATTCCCTAGGTCTTTGACTTCAAATTCCTTGTCAAGCGCAAGTTTTATCCTAGACATTTCATCAATATGATCTCCTGTAAGAATTATATCATCAACATACACAATAAGGATACATCTCCTTCCTCCCTCTGTTTTGACAAACATAGTATGATCTGATAAACATTGTTTGTAGCCTTCAACTTTCAGGACCTTTGAAAACCTGTCAAACCAAGCCCTAGGAGACTGTTTCAGGCCATAGAGAGACTTCTTCAACTTGCAAACCTTATCACCTCTTCCCTCCTCAAAACCAGGAGGTAAAGTCATGTAAACTTCTTCTTTAAGCTCTCCGTTCAAGAAGGCATTCTTAATGTCCATCTGATGAAGTAGCCAGTCCAAGTTAGCTGCTACAGACAATAAAACTCGGATAGTATTCAATTTTGCCACTGGTGCAAACGTCTCTTGGTAGTCTAGACCATAAGTCTGAGTGAAACCTCTTGCCACAAGTCGTGCTTTTAACTTGTCAAGAGTACCATCAGCCATATACTTAGGGGTAAATACCCATTTGCAACTAACAAGTTTCTTGCCTCTCGGTTTTTCAACCACAGCCCACGTCTCATTCTTCTCAAGAGCTCTCATCTCCTCCATAACTGCTGCTCTCTATTCAGGTACCTCAAGTGCTTCCTGAATGTTTTTAGGAACATGGACTTTATCCAAACCGGTAACAAATGCCCTATAGCCTGAGGAAAGAGCATTATAGGACATATACTTTTGAATTGGATGTAGAGTACACGATCGAGGCTGTTTCCTGTGAGCAATAGGCACATCAAGGTCATTATATTCATTAACATTTATATGAATTTCCTGAGATACCTCTGGAACAGTCTCTTCAGCAACCACCACTTCTGGCTCCTTTGGTTCTTCAGGAGCTATCACTGGTTCTGAATGCTTGAGTGCTTCAGATGCAAGTTTCTTTCCTCCCTTAGATTTTTGCCTTCGTGAGTACACCATCATATCTTTGTTCCCTGCATTCAAATTTTGCACAAGAGATGGTTGGGTTAAGGGAGGTTCGATTTGTGGTGGTGGTGATGGCTCTGTCTGTGGTATAGATGGAGGTGGTGGCTCTGTTTGTGGTAAAGGTGAAGGTGATGGCTCTATCTGTGGTAGGGTTATCCATTGTTCAAGAGTGTTATATTCTTGTACAGGTTCAGGTACCCAAGTCTGAGATTCACTCGTTCTCTCCCCCTGAATTGAAGATTTGGGATAGAAAGGTGTATCTTCATAAAAAGTAACATCAAAACTTACAAATAGGTGTTTAGAGACAGGATCAAAACATTTGTACCCCTTTTGAGTTGGAGAATACCCAAGAAAAATACATTTCACTGCACGAGGATCAAATTTGTTATTTGGATGAGCATGAACAAAGGCAGTACAACCAAAGACACGAAAGGGAAGATTTGATTCAAGGTGAGTGGTAGGAAAGATACTTTGTAACATTTTTAGTGGAGTTTCAAAAGATATCACCTTATTTGGCATTCGGTTGATGAGGTGGGTGGCAGTTAAAATGGCATCTCCCCAATAAAACTTTGGTACATTTGAAGTGATCATGAGAGCCCTAGTGACTTCCAAGATGTGTCTATTTTTCCTTTTAGCAATCCCATTTTGTTGAGGGGTATGAACACACGAACTTCTATGGATAATACCATGAGTTTGGAGAAAATCACTCAAAGTTCGGTTAAAATATTCAGTGCCATTGTTAGAATGTAAAACTTTGAAACTTGTATTAAATTGATTTTTAATCATAGCATAGAAACTCATGAAAGCATTTGGTGCCTCAGACTTGTCCTTCAACAGATAAACCCAACAAACACGAGTATGATCATCTATGAAAGTAATAAACCCCCTTGCTTTGGTACGGTTTGGATTGCGGGAAAGTCCCCATAAATCACTATGAATGGTAGTGAATGGTTTGGTAGGAATATATGGAGCTCTAGGATATGATGACCGGTGGTGTTTGGCCAATTCACATATTTCACATTTCATATCAAGGTTTGATGGTGGGCTAATAGTTGGAAACATACGGGATAAATAATGGAAATTAGGGTGACCCATTCTCTTGTGCAACAACATAATATCTTCATTTTTAGAGATTGTGTTACATACCCTTCTGATAGGTTGGTGACTCACTCTGGCGTCGTCAAGGAAGTAAAGTCCCTCGCATTCCTTAGCATGACCAAACACCATCCCCGATGATAGATCCTGAAACACACAATGAGTAGGCAAAAAATTAGCAGAACAATTTGATTGCTTTGTCAACTGACTGACAGATAGTAAGCTGCACGCTAATTTCGGCACATGTAAAACAGATTCCAGAGTGATACTCTCTGAAATTTTAATACTCCCTTTCCCAGCAATAGAAGCAAGTGAACCATCAGCAATTTTCACTTTCATGTTGCCGGCACACGGGATGTAAGAAGTGAACAACTTGTGATTGTCAGTCATGTGATCAGAGGCACCAGAATCAACAATCCACACCTGCCGATTCTGAGAAGTTTTCAAGGCTTGGAGAAAGTTACCCCGTTTTGCCACAAAGGTTAACGATACAGTTTCCACTGCGACACTTGTTTCGGTCGATGAATGAATTGCCCGCCTTACTACCAAACTCAGGAAACACATGGCAGCATTGACTAAGAGGTTTGCAATCACCATCTTCATCGTTTCTGAAACTCCAATTGCAAATAAGCTTCCAAGGTAGGTACTAATCAAGAACCAGAGCATTTGGACAGCAAGATTCTCAACCATGAAGACACTACCTATTCTGGAAAATAATGCACCTGACCTCGGATTTGACATTTGAGACCAGAGACTTGCCGGAAATGAAGCTGCGAACACGGCGGACGAAACCGCCTGAAATACTGCCGCCGCACGCGCCTCCACGCGCAGCCACACGCGGCGGCCGCCGGGATGTTCGCCGGCGCGTGGGGCTCACACGCGCCGCCGGAGACGGCGAAACTTCTGGGTTCTTCCGCGCGGACCTTCCTCTCTCCGATGGGCCAGGCGGTGACATCCAGAACAGCTCCGATCAACGCGCACAATTTCTGCCCTAACATTTGAAAGGGAAGTTCCATGACTATGAAACCCTAATCACTAATTTGACTACTTTTGAGCACCTGCTCTGATACCATGTGGATAATCATGGACATATTTGTGAAGATAGAGAGAAAATGTATTTTCTTATTATCAAGGTTGATGTACAAGAGCCTACTTATAGGCTAGAAGGAAGACAGGATAATAATCCCTAATTAATGCTAATGATAACTCATAAAGCCTAATAAGAGCCTACATAATCAGCAAGAATATTTACAATAATTACAGAATATTCTCACAAAATTAGTAGTTCAATGTAGGAGTATTAACAAGTTCATAATTCAAAATGCAGGTTATTCAACTGCTCATTCAGAGTCCCAACCAATTTATGCATATCATCCTTCAATCCAAGTGAGACTAAAATGTAACTTTTATACCAACCTCGAGTTCTTTTAACTTCCGATTGGCAAGTTCCAGTTGTCTCTTCAAATCTTGAACCTCTTGTTCGTGCTTTTCACTCAAACAGCCCTGTAAAACGTAAGCCAAATAAAAACAACAGAAAAAGAAGAAATTATCAATTATCTGATATCAGCTGGCAACAAAGCACAAACCATATTAGATCTCAAATCAAGCTCTAGTTCTCTTAACATCTAAACACATGATCATGATGATGCATGACTACTTATATATACTGGTTAATACTATCCAACAACTATAGCTTAAGAATGGAAGGGTTTATTAGATAAAGCAGAGAGAAATAAAAACCCTCCACAACAATATGAACGATCTATTTATTAAAATGAGGATATTAATTAAGTAAATTAATATAACATATTTTGAATGAAACCCCTTAGTCATCTTCCTCAATTCCCTCCATTTTCTTTTAACTTGATTATTTTTCAGAGAGCATCAACAGGATTAATTTGAAAAAAAAAAAAATTTGATAACAATCAGAAATAAGTGTTGCATTTACTACCAAGTTTAACTTCTCAATTAGGTGGGAGGACTATGTGATAAAAATCTCTAGACATTGAATGTTCTTCTCTGTTATATATTCATTCAAAGATTACAAACTATATACAGCTGACCATCTTTTTCTTTACAATTTCATTAATCTCTCAGTGATGTAAATCAAAATTGATTACAGCAAAGTAGAAACGTGAGATATTTATAAAATATGAGAAACTCACAGGAGTAACATCATTTGTCGGGAATGATTGAACTTTTGGAGCAGGAGTAGCTTGAAGTGAATCAAGATCTGCTACATAACCTTTGTTCATTTTCAGCCACGTATTTTCGTCAACCACATTGCTGAAAGCATCTGGAAAAGGGCTATAATCTGGCATTGTTGAATAATTTAAACGAGTGGCAACAAAAGCATTGGAAGGTGCCTTTACGCAAGGGGTTTTAAAAATATCTCCTTCAGATATACTATTAATTTCATTGCACTCTCCCTTAGTACTCTGCCTCGAAGAATCCTGTCCCGTCTGTTATAAGAGTTGATCATAAGGCATAAATATAAGGAGCTAGAGAGAACTGGCAAATAAAAGCCTAGAAATTAAGGTCATAGGGCTGTATTAAAACAAATCAGCAGGTATAATTAATCATGTTAAGACGATCAAACCCCAGAAATAAGTGCAATCTAAGAGATGTTATGAGCGGGTATTAGAATATTAAATATTGTACACCAATTGAACCTGTAGATGGCATGAGTAAAAATAAAGGATTTCGGAATACCCCTCAATCTATCAAACACTGATGGAATCTAAAGATGCCATGAGAGTAAAAATAAAAACTTGTCATTGATATGCACACCTGACTTGTATGCCTCTCACAATTACCACTGAGACTTTCCATTTTCATCTGTTGCTCCTTTATCCACTGATCACGTGACTTCCTCTCCTCTTCCAGTTTCGTTTCGAGCTTCTCACGCTCCATTTCGTACTAGATAGTACAACATTAACAGATAGTTAAGAACAAAAGATCAAATATATGCAATTAATGATTTGGCAAAAATATAAAGATTAAAAGCCTAAAGTTCAGCAGGCAAAACTCGAAACAAAAACCAACCTTGAGCATATCGTTCCTTAATTTAAGAATCTCCTGCTCGAGCACTTCAGCATGTGATCCCTGCATAGCAACTCTACGAGGTAAGATTCCACCACCTTCCAAACAAAAATATCAGCATGATACCATCTTTACCTGAAGTTTCTTACGTAGCTCCTCTATCTCTAACTTTTGCCGCTTCAACAGTGCCGCATCTGTCAGAATCTGTTAAGTCCATATCATCAATTAAAAGCTTTATCGAAGCGACGGAGGAACTAAACATTAGCAGACTAGCATGCACACGAGAGCAGAAACTTATATCCAATTCCTTTCCATTTAGAACTTATATTCTATCCGAAGTAAAATGGAGACTACTGATTTAAAAAACTTACAATTCTACAATCTCAATTTCCTGTCATAAATGCGTTAATTCAATGTGAATAAATAATACAAACCTCATTCACTTGAACACAGTTAGTGATGCGTTTGGCTCTACTAGCAAATTGCAGAGTACCCTTTGTTTCTTCAATGTGAACCTAATGGATTAACAATATATTAGTTAAATTAAAACAATATATCTGCTGAGAAACAAAATTAATCATAAAAACTAAAGATTAATAGAGTAAGGCAAAACCGAAACATCAAAAATCAACCTACCTCTTCTGGTGCTATGGTGCAAACAATGGAAGTTTTCGCATTACCACCAAGAGCAGGTTGAAGAATACGAGTTAATTTACTGTCGCGGTAAGGAATATGCGCCCTGTTCCCAAATATTGAAGGCTCAAGACTGGATCTTTTCTTAATATAATGTGAAAGGCAACTAATTAGATGATTACCTTTGCTTTGAACCTTCACTTAGTTTATTTATGACATTGCCAAGAATCATCAAGCTCTTGTTAATGTGTTTCCCTTCCTTCAAACGCACTCCACCAGCTCCAGTCTTGGCAATCCTTTCAGAACCAGCTAGATCTACCAAATTCTACTTACACAATCTCAATGAGTACAATGGACTTTTTTCGAAAGAAAAAAGAAAGACATTTCATGATACAACTGATCGTTTGTTTGCAAATAACTTCAATAAGGGAAGAACAAAAGATCGTATCCAACACACGTAAGCAACAACAAACTTAAAAGCAAGGATTAAATAATACATAGTTACCTACCAATACTGAAACTCGGACAGCGTCATCACAAGAATTGGAATCCTTCCCCCTGCTTTCAATCACCTACACATGTGATATGAATTTGGCATGTGGTTTTACGATATTTTATTTTAATTTAATAAACGAAAAGATACCAAGATAAACCCATGCATTACCATCCTGAATATTGTGTGCGATCTGCTACTCCTAGTGTTCATATTTGTCTCACCAAAGTGCCTGTTGACTGGGAGGAAACATAATTTCCAATGTAAATATACTATAGCTTGTCATTAAAAAATAGTACTCCCTCCGTTCCTAAATATAAGATCACTTTGGCTAATTTGGAGAGATTAAGGAAGACTTTCCAATGAATTAGAATTACATGATCTTTCCAAAATACTCTCACTTAAATTTGAAAGACAAATAGGGATTTGAGAGAGAAGTGAGGGAGCTAAGAAAGTATAGGGGTAATTTGGGCCAAAATTGAGACAAAATAGAAAGTGTTCTTATATTTAGGAACTTATCCACTTCCCCAAAGTGATCTTATATTTAGGAACGGAGGGAGTAGATTGTAAGAATGTGACAGTACAAACCTTCCCCTGCTTTAATGAGATTTAAAACTTGTTCGGCATTATTAACTATCTCCTCCCGGAGGCCTGCAACAAATATTCCTCGCTGAAGACAAACCAGTCAGTATAAATTCATAAACCTTTACCACTTTATAAATTAAAAAACATTCAAAACAAAGAAGGCTAACCTCCAAACTCTCATGAATTTGCAGTTTCTGATTCTCTACCACAAGAAGGTCATTAATTTCTTCATTATAGATTTCCATGTAAGAAACTCTAATGAGAAACTCACGATCAGATTCCTGAGGATAAAATTGTTCAAAATCAGACATCACCCTGGAAAAAAGAAAAGACAAATCCACTTCAACAACTCTCCTAGCAATACTCACCATCTGAATTTTGCTGAACACTTCTTCCACTGCACGAGGAATTATCCCCGGATCTTTTTCCCAGCCATTCATTGTATAAGTCTTTCCACTACTAGTCTGCCCATAAGCAAACGCAGTTCCTACACAGGCATTATAATTATAAATATGTGTATAAGAACAATATTGTTCATACAATAATCAAACCGAACCGACATAATTTCAGATTAATCATGACAAACTAAAACCCTAACTTAAGGAATCATGAGGTGAGAGACCTAAGTTGTCCTCTCCCGCGTAAATTACAAAATCTCTCACACATTAAACTGAAAGGTAATTAACCTGTTGTGATTAATCAACTAATCAAACTATCTAACACCGATTTTAGTTTAAAGACAGCTTGAAATACTGAAGGAAAGAGAAAAACCTACCGTTGAATCCTTCCACAGCAGCATTAATAATATCCTTAGTAAGAAGTTCATAAACACTACCATTTGTGCTACCTTCATCAAATACATGGTCTGAAACGAAAATCAAAGAGAGATTATAGCAAAGAAAGGGCATGAAAATTAATTAGTGAGATTAGGTTAAGAAGAAGTACCAAAAGCGTAAGAATAGGTAGATAAGGGAGTGCCGTGAAGTTTGTGAAGAGAAATTCGATTGTCTTCAACCTTCCAGAAGTTTCCGGTGAAGGAATCATCTGAAATTCGAGGTCGCACTCGAATTGCTACACAGATTTTCTCCATTTAATCACGGATCTATGAACAAAAGAATGGTTAATTGAATTTCAAAATTGTGTTACAAGGCGGGCTATTTCTCACTCCTATAGTATAACAGCTTTCTTCAGGATTTGAATTTTGTTTCCTTTTTACATGTTTACCCTTTTCCTGCCGTTTATACTTCTGGCCCGTGCCAAGCCACTTGGGCCTTCATAATTTTGGATCTCACATGATGGGCCTATTCATGTACAAACACTGTTAATGGGGTTCTGAAAAGTGAAATACTTACGAACGTATTATTACTGAAAGAGGTAAGTTTGCTAGAATTTGCGTTGAATTGGATTTGGATAAGAAGCTTTGGCCAGCGATTCGTATTTTCGGGAAAGAACTTATAGTGGAATATGAAGGGTTGCATAAAATTTGCTTTTGTTGTGGTAAATATGGTCATTGTCAGGAGGTTTGTCCGGAGAAAGATTTGAGCATGACCTCTCGTGTCTTTGATAATAATGATGAGGTTAAACTTTCATCGCTTATGGAGGTAGTGAAGAATGAAAGTATAAAGGGGTTAGGAGGTCATTTGAATGAGGTAGTGGAGAATCATTCGGAGCGCGTGTATGTGGAGGCAGGCGAAGGGGAGACTCACCAGTTGCAGAGGTTAGGGGAATGTAACTTAGTTAGAAAGTCAACGAAAAAGAGGAGGAATGTTCAGCCGAAAGATACGAAGAAGAAGAGATCTGAGTCGATTGTTATGGATAGAGCGAAGATCATGGGTTCAGTTAGAAATTGGAGAGCTACTGATGGGGAGAATATTCCTATTTCTCAGCGAAGGAATAATTTGAAATCTGATGGCAATAATGAGCGTTTAAGGGAGTCAGTTATTGATTTACAAATGTTTGACTCTTCAACCACCAATCCCGTTAAAAATGCTCAAGGATTAAATGATAAAAAAGAGTGGGTCCCAAGATCATATAGTGAAAGAAAGGAGGAATGAAGGCATGTGTATAAGAGAAAATTATGTTCTTTGTCTTGTAAGAAGTTAAATTCAACATCTAATTCAGTGGTCACTAATGATATGAATGAGACCAAGAATGCTTTTGGAGTTTTAATGGATTTGGAGGAGGAATCGAATAATGAGGGAGAAAGATTCATATTATTATCTCGTAATGAGAGTTTGTTGCCTTCATCTTCTAATGTTGATAATATTCTACATGCTCAGGTGAGTGGTTCTTTAGAAAATGTTAATGGTGGTTGTGAGAACCACAATATTAATTCAATGATTCCCCAATGAATATTATTTTCTGGAATTGTAGAGGGGTGGGAGCAAGATCTTTCCCAGGATTAATAAGAGAATTACAGTATAAGTATAAAGTAGACATTGTTTTATTGTTTGAGACTCGTTGTGGAGGTATGAAAGCAAAGAAGATAATCTCTAAGATGGGATTTAATGGCTCATATGTTGTTGACGCTCAAGGGTTTAGTGGAGGTCTGTGGGTGTTATGGCGTGATGAGAGTTGGCCTGTTAGTATAATTGGTTCATCTGAGCAATGTGTTCATTTGAGTTTTGATCATAATGGGGAGAAATGCTTAGTTTCTGCGGTGTACGCAAGCCCTTATTATGTGAAAAGAAGAAGTTTATGGAGAGAGTTGGAGGAGTTTGGTAATGAGGTGAAAGGTCCGTGGTGTGTAGGAGGAGATTTTAATGTTATTTTATTTGAGAATGAACGACGGTCTACTAGGAAGGAGTATTCTTTGGTGGATAAGGATTTTTCTAATTGGTATGGGGAGTCCGGTCTATCTCATATTCATACTATGGGGTCTTTTTTTACTTGGAGTAGAGAGGGTTGTGAGAGCAGACTGGATCGTATTCTAGCAAATGATAGGTTTATGGATAGATTCACTGAAGCTAAAACAACAGTTTTGTATAGTTTCAAGTCGGATCATAAGGCTTTGTTATTGACGATGGAGGTGTCTCATTGTTTGGTTGCTTTTGAACGACCTTTTAGGTTTGTGGCTTCATGGTTGTTACATAATGATTTTAATGAATTTATGAAGCGGGTATGGGATAAGAATTTGTCATGGTCCCAAAATGTGAATGTTTTTACCCAGCAAGTGGAGGTGTGGAAGACGGAGGTATATGGTCATGTGGGAAGAAGAAAGAAACAAATTCTTGCTAGGCTTGATGGTATTAGTAGAAGTTTAAAGAATCAAGGTTCTTGGTCTTTTCTCTCTCAGCTTCAGAAAGAACTATGGCAAGAACTAGAGACACTAATTTTGTAGGAAGATATTATGTGGGCTCAAAAGGCAAGGTGTGAGTGGTTTTATTTAGGGGATAAAAATTCAAATTATTTTCATCGAAGGGCGAATGCAAGGAGGAGGATAAATCGTATTGAAGCTCTCAAGGGTGAAGATGAAGAGTGGATATTTGATGTGGATCAGATAAAGAATGTAGCTGTGAATTTTTATCATATGCTTTTTTTTGAAGATCGTGCGCATAGGGATGTGTTGAATGTTGATGTATCTTATCCTATGCTTACGGAGAGTGTTATTAGTAATATGAATATTGATGTGAAAGAGGTGGAAGTTGAGACTGCTTTGAAGAGTATGGGCCCTCTTAAAGCTCCAGGTCCTGATGGTTTTAATCATTTATTCTTTCAAGCTCAATGGAAACAGGTTAGTGGAAATGTTATTGATTTTGTGCGAAAGGTGTTTGAGAATCCTTGTTTGATTAGGGAGGTTAATCAGACTTTTCTTGTGTTTATTCCTAAAGTCCCAAACCCAGAATTTATAAGAGATTTTCGTCTGATTAGCCTTTGTAATGTGATTTATAAATTGGTAACGAAAATCATAGTTAATCGGATTAAGCCTGTTATGTCGACTATTATTTCCCCTAATCAGTGTAGTTTTGTTCCGGGACGTTTGAGCTCCGACAATATTATTGTTGCTCAAGAGGTGATCCATACCATGAAAACTATGAAGGGAAAGAAATGTTTTATGGCTGTAAAAATTGATTTGGAGAAGGCGTATGATAGAATTAATTGGGAATTCGCTATTAATTGTTTAAGGGAGGTGGGAATTCCGGAGAGCTTGATCTTCTTGATTCAGGAGTGTATATCTTCTCCCTCTATGCAACTATTGTGGAATGGTAGTAAGTCAAATGTTTTTAATCCTTCCCGAGGTATTAGACAAGGTGATCCTTTGTCTCCATTTTTATTTGTGATTTGTATGGAGAAGTTGGCTCATTTGATTCAGTCAAATATTTCATCTGGAAACTGGAGACCAATTCGTCTTAATAAAGGGGGACCACCATTATCTCATTTGTTTTTTGCTGATGATTTGATTATTTTTTATGAAGCTCGTTTAGACCAGGTACAAGTGATTAAAGATTGTCTTAATGCGTTTTGTGATGCTTCGGGTCAAAAGATAAATGAAGGAAAGACAAGAGTTTTCTTTTCTCGCAATATTAATCATAATATTAAATCTCAACTAAGTCATAGTTTGGGATTTAATATGTCTGCTGATTTGGGTAGATATCTTGGGGTTCCTCTTCATCATGAGAGGGTTTCTAAGTCAATGTATCAATTTACGGTGGATAAGGTAAAACAAAGATTGACTAGCTGGAAGTGTCATTCTTTGTCTCTGGCAGGGAGGAATACTCTTATTAATTCAGTTGCTTTGTCTATTCCTAATCATGTGATGCAAACGTCTATTATTCCTGTTGCTTGTTGCGATGAGATTGAGAGGAATGCCCGGAATTTTTTATGGGTTCAACAAGTGATAAGAAGAAAGCTCATTTGGTGGCGTGGGACAAAGTTTGTTATCCTAAAGTGTGTGGTGGATTGGGTCTTCGTCATGCTTCTCTTCAGAATAAGGCTTTTATGATGAAAGTGAGATGGGGGTTGGTGAATAACAAGGATGCATTGTGGGCCCGAGTAATTAAAAGTAAATATAATTGTGGTCAAGAATTGATCCCTATTATATGAGCAAAGAAGCCGGGGTCAAGAGTGTGGAGTGGAATTAGAGCTGTTTGGGAGAATGTTAAGAATGAGATTGAGGTTGTTCACAGGAATGAGGAGTATAAAGTTAGATGGAAGCTTGAGAGGAGTGAGATGTTCTCTGTCAGATCAGCATATACAAAAGTTGCTGATTTTAATGCTCAGGAGGATCAATGTTGGAGGAACATTTGGAGGCTCAAGGTCCCTCAGAGATGTAAAATGCAGATGTGGTTTTTTATGCATGATAGACTTCCTACTAATGAGAGGTTGCTTGAATGGAGAATTCATCCAGATGGTTCTTGCGCGTCGTGTCATTCGCAGTTGGAATCAACGGTACATGTGATAAGAGAATGTGGTAATGCTAAAGAGGTTTGGCTTAACTTGGGAATCTCTTTTGCAAATAAAGAATTTTGGGAAAGTAATTTACATGATTGGTTAAGGAAGGATGTGAAGATGCGTAGAGGGTATGGGATGGATAACTGGAATGAAGTTTTTTGTGTGTCTTGCTGGTTGATTTGGAGAAGAAGGAATGAAGTGACCCATAATAATGAATGTTCCAGTGTGTATGAAGCCATAGCAGAGATTAAAGGCATTATTAGATGTATGCATAGGGCGAAATCTGTCTTGCCCAATTTAAGGATGTAGGTTAATTTTTTGTTTGTTTTTTCCTTCCTTTTTATCAAAAAAAAAAGTATGATCAGTATGATCTGCAAGGGTATTGATGATTAAATGAAATAGCGATTGGGCCGTAATTGGAGGGTGACCCATGCTGATTTTTATCTAGAATTTGGTAGTTTTAAGTAGGGCTCCACTTATGGTTAAAAAAAAAGTAGGGTTGCGCCACCTAAATGCCCTAGGTGCTGTCCTAAAAAAACATCGTGTCAACATTTTCATTCGAGCCACATGACATGTCTTGTTGGTCCTTGAACATTTAACACCTAAAGAAATAATTATAAATAATGAAATAAATTGAAAAATAAAAGAAATTGGGAAAAAGAGTTAATGAAATATTTTTGTATGGTGGTATATCAAATATTAATTATTAACTAATGTATTTTTAAATTAGGAAAAAAATTATTTATTTATAAATAATAGTTATATTTCCGGGTCGGACCACCCTAGTGGTCCTGAAGCATATGCCCTTGTCCTGTCCTGTCTAATGGTCGGGTTTGGTCTTATCCTAATTGTTATGATTTACGTGCAATTCGCCCCATGACCAGATTTCCATCGAGTCGGGCCTAGTCCATGACAAGCTACCGAACCTCTGGGTTTTTGTGCAATCCTAGTCTGAAGACCCAATATATATATTATATTATGGTAAAAAAAAGCGCCAATATATTTTTCTGGGATATTTGTTTGGTGCAAATAATGATTTTATCGCTTTACATTATTATTCCCAATATATTATGCCCTAGGTTATAAGAGTCTTTTTGTTTTGTAAAGTAATTAAAGTAAGATCCCTTTGAACATTGCTTTAATGTTTCCCAGTCAGCATCTTAAAGTTATATTGTCTGCACTTTTCCGTTAGAGAAGAGAAGTTAATGATGTTAATTTGAAAAGATTAAAAACTCGCTTATTTCGAAGTTAAAAAACTTAACATCACTTTTTCCAAAGTTAAGGGATCAAAAACACGTTTTTCAAAGTTAAGACACTATGTCATGATTTTGTCCAAAGTTAAGGGATCAAAGACACACTTTTTAAAGTTAAAGGTTTAAAATATGATTTTGTTCAAAGTTAATGGATTAAAAATATACTTTAGCTTGGGACTTTCTTTGGCTTGCAAGCTGTAAAAAAAAGGATCTAGATTTTCTAAGCCTCCATTTTCTAAGCCTCTCTAAGCCTCCTCTAATCTTCACCCTTCTTTTCATCTAATGGCTCACACGCCTCAAAAAAGGAGATACATGTTTACACTCTCCTACACCCCACCTCACCATATCTCTCTCCTCATTCCTAACAACTTCCCATTCATTTCTCTCTCTCATGTTCAGATTTGTGCTTGCCGTAGCTTTACTGTTATTGCTCTCAAGATCCATTGCTCTGTTCTATTCTTCTTCCCCCACCGATAAATCCTCCCTTTCCCATGCACATACACCAATCTGCTGGATCAACCAATAATTTCCTATTACTTCTTTCCAAATCTTTTTCTATTTCCATTCTTCAATCCCTAGAAAAAATTTCAAATCTTCTATAAAAACTGGTTTTGGCAAGATTAAAGTGTTGTGGGAATAGAAATGGGAATATCCATGTAAGTGAGAAAGAATATTCATGGTGGGATTAATGATGCTAGAGGGGTGGAGGAAGGTACGTCGGAGGGGTATGGGGGGTTGGATGAAGGTGAGGTGGGAGAGGGGTTTGTGGGAGATGTTGATGGAGGAGAGAGAGTGGTTGGAAAAGTGAGGATTGAGTGAGGGAGGACTCAAGGAATTTTAATACTCTGTATTACATGTGTCAATTTATTAGGCATTGGATGAAAAGAAGGGTGGGGATAAGAGGAGACTTAGAGAGACTTAGAAAATGGAGGCTTAGAAAATCCAGATCCGTAAAAAAACAAAATGTTGTAGTTTCTGTTCTTTTATAAGTGATTGATCACTTGAGATTGGGATCTTGTGATTTCGCTAAACTTTTGATATTGGGAAATATTCGAAAACGAACTAATTAAGAAAAAAAAGCAGTTGCCTACTCGACTTATTTAAAGCAAGTAAAGATCAAGTAATGTGAAATATACATTTGATGCTAGTATTATTCATATACAGCTAGACTAAAAAGCTACATATATATATGTACCACGTTTAGAATTGATACTAGCTCACAGAAATGGGAATAAAACCAAATTATTAAACAAATAAAAAATGTGACATCTATCCAGTGTCGTCATTGTTTGCTTCCCCTATTTCCGATGCTGTGTCTATTTTGTTTTTCACGCGTACAAAAAGACGGGCAAATTTGAAGACATCAGATCAGAGTGTTGAAGTGCTGTCTTATCGATGGCAAAGAGAAGGAAAGAGACATGACAGCATTGGAAAGATACTGCAAATATTATTGATACTGGTTAATTACTGATGTTTAATATTCCTTTTAATCTAGGTAAATGAAGTTATCTCATAAAGATTGGCACATCTAATCAAACACACACACATATCAATCAGTTGAAAAGTAAATATAGGCTCTTTATTATTATTTCTCCAAACTTAAGGACAATAAACGTGACAGAATAATTTTTTGGTAAATTCAAAGGATAACTTTGTTTTCAACATAGATTCAAAAGAGAACTTGCTTGTGAAGAAAGGTGATGGGCATAACGGAAGCTTGACCATGCGTACGTAGTTATGGTCAACTAGCAATGAGAAGGTACACCAATTGAAAAATAACACTTGGGGTTAGAGATTATGTATATGATGACGGAGCTTTACCATATAATTTGTTCCTGAAATTATTTTCTTAAATATAATGTTTAATTTTTAATTAATTAGTGGTGTGTGTACAAAGCCATTTAGATTTGGTGGGGATTGCAAATCTGAGATAGTGATCCATTCCTTGCATTTGGGTCGAAATGGACCCATTCATCAAAAAGAGAGACTTTAATTTGTATGGTAAACTGTCCATTACTTCAAAGCAAGGGCGCATGTTCATTATCTTTCTTTATCTCATCAATCATTAATATGAACGCAGCGATATCACTGTTCATGGAACGTGCATGTTGGTTTTTCGGGTAAGATCGGTGTTTAATATATAAAACTTAATTCATTGATTTTGAAGGTTATAAGAAATTGAATAACAAAGTTACTTTAAAATATACTTTGATAATAGTACATTAGAGTTACTACCTCTATCCTTATTATAAGAGCCTGTTGATTTTTTAGTGAGATTAAGAAAGTAAATTAGACTCATAAATCTTAATATGTGTGTGTGCGCGCATACAATTAAATTATATGGTAACTTATACATGAGGAAATAACTTAATTTTAAGGGTAAAGACAAATGCAAACAATTTAAAAACGTATCTTTTGTATTATTAATTTTTATAAAAAAATTAACTCGCTCTCATAATTTTTGAGGGAGTATAAATTAATAAAATATAGCTTAAGGATACATATATTGCGTGTATTTTCTAAATACATGCACTATATAGTAAAAGTAGTTAATTTATTTAGTTGTTTAATTTCTTTATATTGACCAACTAGGTTGCGGATAAACATATAGTATGAATTGATTATAAAGTCGGCAATTATATAACTGATATGTGCTCTTCACTATCCATTTTTTATAGGAAAAATTTTAAAAAATGAGTTTGACTCATCCATGATCTAATAAGGGCATAACATCTAATTCATGATCGATCTCCACTAGAATTTGTTTGTGTGGGTTATATAGCATGATAAACAAGTCATTTATCTATGTTCACACAAGTAGGTTTTTGTCTAGCTTCACTTTACTATGAAAATGTTTCTCTAAACGCCGCGAAGGAACTACTATAAAGTGGTACTTTCTTGTTGGAATCAAACATTTGCCTAGATGGTCAAATTAAATGTCCAACCCATTTGGCTATATGATGAATGTACTCACTATAATGTTTTGTTTGGGTCAGAATATTCTTCACTATTCTACTATGGGCGCGCGTTTCAGGGTTTTGTTTTTGGTCCACTAGTAATATTGAAATTTTGTACACACATTTGATTGTCGTTGATATTCCTATACTCGTACATTGATTAATGAGAGCTGATCTGATGCACGGGCTGCAGATGTATGTATATGTTAAATTAGCCACCAAATATGCTTCGTCTTGATTCTTCGTAAACTATGTATATTAACGTTGAGAACTGGCACATGCTAGACTTGGTCATGTATAGCTTATAGCTAAGTAAACTAGTCTCCCAACGCTTATTTTGTGCTCACCCTAGCTCCCTATTTAATTAAAGTATCCGCATTAATAATTGCGTACATATAGAAAATAACCTGCGCAACGTTTTGGAGAATATAACTTGACCACAATTTCAGTTTTTCCATTTAATATAAAAAAACAACAAATAAAAATCTTCTTATAATTATTTATATGAGAATCAACACTAAAAGAGCTCCAATGCAACTAGATATGGGAATTAATATTTTTATTTATTGAAACTGAGCCTGTATAAAATTCATAATAATTAAGTCGCACTTTTCAAAGGTACTCAAGGGTAGTGTGACTCAACTTATATGAAAGTTGATATCTATCACCTATGCATTTTCCACCAGATTAGACAACAAGGATTAAAATCCTATAAATTAAGAAATTATCAATAACTTAGACTTTTTTTACTAAAGGGAGATTTTTTCATTAAAGGGGACTGTGATCTATTGGATAGATTAAGACGATGCACGGTACCAGACGATAACAAAGAATATTCAAATTAATTCGTGATATGTTTTTGAAAATTTACCAACACTCTTGTCATCATCCTAACTCATTATACTCTCCTTTTTATATAACAAATTAACAATGTTCAGCTGGTTTGCTGCTAGAGTCTCCCTTATACCATATAGTCACAGACTTTAAATTAAACTATATGTCATATACAGCCTCTATATACTCCGGTATATGTAATATTCGTTTGTGCGCCAATTATAGAAGAGCGATCTATCTGTATTCTATAGATTTTTTCGGTATTAAAAATGAAATTATCAACATGCATTAGAAAATGAAGATAAAAAATTACACGTGTGGATAATTTGTGAGATATTATCACTACAATTTGAACCACACGTTTGCATTTTGCTGCTCTTTCCTTATTTCATTTTCAAGCGCTTTATTTCTTAATCTTGCTTTAATAATTAGGTTTATCCTTTTTTCCCAATTTTTGGTTCATCATCAGGCCCTGTGGCGAGAGAGAGGTGCAGCATCACGGGGATGCGAAGCAATAAATAATTTGGTCATGATGCCACATATGAGTCGCTATTTCCTGGCCCTCATATGTTTGCATTTGCTTTATCTCATGCATACATATAATTGAAAAGACTAGTAAAAAGAAAAAGTAGGGTTATATATTAGCTTTTAAGAGAGACGGGAGGCATGTTTGAACAAATATCTTTGCCCACCGAAGTCATTTTGGTCAAGTCCAACAATGAAATTAAAATAAAGGCATTCCATCCAAAACAAACATAAGTGATAAGGAGGGGAACAAGAACAGAGGTGATAGATTGAATGATTAATTTCTACGACAACGTTAGGCTTGGCCCATACAACAAGCGACGTATACATATATATTTACATGGAATATATGTGACACCCATAATCCCAACAACAAAATATTCCCACCAAGATACCAATTGCCCATCCAGCCTCAAATGTTTTACCAGCTGGCTACCCTATCTCGCTAAAATCATCATTAAAACATTACGCATTAAACAAAAAGCACCTAAAAGTGACAATATTATCAAAAACACGAACCCCTCATATCATACACTTGTAAGTACTTCCCAACGACGTGGGGCTCTCGAAACCACCCCTTTCGTTTCTCGCCTACACTCACAAATAATATTACAAAACAAAAATAAACAACTAACTTAGTACCACCTCCATGCACGAACTGGTTTCTGGTTCAGTGAGTGAGAAGTGAGTTTTATTTGTATATATTTAGTCTTCCTTTTTTTTTTGTTCATTATCATTACTGTTCATGAGATTTGAGTAGTGGATAATGCCAGTATAGATGGGAGAGACGGGCCATAAGGAACTCTGATTCGGATCTTAGTTGCGCATTCTCTAAGGAGAGTATGAGATGTTGGTGAAGCGTGAGGCCTAGCCGGTTTTTGAGTTGCCGGTTTTCCATTATTAGCCGGTTCACTTGGCTCGTGAGGTTCTCTAAATGTCTCTTCTTTCTCCAACGTGACCTCCGAGCTGATTCCCGGTTCGACTGCATGCGCCTAAGCTTTCTCTCGCCCAATGAGTAAACTGCCCGGTTTGATCCTTGTGAACCGGAGCTTGGGCTTGCAGGATCTTCCTCTTTGGCTTGAATGAGAGACAATAACTCCTGTACCTCACTTGGCGTCAACATGGTTTCATGAAGTGATGGGAATGGTGGAATGAGGTCGTCTTGGAAGAACATGGCTGAAGAAGCTAATAGCAAGAATGGAGCGGATGAAGAAAAAACCGGTGTTTTGAAGAATGAACCGAAGAGAGGAGAGGAGGGCAAAAGGGAGGAACTGAAGCCATGAAAATGGCTATTTAAGGAGGAAAACGAGGAACATGGGGGCCCATGACAGCAAAACTAAATATTGGAAATAAGGATATATTCGTCTAAATAAAATCAAAAGTTGAATACGTGTTATCACTTATCACTTTAGGATTTTGAAATCAAAGCTTTCTTTTTTTTTTTTAAAAAAAAAAGAACTTCTAGCGTCAAAAAATAAAAAAATCATAGCATGCACCATAGCGCGTGGATATTAGTTAATATTCTTATATATGAAAATTATTTTGGGTTATATATAAATGCACCGGCTTGCCTTTAAAACCATATATTTTTAAAATGGTACAAATAATGACACACGAAACATATACGTAACCAAAGACTAGAAGAGTTGAGTGAAAATTTTAAAGGAATTAAAAGGCTTTACATATATTTTAGTCAAGTCTCTTTTTTAAAAGAAAGAAAGAAAGAAAGGTGAAATTAACTTTTTAGCTTTTATCGTATGGCATGAGGATGGGGTGGTTGGGAAGAGATTATTAGGTTTAGCTTAATGACGAAGGATCAAACATAATTACATGACCTCCAGTCCGACAATTCAGAGAGTTTTACCATATATATGTGTGTGCGCGCGATTACAAACAATAATACAATGAAAAAGGCAGCACCCAGTGACCACCGTCCACCAATCTGCATGAAAGTTAAATCCCAAAAAAAGCTGCTTCCTTAATTTCCCAGCTTTACGCAAAACCCAATTAAAAACTACTCCTACTAACAGTTGTTTTTTATTACCTGACGCGTAAACCAATGTTCTTTTCTTAAACTATAGGAGTATAATATATACTACTGTAATAGTTTGTGTTCGGTGCATGAACATATGAACCAAGATATATACATTAGTACTTAATTACACTTCGAGCTGATTAATAATGAAATACCTAAACTTTACTTTCTTTCTTCTTTTTTATTTCTAGAAAATTCTTAGCGGGTTGTAAAACGATTTATAGGCATTTTTATACTATGATCAGAGAATGAAGTGCGTAATGATGGACAGGAATATTCTGGAGGGAGTTTTCTTAGTTGAGTCATCATCATGAGTGCATGCTGGGGTAGTTACGTTGCGTCGCACCTGGAACTAATTAATAATCTATCAACTGAATAATCTATTGATGAAGCGACTGTGAGTGGAGGATAACATGGGGACAATGTTATCAACTGCTTAATTGATTGAATGAATCAAACAAGACTCAGAAAACCGTGTATTTTTTTTTGTGCGCAAAAGCAGGTTGCACATGCATCGAATAAAATTTCGTTAGATATTAAAGAATAGGAATATGCAGTATTCTTTAGATTCCTTTGCTATATAAGAAATGTCGGCAGTTTATAAATGTCCCTTTAGAGGTCTAGAGGTCGACCCTATTTAACGTTTGCTTTTTATCTTTCCACACTCTTGATTTGTAGGCGCCCACTCATTCCAGTAATTACCTTTTTTACCGAAATTTCGTGGATAAGTTTGGATAATACTATTAATTATAAACTGACTGCTTGTGAATGAGAGTTCAATTTGAATTAGGAATTAGTCTACAATAGGGGACATAACTATTTTTTTCCGGTAATAATAGGGATAGAACTATTACAACACCAAAGAATTGGTTGTTTTTATTAGAAAAAACCTTAGCGCAACAAATTTGCCTCTAGGAGGTTCTTAAAAGTGGTTTTATCATACTCATGATCAAGATGCGGCTTTTGTAATCAACCAACCATCGACTATATTTCTATCCTGTCTATAATAAGGATGACATCACAGTTAAACGTCATAATAGTCTATAGATGTCTTTGATTTGTCAATGCAGCTCTTTAAAACTTAGTTATAATTGATCATTTGACATTCAGCTCTTAACAAGTTATATAATATCACTCAAGTTCCTTAAAATTTAAGTATAATTTGATAATTGTTTGAAACAAATTGTAATTAATTCCATTATGAAGGACATGATTGTGATTTTTCCCTAGCAATAATCCTCATAGTTATATTTTGCCCACAAGTCTCAAAAAGAAGAACTAAATGATTATAATTCTAATTCTTTTTTTTTTATCCATGATCAAGATATCCCCTCATTCGACAAGTGAGAGACTAATCCCCGCTGATTTGTAGGCACCTCAAAGGGTGGGACAGCTGGCCTGGGAGATTTAATGTTTCTCCATACCCAACGCCAGGAATCGAACCCCAGACAATTGGTTAAGAGTGAATGAGTCCTTGCCACTCAACCACACACCCCAGGTTGATTTTAATTCTAATTCTAAATACAAGATTGTTTGATCAAGAAAATATGTAGTTGAAGTCGGAGACCTATCAAGATTAAGTAAATTAAATAAAAAAAATAAGGTAGACAAAGCCCCACAGTGCTGATATGGATGATGACTGATTAAGAACAAATAAAAAAAAGAACCTGCCTGGCTGAGAACCTAGAAATTGGCAGTAACACAGCAATAAAACAGACAATACAACGTCTACATCACTTTATCTACAACTAAGATTCAACAAATAGCCACAGGATGCTCAAACCAACACCAAATATGCACACTTTGATGGCTGCACTTGCAGACCATTGTCAGAAGAGGGAACAAATTCCAACATATGAGGTGGAAATTTTGGTTTCAATATCCCTTGCTTTTTCCATAGCAGACATTAAATCATCAGATATTCACATGTTCACAGGAGGTGATCCCTGAATATGACAAACAAGTAAGTATTATCAAAACATTTAAAAATAAGGGAGGTCCACTTGCTAAGATACCATTAAACGAGAAGTTTTTTTTATTGAAACCCACACGATTTAGAGTAACAGTGTCCCTAGTCATGCGAACTGTTTAAGACTCCACAGATGAAGGTTGCAGTTTCCTAATATGCAATTTCAATCCATTTGACAACGAATAATCATTTCAAAATCTCACCTTGAACAGAAGATCATATGCTATATGCTCCCAGGGTAAGGATACAGACATTAAGCTACATTTCAAAGGTATAATAAGTTCATCGTCAAAATTGGAGCTAGAAGAAGAGGCAGCCGCATAAGCATGTTTTGCAGCAACAGATGCAACTGATGCTGCTTTACGAACAATTGAGCCAAATCCAAACCCTTTCTTTGATGCTATTGGAGAAAAAGGGCCGGAATCCTCCTGACTTTGATCTGTCATTATGCACAAAATTCATTTATCCAATCATCTCATCAATTTTCACAGACATTAATAGCAAATTCCTAAGCCGGGAGCCTCATTATAAAAAAGGGGACTGGACAGGATTTTAAAACGCCTCTAAGGATTTCATGTATCTTCTAAGTATTCAAGTCTATATACTAACACATGGGAGCTTCGCATCTTGACAGACTTATAATTTCATTGCAATACATAGTGTAGAGCAGGCAAGACATGTATAATATGATACAGCAACTGCATGTTTAATACTCCTACTGATTCTTAATAAAAGATCAAGATAACTAGTAATTTGCAAAAATTAAGATTATTTCTGTTAGTAATTGTAAAAACAGGTTTATTATCGATTTTTCCTAAAGCACCTTTTTAATCATTTGCATCTCTTTCCTTGATAAAAAAACCCCCTTAGAATGTACTAACAATGAAAAATTGGGCAACAAAATGGTTTAAGGTCTTGTATTTATGATGATTAAAACAAACTCATCTACTAGCTCTCATAATTAGGACCTCATAAGGCAAGAAACGCTAGTACCAAGAGTTCCATGATGAGATTTTTAAGTTTAAGTAGCAACGAATTGCATACCTGTAACACCAGAAACAGCCACTTCAACTTCTCCACGGCCTCCAGGACCTTTCATATAAATTCTGTCTGTTTTGCCAGGAGAATGACCCCCAGATAAAAAGCTACCAAATCGAGACTTGCCAGCTGTACTTTAAGGGGGAAATATGTAAGACAACTTATATACTGGTATGTGGCATCCGTTAGCAATTTATAATATGATAAACTCACAATTTCACACTATATGCATAACATCATTTTTTATTGTTAACGTGGTAACAAAGGGTGACCATTTCATTTATCGGTGGAACTCCCATTAGATGAAGCAGAATATAAAGATGATAGAACTTTCCTGGAACTGAATCTAAATCAACACTATACGGCAACAATCCAAAAAGATTTAATCAGAGATGTCTCATTCAACAACCCAAATTAAGAAGATAACATCACAAGTTCAATACAATTGAACAGAGCTTTACTCATAGTAACAACAGCAAAACAGAGAACATAAGAAAAAAGAAGAAATATGATTGTAAAAGGATTGATTGAATTTAAAAAAGGTCATTTCTTACCTAGAGTCTTTACTAATATTCTTCACACCCACACCCTCTTCAGAAAAAAATACTACCCACTGTACACACCCTCTCTCTCTTCCAGATCACCACTTCTCAACTGCACCCTCAAATTAGTTATTGGCTTGAATAATCAATCTATCCCCCATGGCCATCTCATCACCTTTGGCCCCCTACAACGCTCCTTTAATTTCAGGCTCTCTCCCTTCCTCTCCCCTCTTTTTCTGATTCCCACGAGGATTTATGTAAAATTAAAACATTGACAATCAATCAGAATTGAAAAGTGTAAATTTCCCAGGTTCTCATGACATGACAAATCAGAACAACAAGTCACATGCAAGGATTTTTGCAAATCTCCTGGAGGTTCAAAAATTTCAGTTTTATTAAAATGTATCCCCCCTTCATTCTCCCTTGATTATGAAAGCAATTATCCAGATAGAGGCCATTGTAGGAAAAAGTACCATCATATGCCTCTCGAACCATCTGATAACTGACAAACCCTGAGAAAAGGGTAAGCTGCAAATCACAACAACCCATGGAGTTAGAGCATGTCTACAATCACAAATTGAACACAAGAAATTTGTGTGCGACAATCTGTCAATGGAACCATCAAAGGACATACTTCAGAGAGCTTTATTTGAAAATAATACTTCAACTTTCAATGAAAAAGGTAATGATTGATTAATGCTTGGCAGAGACTCAAAGAAATTCATATACTTTTAAATGCACAAGGAGGCAAGTAACAGACACCAGTCAAATTATTATCACTTACCTTTTCATTTGACATATTCAAATAAAAAGCTATAAAATCAAAACCCATACTAGCTAGAGCTACTACGGACTTCCATGATCTAAATTTATATTTTCTTACTGCTTCACGAGTTAGTTGTTTATTCCGTCACAATAATGATCCTCTAACAGAATAATCTGTAAATACTTGAACTTCCATCTCCAAAATATTTGCTTACCGGCTAGTTCACTTTTCTTTAAAGAAGAAAAACACGTATTAATGAGAATAGTTTCGACTTGTTAAAATATGTGGGGTGCAATTGACTAAAATGTATAATTAAACCTTTAATATTTCAAGACAAAAGCAAGCCTACAAGCACCACCTAAGCAATGCTATGAGAAAATGTAAAGAACTTTCAAACAGAACACTCATTGTTACAGCGAAATTAACCAGCATAGAATCCATAAATTTGAACAATATATGAACAACATTTGTGCAGAACACTCATCGTTATATTGAAAATAACCAGCACTCAATCCATAAATTTGAAATATACGTGAAAACCCTGCAATCATCTATAAACTAGAGAGTGCAGATAAAAAATACAAACATTCTGATATGGAAAGGAATTCACTCTGTAACTGGGTATGGGTCAAACCTTGGCGTCCTTTCTCTTTGGGAAATCAGGATTAACTCTAGGAGATTTATCATTAACACTGCAATCATGCGATTCCTCACTAGGAAATGCTGCCCCATCATTTGCGTTAAGAACTACACAGTAGCAATGATCTCTTTCAGTTAAAACCTGAAGAAAATTAAGGGGGAGAAATCAGGGTAGACTTACACAGTTATCAATTGGAATGAAAGTTGTTTACAGTGTCATTTTTGCAAGACAAAAAGTGTAAGAAATATTATAGAAGACAAAATCGCATTACAAAAAACACTTAACCTGGTAAAGCTGTATGAGAAAGCCTATAAATGGTTTTTCTATAGTATCAAGTACAGCCCAGGATGGTGCCATTTATATGGCATTTGCAAATACTTCAGAAGGAGGAAACAGAGAGATAATAAAAAGTGACCAACATGGGTCATGCCGTTTATATGGCTTTAGATGCTACCAGCGAAGCTAAGAATATCATGATATTGTCCTTTTTTTGTTTGAAAATAAAACTACCAAGGAACAGAAAATTAGCAAAAATACGTTCAGCCATTTCAGGTAGTACTCCTGGATAAGGAAAACAATATCTCGATAATTACATAATTCTACAACTGAACCACAAAGAATATTAAATACTAACATTCAAGTTGTAATGTGATCATAACTTCAATGAAATGCTAAAATGAGTGAATTACCACTGCATCGAAAGTGGAGTCAAAGTCATCAATTGCAAAACAAATATCTGGATAAGCAGGTGTTGTCTCCACTTCCTGGATACAATGACAGTGTCATTGCAGATAACAATCTCTCCAACTAGTACCCATTTCACTCCAAAGGGATAACACATCCAAACGATAAACATACTTGCCTTTTCAAAGTTCAACTGAAAATTTACACGACTTGGAGATGCATACACAGTTTTTACAACCTGAGAAGGTGCAACAGACCAAAAGAAAATTAGATACATTTTATATTACTTGGAGATAATAGCATGGATTTCAAGTCACGTGAAAAATTCTTTAATCCAAACCCTAGCTTACAAACCACAACTACAAACCATGGAAGGGGCAAAAGTCACAGACACACACCATCATAATCATCTCTAATTCAGGAGGAAAGCATCCTATGAAAAGTTTGAGAGTTTTATAAGACAAAGTAACTTGAACTTATACATATGCCAATGGATGGTCACAAGCACACGATGATGGAGCTTGAAGCACAACCAAAGTAAAAACAGGATTCTGAAAATAAACTTTGGAGCTTTGGTCAACATCAACAACAAAGAAGAATTAAAAGATCCCAGCCTAACCATATGCACTCTGTATCAGAATTATTCTAGAGAAAATTCAACTCCTAAAACAATTGCTAAGTTAAGGAACTGACTCTAATTTCAAAGGACAAAGTTCCACTACAATGCAGTTACCTTGTATATAGGGGACAATGGTGTACTTTGTGAAGCCTGATGATTTGTAAGAACCTGGCGACTGGAGAAAGAGACGATTTAGATTCCCTTGATGAATGTTTATGGGAAAACAAAATGAACAAGAATTTTAAGTGACAATATTTTGTAGCCCTGATCCTAATCCTTTTATCTATCTAATCAAAACATATAACAACTCTCTCAGGTTCAATCATATTTGAGGCAATTAATACAAAGAAAACTGGAGAATGGTTCAAACTCTACATATGTAAAGCTAGAAAAGGTGAAAAACCAATCTACTACCACTAGATAGATTACATCCAAGTTTTGGAATAAACTGACATGTATGCTGCGGCATAAATCTGACAACTGAGGAAAAATTCTCAAAAATATTGTACAATCAACGAAATCAGATAAAGTAAAAAGCTATGAGAATGTAATGAATGCAGGAAGTTATTGAAAATGACATATATTCTTGCTGACCGGAAGAGGCCATAGAATGAAACAACTCACTTATCCTTATAACATTTTGATGGGAAGAATTAAATGTTTTAGTAGAGTGCAGACTACAACTTCTTAAAAACATAGTGGGTGAAAACAATGGAAGACAAGAAATGAAATGAAAACATAACCTGCAAATTGCAATAGTTACACTAAAGGAGGTGTGAGCAATTAAGTTCAAGTAAAATGAACGCCTCCAGTCAACATCTGTAGAAGTTCCATCAATTAAGTCCTCCAACTAGCCAAAAAGTAAACAGGATTATTTGGCATCATAATGGATGGCTCACCAGTCCACCACATCCATTGTCAACAAAAACAATATCTACACTTAAGAAATTTAGGAATTGAATAAGGAATTCACAAAATTAACACTGTGTAACGGCAATCACGTTAATGCAACCAATTCTCATTGGAATCAAATAGAAGCAACGTAAAGCACAACTGCATTATTACGACACAAAGCATGCGAAGTTTCTATATGTTTAACAGCCAAATATCTAAAAATTGTAGTTACACTTAAGTATCTATAATCAGTATCAATCTCATATTGGCATATCAAGTGTCAACAGTTCTCATTGGAATCAATGTGAGTTTACCTTAGGAGCCCACCTGCGTACAAAGAAAGGAGCATCACCCTCAGCATTATTATAAGAAGCATGTCCTTGAGATACCTGCAGGAAAAATCATTACACTAAGCAATAACAATAGCAATGGCAATAGCAGTATATTAATGTGTTCAGAGTTAAACATAACACACCAATTTCCTGACAAAGAAGACGAGATCGTCGTCTTGGCGTCCCCTCGACTCCTTACCGCGGACGAAATACAAATCAAAGAGGTCGTTCCAAAATTTCATGTCCATTTCAACGTCAGGAGCATCACTCTCCTCAACCACCGTTTTACCTAATAAGTTAGAGTGCTTCTTCACCATGCTCAATAATTCATACCTTTGAAAAACATAATAATAATAATAAAATCAGATCACGTCTATCACCGTCGTGATGCTAAAAGTCTAATCAATAGTCAATCACGTGATTTAGAGAATTAAAATGTTTGAATACCTGGAAGGTGTTTCTCCTGTATCAGTGAACATTTTTTCGTGTGAGCTGGTGGTTCAGCTTATTATAATGAAACAGGAATCTTCGAAATTAAAAGCTAATTATCAATATAGCGATATGACACCATGGAGCTCATGTGAAATGAGAACAGTGAACAAAAACGGCAAGACCTCATAGCAGTTATTCGGTGATCTATTTGATGATTGATGAAGACAAGGTGATAGTTTTGGTTAATTTGTTTTTGGAAAGGCTGATAACAACGAAGTCGTTGTAGTATAGTGGTGAGTATTCCCGCCTGTCACGCGGGTGACCCGGGTTCGATCCCCGGCAACGGCGAGTTTAACATTTTTTAGCGCGGCGTAATGAAGACATTAAAGTTCTGTTTCGCGCCAATATTTTTTTTTATCAAATTTCGCGCCAATGATTTATGTCATATGTTTTGGGCTTTTAACTTTTTCTCTGTCCAAGAATAAGCTGCACTGACATTCGATTTTGATTTGAAGCAACCTGAAGGCCCAAGATTGCAAATAGGGAACAAAATAAGAAAGAAAGTTCCTGCTTCAAGTAATTTTGAGTGTTGTTTGCGTTAAGAAATTAAAAAATTAAAAAATATTGCTGTTATTTTATGAGGGTTATACTTCATATATACTCCCTCCAGTCCTAAATATAAAACCTAATTAACTTTTTCTGAAAAATCCTTAAAAAAGCAAAATAAGTTAATTATAAATTGATTTACCTAATTTTTTCCCCTTAAACTTGTTTATTTTACCTATAAACTAATGGATAATCTAAAAATATATCAAATATGTCATCATTTAATAACATATTTCGCAACCTTAATCTCTCCAAAAAAAAAAAGTCAATTAGGTCCTATATTTAGGACCGGAGGTAGTATAAAAATTAAAAAATTAAAAAATTAAAAAATTTGATGTTATTTTCTGAGGGTTATACTTCATATATATAACCTGTATTTGATTAAGAAAATTTTAATATATTCTAACATGCACAAGGGTTTTTTCATTGGGTTGGCGGGCTACGAGAGAACTGAGACAAAGACAAGCTAAGGACAAGCTAAGGTAGACTATTATAGGTGAAATTCTGAAAATTAGTGAATAATTTATTAGGTTTTAATGTTACGACTAGTGTTTTGTCCTTTCATAACATATACGGGAGAGATAATAACATGAACAATTTCAAAGATTCTATCCATCTTTCCAATATTTAAAATTTTATTGAGGGAACTAATCTAAAAACAACATAAGCTCATTTTTTTTACGTTTCAAAGTTTTTCTTCGAAAGGCACAAAAAAGAAAACAGCAACAGAGTTTGAATTTGGCAACATGTAAGTGCTTGCTGACATCATATACAACTTCCTCGAAATTTAAGCTACTTACAAAAAGCAACATTAGAGGACACCAAAAATAGTTAATGTGTCTTCAAAACATTCCGATCCTTAGAGGACCAGACTAATCTATCACTGAGGACCAGACTAATGGTCATCTTGCTCCGACCTTGGAGAATATAGGCGACGTTGCTTCAATGGACGTGGAAGAAGTGGTAGCTGCACTCCTAGCTCTTGGAGTGCACTATTTGCTGTTTGGATCCATCCACCTAACATTTCATGCAACCGCCTCTCCATATCTTCCCCCTCGTTCCCAAGTTGCCCCCTCTCATCTTCCCTCTCATTCCTAAGTTGCCCCCTCTTATTCCCAAATTGCCCCCTCTCATTCCCAAGTTGCCCCCTCTCATCTTCCCTCTCATTCCCAAGTTGCCCCCCCTCATTCCCAAATTGCCCCCTCTCATCTTCCCCCTCATTCCCAAGTTGCCCCCTCTCATTCCCAACTTGCCCCCTCTCATCTTCCCTCTCATTCCCAAGTTGCCCCCTATCATTCCCAAATTGCCCCCTCTCATTTTCCCTCTCATTCCTAAGTTGCCCCCTCTCTACCCTCAGTTGCTCCCACTCCTCCCTCTCCTTCTTAAGCTGCTCCTTCTCTGCCCTCAACTGCTTCCACTCCTCCCTCATTTGATCTCTCATCTCCTCCCTAATTTGCTCCCCCATCTCCTCCCTAATTCGCTCCCTCATCTCCTCTCTCAATTGTGCCCGTATACGCTCCTCATAGTCAGGGTCAGGCATCCTCAAGCTGCTAATAAACGATTGACTTTGACCAACCTGGGAACTGCTACCATACACCCTACTTGGTAGGGCTCCAAATCCCAACCCGCGCACGCGACCAGAGTGGCCACGCGGCCCAAATGCGGCCCGGAGTGAGGCAGTGGGGTCCACATTATCCTCCTGCGACCTGTTTATCTCCGTTTCAGCTTCGATTATCTTGGCCTGCATATACAACATATATCAAACATCTTAACAATATACTAACAATAATTAAATAAAGGTGACTGAATTTTTACAATTTGCTCCTCAGCTGCATCGGATATAGGTGTCCCATCTCTGTGCCTATGATATATAGTGTAAAATTGGCCTAACGTGACCTGTTTCCCTTCCTTAGCAGCCTCCTCAGCCTAAAATTATAATTAGCAAATAATATTGATATTGATATATAAAATGAAATCAATCTAATTAAATTGAAAACATTTGTTTATAGATTCATACCATCTCTCCGTAACCAACCGAAAATAGCTTCGAACCATGAGTATGTAGAACCGTTTGGTGTGCCCTCGCGTGAACACCTTTCTCCGACCTCCTCTATTAATGTAAAATAAAATCCGGTCACAATTGTTGAAACATTATTATGTAAATGTTTATATATCAACACAATAATATTATAGAATGGCCGGTTTGACTCTCAACAGTAAGCTCGCTTGTTGTGGTGTCTGAGGTCATGTGTTTGAATCAGCCTCTCTACAAAAAGCAGAGGTTAGGCTGACTAGTATATCCCCTTCCTCAGCACCTTCACCAAGTGGGGACTAAAACTGGGATGACCTATTAACACAATAATATTATAAAATATACTTGTCCTATCTCTCCCCTCCTCCACTTCACATATCTCGCCCACGCATCTGCAGGGACTCCACTTGGGACATCCTGAACAAGCTCCTCAAACGGCCTGCTCCCACCCGCATTCCTATCTTTGAAGTACTCATTTCTGCGGCTCTTCCAGCCATCTCCCATCTTGCTTATGCCCCAACCTTTCAGCACCTCGCTCACTAAAAACTTCCTCTGCAAAAATTACATAATAGAATAATTACATGAAATTACTTTGATACATTTAGTCCATATATAACTAATTTTAAACATAAGAGTTCTTGCATATTTCAATAAAAGCATATTCAGATATTAATAAGTAAACAGAAGGATTTTATAAATTGACCCGACTTTAACAATTTGGGACCATGCAGAATTCTTCAATCCTTCATCTATCTTTCTCCATTCCAGGGGGTCAATTGGGAAACGCCTGAAGTTTTGCCCAACATTCCCGCAAAACCTGCTGAACAGTTCACCACCCTGTCCAGTAGGCTGTTGAGTGCGCCCCAAGATGTCAACCTCCACCCTATGCTCGCTGGGGAGGTTGTGCACATCTCGAACCAACAACCTCTTCGTAGTAACTTTGCCATGTGGGTCTGTACATTTCAAAAAGCCGTATTAAAGTGCTTACAATTAACTAGCTATTCGATAATAATGATAACATCAATCTTCTTACCCTGAATTCGTACTAAGTACCCAGTGCCTCCACTTCTTCTCTTGTGTTTTCTAACAGGGGCTGGCGGCGGCACATTATCTTCATCATGTGGCGGTACATCATCTCCAGGTGGTGGTATATGTGACATTTATGTCCTAATTATACTTTTAATTCAATGATACACATCATTTAATTGATACAGTAAAAAATTACATTAAGAAAAGTGATCTACTCAATTGAAATGCTAACATAGTTAAAAAAAAATCACATAAGGGTTTCCTTAGAATACCAATCTCAAGGTATGATTATGATAAAAAAAAGGAATGTCCAAAATGTATTAAAACAACAACTCATTATAGTTAGAAAAGAAACTTCTTTATTTAAAATAATAGTCCATGATCAAAAAGAAGATGCTAAAATTAAGCATTGTTGTTATTCACAACACAATTATCCATGATATAAAAAAAGGCCTAACATGGATATTTAAACACACCTTTTTTTGGCCAACGATATTTAAACACACCTAGACATAGCAAAAATCATTCAAATTATGTTGACAATATACCATGATAGAAAGAGATATCCTACCATGAAAATTAAAAATCATCGTACAACCATACATCTAAAGATCCCAACAAATTATATAAAATTGTAAAGTTTTCCAAGGTAAGATAATTTCAAGAGTTGATATCATGAAACAGTAAATTAAGATCATGTCACATGTAACAGCTTTGATCAAGTTCCAAAATTAAAAAGAAAATAACTTGAGACAGCCACCAAACACGAGGAAACCATTGATTAAACTCTTTCCATTTGCAATACACTATAAAGCTCTAAAGAAGGGTAACACAGCGGCATCATACTAATAGAAATTCAACTATAAGAATCTTTATTTGAATTCGGACCTTCACAAACAAGCTTCTTTCTTCACTCTTAGTATAGCTAATGCTAATTATCCCTTTCCATTAAATTGAGAGGCCTAATACAAAAGACTCACGAGAGTATGAGACTATAATTCTAATTTGATCTCCTTCTCAACAATTTTCGCAGCATGCCATATAATATATGCACACATACACAAGCAACACACATTGAGTTCTTTTCTTCCCTCTCCTCTATGGTCAACACCATTTTTATTTAATAGCAAAAAAAAAAAAACAATAGTACTAACCCTTTTATTCAGTTAGAATCCTTAACTTCAAAGTCTACATTCTCCAATTAAGCCTGTTTGAGTAAGTTTGAAACCTAGGTTTTTGAGCTCAAACCTAATTTTTGAAATCAGGACAGACAAACACTCACAGTTTTTTCATAATAGTTTTTTCTGTCAAAACCTAAGTTTCATTTAAGTCATACAAACACTCACAGATTTTTCATAATAGCGTTTTTAAATTGAAAATTTAGGTTTGAGGCAAAAATCTAGGTTATATCAGAAACTATTTTTTTTTTCAATTTTTTCATAAGTTAATTTCAGAATCTATTCTTCAAAATGACTTTTTCAGCTTTTTTCCAAAACTATATCAAGCAGGCCTTAAGACATCTTATATTCACTTCTTTTTACCTGTAAGCATCCTATATTCACCAAAATATTACCTTCCCACCTCATCATTTTTACTAAAGAACTCACACTCTCACAGCACTGCCTCGCCTCATGTAAAACCCACGGCATTTACATAGAAATCAGCTCACCACAAAATTCTAACACCTTTGTCTCCTCCAATAACTCTGATTCGACCTTCCTACTTTACTTTAATTGATTAATAACCTTTAACTTCAGAATTCCCAACATTAACCAAATTCACACATTCAAAAACCATCATAACCGAAATTTGAACATTAATTCGTCTTCATAAATCAGTCATCAAAATACTGGAAATGGAATCAGGAGTAAGAGACTCACAGCACTCGCAAGCAGCCTCGTGCGGCGGATGAAGGACGGCTCGCTGACTCCTCGCGCGGCAGCGAAGAAAAAGGATCGGTGGTGGGAGAAGAAGAATGGATGGCGGTGGAGAGAAGGTAACGGAAATGTGTGATGACGGAGATCTATGTGGCGACGGTGGCGATGACGATGGGGGAGAGGCGACTTTGAGGAAGAGACGAGAGGAAGCGTCGTTAGGGTTATGTATGATGAGCTTAGCAGCGGTTTCGTACAACCCACGGTTTGCATATGTGGCCATCTTTAAAAAAATAGTTTGCGCTCTGCAAAAAATAAAAAAGTGTAAAATTATTTAAAAATCACCAATTGACCCAACAATTTTGAATGAGTATCAAAGTAGCTCTATAAGTATGGGCGCAAAATCCCTTTTAAACGGTCCATTAACAATATTTTCGGGGCTATTGTGATTCATAAGGGCTATCTTGAGCCTATTGTATGATTGTTGATTTGAGTATAAGAATCCTTCCAAGGCTACTGTGATACTTAGGCAAAATTCTCGGGTTAATGGTGATATTTAACCCTATATTTTTTTAAATTATTAAGGTTAGTTTATCACCTGTTTTGGTTTGGACCAGTGTTGTAAGAACCGGACCGGACAGTTGGACCAGCCCTATCATTGACCGCTTCATATTTCGACTCAACAGTTATCAGTTTGATCGTTGGTTCAACAATCGGTCTGATTGTGTTGAACCATGGGTTCTTCTTCTTCACAACACTGGTTTTGAACGCATTGCATTTGTTCAATGATAATCTTCATTGCATTGTCATGGATAGCATATTTGGTTCCAATTAGACATAGTAAAAAAGATTATCAATGTAAAATTGATTGCACATCTTTTTAGTAAGGGTTAAATATCATTCTGACAAATGAATTATTTCGAAAGTATCAATTTGACCAATAAACAATAAAAGATCTTATTCTGGCAAATAAACAAAAAGACTCATTTTAGCCATTATAAAAAAAAGACTCATTTTAGCCAATGAACTATTAGAAAATATTGAAACACTCTTAGCTTCTAATCCCCTTTTCTCTCTCAATGTCACTAAAAATCAAACTTCTGAATCTTTTAATGATGTTAAAAGGCCATGAAGATAAAACAAGATACTGTCTTGGTAATATGTTATAAAATAACAAATTATAAATGACAATCCATAATAAAGTTAAAAAATTGATTGTTGGTGTTGTGATTATATGTTATAAAATAAGATAATGTCTTGGTAATATCTATGTTGTAAACTAAATGTTAAAATCCATAATAGAGTTGGAGTTGTTAATACTTAATACCTATGTTATAAATGTTAATCGTGTTTTGCAGGTAAGAAAAAAATGGCACTTGAAGGTGGCTCAAGGGAAGTGAAATAATGATGTTGTTGCACCTACTTAGGATTAGCCGACCTTCTAGCAAGCATATAACTAAAAGGCTTGAGTTACAATTTTCAGATAAGAAGATTTATTAATATGCAAGATGCCATGAAGTCAGTCACACAAGAAGGACCTGCAAAAATCCCAACCTAAGTTGAAGTTTCTCATGATTAGGGAGGATACATTTTGGATAATGTTCTATATGTTTTGCACCGAATCATATATTATTGGGAGTTCAATAAGCTCCAAAAAAGTGTCATATAATGATGAAGAGAGTACTTCTTCCACCAATTTCAATCCAAATCAAAAGAGACTGAAACAAGCATGATTGTAATGTATGTTTTTTCCTAGGCCTTGTTATGTGAAGTTATTTCTTTTGTGTAAGTTCTCCACTTTTTGTATGCTTCTTAAAAAGTATGTTTAACTTAGTAGCATTTTTATGACTAAAACCGCCATTAACCGTTTGGGATGATAATGATTTTTTATCTAAACCACTTCTAGTATGACACTTAAGTTAGTGACAAAATTGTGAGCTAAACTGCCACTAACAAATCATCACCAAATTTGCGCCAAATTAGCGACTGTATATAAAGCTCAGCTGCCGCTAAGTTCCGCCATTACTTGCCAAATAAATTACAGTTGAGTTTCAAATTAAAATCATAGAATGAGGATTTTGAGTAGTAAATGTCAATACTCCACTAATTAATTTGATCTGATAGTTAACTAGTTAAAATAATCTTGAAATTCAAGTGCCACCTGTTTGTGATTTCCCCTTTAATTTGGTCAAACACAAACTTAATGGTTTAGTTTCCAGACCACCATTAATTTGCTTTTATTGACGTTTTTCAGATCCCATTATTAAATCCTGATTTTCTTTTAGTGACTCGCCCCCCAAATAAGTAGGATGAAAGAGGGTGTTTAGCAATTAGTTCACCGTTAATTTTTTAAATAGTTATTATATTTAGGAATGGAAGGTATTCATTTAATAATTTGATTATATTATATTGATTAGACAAGTTAATGTTTTTATTTTTTTTCTTAACACCTAATTAAATCATGCATGCATGTTCCTTATTTCCTCTCTTTGTTGTCTTGGTTGTTGTTCTTGTGATGGCATAAATAATAAGGTTGATTAAAAAACCAACAAGCTAAGAAATCAGTATGGACTCACCACCCATATCCTTTCGATAAGAGGAGCACACGCTTAAAGCTTTATTTTGTTCGGAAACATTAAAGATTTTGATGTATGCCAAAATTTATAATAGCATATAAATAATGTAACTCATACAACGTGTGTGTATTACTTACGAACTGCGTTGCGTTCATATGAAAACTAGTTTGACCTAGACATGTTAATATGTTATGAAGAAATGGCCATTGACCAACTCAAATTTATTTATTATTTGTGTGCCGGTCATTTTGATCATATGCAAGCATATATGTCCAACTAGTGGCCAAGAAAGCATCCAAAACAAAGTGTGTCGTCTTTATTTTAATTTGACTAATGATAAACACATGAGCAGGGAGAATATATGTGTGTGTGTGTGTGTTTCACTAGTGCCAAAAAGTCAAAATGAGCATATGAATTGGAACAATATAACGCTAATATTGTTATTGTTCGAAGTTCCAAGCACAGCAAGGTCACATTGGATTCCTTGGGGAAAGGGAAAAAGTGAAGAAAAGTAAAAGTGAGTATGTCGAGTGAAATAACAGCATGATCATGGGCCCTTACGACACCATCATGGCATCATTCAATCCTATAGTCACGGGTGAGACCCCCTTCCTCAATTTAAACACCCACTTTAGCTTTTGCTTCAAGTGTCTTTCACACTATAGCCTAATTTTATGAATCAATTATCCTCCAAATCATAATTATCTTCAAACAATGCAAACAAAAAAGGAAAAAACGATCACACGCACAAGATCGCGATGATGGTGACACCAATAATGATGTGTTTCCAACTCTTACAGCCACTTTAATTGCCTCTTTTCCATCCACCACCACACACAAATTCAATCAAAACAAAGTGTTCCCCCATTGACTAACCATGCATTCATTAAAACACATTAAGATACAATAATAATTGCTTCACGAAATTTCCATCAATGTATCAATCAGAATTAAATAATTTAATTTCACCGATGTCAAAATAGCAGACATTTCTAGTTTCACAGTGGTTAAAGTTGAAATATCAGTCAAGAGAATTCATATCCTCTGAAACAATAATTCTGCAGTCTGAATGTAAGTAATTCTATCTAATGCTGGACAGTCTCTTGTTATTCACGCCCTTTAAATGAGCAAAGATTCAGACTTTGGACATAACTAAATTGTGCAAAAACTCATAATCAGGTTTATCACATAAATTATCAGGGAGCACCCGTCAATTTCACGAGCATTTTTGTCAAAATATTCGACGTACGATTCTAGTTTCACGGGCCAAAGTTGAAATATTAGTTAAGATAATTCATAACCTCTGCAACAACACTGTTCTTAGCTAAAGCTGGATGATCTCTTGTTAATCACGCCCATTGAATGATCAAAAAATTTAGACTTTGGACATAATTAAACTGCGCATTAAAAAAACACATAGCCGACCAGTTCTTCAGAAACAACGTAACTATAATTCACATGGGCAAGACAAGTGATCGATAAGCCTGTGATGTAATTAATTTATTACATAATAACAACACAAACATATGGATCATACAAGATTATTTATCGGTATATTGATGAAAGGCATGCAATCAACAATGAACAAAGCTACTCCTCATCATCATCGATCATCAGTTTTCATTTTCCAAAACATAATAAGCAGTTTCTTCCAACGCCACAACAATTGATCACATAAATCCCTCTCTATATATATATTTCGCCACTATATAAATATATGGATATATAATCAAACCTCATCATATCCATTATTCCTTGTCTTACCAAGATTCCTTCTGCGGCTGGCGGATCCGCCGTCAGGGCGGAGATTCCCGTCGTTGAGGATTAAAGGGGCATCGTTGGAATCATCGCCGTCGTCTTGGGTGGCCACGCGGATGCAAGAACAACGTTCTAAGGATGCGAAGAAAGCAGTGGTGACACCATTGATAAACCACATGGCCACGCTGTCCAGCTTTCCACCGCAGCCGCCGGATGGGGAAGACGGCGGCGATCGGAGCTTGAGGAAGGGAGGGCAGGCAGATGTGGTGGCGGTGGTGGTAGTGGCAGCCATGGATGAATTATTTGCTTCCACCTTCAACATTAGGAGACGATATATGAATATGATGTATGAGTGGGTTTAATAAGTAGACTGCTTCTTCACTCTTTTAAGTTAGCTGTCTCTTGATCCGTAACTGTAGCTCTATACTATAGTAACTATTACTATGGTTATCCACTTTTCATTATTGTTAATATCACCCATGTTGATGTAAACTTTGTTCTCGTGTATAGCTTGAAGATATCTTTTGTGTTTTTTTAAAAAATGCATGTGTTTTATTTTATTCGTCATTATTGGTAATATGCATACGAGTTTTTAAGAAAGTATAAATAGGATTATTTAGATTGTGACAGGTAAAAAGTGACTCTTATTTCAATTGAATTTGTAAAGTGAGCTAAAATACATAAAAACCCAGAAGCATCGGTCAAAAGTTTTGGAGTGAACCGGGTGAAGTAGTAGACACTGCAAAAAAAAACGGGTCAAGTTTTTTTTTTTTTTTTACAAAATGAGGTCTTTTGTTAATTGTAATTCCCCTAATTATTAACTTACACTTCCTCAATTTTTAGAAACCACATTTAAGAAACTTAAAATGCTACTTTATTTACTTGCATGTGTTTAATAAATTGTTGTTACTCTTACTATTTGTAATTTGGTCTGTAGATTGTAATTTGTAGCAGTTACTTTTGTGTGTAATCATTCATCCTTTAATTCCGTTAATAGAAACATTAAATATTTATGTTTAATGTGTATATTTATCTGTATTTATACTTTGAGGTTAATGATTATTAAAACATATAATTCCCAAAATCATCACTTTTTCAAGGTAAAAAAAATCATTACTTTTTTATACCTCTCAATATTGTTTAAATGGAAATGTCCTCCCCGCTTCATATTAAAAGAAGTGGTAAACTAAATAAAAGAAACACAGTTAAATCAATTTATTATGGGTAAAATTGAGTGCCATTTATGGGTATATTTTTTTTCTTGTTCAAATGGTCTTTTTTAAGGTAAGTTTTGAACTTTTATGATCCAAATCTAACCCCAAACAAAAACTTGGTAAAAGAATGAACACCTATTACATTTTCCTTGTAAAAATCATTTACATGTTTTAAAAGTAGGTGAAGGAAAAATTAACACAATCGCATTAATACCGTGTATGATTGATTACTGTCTCTAGATATAAATAGTTAAAATAGACAGCGTACTGAAGGTAAAAAAATAGACAGCTTACTGAGCACCATAATAATCCTTTAAGATTGAATTAACTGTGAAATTACAAGGACAGCTTTGAAATCATGATTAATTTTCCTTTACTTCATTGGCGAAGACCTAAAGAAATGGCTTGTCTTGGTAATCAAACAATTAATTGAAGCATGTTGATTATTAATGATTAGGACAAAGCTAGGGGCCGGAGGCCCTAGCCATAGTTTCAGGCTTCCATCATTATTGGTGGTGCTTATCCATCTGAGTGGCAATTTTCAATCAACACGCTTTCTACCTAATAAAGATTATTTTCCTACTTTTCTTGTCAAAATAACAAATTGTTCCATTAAACATTGGAAAAACAAGATACGAAATACAAAATAGAAATATGCAAAAATAATTAAAGCCAAAATAATAATGGGTGGAAAACCTAAAAATAATATACTCTAAGCAAACATTAATAGGATAGAAGCGTTGACGCCAAAAATTTTATCGTCCACCTTCGTCATTCCTTTATTAGAATTCAAATTTTTGGGTAGAAAAATGGCGTCACTGACAGCAACATCATTTGAGAGTAGTGGTTGTTCGAATAAATAATCACAAATGAACCATATCTCTTATCGATACTAAATCAATTAACTTAATTTTTAAATGATCTCAATGAGCAGATTTCCTAGAGAGAAAAAACTTATAAATACCAACACGAACAATGAAGATCAGGTAGGAGAGATTCTCATTATTGTCTAAACCCTCAAATCAATCTATTTTTCGCAAAGACAGGAACCACACCATAAGAGATAAAAAGATGTGGAAATAAAAAACACGCAAGTGCAAAATACAAATGTCTTATTCCTAAGACACAATCGAAGAGTGAGATGCAGTGGAAAAACGCGCAAAATAAGATATATATTTATTTCAAAAGTTTAAGGATGACAAGAAAAACACTCTAACCACCCAAAAGTTTAAGGATTTCCTAAATCACTAATTAAATTTCAAACATTGAAGATGAGATATATATTTCAACAAGCATTTTACCTCGTGCGTTGCACGAGAAGTTAATATTTATTTTTCATACGAATATAAAAAGGTGAAAATTAAAGTGATTAAATAGCCAAACATTATAAGTATATGTTCTTATAATTAATGTGTTTTTATATTTTTATCAATAAAATGTATTTTTATATGGTGATAATGTGAATCTATTTTTTAATTTACATAAGAATCAACTTAAACCATTTAAAAAAACAATAGAAAAGTCTAATTTCATCCTTAATGTCCTCCATCTAAACCCCCCCTCCCAGGCCCTCCATAAAAATAATTTTCCCCGGAGCAATTCCCACATCCAAAGTTCACTTGGTATAATTTTTTTGGGCAGCCAATCTTTCAAAATAATTTCAATTTACATTACGTGAGTTGTTTTTAACTTGGTAAAGAATCAGACTCATGTGTATAAAAACAAAAAGAGAATCTAACTCCACCACCAACCTCCCCCTCCCAAAACCAAATTTCCCCATGCACTTTTCCATCAGAAAGTTGACTTGGTCTAATATTTTTTGATAGCTAATCTTTCAAAATGATTTCAATATAGATTACATGTAATATTTTTAATTCTACCAAGAATCAGACCCACCCATTTATAAAAACAAAAGAAGAGTCATATTTCGTCTCAATCTTCTCCATCCAACCCCCCAAACTAAATCAAATTTCTCTTGTGCACCTCTCCATCTAAAAGTTCACCTGGCCTAAATTTTTTTGGCAGTTGATTTTTTTCAAATTAGATTTACATGTAATATTTTTTAACTTGGCGAAGAATTAGACTTGTCAGCGTGTAAAAATAAAAGAAAAGTCAAACTTCATATCCAACCTACCTTATTCAACCGCTCCCCCAAAAACTAAAGAATATTTTTTGGAAGTAATTGATATTTCCAATTAATTTCAATTTTTAAGATTCTCATATTATACAAATATTTAAAGTTAAGTCTTTTACTCTAATTTTTCTTATTTTATTTGGAACTTCTTATTATGAAAACAAGTAAATTAAATTAAGAAAAGACATAAATACTTGGAAAGATCAAGGTATATTAAATATTTTTAATGGTTATGTTATTAATATGTCATAAACCAACTTTAAATGTTTACTTTTACCCCGTGCGATGCACGGGGCATTTCTTTTCCTTTTCCTATTAGATATCATATATTGTCATATATTGAAATTATTTGGTGTTAAAATGTCAATGAGTATATTAATCGATTTTTTATGTGTAATCTAGTTATTGTTATGTAAATTCACAATCCTATGTGTTATTTGAGATTAATATGAATGATTTGTTTTTCAAAGAATATAATTTTAAAATAATTTCAATATAGATTACATGCAATATTTTTAATTTGGCAAAAAATTAGACTCACTTATACATATAAACAAAAAAAGAGTCAAATTCCATATCCAACATATCCCAACCAAACCCCCTCACCCCCTCCCCAAAAAAAAAACCAAGTTGCCTCAAGTACCTACCCATTTCAAAATTTCACTTAGCTTTGTCTTAATTTTTTTTGACAGTTGATCTTTTCAAATAATTTAAATTTAGACTACATGTAATATTTTTTTTAACTCATTCAAGAATCAAACTTGTCCATGTATAAAAACAAAAGAAGAGTAAAACTCCATCACCAACCTTCTCATCCAATCCCCAAAATAAGTCGATTTTAATTAGTTGATTGAATGCTTATGTTGAGAAGATTGAGAGATATTTAACCACCTTAAAAAGCTAACATGGACGATGATAGTGATATTATTTCTTCGATTTTTTTGAATTCAATCCATATTTAATATGGTAATTTCAGTCTTTGGAAACAATAATATTTGAATTTTAAATCACATCCCATGATCTATGCATTGATTTACTTGGACAATAATGAAAATTGATAGGGCTACTATTTAGCTTAAGAAACATAATTTAAAAATGAGGAACTTAGATTTTTTATTTTATTAGAATTACAACACTAAATAGATAATTGAGAGAGTAGTCAATGACATAAAAGTGAAGGATTGTGAACGATTATTTCCTATATCAACCTTGTATCTCTTTCTATTTTGCAAAGAAAGTAAGACCTTCCATCTTATTCTAATTGATTGTGAATGAACACACCAATTTGTCTGAGAATAGTTTGAGAGAAGAATTGAAAAAACAGATACCTATGCTATGTCATATTTTCCTTCATCCAAATGTTGATGAAAATTTCAGTCCAAAAAAAAATGTTGATGAATGCAGCCCCATGCGTTGCAAGGAATAATTTAATAACTCAAGTAGCGCATAGTATCTTTTAAAGGGGTTCTAATATTATTTCTATGCAGATATAAATTTCACCTACATTTATATCTATTCAGAAATAAATTTAACCTAATTTAAATATTATATGTTGGGTTATTTATTATTCTCTATTTGATCGAACATAAATATTTATCGATAATTCCTTATTTAATTTCTTAAGATATCTTCTAACTAACAATAAATCATTTATTGGTTCCTTGATTTTTGTATGTTCTTGGGAATTCTATGAAACCTTTGTGAATAGTTGAAACACTGGAATATATATAGTTAAAGCCCTTTTCAACAATATTAATTTTTTTTGTTTCATTAGACTTTTCAGTATTAATCAAATTGATTTTTATATTCAGATGAATGGTCAAACTCAAACTCCTTCCTCTAACCCCCCAAAAAATCAAATTTATATTGATCCTTGATGTTTGATAAGTACAATCCAAGGAAATTAACGAAGTCATCAACATTGGCAAGAGACAATTCCTGAATACATGAATAAGTTACTTGCATCATGTGCAAGCTCATTTATGTCTAGCACCACCAGCTGTAGCCTCCTTGGTCAAGAAATAGGCAAAAAAATGTATGTATTCAGCGATTTAAAAGGGCTTGTCCGGATGCTGTGGTCAATACTGATGCAGTATAACCGATGAAGAACATTTACTGAGCAACAAATTGTTGTCCAAAGCTCTGCCAGTAGTGGCTTCTTGCTATGCTTTTACTCTCCATCTACTAATTTCCTCTTGAACAACTGCAATGTCCATCATCAATCCTTCAACCTATATATGAACAGATCAATTTTATACTTTATGAAAAATATTGACAATCAAATCTCACTGTCAAAACTATGAACATAAGACTATGCTATAAACTCCATTTCAAAAATAAAAACACACCTTAAAACAACTGTAGTAAGTGAACATTGAGAAAATAGACTTAAAAGTAAACATGATCTTATACTCTCATTAGCCACTCTCTCTTTCTCTGAGGTTTTAAAAGCTTCAGTTTTGAATTTAGATGTTTATATATGAATAATTTGGTTTGTGCATTTCAGTAATGGTTGAGTTATAGATTGGTTAAGAAGCTTCATGTTTCTCTGTTGTGGATTGTAGAATTAATTGACCCGTCTTTTGATTTCACCTAAATCACTGAAGACTAACATGACTACATAAGGGATACATGTCAAAGAACAGATATGGTTCAAACTCAACTATATTTGGCAGTCTTCAATGAAATGCAAGAAACAATTGTTAAACTTGATGGCACTTTCCCATATTTAATCAACAGTAAAGGTCTTTTCAAGAAAACCAAGCATAGTGGTAAAGTGAAATCAATCAAATTTGACTATTAGAAGCCAAACTTCATAAACATAAAATGAAAAGCAGAAAAGGAAACAGTAAAGCATACATCACAAAGCAAATTTACCTCTGTTAAGGATAAAACTTTGGTTGCATTTTCATTAAGCTTGAAAAATGCCCATCCTTTCAATCCACTAATATTTTAGGCCACCAGCTTCTAAGGTTATTTTTGTCAAAAGTATAAGAAATATACATCAATATAGAACACAAATCAGCCAAGAAAAACATTTAAAAGCATGTTCCTAATCATCCTAAACCACTTCAATGGGAAACTAACAATCAATTTTAAAATGAATCCAGGGCAGTAACTGACTAATTGATGCACATGGTTCTTGGTATTGAAATGCGTGGCTGTCACCCAAGAGGGGGGGGTGAATTGGGTGAGGGAATAAAAACTTTATTTCTTTTCGAAAGACTGCTTGTGCTTGGTGATGATGTTACTGAGTAATGGTATGCACAAGTCAGTATGTTATGTGATGCAAAAATAGAATGTTTAAATGTAAGTTTATGCACACATAAATTTATCCTGGTTCGGTCACCCAGACCTACATCCAGTCCCCAGGCTCCACCTGAGATTTTCAATCCACTATTCTTGTTTAAACCAGGCACAAGAGAAGCCTTTACACTTTAGGTTTTACGAGCACGGGTTCACCTAACAACCCACAGGTTTTACAACGGGTTCACCTGCAAACCTTACAAATGCAAGTTTTACGGGCTAACTTGCAACCTATGGAGATTTAGAAAACTTCTAAATGCTCCCCCTTACAAAATGTAAGATTACAATTATGTTCACTCTATGAACTGATTGTGCTAAACACTTAAGCTCGAAACTAACTCTCTCAAAGAGTGGATGATGTTACTCACTTAAGTACAAATGAATCACTCTCTAAGAATATTACATATCAAAGTCCGAGAGTAGAAGATGAGAGGAATGTAGAATAGTGTTTCAGACAATAAGCTCTGTTCTCTCTCTCTTTTTCAAGCCCCATCTTCAGAAATGAAGAACATCCCTTTTATACCAGTCTCTGAATATCTAGCCGTTGGAGAGGCAATAAGATCGTTCGATTATAGACGTTGGGGCCTTGTTTACGTTGTCCTCATTAATGCACAGCAGGGTTGACTTTGCTTTATCTGAAAAAGGTGCTCTGACCATGCTGTTCTGTCAACACTGTTCTGACAATACTATTCTGACAAAAGTCGTTCTGGCATCTGAACACTTTGTACGGTCCGACTCTTGCTTGCTGTCAGAGAGGACTTCGTTCCTCAAGCATAAGTCCAGGATGTTAAGAGACTCACTATCGGAAGCTCTCTTGCTATCTGAAGCTCGTGGACTCTAACATTTTGCTTGCTATCACATAGAGGAACTTTGTCTTCCAAGCACTTGTCCATGAATGATAAGAGTGCTTTGCTATTGGATCCTCTCTTGCTATCAGAAGCTCTCTTATGGACTCTGACTCTTGTGGGCAGTATGAGCTTTGACACCTTGAGTGAATCTTCAGATTATGTTCTCATACTCCTCATGCTTGGTAGGTAACAATGTTGTTTGAATGTGTCTGTTATCCTCTTGTTACCGTTGGAAGGAACATCTTCTTAAATGCTTCAGCAGGGTTGACTTGCTTTATCTCTGAAAAGTAGTCCTGACACCTCTGCTCTGTTAAAAGCATTCTGACACTGCATCTCTTTGAACGTTCAGACATTCTGATTGCTCGCGGAAGCAACTTCTCATCCGGAAGCAACCTTACTGAGTGTGCTGCACTTGAACGTTAGTTTAGCAATATAATCATATAGTCTCATGCAGTGGGTGATCCTAAGTCTAAGGTGTATCCGGAAGCACTTCTACATCCGGAAGTAAATTCACTTGATGAGGGATTTAGTTCACCATGACTTGCTCTCGCTTAGTCTATTTCATTCCACCACTCAGCGCTAGTCACTGAGCTATCGGAAGCACTTTTACTTGACGTGGTGAATTCACTGACGCTTAGGGTGAAATCTATTCTATCAGTCTGCGCCAGTCAAGATCTAACAGGAAGCAACTTCACTTGATGTTGCATTTCCGCTGACGCTCGGGGTTATATCTAGTCTATCAACCTGCGCCAGTCTAAATCTAATAGGAAGTGCTTTCACTCGGCGAAGTAGACCTACTGACGCTTGGGGTAATAACTATTCTATTGCTCTGCGCCAGTCTAAGTCTAACAGGAAGCGCTTTCACTTGGGGAAGTAGACTCACTGACGCTTGGGGTAATATCTATTCTGTCGCTCTGCGCCAGTCTAAGTTTAACATGAAGCAACTTCACTTCCGGTTGAATCATAGCTTAGTCTTAGGTTTTGTACAGCTAATGCTCATGGACTAAGTTAATTCCCTAGTGAGTTACTCGCTGCCGCTGGGGGATAAATCATTCATCCGCGTGCGCGAGTCCTAGTCTATCCGGAAGTGATTTCGCATCCGGTTGTGACTTAACTTAGGATTCTAACCATGTCATCTAATCCTTCCTAAGTGTTGATTATGTTCTCTTAAGTACTAGACCATATCACACTTTAGTCACCATCAAAACTTAAGATTCTAACATTCTCCCCCTTTTTGATGATGACAAACCCATAGATGACTAGAGAACATAATTAAACTTAGATCACTCCCAGAGCTATATTTCTTTCCCCAGTTCTCTTTCCAGATATAGACATCTTATCTTATCTCTCAGCTCTAGACATCTTATATCTCATCTCTCTCCCCCTTTTGGCTTCATCAAAATTCAACAAGTGCAAGCTAGCCTTATGGATGGGGATACTTCTATCGTTCTCCTAGGAATGGGCTTTCTACCTAATATTTTCTCCCTATGTATTTGTTCTAGATTATTCAATACAACGTACGAGAATTAACAAGGAACAGCAATAATGGCTCATGATCCTAAATGATTGTATTCTCCCTAAACACTATGTAGGATAGTTAAACATGTTTTTCAAAGGAGATATTGATACATCAAATCTAATCATAATTAAATTAAGATCAAAACATACAAAACAATTTTCTTTTTGAAGGTGAAAATTCTTTCCAAATGTAATTTTGATCCTCTCGAATTGATTAACATGATATCAAAAATAATTTTGATGTGTTTAAAAATGATGATTATGATATCAAATGAAATATGTGATTTTAAATTCAAATGAGATGAAATCTGATACCTAATGAAATCAAATGAGATCTGAGTTTGAACTTGTGGTATCAAAGGAAATGATTGAATGCCAAATGAAATTTGTGATACCATATGAAATGAAATCAAATCAAATGAAATTTGTGTTTTTAAAAGTGCCAAAAATAATTTCCAAACAAATTGCATCACAGCATCTTAAGAGTTTATTATCGATGACAGCATGTGACTCTCTATTTTCAAGGGATCATTAACAGGTAATGTCCACTTACTTCTCTTCTATATTAAGATTAATCATCATTAAATCAAGAAAGGAAGCATATAAGAGAGGTATGTTATCAATTACTTTCCAGCATGTCATTTAGAGGATACAGATGTGTGAGCTAGGATGATTTTCTAAGACAGTGAATGATTTTGAAGTCAATGCAGATTGAGAGAAACATCCTAAGTTGACACCCTTACCAATGCCATGTATGCATCATATGTAAGAAATGGTAAGGTGTAGATGTTACCACAGATGAGGGGTACTCATACTCTATTAGACTCAGGAATCTGAATCATACGCAGATAAGCATGCTTCCTGACATCTTCAAGAGGTGTGCTATCTCAAGTGGAAACCCCTAGCGCAAGTGCTTTGATGATTCGCTTCGGCAAGCTGAGCTACAACCACAAGCGGACATGACTGGGCAGTCACTCTACTCTTCCCATGGTTCAATAGTTGGCCTGCTATCGAAGACGCTGATTGTTGCGAAAGCAACCTTGCTCAGACTTGATGATTGGTCCTGCATGTGCTTGAGGAAGCAAGCGCTTCCTGATGGTCAGTGAAAGAACTTAAGATTTAACATTGGAGACCATACTCAGGACATTCAAGTCAATCTGTGTTAATCAGCACAAGTTAATAATTTTAAGAAATCATGCTTGCTAATTTGGTTTTAAGAAAATATGAGCAATGATTATGTGAGAACTAATTTTGAAATTGTCTACACGTTCACATAGTTTCACTATCAAGACATGAACTCCATTTATACTCTCATAGATAAATATCAATGTGATAGTATAGCGAGTATCAAACAGGTGGCATATTTTCAGAGTTTCGTAAGCAAGTATAGTTCAATAAATATGCCTCAAGGATGTTCATGTTAGATCATGAAGACATGTGAATTATTAACACAATGAAATTTTGAGAAATCTTCGTCCTCACAAAATAGTTTGATTTCAAGACTAAATCCGGTTTACAAAAACAACCAAATTTCAGCATGTGATTACGAGAATAATTTCCAAATTTTAGCTCAAGTTCTTCTAGATACGGTCAGTGTGATCTCATTGTTCTTAGAATATCAACAAGCTCGAAATTAATACAGATTATAGCATGCTTGTGATACTATGCCATGTTTTACAGATCTAGCAGAGTTTAATTCAAGGCATTTCCTAAGATTTCTAATGCATGTCAGACAAGAGAGAGACTATCCATTAAATTTCACAACAGAATATGTAAGGGATAGAAATGCTCATGTGTATTGGCGAGAGTTTCTCAGGTTTAGTATAGCCATTCCACACATCTTGATAAGAGGCATTTTCGTTGCCATTCTCTCTTGGTCATTCTCATTGTTCAAGCTTCAATAATCTGTGTCAACATTCTTAAACCACAAACTTGAATCGAGATCATTAGTAGATTGAGAACTTAAGATGTAATTAAGAGGGATGTATTGTTCTCGAACCCATAGCTGCTTATGCATTGAAAAACTTGATGCAAGAGATACCATATGAAATGGAAAATCAGAAATAACTTTTGAATGCTATCATGAGGAATGGTTGTCATGTAAGTTTAAAGAGGATCGGAATCTGTTTTGAAAGTTTGCATTTCAAAAAGGATCTTTCAAAAATCAAGGTGAATGTATAAACTATTTTCTTTTATGAGAGGCGCCCAAAAAAAAATTGCTAAGCATATATGAGTAAAACGATTTAGACACCATATGAAAAACTCTGAAGAAGGTTTTTTGTTTGTGTCAAAATTCTGAAACTAGTTCTGAATCTTCTTAACAATGTCAGAAATCTTGGAACACAATGATTCAGCATGCACAAATTTAGTAGGTTTTGAAGAAGGTTCAGTTTCAAAGTGTCAGACTTCTTGAATCTGTAAAATCAGTATGCATTATATCAGAAAATGAATTTGATATGATAGGATCATTTTTACAGAAAATAAGGTTATCACAGATAAGGGAAATCATATCAATTTCAGAGAAATAAAATCTGTTAAGCTCATCATGCATTTACTACCCAAAAGATTATTCAAGTAAAGAGGAGGGTAAGAATGATATCACCATAGCTCCATTCGCATCAAGCAGTAGCTCGCTTGATTTTGGTTGACAATGCAAGGATTCTATTTTCAGAGCAGCACCAAAATCTATGCGTGACGAATGCTTATCAAGACTTGACTAATTGTTCAGATGAGGTACAGTCCTGAGTCCTGTTGAGGCTAATAGGATGAATTGGAGCTGGTGCAGAGGGATGAATTCACTTGGTGATCACTACTACTCGCATCTCTCGCCTCTTGAACCCATACTTCTTACACAGCTCTTCACTCAGATTAGGTGCTGGCGCAGAGAGAGACACAGGTTCAGCAGAGGGTATCTCCGCAGGTTGATCACTCAGTGCTATCTCAAGCTTGCCTCTGTGCCAGCAGACTGTTGGGGGCACATGAATCAGATGGCTTCCCCAAGGGCGAGCCTTCCTGCTTGGGCAATCCGCTTCATTTCAATTTCCCTTCTGAGGGCAGCAGTGACATCCTGGTCAAGTCCGAGGGGTGGCTATCTTAGCCTATCTCTCTCTGATTTTGTTCATGTTCCTTGTTCATTTTAGCCCATAACTCATCTTCACCCTTGTCTTGCTGAACCTCCGGATTGCCTTTCCTACAAAATATCAGATAGTTCCTTCCTTTTGTATCCAAGTCTGGATCTGAAGGTCAGTTTGTAGGCTATATGTAATTCACATGCACTTAGAGATTACTTGCTATGTGTATGGCATGGTGAATCTATCATGACTATATGCACAAGGATATACAAGGTTTTTGATCAAGATAGTCATGGATCTCATGTAGATTATGAACATTACTTATTTCTTTAAGCTTTCTTCAATGATGAATATAATGTTCACATCTTAGGATGCTTAATGTAAAATCTCAATAAGTCCATCTAATATTAGCATAGGAGATTTTACTATCAAATGCTTCGTTGCTAAGTGATCCCTTGTTTACCCAAGGAGATCTTCTATACTTATCCTTGGTTCGAAGCACTTTCTTCTGAGAGGTAGGATTCAAGAGCCTTTTCAATGATGATCGAGGAATCCACTCTCTCTTGTTCTTCTCAGGATAGTTGAATGGAACTTTGTGATAGCTCATCCTTGAGACAGAACCATTGTCCCTTGTGGTGGCCGACAGCTTCTTATGATTGTACCAGTGGGTTTCAGCAGTTGCATCACCACGAGTTCTCTTCTTTGGGATGAGAGGAACTCTTGATCTATCCTGCACAAGTAAGGCACTAGGAGGATGTTTTGGTACCCATTTGTACTTGGGTCCTACATGGTTAGCACTGGACCTTACTTGTCCTTTAGGAATCCATACAAACTTATTTCTCACATTTGTATTTCTTCTAAGACTGCATGTGTGAGAAATATGTCCTAATCTACCACAATAATGACAGATAATGGAATGATAATCAAAATGAGATTTTCTATCATTATCATGATTAGTTTCTTTTAGAAAAGCTTTTTGTTCCTTTGAAATCTCAGTTTCTTTTGAAGGCTTTTCTTTTTCCTTCAACACGTGTTTACAATCAAAACATTTTTCAAGACATGTTGAAGTTTTCTCTGCCGATCGTGGGCTAACTATCGGAACAACTAGTTCTTTAAGAGAAACCTTGGAAACTTTGGACGTAGAAGAAGAAATTAGTTTTTCAGGTTTCCTATCCTTTTCTTTTAAGCCTAGAAGTTCTTTTGCAAGTTTACAATATTCGGTATATAACTCATTGTATGCATCTTGCAATTCAGAGAGTTCAAGTTCAGATTCAGATACCTCACTTTCTGAATCTTCTAGGCAGAGATGGATACTCTCTTCACTGAAGTCTGCTTCCTCAATATCAGCTTCCAGAAGCTCATCAGTAGATGATCCACACAGAGCACGAGTTGAGCTTTGGACAGCTGTGCTTTCAAGAGATGGGTTAGAAGCATATATCACATCAAGAGTATTCCAAATATCTCTAGCACTAGAGCAATGTTTGATTTTCTGGAAATCATTTTCAGTTAAGCCTTTGTATAAAATTTGCATTGCTCTAATGTTTAAGGAAAACAAATTTTTCTCCCTTTCAGTCCAGTTTCCTCTTGGTTTGAAATCAAAATCATTTTCAAAAATATCCCACATTTTCAAACTAGTGGATTTTATAAAACTTTCCATTCTTGCTTTCCACCAACAAAAATCAATATTTTCTAACACAGGTGGAATGGTATGATCAAAGCCTTTGGAAAACATTTTAACCCAAATCAGCCAAGGTCTTTGCACTTGAGATCGTTTGATCCTTTAAACAAGTGACCTGCTCTGATACCAAATGAAATGCGTGGCTGTCACCCAAGAGGGGGGGGGTGAATTGGGTGAGGGAATAAAAACTTTATTTCTTTTCGAAAGACTGCTTGTGCTTGGTGATGATGTTACTGAGTAATGGTATGCACAAGTCAGTATGTTATGTGATGCAAAAATAGAATGTTTAAATGTAAGTTTATGCACACATAAATTTATCCTGGTTCGGTCACCCAGACCTACATCCAGTCCCCAGGCTCCACCTGAGATTTTCAATCCACTATTCTTGTTTAAACCAGGCACAAGAGAAGCCTTTACACTTTAGGTTTTACGAGCACGGGTTCACCTAACAACCCACAGGTTTTACAACGGGTTCACCTGCAAACCTTACAAATGCAAGTTTTACGGGCTAACTTGCAACCTATGGAGATTTAGAAAACTTCTAAATGCTCCCCCTTACAAAATGTAAGATTACAATTATGTTCACTCTATGAACTGATTGTGCTAAACACTTAAGCTCGAAACTAACTCTCTCAAAGAGTGGATGATGTTACTCACTTAAGTACAAATGAATCACTCTCTAAGAATATTACATATCAAAGTCCGAGAGTAGAAGATGAGAGGAATGTAGAATAGTGTTTCAGACAATAAGCTCTGTTCTCTCTCTCTTTTTCAAGCCCCATCTTCAGAAATGAAGAACATCCCTTTTATACCAGTCTCTGAATATCTAGCCGTTGGAGAGGCAATAAGATCGTTCGATTATAGACGTTGGGGCCTTGTTTACGTTGTCCTCATTAATGCACAGCAGGGTTGACTTTGCTTTATCTGAAAAAGGTGCTCTGACCATGCTGTTCTGTCAACACTGTTCTGACAATACTATTCTGACAAAAGTCGTTCTGGCATCTGAACACTTTGTACGGTCCGACTCTTGCTTGCTGTCAGAGAGGACTTCGTTCCTCAAGCATAAGTCCAGGATGTTAAGAGACTCACTATCGGAAGCTCTCTTGCTATCTGAAGCTCGTGGACTCTAACATTTTGCTTGCTATCACATAGAGGAACTTTGTCTTCCAAGCACTTGTCCATGAATGATAAGAGTGCTTTGCTATTGGATCCTCTCTTGCTATCAGAAGCTCTCTTATGGACTCTGACTCTTGTGGGCAGTATGAGCTTTGACACCTTGAGTGAATCTTCAGATTATGTTCTCATACTCCTCATGCTTGGTAGGTAACAATGTTGTTTGAATGTGTCTGTTATCCTCTTGTTACCGTTGGAAGGAACATCTTCTTAAATGCTTCAGCAGGGTTGACTTGCTTTATCTCTGAAAAGTAGTCCTGACACCTCTGCTCTGTTAAAAGCATTCTGACACTGCATCTCTTTGAACGTTCAGACATTCTGATTGCTCGCGGAAGCAACTTCTCATCCGGAAGCAACCTTACTGAGTGTGCTGCACTTGAACGTTAGTTTAGCAATATAATCATATAGTCTCATGCAGTGGGTGATCCTAAGTCTAAGGTGTATCCGGAAGCACTTCTACATCCGGAAGTAAATTCACTTGATGAGGGATTTAGTTCACCATGACTTGCTCTCGCTTAGTCTATTTCATTCCACCACTCAGCGCTAGTCACTGAGCTATCGGAAGCACTTTTACTTGACGTGGTGAATTCACTGACGCTTAGGGTGAAATCTATTCTATCAGTCTGCGCCAGTCAAGATCTAACAGGAAGCAACTTCACTTGATGTTGCATTTCCGCTGACGCTCGGGGTTATATCTAGTCTATCAACCTGCGCCAGTCTAAATCTAATAGGAAGTGCTTTCACTCGGCGAAGTAGACCTACTGACGCTTGGGGTAATAACTATTCTATTGCTCTGCGCCAGTCTAAGTCTAACAGGAAGCGCTTTCACTTGGGGAAGTAGACTCACTGACGCTTGGGGTAATATCTATTCTGTCGCTCTGCGCCAGTCTAAGTTTAACATGAAGCAACTTCACTTCCGGTTGAATCATAGCTTAGTCTTAGGTTTTGTACAGCTAATGCTCATGGACTAAGTTAATTCCCTAGTGAGTTACTCGCTGCCGCTGGGGGATAAATCATTCATCCGCGTGCGCGAGTCCTAGTCTATCCGGAAGTGATTTCGCATCCGGTTGTGACTTAACTTAGGATTCTAACCATGTCATCTAATCCTTCCTAAGTGTTGATTATGTTCTCTTAAGTACTAGACCATATCACACTTTAGTCACCATCAAAACTTAAGATTCTAACAGGTATAATATGAACTCAACCACTTCCTATGGGCATATGAAGATGACGCTCCTTACCTTATTCCATTTCTTAAGTGTATATATTCATATATGCATTAACTCCGGCCTCAAGCTTCTCGCCAGAGTCCCATTGACAATCACTGAGAGAGGGAGAAGAGTAGAAGACGGAGATGACGGTGATGGCATGACGCCGAAGAATAGAAATGGGAGGGCACGAAGAAAGGAAGGAGAGGGTATTGTGTTGATGGGGGTTGAAGGGTTTGAGGAAGTGAATTAGGGTTGTGGGGTGGTTGAAAAAATTTAAGACTGGTGGGTGAGATGCTTTGAAAGAAGACTGACAAACCACACAAATAAATAAGTAACAAGTATTTTACCCCGTGCGTTGCACGGGAGGTAAATTTTTTTTATTGAATATTAAATAAAATTATTCTATTAAAATTGATTTGATATATAAATATTATTGCAATTCTTAGGTATTGGCCATGTAAATAAATTGGGTAGTAAAACCTATCAGTGCTAAGTAATCAAATTTACATGGTGATAAATAAAGTCATGATCCATAATCTGCTAAATTCAAAGGTAAACATAAACAATCCCACAATCATGTTTATCACAAAAATTGAACTGAACAAAAACTCAAATTATGTCTTGGCTTCATGATCCAAAATGATATCATTATCTTGAGATCTCAATATTAGTTTTGGCGGACATTTTGAAATGCTTCTATGTATACAACGTTTGTTGTTACATTAGTTGCCTCCTTGTCCTTGTTAAGGATGAGAACCTTCAATCCATCTATAGATTTGACTCTAGACATTGCAACATAGAGTTGTCCATGAGAGAACACTGGGTTGGGCAAATATAAACCAACATTTGACATTGATTGTCCCTGGCTCTTGTTGATTGTCATTGCAAATGATATAATGACCGGAAACTGTCGTCTATTCATCTTGAAGGGAAGTCTTGCATCTGAAGGATTCATATCCATGCGGTGTATCAACACTTCCTCACCTACATTGTTTCCATTCAAAGCAATAGCTTTGATGAAATGTTTTCCCAACACTGTTACACGCAGCCTCGTGCCGTTGCATAGACCAGCAGCTTGGTCTATATTTCTAATTAGCATTATAGGAACTCCTACCTTTAGCACAAGCCTGTGTTGTGGCAGTCCAGAGCATTTAATGGTGTTAAGGAACTCCGTGTCGTAAAGATCTTCAATTGCCTGTTCTCCTGAATCAGTCTTGCAAACTGAATCTGAGCTGTAATACTCTATTGGCTCTCCAGGAATGATAGACAACATGTAGTCATTTATCTGATCAACAACTTCCATTGTAGGTGATAGAATTGCCCTGTTTGTTAGGTATTCTGAGTCAAAAAGCTTCTCAGTGAGATCGGGATACGTTGACGCCACAATAGAATGCAATGGAGTTACAGAATCCCTAAGGATTATGTTTTCTGGTATTTCAATATCAGCAACACCATCACGAGAATCTCCTATCTTACCCTCTCCAACCTGTAGAAGCCAATTTGAGAATTCCTCTATTTTCTTTTGTTCCACAGCGTCATTACTTGACCTTAGCCTCATATTTTTTGTCAGCATAAAAACCTTGCAGCTGCTCCATAGGTATGATGATTTAATAGCAGCATCAACTATATCTGCCCTGCGTCCCTTTGGAATAACTGGAAGTATTTGTCTGAAATCACCACCAAAAACAATGCACTTACCACCAAAAGGCAAATCACATCTCATAATATCTCTCATGGTGCGGTCAAATGCCTCAATGCACAATCTTTGTATCATGGGTGCTTCATCCCATATGATTAATTTTGCACACTGCAGAAGTTTTGCAAGGGGAGAGTTGCTGTAGATGTTACAGGTAGAGTCTTCATTAATATCAATTGGGATTGCAAACCTCGAATGAGTTGTCCTGCCAGATGGCAAGAGAGTCGCTGCTATCCCACTTGATGCAACATTCAAAACAATTTCACCACTTGCTCTCAAGGAAGAAGTCAGAACATTCCAGAGAAATGTTTTTCCAGTTCCCCCAAAACCGTAAACGAAGAAGAAGCCTCCCTGTTTAGAATTCACCGCAGACATCACTTCATTGTAGACGTTCCTCTGTTCATCTGTCAATAACTGCATCATATGCTGTGCTTGTGAAGCACACTCTTCCCTGTTGAAATTTAATTCATGAAGGATCAAATGATTTCCAACGTCTATTGAATCCTCGCCAATTGGTGTAGGCATGGATGAGAAGTCGGAAAGTGATTTTCCGTTCATTAAAAGAAGTTTCTCTATTTCTTGCAAGCATGCATTCTCCCTTGTACTATCTTCAATAGTAACTTCTGCAAAATCGATAAAAAATTCTAACAATCATAAATTAATATGTTTTTTGTAATGGTTGTAGATTAAAATGTTATTATAAATATTGAACACTTTAAATGAATGAAAATATCCAGAATGAAATATTAAATAAGTTGTTACAGAAAATTAAGGTAAAAAAGAAATTAAGAAAATATATCAACCTGAAAATCTTTGGTCGGCTCGAGGTATGTATAGAAGATCTTCACTCAGTAATTGTCTTGTTTGATCCCAAACAATGTGTGGTTGTGACAAACAATTACTCAGGAGCATACTGGCAAAGAATCTTCTCAAGTACTTTCCAGTTGCCCATATTGAAGCTTCCTTAATTGCATCGATGAATTCCTTATCATCGTCCAGTAATCCAAGTGCATAGCAAGCTTCCCTAAAAGTTGGATGAACAACACCGTCAACAGTTCTTATGTGCTCGTAACTTGTTGGACCGGTCACTTTAGTCAAAAGGACTCTCAAAAAATATAACTCTCCCTGAGATGGAGATGCTTGTGTCAATCTGCCCACACAGAAACCCCTCTTTCTCAACTTCCATTCTCTTTGTTTGCTGTCATAAGTGTAGTGAAGTGGGAATTCAGAGTACTTTAGTTTCTTTGCGTCCTCATCCTGTGTGTTCTTCATCATCCAGGCAATGAACATTGACTCTTTAATCCTTGGCTTGTTGAATAAAGTGGTGATTGCACCAGACTTTTGCATATATTTTCATAGCCAAATCCATTGAATTAATGCATGTTTTGATGATAATTGCACCTAATTTGCATGGATTCTAACTATTACACTAGTTGTTGGAATTTGTTCTAATTAAGGGCAATTTAGGCTTTTTAGCATGCTATAATGTTTTACATGTTTTCAAGAACATTTTGATGCTACCTTTGAGACATTTGAATATGTAGGTTGGGAGGTTGAAGGTGAAGATTCAAGAAAAAGGGTCAAAATAACGTTTCTGGATGAAGTTTGCATTTTAGTCCTGAGGCAGGCCAACTGGCGAGCCGCTGGCAAGCCACTGGCGAGCCCCTCGTCACTTGATCGCCAGTTGGCGAGCCACTGGCGAGTACATTCGGGTAACTCGCCACTTGCTCGCCAGTTGGCGAGCCACTGGCGAGCCTGACGCTGTCAAAAAATCAGACGCGATTTTTAGGGTTTCTTGGGCCTATAAAAGCTTCCTATCATGACCCAAATCATTCCCAAGCTTCCCCAAGGTCGAAAACACCAAGATCTCTTAGGTTTTTCATCATTCCTCTCAATCCCCACTCAAATCCACCTCATTCCACTCCAAATCTCTCATCATTCCTCTCTTCTACTACCATTTCCACTCCATTTCTACCACCCACCTTCTCCAACCTCCATCTTCATCCATGGCAACACCCTTGGATGAGTTTGGGATTTCATCTACTATGAGTGGCTAAACATTCTTGGGTATTTGGTGATGAGAAGATGGTGCAAAGCTTCATGGGCTTCATAGGGGAGTTTCTCTTGTTTCATGCTCTTTCATTGTATATTTGGGATATGTGGTTGCTATTCCTCGTGTATTTTGGGTAGAGACATGACTTTATCTTTCTATTTGTGATGGATTGATATCATATGTATTGGATACTAAGTTTGTATGTTGAATGTTATGGATTTCCTTATTTCCTATGTGAATTTATTCATGATGCTTTTCATGCTTTAAGTGGTTGCTTGGTTTGAATAGCTAGTGCTTCAATTAGGTTGTTGTGGTTGCACTTCCTTAAAGAGGATTTAGATTTACAAACTTGTTTCTAATACACACCAAGGGATCTTAAATCCAATTGCAAGCAATAATCAATTTCAAGTGGTTGCTTAGTTGATTATTGATTGTAGTTGGATGACCCCAAGTGATTGCTTGGGGGTTTTTATATAAAACTTGGTCTCCTTCATTAATTTGATTTTAAACCTAAGCAATTTATCTCTTCATAAACTAAAAACAACCAAAAACAAGTTTTGCTTTATTTTAGTAAATTTAATCAATGTTTCAAAATACCAAAAATCACACCCCTTTTATATCAATTCTTATTTGCATTTAGCTTAATTAGGGTAGTTAAAGGACTCCACAAAGTGAGACGACCCGGGGATTGCACCCTATTTGCAATCCTTGGATTTAAATTGTGATTTTAACCCCCAAGGCGATTGGTTCACGGTTAAATCAATGGCGCCGTTGCCGGGGATTGGTTGTACTTATAGTTTGACTTGCTTCTTGCAACATATTACTTGACCTTGCTTGTTAGATTCTGTGTTGTTGCTCTGTAAATTTTGCAGGTCCATCTCACTTTGCCTCAGTCTACACTCGCTGTCTGTTCCTTGTGTATGACTAGAAACAAACCAAGAGAGGGTGAACCAATACCAGATATACCTGAACTTGAGAGATACCTCACCAAATTAAGGAAAGAACATAAAGCAACAACCTCTACCCCTTCTCTAATAGTTGAGCATCATTATTCAATAGGATCTAGTTTTGAGAGTGACGTGGAAACTATTGTTGAGAGTGAACCTAGTAGAAACATGGAACAAAATAATGATGAAGAGGAGTTTGAGAGACAAGAGGAAGAGGAATATGAGAGACAAGAGGAAGAGCAAGAAGAGGGCGATCATGGTGGCGGCCAAGGACGAGGTCAAGTTTTCAATGAGGGTGAGAGATATAGACGTAGGACCATTAGGGATGCCACTTCCACTAGGGTTGACCATAATCCCTTCATGAATGCTTTCCCCACAGTTAACACTGATTATGAGATTAAAGGTTTATTGATCCAGTCCTTACCTAAGTTTTATGGTTTGCAAGATGATGAGCCTACCGATCATTTAGATGAGATTTTCCTTCACTGTAACACAATGAAACCTGCACGAGCTCATGTTGACGATGTTATGTGGAGGGTATTCCATTTGACTTTGGAGGGCAAAGCCAAGCAATGGTATATGAGTTTGCCAATCTATGATCCTGATGCCCTAGCTTCATGGCAAAACCTCAAACAAGCATTCTTGGAGAAATTCTATCCGGCTACCAAAACCTCTGCAAGAAGGAAAGAGATCAACAATATGAATCAAGAGCCGGATGAATCACTTTATGAGTATTGGACACGGTTCCAAGAGTTGCTAAAGAAGTGTCATCATCACAGAATCCCAGATGATCAATTGGCTCAAACATTTTATGATGGGTTGAAAGAGATGGATCAAGATAAGTTAGATGCGGCTTCTGGTGGTTCTTTCATTGACTTCACCCCGGAGGAAGCATGGCCTTTGGTTAAGAAACTTGCTTTGGCAAAACAAAAGCACACTTCAAGAAGACCAACAAGGATTTTGAACAAGGTTGAGACCACTTCATCCCATATGCCTCAGTTTGATAGGTTGGAGGCCGAAATCAAAGCCATTCACTCAAGGTTGGATAGGATCTCTAGCCCTCCTTCACCATGTAGCCCTAAAGGTAATGAGTTGGTTGCCCCTTCATGTGAGATTTGTGCTTCGGTTTTGCATCTCTCTAGCAATTGCCCACATAAGACTGAAGAATGCAATGCTATGTACCAACAAAGGCAAGGGACCAATCAAAGGTGGGATCCCTACTCAAATACCTACAATGAGGGATGGAGACAACATCCTAACTTTAGATGGAGGCAAGGAGACAATCCTCCAAGAAACATGCAAGGAGATTCATCACAAAGCATGGTTCCAATGAGGAGAGACAAGACACCAAGTGACGGTGATGATGTTAGCAAAAGTCTTGCTATAGGGTTTCGCAACATAGAGAGTTTGATCACCTCCAAAGCTAATGAGACAAGGGATTGTATGAAATCTGAGCTTGAGAAAGTAGACAATCGGATGGCCCAATGGGAGATAAAGAATGCTAATTTGGAAGAGTATGTGATGAAGCTCTCCAACTCCTTCAATGAACTTCAAGCTAGAACAAGTGGCCCCACTCCTTCTAACACGGTGATAAATCCCAAGTCCTTGAACGCCATCAACTTGAGAAGTGGAAAGATACTCCACCCAATAATCCCACCAAAGAAGCGTGTTCAATTTGTGGTTGATGAGGAAGAAGGTGAGGAGGAACCGGTTGATGAAGAGATAGTGGTTGAGGACCCTCAAGCACCAATCATAAGCCCTCCTTTGAGCCCCATGTCATTTGATCCCTATGAAAGTGCTAAAGAAAGGGAACTTTTTGCTAGAAAGAAGTACACCTTGAAAGAACCGACGGATGCACAACCCCCAACACCACCCAAAGGCTTGAAAAGGGTTAAGCTCCCAAGTGTCCATGAGAAAGGAGAGGTAAGCAACACTCAAGATACCTTGGCCAAGCCTCCGGCCAAGGAGGTAACTATCTCTCAACTCCCTTTTCCTAAATCTTATTTTAGAAGTAAAAAGAAGCATGATGAAAATGTTGAAAAAGAAATGCTTGATTTGTTTAGCAAGTTGCATGTGAATGTGCCTTTCTTTCAATTGGTTAAGTCTATGCCTAGTTATTGCAAATTTTTAAAAGACTTGTGCACTAACAAAATAAAGTTTAGGCCTAATGAGAGAGTTCAATTGAATCCAAGTGTGTCGGCCCTCTTTAAGCCACACCTCTCGGTCAAATGCCAAGACCCCGGATCCTTTACGGTCCCTTGCACTATTGGCAATATGACCATCACCAATGCATTGTTGGATTTAGGAGCGGCCATCAATGTGATGCCTAGTGCGATTTTCACTTCTTTGGGCATTACTGGTTTAAAAAATACAAGTGTTGTTTTACAATTGGCCGATCGCACGCTTCGATATCCACAAGGCATTGTTGAGGACATACTTGTTAAAGTTAAAGATTTGGTCTTCCCAGCTGATTTTTATGTTTTAGATATGACTAGTGATGCTTGTGAATCCACACTCATTTTGGGTAGGCCATTCATGAGAACCGCTGGTGCTATGATTGATATGAAAGATGGGAAAATCACAATGGAGGTTGGGGACCACAAAATTAGCTTTAACATGTATGAGGCAATGCGGCACCCTCATGAGGATTATTCTCTTCTTGCTTTAAATGTGATTGATATTGCATTGGAAGATGTCATTGAGGTACATGAGCTTAGCATGCATTCATATGATTACACAATTGATCTTGAAGCTTATGATTCTTATTTCTCTTCTCTTCCCTCTATTCATTCCTTCTTTTCCATGAGTAATGATGTGCATGATCATGATCCTTTGAGAATTGATTGTTTGATTTCCATCTCCATGGTTTCTTCTTGTCCACTAACCGATAGTGTAGACATTGCCTCGTCTACTCTATCCCTTTTATGTGATAATACCTTTGGAGAGGATATGTTTTCAAATGATGCAGGTCACAAATTGATTAAGGAGTATGAATTTGATGTTGGAAGCCAAGATTTGGATGATTTGAGCTCAAAGGGGATAGCCCTCACTCCAACAAGAACCATATCCCAGTTGTCTCATGTGGTACAAGGGCCACTTTCTAATCTCTCTCCTCTTGATTTGCATTTGAGACCTAAGATTTCTACCCACACACTTCAATACTTGAATGACTTGGTTTCAAGTTGTGATGTAGGTGTTGTGGATGACTGTTCCCCAAGGCAAGTTACTGCTATAGACCAACCTAGTGTTGGTTCAGCCCTTGGGAAGACCAATGGACAAGTTACAAAGTCTATGAGACCTAGTCTACATATTCCTAGTGGGTCTATAAAGGGGAGTGCTTCTATAACTCTTTCTCTCCCTACTCTTGTTCCCTCTATTTTGGAACACCCCACTGTGGAACTTAAGCCTTTGCCAAGCAATCTTAAATATGCTTTTCTTGCTTCCAATGACAAATTGCCGGTTATTATTTCTAATAATTTGAGTGTAATTGAGGAAGCTAGGTTGCTTGATGTTTTGAAAAGATATAGTAAGGCTATAGGTTGGACTTTAGCTGATATTCAGGGTTTAAACCCAACTATTTGCACTCACAGGATTTTACTGAAAGAGGATTCTAGACCTCTTAGGCAACCTCAAAGGAGGCTTAACCCCCTCATTCTCGATGTGGTGCGAAAGGAGGTCACAAAACTCCTTAGTGTCGGCATTATATATCCGATATCGGATAGTGAGTGGGTTTCGCCGGTCCAAGTGGTGCCTAAGAAGTCCGGAATCACAGTTTTAAAAAATGAGAACAATGAGTTGATTCCAACAAGAGTGCAAAATAGTTGGAGGGTTTGTATAGACTATAGGAAACTGAATGATGCCACTAGAAAAGACCATTTTCCCCTTCCATTCATTGACCAAATGTTGGAACGATTGGCGAGTCGCAGTCACTACTGCTTCTTAGATGGTTATTCTGGGTATTTTCAGATTCCTATAGCTCCCGAGGACCAAGAAAAGACTACTTTTACTTGTCCATTTGGTACTTTTGCCTATAGGCGCATGCCCTTTGGTCTATGCAATGCGCCGGGTACCTTTCAACGATGCATGATGAGCATTTTCTCTGATATGCTTGATGATTGCCTGGAAGTCTTCATGGATGATTTTACCCTCTTTGGTGATTCATTTGATACTTGTTTGCATAGTCTTGAGAGAGTCTTGGCCCGATGTGTTGAAAAGAATTTGGTCTTAAATTATGAAAAGTGTCATTTCATGGTCACACATGGTATTGTTCTAGGACACTTAGTTTCACATCGTGGCATAGAGGTAGATAAAGCTAAAACTGAGGTGATTTCGTCTTTGCCTTATCCCACTTGCATCAAAGAGCTTCGCTCTTTCTTGGGACATGTAGGCTTTTATAGACGCTTCATCAAGGGATTTTCCCATATTGCATTACCTCTCTCTCATTTGCTTCAAAGAGATGTTGATTTTGTGTTTGATGAAAAATGCATACAAGCTTTCGAAACCTTGAAGCAAGCACTCTTGGAGCCTCCTATTCTCATTGCTCCAAATTGGTCATTGCCCTTTGAATTGGCATGTGATGCCTCCAACTATGCAGTTGGTGCCATGCTAGGTCAAAGGCACAATGGGAAACCACATGTGATTGCCTATGCATCAAAGACTTTGGATTGTGCACAAAGGAATTATACCACAACTGAAAAAGAGCTTTTTGCCATTGTCTTTGCATTAGCTAAATTCAGACAATATTTGTTGCATTCTGTGGTTGTTGTCTTTACTGACCATGCAGCTCTAAAGTTCTTGTTCACCAAGCCTCACTCAAAGCCTAGGCTCCTGAGGTGGACACTTTTGTTGCAAGAGTTTGATCTACATATCAAGGATCGCGCCGGCAATGCCAACTTGGTAGCCGACCACTTGAGTAGACTTCCGGAGAACACTAGAGGAGTAGATCTTTCTGACATTATTTGTGACAATTTCCCTGATTCCTCCTTGTGCTTGGTTGAGGTTGAGGAGCCTTGGTATGCCCCTATTGTTAATTATCTTGTTTGTGAACTCACTCCGGAGGATATGACTCCATTCCAAGTGCAAAAGTTAAAGAAAGAAGCTCACCATTATTTTTGGGAAGATCCTCACCTGTGGAGACTTTGCAATGATCAGATCATTCGGAGGTGTGTCCCAGAGTCTGAGTCCTATGATATACTTTTTGCTTGTCACTCAATGGTTTGTGCTGGACACTATAGTTCTAGGAAGACTGCAAGGAAAGTCTTAGAAGCAGGATTTTATTGGCCAACTCTTTTTAAAGATGCTTATGGGTTCTGCAAATCTTGTGACAAGTGTCAGAAATTTGGGGGAAGTGTGACAAAGAGACACGAGATGCCACAAAGGCCGATCTTAGTTTGTGAGCTTTTTGATGTTTGGGGGATAGACTTCATGGGACCCTTTCCACCTTCATCGGGTTATATCTACATTTTGCTTGCCGTTGATTATCTCTCTAGATGGGTAGAAGCTATTCCAACACGTAAGGATGATGCACCTACAGTCTCCAAGTTCCTAAGGTCCAACATATTTAGTAGATTTGGTGTACCAAGAGGTTTGATTAGTGATAGAGGCACCCACTTCTGCAACAAGCTTCTTGATAGCCTGCTTACTAAGTATGGAGTTGCCCATAGAGTGTCCAGCCCTTATCATCCACAAACAAATGGTCAAGCAGAAGTGTCAAATAGGGATATAAAGCACATTCTTGAAAAAATTGTGAAGCCATCAAGGAAGGACTGGAGTGATAGGCTTGATGATGCATTGTGGGCATACCGGACAGCATTTAAGACCCCTTTGGGTATGTCTCCTTACCGGATTGTATTTGGGAAAGCTTGTCACTTGCCGGTGGAGTTGGAACATAAATCTTATTGGGCCATTAAGCAATGCAACATGGAGTTGGAAGCTTCTGGGAACGAAAGAATGCTCCAAATGCAAGAATTGGATGAGTTGCGCCTCCATGCCTTTGAAAGCTCAAGGCTTTACAAGGAAAAGACCAAGTTGCTTCATGATAGCAAGATCTTTAATCGTAACTTCAATGTTGGAGACCGAGTCCTTATGTACCAAACCCGTTTCCGCCACGGTCATGGAAAGCTCACATCAAATTGGGTTGGGCCATACAAAGTGATCAAGGTCAACAAGTATGGAATGATGCAGTTAGTTGAGGAGAGTAGCGGCAAAGAGTTTGTTTCCAATGGTCACCTCCTCAGATCCTACCATGAGTCTTCATTGAAGCCTCCATGAGGCCAGGTTGTCCCTTTCCCTTAACTTGTTTTATTTTGTGCATCTGAGCTTAATTGTGGTCATTATATTATCTTGTGTTTGCATAGACCAAGTGTGGGGGAGAGACATCCTATTAATAAAAATAGATGTAGTTGTATTTCAATTCAATAAGAACCCCTTATAATGTCATTTTCTTATTGCACCATGTTGCATTGGGGACAATGCAACATTTCAGTGTGGGGGAGAGACTTGTGGTGGTCATGTTTGATTCATTGGGTTTGTGTCATTTCCACATTAGTGTCAATTTTTCAAAAAAAAAATTCCTTCCAAACTTCCAATTCAACAAGTTAGTATTGAATCAATACCAAGCATATGCATTTTGTCAATTGGCCTTGCAATTAGACTTATCTTTGGCATGAGAGTAGCCCTTCTTGTGAGGATTTTTGAGCCTTTAATTCATTTCAAGAGTGACTTGCTCAATTATTCAATTTCTAGAACTTGTTCCTACTCTTAGTCAAAGCTTATGTATTCATGTTTGGATATGATTGAGGCATTCATTTCTAAACCCTATGACCCAAACACTTAACCAACAAATATATCCGTTGTTTCACCCCTTTGAGCCATCACTTTCTTTTCTTCCACCTTGACCAATTTGTAAACATGCATCCATAGCATATACTTGCATTTCCATTGTTCTTGTATTGTTGTATGATTTGAAAAAGCATGCTACATAGTAAAAAAAAAAGAAGAGGCCAAGAGCCTAAAGAGAGAAAGAAAAGAGAGTCGGCCAAAGGCCAAGAAAAAAAAGAAGAGTGAAAGCACAAAGTGCTAATGTATGCCAAAGGCATAATGCAAAAAGAAAAGATAGGAAGCACAAAGTGCTTGTGAAAAAAATTGAGAAAAACAGTGACATGTAGTATGCTAGTATGGAATTGTTATGACTTGAGTTACCATTTGTTGTATTGCATTTATATGTGGTGGATAATTGTTTGCATAATTGGTCATTGACTTTATTCCATTATTCATCATTCATTATTAGCCTTCTCCATCATTTTAACCCCACAAAGTCCTCTTGATCCATTCATGAGTGCATGCATAGTGGAGATATTAGAGTAGTCACAAGCCTATGGTTAAATTGTTTATTGAGCAAGTAGAGTGACAAATTCCACATTAGGTGAGGAGTGTGAAACACTATTATCTTGAGAGTTCTCATCGCCATAAGTCATGTCCAATTGCATTGCCAATTCTCATTATGCATATTCTTGCCTATTGATTCATGCTAACTTGATGACTACTGATTTGTTAAAATCTTGTATTCTTGGCAATGTACCCTTTGCCCAGGAGTACAAAGGTCTAAGTGTGGGGGAAATGATTGCACCAGACTTTTGCATATATTTTCATAGCCAAATCCATTGAATTAATGCATGTTTTGATGATAATTGCACCTAATTTGCATGGATTCTAACTATTACACTAGTTGTTGGAATTTGTTCTAATTAAGGGCAATTTAGGCTTTTTAGCATGCTATAATGTTTTACATGTTTTCAAGAACATTTTGATGCTACCTTTGAGACATTTGAATATGTAGGTTGGGAGGTTGAAGGTGAAGATTCAAGAAAAAGGGTCAAAATAACGTTTCTGGATGAAGTTTGCATTTTAGTCCTGAGGCAGGCCAACTGGCGAGCCGCTGGCAAGCCACTGGCGAGCCCCTCGTCACTTGATCGCCAGTTGGCGAGCCACTGGCGAGTACATTCGGGTAACTCGCCACTTGCTCGCCAGTTGGCGAGCCACTGGCGAGCCTGACGCTGTCAAAAAATCAGACGCGATTTTTAGGGTTTCTTGGGCCTATAAAAGCTTCCTATCATGACCCAAACCATTCCCAAGCTTCCCCAAGGTCGAAAACACCAAGATCTCTTAGGTTTTTCATCATTCCTCTCAATCCCCACTCAAATCCACCTCATTCCACTCCAAATCTCTCATCATTCCTCTCTTCTACTACCATTTCCACTCCATTTCTACCACCCACCTTCTCCAACCTCCATCTTCATCCATGGCAGCACCCTTGGATGAGTTTGGGATTTCATCTACTATGAGTGGCTAAACATTCTTGGGTATTTGGTGATGAGAAGATGGTGCAAAGCTTCATGGGCTTCATAAGGGAGTTTCTCTTGTTTCATGCTCTTTCATTGTATATTTGGGATATGTGGTTGCTATTCCTCGTGTATTTTGGGTAGAGACATGACTTTATCTTTCTATTTGTGATGGATTGATATCATATGTATTGGATACTAAGTTTGTATGTTGAATGTTATGGATTTCCTTATTTCCTATGTGAATTTATTCATGATGCTTTTCATGCTTTAAGTGGTTGCTTGGTTTGAATAGCTAGTGCTTCAATTAGGTTGTTGTGGTTGCACTTCCTTAAAGAGGATTTAGATTTACAAACTTGTTTCTAATACACACCAAGGGATCTTAAATCCAATTGCAAGCAATAAACAATTTCAAGTGGTTGCTTAGTTGATTATTGATTGTAGTTGGATGACCCCAAGTGATTGCTTGGGGGTTTTTATATAAAACTTGGTGACCCTTTTGAACTCCCATATCTTTGAAAGAAGCATTTGCACCATAAGATCATCACCAAAGCCCTCCTTCATTAATTTGATTTTAAACCTAAGCAATTTATCTCTTCATAAACTAAAAACAACCAAAAACAAGTTTTGCTTTATTTTAGTAAATTTAATCAATGTTTCAAAATACCAAAAATCACACCCCTTTTATATCAATTCTTATTTGCATTTAGCTTAATTAGGGTAGTTAAAGGACTCCACAAAGTGAGACGACCCGGGGATTGCACCCTATTTGCAATCCTTGGATTTAAATTGTGATTTTAACCCCCAAGGCGATTGGTTCACGGTTAAATCAAGTGGACATACTTTCTTCCGTGGAGTAGACAACAGAATGTTGATCTGGTAAATGGTAGCATAATCTCACAACAGGGGGGGACCTGTGATGAATAGGGAAAGTGAATATACGCCATGCCCCTTCACACGGAGAAATATACCTGCAATTAAGATACTGAGCTATCTCATCACTCTGGCTGTCTCCATTCGAGCCTTCGTTGTTACTGCTTATAGCTGCTATAACACGATCATTGCCTTTGTTCACATACTTGAAGAGGTACTTAATTGCATTAGACTAATTGGTCTTCTCAACATTCAAATGACCTTGAAATAGTTTCAGTAACTTTGGATTGTGAGGCACAACATACCTATTATCCAATGGTACATCCTTCTTCACATATGTTCTTCCGTCATCTCTTCTCCTGTAGGTCGGGTAACCTTGCTCATCCACGACAGTTTGCTCAAGAAATTTTTTCGGAAAGTATTTTGAACACTTACCATCTATCATGCACGGTGCATCTTTATCACAGGTTCCACATGGTCCGTGCATCATATATTTACCAACCAATTCATATAGGACCGGATCAGCCAATTTATCTGGTATCTCCGCAGAAATTAGCTTGTCAACTTCTTCAACGGTCTTTATCTTAGAGTTCTCCTCCAAGAATAGTATGATATGAACATGAGGAAGACCTCTCTTTTGAAATTCTATTGTATAGACCTCTGTAAATGGAAATTGAGGAAATAAATTAATTAAGAGTACAAGATGAAATAATTATATTGTCTATTTTCCACTGTGTAATGAAACTAACACTTATCCGTATCAGTGCATATGTTTAAACAATTGACATACCTGCCTTAATTGTTCCAAATATCTTGTCATCTTTCAACACCTTCATTAAAGCTCCTAACTTCAAGTTGAATATCCTAGCGAGTATGTCAGGACGATCAGATGGATCAAGACCCTTATGAGCACAAAATCGTCTTATCTCTGGCCATGCTGGATTACATGTAAATGTTATGAATATATCTGGAAAGCCAGCCCATGTACAAATAGCCATAGCATCTTTGTAGTTTTCTGCCATATATCTAGATCCACCTGTGAATGAGGAAGGTAGTACTATTCGCTTTCCCAATGTTGATGTATCTGTCTCTCCTCTCGCATATGCATTCGTGAGTCCACTATACAAATCTACTCTCATCTCCTTCTGATGTTTCCTATAATACTCAAGTCTGTCACTTTCAACCATGCAATATGCGTCCACTATAAACTGTTGGAGTAATTTCTTTGAGTGCAATAACACTGACTCCTCAAATCTTCTGTCCATCAACCTGAATGCAATGTATTCACGAATTGTAAGTCGTGTCCTTGCTGCAGTACCGGTCAGTGCTCTTTCCCTGTGTTTTGACTCAAAGACATATCCATTGTCTCCATAATGGAAGATAAGTGGATACTGCAGCGGTAGGTATGCACTATGCAATTCATGCACCCTCTTCAGGCCACCCCTTTTTTCAACAATTATATCCCTCTTGAAATATGACCGGTCAAAATCTCCCACAATAAGAGCAGCAACCTCAGAAGATGTTGGCAAGTCATATGGCCTTGCATTAGATTGATTTCTGCGAATCAAACGAATTCTAAGATCAACATGTTTGTTATGTTGCAACATAGAAGAAGCCATCCGGTACTTCTTCACCAGCGAATTGCAATCATCGAGGCAATTTTTTATCCTCCTAACAATATCCTCATCAGTATTTGATTCACTTGAGTTGCTGCCTCTGCAACGAATTTAATAACATATTAGTACCTCTTTGGCACAATATACACCAGAATAAATATTATTGAAGAAAATACTTGAATTGATAAAGTGTCACCTGACTACTGCCATCCTATTATGAATTTCGTTTGCTGTGTCATGTATGTAGAGCTGTGAGTAGATGGGTTTTGAGTTTTCTGGCGGAAGCATACTCCCCAAATAATGGTAGTTCTGTCCCCCCAAGACAAAGGAATAAGGTCCTCTTCCTTTTGCATTTATGCTGTGGTCAATTTTCCCTCCCATTGATGTGAAGGAGAACATGTTATTATAGGCTCATATTTCAGAAAGAAACTTCTTGGAATCAGCAGTATTCTTATCGAGGAACAGGGACCTGAACAACTGAGGAGGTGATCTGAAAAAAGGAACTTGAATTTTTCCCTGCATGCAGCATAAAGAGAACTTCGGTACACTCGTTTTTTTTTTTCGTTTTAAGTCTCTCATTGCTCCACATCATAGCACCACAGAACTGACATGTGTAAATTGGATCTCCTTCATCAATGTACTCAATTACGCGATTTGAAGCACCTGTGTCTTGAATTTCGCTTTCATCTTCATCTCCATCATCCTCGCTTGTTTCAGGATCATCTGCAAAATTTAGTAGCTATATTATCCACCAAATGTTCTTTAATAGTTTAAAAGAAAGTGACTTGAAAAACTAAAATGAATTGCATGTCCAGTTATTAAACTTTCAAATATAAATGCAACATCCACAAAATATATACCTAAGGCTACGCTTTGGAGTTGGGGTTCAAGATTCCTTGCTAATGATGCTATATTTTTGTATCTTAAGCCCACAGGAGTTCTACTATCAGAATGTTGTGTGACTTGATTAAGATTCATTCTACCATCAGATTCATTTAGACCAGAGGTCATAGAGGATTCCTGCAATTAAAACGTCACATTACTATAGAACACCTAGAAACTTGTATGTAAACTAATCTTCAGAAATTGATTATGACTTTAACTAAGGGGTGTAGATTTTGTTGTATACCTCATCATGAAAATTGTTGTCACCATCATTTTCCATGTTCATGTTCTTTGAAATCCTGTCCTGGAAATTGTGAAATAATATATGAGAAACATAAGTGTGTTATTATTTAATAGTTACATTTGAATTATAAGATTTAAAAATAAAAACGAAGTCTTACCAGTCTGGACCTTGCATTAGTTGTTGCTCTCACTTTGAAGGTGCTGAATTGGTTCTTTGCCTGACAATTATGTGACTCCTTTGGTACATGACTATTATAATGGATATTTGTACATGAGTTTAAAGAGGGAACTTCAGCAGAAGCACAAGAAGCAGAGAAGGGAGAGCTCTCTAGTATTGTGATATTTGTAATATCTGATAAAGGAGAATTATTTTTAGCTGTCCTCTTTGCTTTTGATGACAGGCTTGTATTTTCTGCCTGATTCCTTTTCTTTCCAGTATTCTGTCTGCTTGGAGAGATTAAAAGTGAAGAACTTCTTGAATTAGCACTAAGAGTCTGATCTGGTGTTTGAATGCTGTGCATTTTAGTTTGTTCCTAAACCACAAATGATGAAAGAAATCATCTATCTTTTTGCTCTATGAGGTCAATTCCAGGATTCAAAAAAATGTTTGTGCTGATTATTTCAGAAAAGAAGAAGACACTACAAATATAGGTATGCATGGGAGGGATCTTAAGGCTAAACATACTCAAATATACTGAATATTGTGAGTGTTTTCATGTCAGTGATGCACAAAACGTGGACATATTAGCCATTATACTCATGAACAGTGTCTCACTCCCAAACATAAACAGAAAAACACTCGGTTATAAAATAATTGGTGCATCATTGAAGTACTCTGTTAACTAAAATAATCTCTTAAACTTGAAACTACACTCGTTCATATTACCAAGGCATATGTTTAAATATAAGTGAACTATAAAACAGATATGCTGGTATTTAATAGTCATAAGCATGCCTAAAATAACCAAGAGTGCTCCCGTGGAGCTTTTTATATAGCTTGTTACTTATGCAGGCAGTATATGTTGACATTAAACATAGACCAGAATAACACTTTATAATAATGTGGGCAACCATGGTAATGTTCACGCATGGGGCTTGGATATTGTCATAGTTTTCATGTCACTGATGAAAAAAACGTGCACATATTAGCCAGAATTCACATGATTACAGTCTCATTCCCAAACATAAACACAAAAAACACTCTGCTATAAAATAATTGGTGCATCATTCAAGAACTCTATCAAAATAAAGACAGTTGGTGCATATATCAGTTATAAAATAATCTCTTCCTCCTCACTTTTTCGTCACAAAAGTTGTCTACAGAAGTTGAGTGTGTTCTTGTGGTGAGCTTTATCTTAAATCCATTTCAACTACAATATATATCAAAATGTCATGTAATGAATATAAGCATACCACTTGAAATGTAGAGACCTCAATATTATAACAGGAGATTCAGATTCAAGGAAGAAGAAGCAAGTGTAGAACTTAATGAGTTAAGGAAAGGTGTACACTGGATGAAATTTCTTTCATCTAGAATTCCTTCTCTGGAAGTTAGAATGCTGGAAATGACTTTTGTTGCAACCACAAATGATGTGACTAAACCTGTCTCATGAGTATCCCAAATGCAAAGAAGGAATAATTAAATTGTAAGAAGTGGCAGGCTGTATATCTTGCATTTGGAAGAGATTTAATTCGTTGGTATGCAATAATGATGGAGAGCTATTCCCAAAAAATGGCATGCTACTATTAATGTAGGCAGACAATTTGATCATAAATGGAGGCTAGTCAATAATAGCAGCTATATTAGATGCTAACTACCACATGTTATATATGAATATTTGTCTAATAATAATTAAATAATCACTTTCATTAAGTATTAAGTAATATATCAATTGTACATGTTATTCAGATATGGTTCTGTCATATTCTTACATTGTACTGTTAATAAATTCTCTGATTTTCATTAGTATAGCTGCTAAAAAATTAGATTTTTTCGTGTATGATTGTTTCTATATTAGAGTCAATGTATATTTGAAATTAATAGTTATCACTACAATCATATATTTTATTTATAATGATGGATTTTAACCTGGTTTGCATTGCAGAACAGATACAGCAGAATGGCATCCTTCTAATGAAAGAAAAACAAAAGCAAATACATTTAACATTTAACACTTGCTGTTAATGCAAGCTATTGTTAACCTGGTGTGCATTTAACCTGGCATCTAACATTTGCTGTTTTTTTTTTGCCAATGATATTAGCTGTTAATTCAAGGTACTATTAATGATGTTGAAGAATATGTATATGTTTTTTTAGAGCTGTGTTTTGGTCATAGTACATGGTATGTTGAGTTCAATATGAGGTGAAATTATAAATAAGCAACTTGAAATGAAAATTTTATAGCAACATTTGATCTGATGAAAATGAAATTATATTGGATAAGAAACAAAGTACAAAAAGGTAGTACATAATTCCTTGAACTTTGAATAACACAAAATAGCAGCAGGCTTAATCAAAAGGAACTAACTTAAGCAATAATCTCACAAAAAACAGAACACCAACTAAAACCTGGCACATATAATCATATGGCCTCTACAGATGTGACTAATAGAACTCAGGCCAGCTTTTCTTTCTTCATCCTAAGTGATGACTTGTTTGAACTCAGATTAGGGGTGCATATATCAGTAAGCCCAAGACTTGCAGAGTCTGGTGTCAAGTTAAGCATTGTGCTCTTCCTCTTTGAGGTAGGATCTTCTGGAGTCTTAAAGTCTGGAGATGAGGAATCAGGATCATTGTCTTCAAAAGCACCATCTGATAGCTGGTTTTTAATACGTGAGTCACTTGCTTCACCATGGGAGACCTAACACAATCATACAAAAAGGATAAGGTCTATTGTAAATCATTAAAATTGCGGTACTGCTGAAGTTTTAATTCATAAAATAAGATAGATATTACTTGTTTCGTCTTTTCTTCTGGGGTTGAAGATGATATCAGTGGCTGGTAGAAATTGGAACATTAGAAAAATATTTGTTATAAAAGGTATTAATATGCTAGACTTGAATTTACACAGAAATCATACTATTTTCCATCACAACAGAAAATTTAAAAAACATTTAATGTTGTATGTCATTACTTTGGTGTAGCAGAACTTCTCCAAGATATTAGGATCCTTAGAATACTGGACTACAGCGACGCTGCTATGAGGGTGATCTTTATTATATGCGTTAAATCTTAAAAGGACTATCATCTCGAGATCTATAACTTGGCTCAGATCGAGTGGAAATGACCCAACCATGTCATTCTGCATTATAATAAAATGAACACAAAATATTATTCAGAAATACTAATAAAGATGTTAAGAGAAATAGAGAACTGTCTTATAGATAGTGTTAAACCATTTCAAGTTCTTGCTGCATGTCCAGGGCACTCTTTCCAAATAGTTGACGGGCAACTTTATTGAAGAACACAATAGAGCATGAGTCAGTTGAATCATGGACCCTATAGTGGACCTTAAACCTGATATAAATACACCAGCAATACATAATTTTCAAATATCAGATGGATTATTGGTTGAGTGTGAAACTATTCTTTATATGTTCATAAGCCTGCAATCTTACTTTGTTTCTGTCTGGGAAATTTCACGTGCACATTTCTTGCACACAAGCTTGGAATCCTCCATTAAAGTGGGCTTTGCATCACAGGAGCAGCCTTCATACTTCCAATCATCCGAAGTCTCCAACATATCAATAGTTACTTTCGTGACTACATCTTGTGGCTGCAGTTCAGATACATGATTATAAATTTATATAGAATAGTGTCCTATAAATATATTTAGTAGTTTTCAAAATATAACCTTACCTTTTGCATGTTCTTCATGTCAGCCAGTGTAAATCGTCTTTTGAAGGATAACATTGCCTCGGGTGTTATGTTGACAGGATCAGGAATACCAATTTGAGAAAGGCTTTGGCTTGTAACGGGGTCATTGCATATGCTGAAAGGAAACACAGTTTGTTTCTATATCAGATATTGTAGTAATGGAAAAAAGTATACATGCCTATATAAATAAAACCTATCCATGAGCTGCTTAGCCTGCAGAATGTCAGGGTTGAAAGACACGTCAGTAGCCTCAAAGGCACTTGCAATGTGAGCATACCCTACAAAAAGAGTACATTAGATAACCATAAAAACACATGCATGTATTTAATATAAGAAATAATAATAGTCAAAGTCACCTTCCTTTCTGGCAATTTTTGCAAATCGCAGGAGAACAACTATAGGTGGTTTTAGTCTTCAGTTTTCTTGTCAAAAGCTTTTTGTGTAGAATCTCCATATAAAACTACATTAATACTATTTTCTCTGCACATTAATTGAAACATTCATGATATCCAGTGTCACCAAATATTGTTGATTAAAAACTAATATGAAGGAACAAATGTATTGTAAGTAGGAAGATTACTCATGATCTGCAATCACAATATTTAGTCTCTTTGAAGTATCATAGTCTCCTCTCTGCTCTTCTAGGCGTCCAAATGCTTTCAGAAATCCGATGACATCTGCATGTTAAATAAATAGGAGCAGCAAATCTTTAGTTATATGTCATTAGGATTTGATGCAATGGTAACTAAAAATAACAACATTTCTAAGATATGCATCACCTATTAGACCAATATTATTGGCTAACCGCTCTGCTATTTCTCTTACAGGCACAAAGTTGTACTCACTTGCACATATATTGACATTAGTCTACTTTATCTTAGTAGACAAATGGAATAAAAGCATATGAGGATGATCAGTGACACTAAATTCCTTTGAGTTTTCTAGAACCCTGAAATTTTCAAAATGATACACCTCTCCCTCTCTTGGAAATTCCCTGTAACGTTCGATTAATGCCGGGATTGATGCATAAGCTTCTATTCTAGTTCCCTGAAATTGCAGATCATAAATGAGATAACGTGGGTTATAATATAACAGCAATACTTTGAGTGAAAGAAGATAGATTTTGTACCTCTTCATCCATGAGCATCAACGAAGTCTTCCAAACTGGAAAAGGAGGTGTTCTCCTATGCACTTCCCACTTTTTAATAACACGGGCTTTGATGATCCAGTTCTCTCTCTTGGGTGTTAGATTCTTCAGCAATACACTCTTCAGCAATGTACTCTCCATTGGTGGGGATGAACTCGAAGTAGATGAAAGATGATAGCAGGAGTTGAAATGAAACCTCTAATGAGCTGTTGTAAGTTTAAGAAGTTGAATATGGTTTGGTTCTCTATTTTTATATTTATAGTAGAGTATGCTTCTACCACATTATTATTCTGTATTGAAGAAATTAGTTAGATTAGATGGTGGTTAGGCCAGATAATAATTAGTTTGTATTATAAAAAAAAAGAAATTAAATAGGAAGAGGAGTACCAAGACTCACATTGGTAATGCAAGGAATACAATCCTCTCATACACCTTGAAACTCGGCTGTAATTAATATATGTGTGCTTCAGTAGTATAAAGTCAGATGAATGTATGGGAAACCCCATTTGATTAATGACTGCGTTTTAAGAGGCACATTCCATAACTACAGGCTACCATCTGACACATATAATCATGACATATACTCTTCTTAATATATTGGAAACTCAAGCACAATTAATAATTGTGTGCTCTAGGCAACTAAGTCAACAACAAAATCGACATTAAATAGACAAATACTGATGCCAGTGTTAAATAGCACTACACACCATTCTTGAAACCATAATACTTATTTATTAATAAGAATATCATTAGTGAAGGTAGCCTACTCGAAAATCTGATATAATAACACCTGATATCTGGGCCTTATATAGTCAGTAGCTATAATCATTCAATGCACTGTGGAAATCTGACAAAATTAATGACATTCTCAAAACTGTCACTTAGTGCAGCATTTTCAAATTTCCAATGCAGTGGCTACTTAAAACTATAAGTTAAATGTAATCATCTCTATTTTGGAACTCACCCACAATCAATATATGTCTACCCGAAAATCCTCTCCTTTGTCAACTAAGAAGTGCAGGTCTGACTGGAATGACATCTTTCTCCAGATTTGTGCGCAAGAATCTGCATCATCATGTATCAACATGGAAAATGATTAAACTTATCACATGGCAAAAAAAAAGTTGAAATGCTCACTAATAAAGTTGATTAATTGCATTCAGTTTATGAGTAACATTTCATATATATGTACTGGTTGTCTATTAGTAGAGGTTTCCAAGCAAAGTAAAACTGAAAGCATACCTTGAAACCATAATATATAATTAGTAGGCAGATTAAATATTAGTAGGTAAATGAGAGAGGCTGGCATGACTTAAGGCATAGTAGGTTAATACTTGACTGCTGTAATTTAAGATTAAGTGTAAAACGTGCCCTGCTTAGGAAATGAAGTGTTCAGGCAGCAATTATGTCAGACCAGCAACTGACAATTAAATACCAGCATAATTTTCTACCAAAACATCATGACAATTGAACAAATAAGTCATATCCACGCTTAATATAGCAGGCATACTCATTATCAACAATATCTTATTGATTAAAGGTTGTTAAAATGAAATGTATATTAGAATAAATAGGCTGCAATGACAATTGGTAATTCAATAAATTTAATCACAAATATACCAGCAACTATGTCAGAGCAGCACCTTAATTTAATACTTAAGGCATATGTATATATGGGCAACAAAAGCCATACTTAAGGCATATCCATAATTGATATGGCAGGCATACTCATAATCAACCTTATCAAATTGAGTAAAGGTTTTTAAAATAAATTTCATAATAACAGTATGGCCAGTTATGGTTCAATGAATGGGATGCAAGGTCTTTTCTGCATATTCAGCCTTGAAAGAATAATATCATGCTTAGCAGTAAATGAAGCATGACACCATTTTTGAAACCATAACACTTATTTACTACTAATATCATCACAATCTGATGTAAACGCATGCTAAATTTTAAAGAATGGTCTTTGCAAGTCTATACACATTCACAATATATGCGAGGCATAATTATCACTACTCTCATATTCTGAAAAAAACTTAATAATTATTGAAATAATTTACCACAAATGTATCCAATTTGATTAATATCTGTGTTTTTAAGGGGAACATACCATAACTCCAGCCACACCATCTGACAGATCTAACTATGCCATACCCTCTTCTCATTACATTTGAAACTTAAACACAATTAATTGGTGTGTGCTCTAGGCAACTAAATATACACCAAAAATCGAAATATGCAAGTGGAATCTCTTAACCAAACAGAATAAAAAGCACTTTCAAAGGCAGGACACACAAATTTTGAAACCATAATACTTATTTATTAATAAGAATATCATCACTGAAGGTAGGCTAATCTGATATATGATAGGATGATATAATACTTATGTAATCAGTGAATTACTCATCCAAGTGGCATATCAAGGACAAAGAGGAAATGCTGATTAATACTATGCACCAAATACAATTGTCTCATGAACATAACACTTAGGAACTACAAAAGGCAATAGGAAATTGAAACAAAACATAATATATATAGGACATAATATGATGTTACATCTGCAGTAGAACCATGGATTCATCCAAAACACTATAATCTAGAACTGAAAGACTATGATCAGGCTAAATCAAACCAAAAAACATGACTTGGTGAGTACAACATGAGACACGTAGGCCTAGCTTGCTGGGACACATTTTGGGAAAACAACATTCTCAACACACTACAAAAGCATAACATACTCCCTACCCATGGACTCAACAAACCACCTCACTTCCAAATCCAAACGGCATCTAATGCAAATTCGTGGGCGCTTGTGGAGAGGATGGTGAAAATTGCACTGACCAAACCCTCTAACACGGAATATGTTTCCACCAATCAACCTAGGAGCAAGAACTTGAAACCAAGGTTGCAACCTGTCTCTTATCCTCTCCATCCTCCTTGGGTCATAAATACTAACCCACAAACGAATGGCATTGGACTCATGGTGATGATTAGGACACCCGGCATGAGAAGCTAGGACCAAAGACCGAAGATAAATAGCATTGTGAAACCCTTTCTTAGCAACCTTACTAAGTACTTGATAACCATAACGGAAGTCGCCACCAACACAAAACAAATGCACAAATGCATGGCGGAAAAGGGCCTGGTAGTTGAAAAGCGTGGCTGTCACCCAAGAGGGGGGGTGAATTGGGTGAGGGAATAAAACTTTTTAAATCTTCTTTTCGAAAGACTGCTTGTGCTTGGTGATGATATTTACGAAGTAGTGATATGCACAAGTCAGTATGTTATGTGATGCAAAATAGAATGTTTGAATGTAAATTTATGCACACATACATTTATCCTGGTTCGGTCACCCAGACCTACATCCAGTCCCCAGGCTCCACCTGAGATTTTCAATCCACTATTCTTGTTTAAACCGGGCACAAGAGAAGCCTTTACACTTTAGGTTTTACGAGCACGGGTTCACCTAACAACCCACAGGTTTTACAACGGGTTCACCTGCAAACCTTACAAATGCAAGTTTTACGGGCTAACTTGCAACCTATGGAGATTTAGAAAACTTCTAAATGCTCCCCCTTACAAAATGTAAGATTACAATTATGTTCACTCTATGAACTGATTGTGCTAAACACTTAAGCTCAAAACTAACTCTCTCTAAGAGTGGATGATGTTACTCACTTAAGTACAATAGAATCACTCTCTGAAAAATATCACAAATCTGGATCTGAGAGTAGTAGAAGATGTGTAGAATGAAGAATATGATATCTCAGATACTTTGCTCTGTTCTCTCTTTTTCTTCCATTCTTCTCTTCTGAATGAATGTCTCTTTTATATTTGGCTTCATAGGCTTCGGTGGCAGGTTGAATATGAACGTTTGAATAAAGCCGTTAATCCTATGTTACCGTTGAGAAGTACATCTTCATTAATGCTTAGCAGGGTTGACTTGCTTTATCTCTGAAAAGTAGTCCTGACACCTCTGCTCTGACAAAAGCATTCTGACTTCTGAGTGTGATGTTTACTCTTGTACTCTTGCTGACGGATGATCATCATTCATCCGCAAGTGGTAATCTTGCTCCGCAAGTGTTAAGCTCTGAGTCCCAATGTCAAGAGTCTTTCCATCCGGAAGCTCATTTGCATCCGGAAGCGTGACCATGTTCTGCACATACTGGTTAGTCCAACATAGCAATATATATATAAGAGTTATACATGCTGTGGGAAGCTTGTTCGCTATGGGGAGTAGTTTACTTAGACTGTGTTCTGATTTGGTCTATGATGTATCCGGAAGCATTCTTACATCCGGAAGTAAAATCACTGGATGAAGGATTTTTGTTCACTATAACTCACTCTCGCTTAGTGTATTTCATTCCAACACTCAGCGCTAGTCACTAAGCTATCGGAAGCACTTTTACTTGACGTAGTGAACTCACTGACGCTTAGGGATATATTTCTTTTATCAGCCTGTGTCAGTCTAAATCTATCAGGAAGCACTTTTGCTTAATGAGGTAAACGTACTGACGCTTGGGGTGATATCTATTCTATCAGTCTGTGTCAGTCTAAATCTAACAGGAAGTGCTTTCTCTTGGCGAAGTAAACTCACTGACGCTTGGGGTAATATCTAGTCTATCGCTCTGCGCCAGTCTAAGTCTAACAGGAAGCAAACTCACTTCCGATTTGAGTCATAGCTTAGTCTTAAGGTTTGTGTACCTAATTCTCATGGACTAAGTTATTTCCCCAGTGATTTACTCGCTGACGCTGGGGGATGAAAACATTCATCCGCATGCGCAAGTCCTAATCCATCCGGAAGTAAATCCTCATCCGGAAGCACTCTTACTTGGGATCCTATGTTATCCTATTGCTTCCTAGGCACTTGGTCTAATCCTCTATATTTTAGTCTTCATCAAAACTTAAGATTCTAACATTCTCCCCCTTTTTGATGATGACAAACCTAGTTCTATTAATTAAGTTCCTAAGGAAGGATTAGCAAGAGAACAAAAGCAATGGATAAGAACAAGTAACTCAGACAAATATTATTGACAAGCAGAAGTTACAAGTCAGAGTTATACAATCAAATAACATATACAAGTAAAGAATGTATACAAATAAATTTCACTAAGTATGAATGAAGATATGCATGAAAACAAAATCAACAAAAATATTTGGATTGGGGGTTAGAGTTTGTGTCTCTTTTTCTTTTCTCTCTCTTTTTGCCTCTCTTCATTTTCTCTTTCACGCTCACTCTGGTTTATCTGGGCAATGATATCTTGAAGCTCTTTTTCCTCTTTTTCCCTTCTGAGCCTCTCTGATTCAATGGACTCCTCGTATGCCCTTTTCATGTTCTCTACTTCTTCATACCCAGGGAAACCTGTAGCATCGTCGAAGTAGGAGACCTCTCCATTGGGATAGTGGACAGCCTGGATTCTCACATTCCATGCAGAGAAGTTGGGATCCTCCTCAACTTCCTGGACTTTCCTTTTCCCTTTCCCTTTGCTCTTCCTTTTGCTTTTGCCAATTGGAGGAGTGGGCATGGCACTTGCTCTTTCAGCATCGAGGCAAGCCATCTGACCAAAGGATAGTTTGTCAGTGAATCCATACTTCTCAAATTCTTCAGGAGTCATGTCTTCAATTTCCAATTTGACTTCCTTCAGAATTGGAACCGCTTGGACCACTGGATTTTCTTGCACAACCTGAGCAGATGAAGTTCCTTGCTCAGGTAGGTCAGATGGAGTCTCTTCCTCAGACTTATCAGATTCAGTAGTGGCAATTAACTTCCTGGCACGTTTCCTAGCAACGGCCTTCTTTCTGGGTGCACTGAATCTGGCTGCTGGCTCAGACGAGGGAGGAGGATCAGAAGATTGCTCAGATGAAGGGATCTCAGACTCTTGCCCAGAGGATGCAGGAACAGGCTTGGCTATCACAATGGGAGGATGGTTGGGTCTCTTCAGTCCCCACTTCATTATGATCTCCTCAACCATCTCTCTACTTGTTTTATTTGGAGGAGGCTCTGATGATGACTCAGGTTGTGAGGATTGTTCATTCTGCCCAAACACAACCATCTCCAAATGTGATCCTTGCTCAGCTGTTCTCTTCTGCTCCATGAAACGGATGGCCTCTCCTCTTATAAGGCTCTCTGCACCACTCAGCCTCTGAGACTCATATGCACGACGCAGGGCGGCCGTGATATCTTCATCAATCCAGAGTGAAGGCTGGCTGAGAACATCCCTTGTGGCCATACTTAGGCGAAGAGTAGACATAACATTTCTCCCCCTTTTGTCATCATCAACAGGGGTGAGTGTCAGGGATGGAGTGGATGTGGAGGAGGATGGAGGTGGTTCAGGGCCAAATTTCTTGGGAGGGGAGGGTGAGAGGGTAGAGGTAGAGGATGTGGGAGAAGATAGGTGTTCAGGAGTTTGAGGAGGGTTGGGGAAGCAACTGGTGGTGACAAAGAGATCCTCATAAGGATGAGTGGAGGAGTATTCTTTGTAGTTGGTGGAGTCAGGGGTAAAGGGTAAATGGTCATCGGAGAGTGGTTGAAGGCGGGGATACTCGCCGTATGGTTGGCTGAGGGGGTGAATGGCTGTTTCAGATCCTATGGGTCTAGGGCTTTGATGGGTAGGGTTGGAGAAGCGGAGTGGAGAGCGTGTAGGGGCACCTGGTCGTGTGGGAATGGGTGAGGATGAGGATGAGGAAGGTGAGGATGAGAAGTTTCTAGGAGAATGGCGTGGAGAGTTGTGAGGTGAGTCTTGGGTTTCGTGGTCATGGGTAGGTGAAGGTTGGGATTGTTGGTCATTGTTGGGTGATGGTGGGGCTTGTTGGTCATTTTGTGGTGGAGGCTGAGGTTGTTGAGTGTTGGGCGGAGGAGGAGGTGGTAGTTGAGGGTGATTAGGAGGAGGAGGAGGGTTTTGAGGAGGAGGAGGAGGAGGTGGTAAGATACCTTGTGATGAAGGTTGGGGAATTTGTAGGTGCTGGAGGATGAGGTCTAATTTTGCATCCACCCTGGCAAGGTGATTCTCGAGTTGTCCTACTCTGTCCTCAAGCCGTTGGGTTCGCTCCCCTTGGTGGTGGAAGCCAGCTTCACATTCAACACGGAGAGGACCCACCAAGGAATCAGTCAGTCTCAACAGAAGCTCTTCCTTTATGTCCTCGGCAAAGGCCCTAACAGAAGCTGGAATCCTTGCACTACGGCTTGGCCCAGCATGTGAGTCAACTTCCTGATCCCCTGCTCCAGATGCAGAGGGGGCTGAAGTCCCAGAAGCACTACTGGCTTGAGAGCGTGAGCGAGTGGGCTTAGGAGGCTTGAAATACTTGATCCCCATCTTTGCCATATTTGTTGCTCCCACAGGCTTACACTTGACATTCTCTTCTTCCACTGCAGATGTAGCCTTGATCAGATGCTTCTCGAGGAGGAAGGCAATGATGGTGGGATAAGGAAGGTGGCCAGACTTGTCATTGGTCAGCCATCTCTGAAGTTCTAAGCAGATCAACTGACCAGGATTGATGGGTTGTTGTTTGAGAAGTCTGGGGAACCAGGGGTTGTCAATGTTGGCAAACTCATTGAAGTTACTCCCTTTGTGAGTCATCATCCGGGAGTAAACATAGTACAGCAGTCTGTTTGAATCAGACATCTTGGACACCTTTTTGTCATCGGTGCCATAAAGTGTCACAAGATCCTCCTTGCTGTACTTGTGTGCCTCTGGATATATCCACTCGTTCATGCTTCCATCCGTGATCCCCATCAACTCATTCAATGTCTCGCTCGTGAACCTGAAGGTTCTCCCCCTTACTGTGGCGGAGAAGGAGAGCTTGTGGATTTGCTCTTTCCCATCAACCTTCCTGTACTTGGCCCTGCCAGAGAGGGATTGGCAGAAGACTCGCAAGACGTTGACATTGTAGTCCTGGTTGATGCCCAGCCAAGGCATATACTTCTCCAAGTAGGGGCGCAGATGTGGAAACCCTAGTTCATCCATCTTGTCCAGATTGATGAACAGCCCATGGTTTAGGGTGGGGGTGGATGTCTCAAATTTGGCGGTTACTCTCTCCAATGCCCCATCCCTATATACTGTGGGATCATCTTCTTCGACCCTCTGCCTCTTGGAGGAAGGTTCCTCAGCAAATTGAACCTTCTTCTTCTTTCCTTTTCCATGAGCATCCCTCACTTGTTCAGAAACCACTACCTGTTCCACTCGACCAGAAGTTCCAGGCTGACCCTGAACGTTTTCATCCTGCCCTTGTGTTTGCCCAGAAACTTCACGATGTTCATGATGTTCATCGCGATGTTCTTTATGATGCCCAGATTTACCAGAGTGCTTGTGACTTGATTTCTCAGATTTCGACTTGTGTTTCTTGGATGAAGAGGCTTTCTGGGTAACTGGGTTGGATTCATTCGAACCGGCCATTTTTTGTATGAATGTTGTGAAAATAAGGGTGAAATGCGAGGAGTATATGAAGAGCACGATGAAGAAGATGAAGTAAATTTTTTCAGAGGAAAAATGCGAGTGAAAATGATGCAAGTAAAAAGTGAAAGTGAAAAATGACAACTATTTATAGATAAAACTTCTGAGGATAAAATAGGCATCTTCTTTCAATTTTTCACACATTGGGTAACGTAAGTTTTTAAGTTGAAACGACACACCTGATGACACGTGTTGCTTCAATTAATCAGAGAAGACACAACGTTTCATAGAGGAAGTTGAAACGTTTTCTGAAGTGATGTGTCCCTTGGTCTGGCACTGGCGCTCTCTTGACTTAATCATCCAGTGTCAGTGAGAGATCATCCGGAAGTAGTTTTGCTTCCGGTTGGAGTCACTTAAGATTTAACATTGTGGAGGACCTCATTTGAGTTGTATCAACTCCATGCTACACATCTGCTCTCAGCCATTAAAGTCAATTAATTCTGGCTTTGTCCTTTTTGTACTTCCTCACAGTTTCAACATTTGTGTCAGGAGAAGAAGTAACAACGTTGAGTTATTTTTCTTCTCCATTATCATCCTTGTCGTTGAGGACCAAAAGGAGTTTCAAGAGAGAAATCTTCCATTGATTGACTCAGCATCATTTGTATTGTGATGAATGTCAATTCTCTCTTTCCCTCCTTGTTGCTTTCAGTCTTCTTTCCTACAATATATCAAATAGCCCCTTTTTCTCTTTTCAGTATCCAGACTTGGATCTGACTTGTCAGTTTGTAGGAAATATATGATTCACATGTACCTAATGATTATTCATTATGAATATGGTATTGCAAATCAACTATGACTATATGCACATGGTTATACATGGTTTCTGATAAAGAGTCATAGTATGTAGAGTATGAACACTGTGTGAATTTTCTTATTAGCTCTATAATGTTCATGCTTATGATGCTTGTTGTAAAATCTCAATATGTCCATCTAACATTTGCATAGGAGATTTTACTGTTGCATGCTTCAACCTTAAATGATTCCTTGCTTACCCAAGGAGATCTTTTATACTTATCCTTGGCCTGAAGCACTTTCTTAGGAGAGACAGAATTCGCAGGTTTTCTCCATGTGAGTTGAGACATCCTCTCTCTCTTGTCCTTCTCAGGATAGTTAAATGGAACTCTGTGATAGCTTATCCCTGAGACAAGGTCTTTGTTCCTTGTGATAGCGCACTGCTTCTTATGATTGAACCAGGTAGTTGCAGCAGTGACATCACCACGAGTTCTCTTCTTTGGGACAAGAGGAACTCTTGATCTTTCCTGCACAAGTAAGACACTAGAAGGGAGTTTTGGTACCCATTTGTACTTGGGTCCTACATGGTTAGCGCTGGACCTTACTTGTCCTTTGGGAATCCATATATATTTATTTCTCACATTTAAATTTCTCTTAAAATTGCATGTGTGAGAAATGTGACCAGTTCTACCACAATAATGACAGATAATGGGATGATGTTCAGAATCAGATTTCTTATCACTATTATGGTGGTCAGTTTTCTTTTCAAAGACTCTATGTTTATTAACTTTTGAAATCTCAGGGTCTTTTGAAAAATCATCTTTTATGAGTGGGACTTTGGACTCCTTGGTTGTAGAAGAGGGAATAAGTTCCTCAAGTTCCCTATTCCTTTTTCTTAAGCCTAGAACTTCTTTTGCAAGTTTACAGAATTCATTATGTAGCTCATTATACATATCTTGCAATTCAGAAGTTTCAAGTTTAGGTACCTCATTTTCTTCAGCTTCTGAATCTTCTAGGCGGAGATCTACACTCTCTTTGCTGATACTAGCTTCCACTACATCACCATCCAGTAGCTCATCAAAGGTGGATTCACAGGGAGCACATAGTGAGCTTTGGACAGCCTTAACTTCAAGAAATTGATTAGAAGCATACATAGTATCAAGAGTGTTCCAAATATCTATAGCCCTAGAGCAATGTTTAATTTTCTGGTAATCATTGTCAGATAAACTTTTGTGCAAAATTTGCATTGCTCTAAGGTTTAAGTAAAATAAACTTTTGTCCTCTTCTGTCCAATTTACTTTTGGTTTGAAATTAGAGTCCTTTTCAAAGACATCCCACATTTTGAAATCAGTGGATAGTATAAAACTTTTCATCCTACCCTTCCATAAGTAAAAATCAGCATTTTCTAATACGGGTGGGATAGTATGATCAAAACCTTCAAAATACATTTTGCAACCCAAATCAGCCTAGGTCTTTGCACTTGAGACCGTTTGATCCTTTAAACAAGTGACCTTGCTCTGATACCAAATGAAAAGCGTGACTGTCACCCAAGAGGGGGGGTGAATTGGGTGAGGGAATAAAACTTTTTAAATCTTCTTTTCGAAAGACTGCTTGTGCTTGGTGATGATATTTACGAAGTAGTGATATGCACAAGTCAGTATGTTATGTGATGCAAAATAGAATGTTTGAATGTAAATTTATGCACACATACATTTATCCTGGTTCGGTCACCCAGACCTACATCCAGTCCCCAGGCTCCACCTGAGATTTTCAATCCACTATTCTTGTTTAAACCGGGCACAAGAGAAGCCTTTACACTTTAGGTTTTACGAGCACGGGTTCACCTAACAACCCACAGGTTTTACAACGGGTTCACCTGCAAACCTTACAAATGCAAGTTTTACGGGCTAACTTGCAACCTATGGAGATTTAGAAAACTTCTAAATGCTCCCCCTTACAAAATGTAAGATTACAATTATGTTCACTCTATGAACTGATTGTGCTAAACACTTAAGCTCAAAACTAACTCTCTCTAAGAGTGGATGATGTTACTCACTTAAGTACAATAGAATCACTCTCTGAAAAATATCACAAATCTGGATCTGAGAGTAGTAGAAGATGTGTAGAATGAAGAATATGATATCTCAGATACTTTGCTCTGTTCTCTCTTTTTCTTCCATTCTTCTCTTCTGAATGAATGTCTCTTTTATATTTGGCTTCATAGGCTTCGGTGGCAGGTTGAATATGAACGTTTGAATAAAGCCGTTAATCCTATGTTACCGTTGAGAAGTACATCTTCATTAATGCTTAGCAGGGTTGACTTGCTTTATCTCTGAAAAGTAGTCCTGACACCTCTGCTCTGACAAAAGCATTCTGACTTCTGAGTGTGATGTTTACTCTTGTACTCTTGCTGACGGATGATCATCATTCATCCGCAAGTGGTAATCTTGCTCCGCAAGTGTTAAGCTCTGAGTCCCAATGTCAAGAGTCTTTCCATCCGGAAGCTCATTTGCATCCGGAAGCGTGACCATGTTCTGCACATACTGGTTAGTCCAACATAGCAATATATATATAAGAGTTATACATGCTGTGGGAAGCTTGTTCGCTATGGGGAGTAGTTTACTTAGACTGTGTTCTGATTTGGTCTATGATGTATCCGGAAGCATTCTTACATCCGGAAGTAAAATCACTGGATGAAGGATTTTTGTTCACTATAACTCACTCTCGCTTAGTGTATTTCATTCCAACACTCAGCGCTAGTCACTAAGCTATCGGAAGCACTTTTACTTGACGTAGTGAACTCACTGACGCTTAGGGATATATTTCTTTTATCAGCCTGTGTCAGTCTAAATCTATCAGGAAGCACTTTTGCTTAATGAGGTAAACGTACTGACGCTTGGGGTGATATCTATTCTATCAGTCTGTGTCAGTCTAAATCTAACAGGAAGTGCTTTCTCTTGGCGAAGTAAACTCACTGACGCTTGGGGTAATATCTAGTCTATCGCTCTGCGCCAGTCTAAGTCTAACAGGAAGCAAACTCACTTCCGATTTGAGTCATAGCTTAGTCTTAAGGTTTGTGTACCTAATTCTCATGGACTAAGTTATTTCCCCAGTGATTTACTCGCTGACGCTGGGGGATGAAAACATTCATCCGCATGCGCAAGTCCTAATCCATCCGGAAGTAAATCCTCATCCGGAAGCACTCTTACTTGGGATCCTATGTTATCCTATTGCTTCCTAGGCACTTGGTCTAATCCTCTATATTTTAGTCTTCATCAAAACTTAAGATTCTAACAGTAGTTACCAGCTATGAGCGCCATATCAATGAATCTCTCAATGGCTGGACTCTCCTCTTCAAACAGCATTGGAATCTGATTAATGCTCAAGCTCTTGACTACATATTGGTGCTCGCCCAGGTCCCTCATTGTGGTACAGGTCGCCTTCACATTCACCAAGCTTTCCAACGATATCTTTCCAAGGCGCCTGATTATAATGAGCAATATATCACTTGGAATATCCATTATTGAGGTGGGTTCGTCAGGGATGTTAGTCAGAGAAGAAGGAGAAGAAGGTGTGTCTGCCATTGATGTAAGTCAGAGAAGAAGAAGGAGAAGAAGGCAAGAGTGAGAGTGAAGTGGGCCAAGCTTGCTTAGGTGTAAAGTGAAGTGGGGCAAGCTTCATATATATAGGACTGAAGTCCACAAATTAAAAAATAAATAAAAGACACATGGCATAAGAGATATATAAAGTAGAAGGAAAAGCAAGAAGTGAAACGAATTAACCAAAGGAATAAGAAGAAAGTGGGCTGATGTGTAAGATGCCTTCATTGGTTATAAGTCGCAAGTTGGAGCAAGCTATTAATTGTGGAAGGGATCACTGGTTTAAAGGCAACAACCATTAATAAATAATGGGAACAATACAAATGGGGAAATGTGAGCACAATTAATTTCGTTAGTTGAGAAGGAGTAGCCAAAAGAGTAAATAAATCAGACCTATATATGTTGAAACCTGTTGTGAAAATGCCAATGTGAATGTAAGGGGGGGTTTAGGCAGGGAAAATAGAGATAGATAATAGATAATAATTAAAACCACATACAAATCAGGTTCATGTGTAAAAGTAAACTTGCTCAAATAGGAGATTTTAAGATATATATTAGTTAGAGTTATGATATCACACTCGCATGAAACATTAATTATCATTTCATAATATTCGTCTGGAACAAATCATGAATGTCAGAAAGATTTGCCTTTACGCCCATACCATTGATCTATCCCGTGCTTACTTTACTCTTCCTTCAAAATCATTACTAGCTTCATGCATCATCGCTTGTACATTATTTTTTGTTGAAGAAGATGTGCAATAATGATTCCATTCTTTGGTAAAAGTGGACTTCCCAAATGGAAATCTCGCAGACCCTCGTAGTCATAGGTTCAAATAGCATGTGCACATTATTTTAATTATAATTAGGAATAAGAATTAGCAATAATTAAGCATAGATCAGAAACTTCACCGTTACGTATATTCAACTCGTGCGTTTTTTTTTTGTGGTGAAAATAGCATGATCTCATTCTTCAACCTAATTTTTATGCGCCAAGAAGCAAAGAGGGTCGGATGTGCTATTTGCCTCTTTGTGAATGGCAATGTGGCCGAGACTTCTTTAAAAAATCAACTCTAACCTGATCCATCACTTCATTGTGAGCCCAAATTTTTACTTTTGCAGAAGGGATTTGTCCTGATTATTTAAGCCCTTTTTCATATTAAGGGGCCCAATCCCCTTGTCAACTTATCCCCCCCAGGTGGTGTATCCCCGTGTCAATTTATATCGCTATATTAATATGTTGAATTGCACGTAAATAAATATATCTCATTTAATTATAAGTTACGAATATATATGCAACAGTGATTTTCATGTTTAGAAAATGGAGAGTGAATTCCAGATAATACCTTAATTTAAAATCGTAGAAAAAATAGCTTATGATAAAAAAATGTTTTCTGCATAATCTTAGATTTTGAGGCTGAAAAGTGAAATATTATTCTAACAATTTAATCGTGATTTTTATATTTATTCAAAATATAAAATTTTGACAGTTCAAAAAAGCTTTTCTAAAATAAATCGATGGTATTTGTCTGTTATGATGACTTTAAAATCTAATGTCTGGGTCCAAATTAAACCTAATTTTCGCAAGTAAAAAACAGAAGATTATTCCAATATACAAGGCCCATTTCTCAAGCAATGAATTTAACCTGTTGTGAGTGTTTTTTTTTTTGGGGGGGGGGGGGGGGGGGGAAGGGGTGTGGGGGTGGTTAAAGGATTGCGTTGTATATTGTAAAAGTGATACTGCAAACAATTGAAGTAACAAAATTGAAAAGTACAACGACTCTTAGTTTAGTTAGTCAAGTTTATTTATAAAATTTATTTGAGTTGTTTTAATCTTTAATTATTCATTTGGACTCTGAATAAATGTCAACTCAGCAATAAGTTTAAATGGTACTTTTTATATTAAATGTATGCGAAAATATATGTTGAAATAATAATCCTTCTATATATGTGTGTGAGTTAAAACTTAAGCATTTTTTATCATCACTTAAATTGTAAAGTGGCCGTTTAAATTGAGAACTTATTTTATGTTAAACTGAAATTAACGATGTAAATATTAAAGAACTAAAATACTAACTTTTTAACTTTGAAAAATGAACAGAGACTTAGCTTTATTTAAATTTAGAGCAGCTAATAATGTATACTTTAACCTGTGGCATGGAGTTGTAAGTAACCTATATACACAGCGAATGTTTAGATGGATAATCTGTGAATCATGATACAGAGCTAGCTAGTGAATGTTTCTCTATCTCTAGGAGGTATGTATCCATTGCGTCTTAAAGGCAACAAAACTGTAGTCCCACGTTTTCAAAGTCAGTATATAATACTCCATCTCATCCTAATTATGACTTATGAGATCACTTTGACTTTTTAGATAGATTAAGAATGTAAACTTAATTATTTAAATTGCTTATAGTTTAATATTTTTTCAAAACTAATTTATTTTACTCATAAACTAACATATCATATCTAATTACATAACATATGTTATAATTTAGTGATAATTTGCTTACTCAACTTTAAAAAAAACAAATTAAAAGGGTCTTATATTCAGGATCCAATAGATGGAGTTATATATCTATATGTATATATGTAGTGATTGAAGGCAAACTCCTCCAAAACAAGAATCCAACTAACAACTTATAATGTTCACGATATGAGTTTGAACTCACAACTATTTCATTTGCAGGTGCATGAAAGAAATAACAACTTATAAATTTGAGCCTACAGCTTACAATGTTCATCTGAACTTACAACTTAGAATCATTTGCAGGTACATGCAGAGAAATCAGCACATTGGCTCTTCAATTTTGAGCAAATAAGGCCAGGCTCGATCTCCAACTAGAAAGCTGGCTCGTTGTACCACGGACGACAAAAGAAATACTTTACGTGTAGGTAACAGTTTGAACTCACAACTGTATGTTTCATGTTTAAAAAACTTAAAGACAGCAATCATCAGTGTCACAGCCCCTGGATTACAAAGACGTGTCATGAAATCAATTTCATTACGTGCATAGGGCGGCACATTCATATGATGCCAACTTATATTCTTTATAGCTCGTCATTTAACAATCACGAATATAAGTACATATACATATGACATATATTTCACATTTAATGTGCTAAATAATTACAGATAATAAATACGTAAAGTTTCTGACGAATGACGATGTGCATTTATATTACAAGCACGGGAGAGCAGCAAGTAAAAAGTGATCGAGTTGTGGTTTAGATTTTTTATGTGGAGAGTACTGTCAAATGCCCTCCCAACTTTTGATGCCCTTAAAAGAAGAAAATGCATGGATAATGATATATGCTCTATTTGTAAAAATAGTTCTGAATCAATTAGTCATGTTTTCATAAATTGTGGATGGGCACAAAGAGTTTGGTGTGGAGTAGGATTCAATTTTTCTGCACAAAATCATTCTCCATTAAACATTGAGTCTTGGCTGTCAAGTGTATTTAAAGATTGTGAAAAGGATAGCTATAGACAGGGTTTGGTAGCATACACCTTATGGCAAATTTGGAAAGCAAGGTGTGAGGCTGTCTATGAAAATAAATATCCTAATCCTATGTTCACCTTTACCCAAGCAGGATGCTTGTTAGCTGAATTTTGGGAAGCCAATGGATGGACAGCTGAAACATATCAAAGGGAGCATCAGAATGTGAATGATGTGCAGAATAAAGTATGGCAACCCCCGGAAGGTGATTTTCTGAAAATAAATACTGACTGTGCTTTTAACAAGAACACAAAAAAAGCTGCTTTATCCATGGTCATAAGGAATAAAGCTGGTATGATAGTGGACGGAGCATCAAAAACTCAAAGTGTTGATTCAGCTTTTATGGGGGAATGTTTAGCATTATTGTGGGCCTTTCAATATGTTCAAGATAATAACTTGGCAGATGTGAGCATTGAATCAGATAACAAAATGCTGATTGAGGCATTGAATGACAAGCAAGACTTAGTAGAATGGAATTGCTATGCCATAGTTGAGAACATCCTTTTTATAAGGAACTTATGTAGAATCCAATTTTGCAGATGGATTCCCAGGGAAGCGAACGAAGTAGCTCATTGGATTGCTCAAGCTTCTATGCGTGGGTCATGCCCTCCTGACTGGGTTTGGAGACCACCGCCGCAGCTGCAAATGCTGCTAGATAAAGATTGTTCTGCTTCATAGCTCTATTGTTTCTTTGTTTTTTCAGTGTTATGTATCTTTACTATACTTTTTGTTAAAAAAAAAGACTTTTAAGAAAAAGAAACGTCACCTAAAATATGAGCCTCCACCAAAAAAAGCTTAAAAGAGCGTTGCGTGAATTAACTTTTGACAATAGGTCACGTGAACCAGTAATGTAACGATCCTACAGTGTGTACCCAATAATAGAGATGGGATTTGGAGCACTAGATCCTAAATCTATGAGTCTTAGGCTGATGATGAGATTTGAGATATACTCCCTCCGGTCCCTAATGTAAGAGCTAGCCATAAAAAAAACGCTTCTTAAGAAAACATGTGAATGTTAGTTGAGTGTCTAGAGTTAATGCTTCTTTTCCAAAATTGCCCATATTTATTATGGTACTTTTAAGAGAGAGAAATACATAAGCATTAATAAATAGGACCAAAGCTCTTACATAAGCATTAAATGGGGAGAGAATATGGGGTGAGCTCTTACATTAGGGACCAAAGCCATTCAAATTTTGGGCTCTTACATTAGGGACCGGAGGGAGTAACAATTTGTCATTTATCCCAGTAATCACATTGCAGATGCTGATATATATGTCATATATAGAAAATACAAGTCATGCAAAAAAGAAAAAGAATCTACAAACAGTGATAAGTTTAAAATATTAGTGCCGTCACACCTTTCCCATCTCCTGCAACTCCCTTTTGACTCGGGTTCTCTCAATATCCCTCCTCATCCTCTCACATGGGTCCTCATATATTGCCACTCAGATTCATCTAATAGCCCATAATTTGCCACATGTACCATTAAAAATAAAAAGCTGTATTATAATATAAAATAAATGAAAAACTTTTAATTTTTTTATTTTTGAAAATTTTTTAGGATAAAAAATTTCAACTATCTACACCTATTAATTTTAACTATGTAGACCTATTTCATTTCAATAGAAGGATCTATAAGAGATATAGACTTATCCAGTTAACTGTAAAATAATTTTACAGTTAACTGGATAAATCTGTATCTCTTATAAATCCTTTTATTGAAATGAAATAGGTCTAGATAGTTGAAATTTTTATGCTAAAAAGTTTTTAAAAATAAAACTTCTTCATTTATTTTATATTATAATACTGTTTTTTTATTTTTAACGGGACAAGTGATAAATTATGAGCTCTTAAATAAATTTGAGTGACCCACATGAGGACCAATGTGAGACATGAGTGACGGTCAAAAAAAAATTAATGGGTAATGAGTAATAACGCTGACAAAAGATGCCAAAATATTCGTTATTATTTTAAAATTTGGGCGAAGGCCCAAAAATGATACATAACTATTGGCCAAGGAACAAAAGTAATACATACCTATTCTGAGGTACATCAATGATACCTAACTTTTACTTGGGATCAAAAATGATATTTTCACTAATATGACAATAAAATTGGACATGAAAAGTCCAAAATGCCCTAATAAATAAAATAAAGGGCGAAGGCCCATAACTGATACATAACTATTGACCAAGGAACAAAAGTAATACATAACTATTCTGAGGTACATGAAAAGTCCAAAATGCACTAATAAATAAAATTAAATAAAATATAGGGTTAAACCAACTGGTGTGGTTTTGCTGTAAGTTTGGTGCTCAAATTGAGAACTTTAATACTCCCTCCGTTCCTAAATATAGGACCTAGATGACTTTTTTGAAAAATCCTAAAAAAGCAAAAACTAAGTTAATTATAAATTGATTTACCTAATTTTTTCTCTTAAACTAGTTTATTTTACCTATAAGCTAATGGATAATCTAAAAAGATATCAAATATGTCATCATTTAATAACCTATTTCGCAACCTTAATCTTTCAAAAAAAAGTTATCTAGGTCTTATATTTAGGAACGGAGGGAGTATAAAAAATGTTACTTCTTGGTGGCTTTTGATATCGATCTGGTCAGTTTCCTCTTCCTAATAAAGATCTTTTCACTATATCTCTTACTCTCTCTCTCTCTCTCTTTCATCCCATCATCTTTTCTCTTCCTCTCTTAGAAACCAGCAGCGACATATGGTGGCAGAGAACGGTGAAGCCCAAGGTGAAGCCGCAACCACGACTAGACCAGATTCCCCTTCGCCCACCCTAGCGAGAAGGCCCGCCGCGCGGCCCCGGCCCCACCCCTTCCACTACTCCGGCTATGTCTTTTTCGTCTTCCCCTGATTCCTCCTCTCCGTCCAGTTTGGTTTGTGACAGAGATGACTTCTATTTTTTTAATATATTCCTTAATAAATAAAATCATTTATCCACCTTAAATAATTATTTCCAACTCATACTCTTCAGTCATAAGTCACATGACAAAAACTAACAGAATTAGTGCCACGTAATCATATTTAACTCTGTTAATGTCATATGTTGGTCCTTTTAAAACTATAGGGACTAACTCTATTAAATGGAGGAAAATATAGGGACTAAAACCTTAGCTTTAAAACTATAGGGACTAACGCTATGTTTTATTTTATTTATTAGGGCATTTTGGACTTTTCATGTACCACAGAATAATTATGTATTACTTTTGTTCCTTGGCCAATAGTTATGTATCATTTTTGGGTCTTCGCCCTTTATTTTATTTATTAGGGCATTTTGGACTTTTCATGTCCAATTTTATTGTCATATTAGTGAAAATATCATTTTTGATCCCAAGTAAAAGTTAGGTATCATTGATGTACCTCAGAATAGTTATGTATTACTTTTGTTCCTTGGCCAATAGTTATATATCATTTTTGGGCCTTCGCCCTTAAAATTTCAATTTTGAATTATGTAATTTACAAGTTCGCTTTAAAATTACCATGCCATTTTTAATATCAATAATGTATAATTGTATGGTTTAAAAACAATGTATGGAGAGGGTTAAAATATAATTGACGTTTTGGAGGTATATTTTTACTATTTTTAAATATAAGATTAAAAAAATTGCCAGAAGGATACATATTTTATTTGTAGGCCAGGGACATCTATGACAGAATCTTAGTGGTCATTTAGTTTTGACATGTTTTTTTTTTTTAAAAAAATCTCAACTCTAGTTAAAAAAGAGTCTCACCTAAAAGGTAATTATGGTTACCACGAAACCATGTGAGTGTGGTTTAGTGTCTCCTCATCACTTGGTCCCTTAGCTTGACCAGGTAGTTGAGAGTCTGAATCCTACCTTTGGACATAGAAAGCATTTTACGGCGAACAGTTTATCCTTAAGTGGAGGACCGCTACAAGGGATTAGTCACTGTTATGAACAATTGATATCTAGAGTTTACACAAAAATAATGTTTACCACGAGATATCTATCTCAATTAATGAATGAATAAAAGAATCATGCAAACAAATTTACTTCGGAGTCTCAATTACATTTTATATTTTGGGAAAATCCCAAATCAGTCCCTCCGAATACCCAAAAGGACAAGTGATGAGGAACCTAAACTTCCAAAAGGACCATTAAGGAACTAGCACCTAACTGTCATTTTAAAATTTTGCGAAAAGACAAAATTGCCCCCATCCTAAAACACAAATTGCAAAAAGAGGGTGGGTGTTAGGGTGAGGTAGTAATTTGTGTTTTAGGATCGGGACAATTTTTTCTTTTCGCAAAATTTTAAAATGACAGTTAGGTGCTAGTTCCTTCATGGTCATTTTGGAAGTTTAGGTTCCTCACTTGTCCTTTTGGGTATTGGGAGGGACTTATTTAGAATTTTCCCTTATACTTTTACCATGACAATTCCATCCAATAAATTTTAACTCATAATCAGGGCAGTGCCTTAAAATGGTTGGCTCAAAAAACTTGAGTACCCCTCCGTTTCTAAATATAAGATCATTTCCCTAATTTGATTAGGTTAAGGGGGTTTGTTAAGTTAATTTATTAGCATTTGATATCACCGATTCACCCTAACCATACATTTATATCTCCACCTCCCCCTCTTGTTGTTTATTATTGATAAGCATTGTTAAGATTAATTTGAGAAAAGTTAAAAAAATAGAAAGTGGTTGATCTTATATTTAGGAACAAATTAAAATTTAAAAGTGATTTTATACTTAGAAACGAATAAAGTGTGATATTTTAATAACCTGGTCTTTGAATGGTCTATTTTTAATTTTAATTCTTTTCCATAGAAAAAACTATCTGTAGTAAAATCCTAGTAACATAAATATAAATTGTTTTGTGTGTGTATGTCAAGCTTAATGACCGGCCTTTCAAAGCACTCTGGTGTATAATGTCAGCCTATTAAGCCTAATCCATTCTGAAACTTCCATAATCAAAGTCCAGTCTCCAAAAACAAGGGTCTGAAAGGAATGGGCCTAGCTTGAATTATCAACTCTAACATTAGGATATTGGGAAGTAAAATATACTCCCTCGGTCCCTAATATAAGAGCCAAAATTTGAATGGTTTTGGTCCCTAATATAAGAGCTCATCTCACATTCTCTCCTCATTTAATGCATTTTTTCCTAGTTTACCCTCAATTCTCTTTCATATTTATTAGTGCTTATGTGTTTCTCTCTCTTAAAAGTCTCACAATAAATATGAGCAATATTGAAAAATAAGCATTAACTATAGACACCCAACTAACATTCACATGTTTTTTTAAGAAACGTTTTTTTTTGTGGTTAGCTCTTATATTAGGGACCGGAGGGAGTACCATTTTAGGATGAAATTATCTAAGCTTTGTAATTGTCAAAAATAAATAGAAAAATACAGTTTCATAAAGTCATAATCAGGAAATAATAATTAGACTTTATCAAGATGACAGGGCAACGCCCTACAAACCTACATGGAGACAAAAATATATCTATCGGACGGTCTCACGAAATGGAAATAGCGAAGCCGGTAACTTCACCGGCCAATTCAGGACGGGGTATTTGCAGTTTAGTCCCTGGTAAGGGAAATTAATACTGGAAGGTCCCAATACATTCCAAAATAATTATAAAGTCCCAGGGGTCCTTTCCTGCAATTGTTTGCTTAACTTCAATGACCAGTTTGCCCTCATTAAAGATGATTGTCATCTCACTGGTCCCTACAGGGGACTATGCTTTCATCTTATGAGGGCAAAATGGTCATTGAAGATAAGCAAACAATTGAAGGAAATAGCTCCTGGAACTTTATAATTATTTTGGAATGTATTGGGACCTTCCAGTATTAATTTCCCTTATCAGGGACTAAACTGCAAATCCCCCAATTCAGGATTTATTGTAACTTATACGTTTGAATATGGCTATATATGTATTTATTTATTATAATATATTCATTGGTGAAAAAGGTTGAATTCAAAGTGGGAAAATTTGGGTGAAAGACAATAATAATACACTGCACAAAAGGAAAAAAACTACACGTGACTCGATAACAATAAAACAACTTTTTTAGAACATCACCAAACCAAACCAAACCATTCTACAAAATAATTGATAAAAATAAGTTCTACCATAAGAGTAGGCCTAGTGGACCATCAGTAATATCAGAGACAAATGAAGCTAAGCTAAACATTAGGAATCGCTAGTTTAATTTCAAAATTATTTTAACTAGTTAAGTATCATGATTAACTAATGAAGTATCAATATTTATAATACAAAATCCCTTTCTGGGATTTTGAAATATGTTATTTATTTGATATTTCCCCTTTAAACATTTGATTTATACATGTATGTAAGGTTGTCAAACTCATAAGTTCAAGTAAACTCGTGGAAAGAAGATAAATTCGGATTGTGCTCGTAAGAGTTTATGTTTATCAATAAACATGTGTTTCTTGTATATAATTAAATAAAAATACAAAAAATAATAATAATTTGAATTGAATATATTTTATATAGATGATAAATTTAAATATATCAATATTCATACTATATCAACCTCAATAGAGAATTTTCTATAAAATTTATATATAAATTTATTGAATTTAGTCAATTAAAAATGATTAAAATGGGTTTAGTAGTAAGTTAACACAATTTTCTGTAAGATAGAAATATAAAAACAGTGAATTCAACCATTTAAAATTTAAGTGACTTGTGACGCATTTTAATTAGGTAATACTATAAAATCGATAAAATCATAATGTCGACTCGGGAGTTTGACAACAATGCATGTATGTGTACATGAATGTAATTATTTTTCATTATTTACTTTACTAATATAGTTTCACATATTTAAAGCTAGCTATCCAAACAAAATAAGCAATCAATAAAAATATACATGTCGTAAAATGTATGCTTTAATTTCAAATCTCAAAATCATATTCCGATAAAAAAATTCTTAAAATCATACTTCTAATGGAATCCGATAATACATGAACTCAACCAATCAAACAGTATTTGAAAAAAAAATCCCTAAAATCATGACCAGGCGCGGCAAAAACATCTTAATGAGATCACCATGGCCTGTCAATCTGTCATAAATATATTTCTTTTTTTATACTCAGAGTCATAAATACATTTCTATCCCAAAAATTTTATACCAGTGAGACATGCCAGGTAATTAGTGAGTGTGAGTCAATCATTTCATTAGATTACATTACGTGACTGTTTGAGAAATCATAGGAACATTAAAAATGTATTTTTCACATAGAAACATTAAAAAGATATTTTTCATATTTTTTTAACACATTTTCGGACCAAACACAATAGCAAAATCAACTAAAGCGGTTGGCAAGCTGAAGTGCAAATGTCTTACTTATATACTCACACACACATTGAATGGTCGATGTGGGAATAAAAGATCCCACAGGAACTCCCAGTACGGCGCAAGCACCACCCACATCAACATAAGCAAGACACATGCAAATATGACTACTTAAACATTAAAAAGGTATTTTTCACTAATTGAGACAAAACTCTTCTCGCATATGACTACTTATTTTGTATAGCATACATTTTCTTAAAAAAAAAAAGAGTTAATCCAAATATATAGATTATAGACAGTAAGTGGAGGAAGAAAAAGTAAATTAATTTACAGTGATTGAAGAGGGGGGACTGGGGACCATAGGCTCGATTATTACTGATTCCCACGAGTTTTGTGATTTGTCTATATAAAGCAGTCTCACCAAAGTCTTCCCACTTCTCCCTCACAAGTCACAACAAATCACAGAATCCGTGAACAGAAAAGCTGATCAAACAAAAACACTGCAATGTCCAAACTCTTCACCATCTTCACCATCTTTCTTCTCCTCAGCTTAGGCCTTATCCATGCCTCTCGTCCCAACCTTGGATTCACCACCCACTCTTCTCTTCACAAGGTAATATATATATTTCTTGATAGGATCCCCTTCCCATATAATATTCCTCTTCAATCAACCCATTAGATCATTTCCATTTTTCTTTCATGTTTCATGTTTTTGTGCTTTGTTGTGTGTGGGATTTTAATTGAAGGGTGATGATGTGGAGATGGAGCAAGAGTTAATGGAAGATGAAAACTGTGACGAAACAGAGGAATTGAACGATGAATGTTTGATGAGAAGGACGCTAGCAGCACATGTGGATTATATCTACACCCAGGAACACAAGCCCAAAAATTGAACCTCATCACTTGTTGTCGTGATCGCTTTATTCTTATCTTATTATGCGTCTTCTAGTCTGTTGTTACAAAGATACAATAATAAATCAAACATAAGTATATATAGAGCATGTGTTATATGTATAATTAATGTTTATGTATATGTTGTCCATCGTTTTATGAGCTGAATAAAATTATGAATCAGAAGTGTATGTCTATGTTGAACTTTTTTTGTACTATGATGAATTTTATAACTTAAGTTGGTGAAATATGGCTCTGTTCTGATGGTTAATTTGAAGGAAGGGTCATTGTAATAAAAAAAAGAAAGAAGGAAGGGTCATTCAATATAAAGAACGGCTTCAACGATTTCCACGGGCAGATTAATTAAAATAGGAAAATAACCATAATCATTATCAACAACAAACAGCGGCAGCAACAGCAATGATAATAATAATGGAGGAAAGAGTAAAGCGTGAGGGTAGGGTAGGGATGAGAAGGACTCATACTTAACGAGTTCTTGCATGTGGGGCTGATGAGTGGACGCAATGATATTGGGTCATATATAGTAACTAGGTACTGTGCTTTAATTAAAACACAAAACAAAATGTGTGAACACAAATTCAACATAGTATTCATCGGTCCTCTTTTTTTTCCTTTACAACAAACAATGCATGAGAGGAGGGGTCCGAACTAAGACATGACGGATCTATTACGTTATCTACCTGTTAAATACTACGGAGTACTAAGAATTATAAACTCTTTCACACTTTGATATGTGTCTGTGCCTACTGATTTATTTACACGACTTGAAATATATAAGCTTGCATTTCCAGTAGTGAATCTCCCAAAATATTTGAAACTTAAGACTAATTTAGTTGAGTATTAACAGTTAAGAAGACATAATCCTCTCAACGTATGAGTTTTCGAAAATTCCATTTGTGGGTTGGACATGACAACTATTTTTCCACTCAAAACTTGCAAATTATCTTGATAATGCTAATCTTAATAACTCCTGCTTATGGGCTTGACTTTGCAAGCCATCTTGATAATGCTAATCTTAATAACTCCTGCTTATGGACTTGACTAGTCTTCTTTTTATTTCTCGATCTTTGCGCCAGTACAATCAGTGTCAACAGCCACTGTCACTCTCAAATGATAGAGCTCATAATTTTTTATCTCTTTCCACAAAGACACCGGACATTACAAATGTGAATCTTCACTTTTTGAAAACAAAAAAAGAGAATCAAATCCACAGAGGATTGGGAAATTAAAAATGTCATCAATCTAGACAGAAGATTCTAGTTGCTGACCCAGGGAGAAAGAAATCATCGCACTAAAAACAATGCCTCTAGGTGTAGAGTCAAACTAGTCACAGTCTCACAGAGAGCAGCCAATGAATTATATAATTAAGTAATATATATTAAATGCAGAATGTTTAGGATTAGTAACTCCCAACATGTAACATCATGCGTAAAATTCAAGGTCACATGCAAACATCGTCCACCCACTTTAACACAATTTTGTAAAACACCAAACTCTGGTACAAATCAAAGGCAGATTGTCAAACACGTCTTTGCCTTTTTTGGTCATCGTGTCAAATGTGTAATATTTTTTTTTATCAAATGTCGAATGTGTAATATTGAAGGCCTTCGATCTTCTTCTAGACTCTAAAGCGTGGACCAGGCAAGAATCAAAGTCGACCTAAATTTTGATAAATATTATTCATGCCAGCACTTTCTTCGTCTCTATTTATTACACATTCATTCCTCGTCAAAATACCCTTCTCATAAAAACATTATTAGTTATTAAATGTTTGTAACATCAATTTTTTTTCAACCATTACTTTGAGCTTTTATAATTTAAAATAATGACAAAAAATATTACTCAAAACAGATTATCATGACCCACAAATTGCATTCTGGACACACACACACGCACACACACATCATTGACTAAGTTGGTTCTGCCTAACTTGTGGAAATGAACCATCATCATGACGCCATCCAAAGTTCACAAATGCTATAACAACATAACAATCAGCCTTTACACAAAAAACAAAAAAGAAACAAAAAATAATCACTTTCTTCATAAGCATAAAATTCTTTCAGAAGAAGAGTCGCATCTTAATTAACGGGATACATTTAACAAAATAACAATACTTCCTTCTCTATTTCAGTATATAGAGCTAACAGAGTACTCTGTATCATAACCTATAAGCATCCACAAGAATTTGTTGACGCGCATTAGAATTAAGCTTACTAATCACGCCTGTTATTGTATCGAGTGCAGCTTTATCTTTAAGCATTCCAGTGTGAGACACGCCTCCAATTTTAATCACTTCCAAGCTTTGATTTTTCTCATATTTCCAAAGTAACTGAAGCCCCAACAAGCTCACCATGTTCACAACACCATCCCCATCCCCATAAAAAACATCAGGCTGTTCATCAAAATCACCATTCATGTAAAATAAACTTTCTGGGGTCCTCACACCCGATCCTATAATACAAGTCACAGGCACTTCCGGTGCTTCTGTGTCCTCTATCATTGGCAAAATTCTACTTTCATAAGGGTATACCCCTTCAGGAAAACCAATGTCTCTAAGAAAATGAGAAATCTCATATGCTGTGTAATTTCTATCTTTTGTGATTACTAATGGTTTGGTACCACCAAACAATGTAGGACTAGGCAAAAGCCATAAATTACTCTCGGAACTTCTTTGTTCTGCTCTTACTAGCAATGGGTTTACTATTGGAATTCCTAGAGTATAGCCTGAAGCAAAAGTAAGCATTTCATTCACAGTACCACCCCAAGGTGCTGAAAGAGCCACGAAGTGTTTGATGTACTTTTGGCGCCAAGAAAGTGGGTTTCGATTGAGAAGTTGAATAGCAAAAAGGCCTCCTAAGCTATGTGACATAAGTATCACTTTCTTGCCGCCATTGGAAGCACTTGCGTTTTCAATCAAACCCTTGAGATCTTCCAAGAACTTGGAACCTACACGAGATAAATGACCTTTCGCAGCAAGACCATATCTGAAATCATAGGGTGCTCCAAACAAAGTTTCCCCCTCCACATATCCAAACTCTACAAGTGAATCCACTAACGGTCCCATGTACGCTGAAACATGCCTGCACAATAATAATACATTCAAGTACTTTCTCCGTTGCAAAAATACGCATCGTACCACTTCAAATGGAGTATAACATCAATTGTTTTTTTTTAAAAAAAAATTGAGACTGAAGATGCATAATGCACAACTAAATTTTAACATATTTTACATTTTATTGAATTATATTCATTAGTTTATCAGAAAAATAAATTAGTTTTGAGAAAAATATATGAATATAAACAATTTAATGTGATTTATTCCACACCTTTAATCTCTCTAGAAAGTCAACTTAATCTTATAATTAGGATATGAAGAAGTATATATTTAGGGAGGTGGTTTATTCTTAAATACAAGACATTTTTTATTTTTCTCAATGTTCTATGTGAATTATCCCTCATAATAATAATACGGCCCAATAATAAACAAGTAAGGGGAGGAAGGGAATAAACGTGTGTTATTAATTATGGGGAATTTGCACTATAGTCCCTGGTAAGGGAAGATCCCAATACATTCCAAAATAATTATCAAGTCTCAGGGGCCCTTTCCTGCAATTGTTTGCTTATCTTCAATGACCATTTTGCCCTCATAAGATGAAAGCATAGTCCCCCTGTAGGGACCAGTGAGATGACAACCATCTTTAATGAGGGCAAAATGGTCATTGAAGATAAGCAAACAATTGCAGGAAAGGGCCCCTAGGACTTGATAATTATTTTGGAATGTGTTGGGACCTTCCAGTATTAATTTCCCTTACCAAGGACTACAGTGCAAATTCCCCATTAATTATTGTGTTTTAGTTTTGATAAAAAAATTATTGTGCTTTAACAATATCAATATGAAAACAATTCTCACATTGAATGTGTAAGATTTATAGAGGAATTAAGGTTACATGATGTTAAAATCCTCATCACATTTGTCTTATAATTGTTGTCATAAAAAAACAGTCCAAAAAGGCCAGTCCAAAAAACGACAAATAAAAAAACAGGAGGGGAGAGCATTAACAAAACAAGGTCTATTGAAGATTGAGAGAGAATTAATTCTATGTACACACACACACACACAGTTAATCCATATTCTGCAAGCGGCCGAAATTTTATTACAGTCACAATATGCCTCACAATTTAATCAAAGACAATACTCAAAAAGCAAAAACATTAACTCACTTGAGATGAGGATCAAGATAAAGAAGAGATTGCGTGGACCCAAATTGAGGGACCCGGGTGAGAACACCAGGGGCATTAAAGTAATCATCCAGATGGGGTTTGAAGTGGAGAGTCATGCGATGAGCAAAGCAGCTAGTGAAAGGAGGAATAAGAACACTCGGGTCGAACCACATTCTGAACCACCCATCATGGTCCTTTTGAAGTGGGTACCACCGGTCACATAGTAGGCTGCTGGGTTTGTAATCGCCTGTGAGCTTAGCTTCTAGCTGGTTACCTCCAGCGCCTGGAATTAAGATTAAAGGATTAAGGGTATTAAGATTATTAGTGCTCACCCCACATATAATTTGCAGCATAATTAAGAGTGAGGTTAAAGCTATGATCATCCAAGGGAGTAGTGTTTGCTTCATGACAAGTTTCCTATGTGGTTTCCGTCTTCTTGTGGTTGCTGTGTGAAGTGGAGAAGCAATTCTCTCATGGTGATTGTATATTGGTGGGAGTTTTTTCCGAGATAATGTATGGTGTGCAATGGTTTCATACTTCTATCTCTGGGCAGACATAAACAATTATTGGTCATATAGGATGCCACGTAGGCTTCATCTGTTATTGAATTCCTTTTATATTGGTTTTTAAAATGGAAGACAGCATAAAATTAAGGGGAAATTAAAGTAATCCCTTGTGGATTTCATGATTAAAGATTTAAAGTGGAGTGTTTGGGACTTTCATTATATTAAATTCAAATACTCCCTCCGGTCCTAAATATAAGACCTAATTGACTTTTTCTGGAAAATCCTTAAAAAAGCAAAATAAGTTAATTATAAATTGATTTACCTAATTTTTTCCCTTAAAATAGTTTATTTTACCTATAAACTAATGGATAATCTAAAAATATATCAAATATGTCATCATTTAATAACCTATTTCGCAATCTTAATCTCTCCAGATAAATTAGGACCGGAGGTAGTATTTTAGAGCGCGACAACAATATTTGAGCATAAAAGTCACCTGAAACAATATCATAGCAAGTCTTTTAGGGGTATAAAATTGCGCAATCAAATAATAATATAGTGGACGTTTGTAACAATATTAAGTAACATTTCCGAGTTTTTTCAACTAATTGAATTTAAAAAGGATAAAAGGGTCTTTTTCAAAAAAAAAAAACTAATTAATGTTTTGAAAACTTTGATTTAATAATGGGATTTTGTATATCTCATCTTAATTAATTAAGTATCTTTTAATTATGATTTGTGAAGAATGGGAGGCAAGGCTATTCATGTCGTGGAACCTTACAGCCACAGTCTTTATTTTTTAGTAGATCTGATAATACGGGATACCCAAATGGTTTGGGTCCGGCTTCAAAGAACCCATGAGAAAACTGGTCGTGCTAAAAACCTGTTTAGAAAATGGACCGGGCCCCAAAACCCGACTCATATTTATATGTGTTTGGGCTACCCATATTAAGCCCATTTTAAAATTAAAATTTTCCCTTTATAGATAGAATTCCCCCCTTTTTTCTTAAGCCCATTATTTTTTTTATTAATTTGAGGGGAAAGATCCATGTCATTTGCTTCATATTTGTACCACATAAGAATGTATCCCCTCACATTTGATGTCACTTAAAATTTGATCTAATTCTAAGTGTCTTCCCAAAATACAATACCATTATAAATAAAAATAGATATCACAAGTGGTCATGATGAAGGTGGTTGCTTCAACTGGATAATGGTCTAGTCATTCTTCATCTTAAGAAAGCTCCTGATTACATGTGATTTTCTTGATTAAATTTAAATGAGATATGAGACAAAGAGAAGTGGATAATGTACCTCATACAAAATCAAAAGGCTAGCTAGATCAAGGGATTCTTCTACTAGCGGCTAGAATCAAGCAATATAAAATAAACTAGTTTCTTAGTTAACTGATTTCTTAGTTCATCTAATCTTATAATCTTAGATACAAGAGTAAGTCGACTTTTTATAGATATTAAGGAAGTAAAATAAACTAGTTAATTATGACATATGTTATATTTAATTATATTATATGCTAGTTCATAAATAATATAAATTAGTTTTGATGAATAATAATTTTAAATACTTTAAAGTGATTTATTAAGCATCATTAATTTCTTGAAGAAGTTAATTAGATACCCGAGACATGTTAAAGAGTTTGAAGTTTGAAAAAATGATAATTTTAAATACTTTTGAGGTGATGTCGTTGACTCGTTGTTTCTATCGTTGTTTGTGACTTTATATATAGTTTTTGTCACTGTCAGTAACATCACTGTTTTCATGGTCGTCACTGATATCGTTGTTAATACGAACCCTAAAACGGGTCCAGACTTAAATGGATTTAGGTTAAGCCATGGGCTTCAACCCATATTACCACCCTACTCCCTAGTGCGATATAATAGCTTGTCTTAAGTAGTCAAAGTTATAAAATAGTTATTTGGGACAAGTATAGTGTTTTGTTCCAGAAGGTGAAGAGATTCAAATCATGGAAGAAATAGAATTCTGAAATAATTTTAATCTGAACTTTGAATTGAAACTCTTTATTTTGAAATCCTAATCTAAAATAATTTAAGACTAAGCCACGAGAAAAATGTAGAAAATTCTCTCTCCTGAAACCTTTAGAAATTAAATTAATTCCATAAGGATTAGTCGGAGGTCAAACCGTAAGCCGTCACAATTAATAAGCAGGCATCAGGACTATTAATAAACGAAAACGAAGTTTAGGGGCAGCACAACTCTCCCTATCCGATCCATAAATCATCACATACAAGTCACTTAAATTATTTTATTGATACAAAATGAAATATATATATATATATATATATATATATATATATATATATATATATATATATATATATATATATATATCAATGAAATTATCTAGAATTTGTCCTGATCTTCATTTTTACACGTACTATAATTTTAAAACGTATAAAACTCCAATGGATACACATTGAATTAAGTTCTACCGTAAAATGACTCTTATTTAAGACCAGAACAATCTTTTACAATGAAATTGTATCATGGAGTCCAGAAAGCACGTCCTTTCGATAAATTCACTGTGTATCGCTGAATTAATCAAAACAGCTCTACGTGTTGTCCAGCACATCATATTAACTTAATAAATTTCACCGAACAACAAGGATGAGTAGTGTCATGTATCATGTATGTTAGATGAGATCGACATTAGAGAAGTGATGAATTTGCTTTTTTCTTCCTGTGCTCGTCTGATATGAAGTATTTTTATTTCCTTTTTTTCTTTTTATTTTTTTCCCAAAAACCAAAACAAGGGGAAATTGTCTCTAGACTCTTCCTCATAATTAAAGGGGGAATTATGACAGAATTTTTAGAAGGAAATAGCTTGACATGTGAAAAAAAATGGTTAATTATTTCTCTTTTAAGAGACCAGAGATAAGGAATAATTATGTGCGCTGAAAGAAAAGATAAGGAATGACCGTGTTTGTTAGTTGTTGAATTTTTATGAAACAAAATTTGAATTGGATTGCTGAAATTTTATCAAATCATGTTGTCCTTTTGATCAGTTAAGGAAGATTTTAGAGTGTGTTATGGAAAGCACTGATATTTATCAAGCAGGCATTTCGTTGAGAATAATAAACGGTAGAGTATTACAAAACTAATAGACTAATGTATATTTTTGGTCCCTTATATTTGCATCAAGTTTCAATTTAGTCATTTATGCTTGGAAAGTACACTTTTAGTCCTTTTTTGTTAACATCGTTTTAGTTTAACTTAACGGAAAATGCTAATTTAATGATTTTAAATGGTTATTAAATACTGAAAAAATGTTCAAATTAAAATATTTGAGTATAAATATTATTATATTTTCAAAATTTATCATTTTTGGGTCCAATTTCATTATAAAATAATTATTTAAAATTATTAAGTTAACATTTCCGTTAAGTTAAACTAACGGTGTTAACAAAAAAGGACTATAAGTATACTTTCCAAACATAAATGACTAAATTGAAACTTGATGTAAATATAAGGGACCAAAAATATACTTTAGCCAAACTAATAAAAACACAATCAACTCGATAAGAACGGTAACAAATTTAAATAGGAGAAATAGGAAAGAATTAATTTCATTCATTTTAAATATGCGTGCTGCTTTAATTTGACAGTTTGACCTATCTAGGTTAGGCACTATAATAATCAACATTCAATTTAATTTTAAAAATAAAAATATAAGTCAATAATGTTGATGTATTTTGTAAGTCAACTAATAGCGTTGGTGTATTGTTTTTTGGTGAAGTAGTGTTGATGTATTTGAAGTTTTGAACACACAAATGTTGGTGTACTTAATAATTGATGTAATTAACTTAATTGATTTCATTGATGGAGGGAATACCAAGACACAATATTAAAAGTCATAACTAAATTATTTGAACGAGGCCATAAAATATAGTGATAATCTGTTGTTTATTTACTACTAATATAACGGTCAAGCTAAGATGTACTCGTGTCATGCGAATGATCAAAAAGTTAACATATATACCAGACATTATCGATAATAATATACTCATATATATGAAGCAAACAGACAATGATTCCCGATGAAATGGCTGTCTGAACTCTGAATTTTATATGCCTGAAGTGGTCAGACTCGAAAACTGTCTTATTAACTTGTAATACTCGTACTAGTCGCAGATGATTAACTGAAAAACTATTCCAAATTAATTTTTTTATTAAGCTAGTGTGGACTATGATGGTTGAATTGTCTCAAAGCGTGTTGTTGACACTTAACATTGATCCAGAGATGCAGACACTTAAAATGTTTTTTCTCCTTAATAAATTTTAAAAAAGCTCCTCATAAACCTCTTGTATGTAAATTTAAATTTATCCGATAAGAACTGCTTATTACGATTTTTGGACTTCAGTCAAAACTAATTAAGCGGTTATGTTTTTCACATCCTTTAAAACGCAAATTAAAAGAGCAAAAGAGCTTAGTTTCTCATTACGGGGGCGCCTGCGGATTCGTGGTTGAAATCTCAAAAGTTAAATTTCACTATATATACTTCCACTCCTATCCTTTATTTTATACGAGGCTGCCAATTGATGTCACGATGACAACGCCTTATTATCCTTCCATATGCACTATGTATTATTTTTTGATGCATCACATAATATTCTAATATAGACAATTAATAAGAGCATATCTCTCGAATTGATATATTAGCTCTACATTTTTGTGACTGACGTTATATTCCAATGATGGTCACTTTTATCCAGAACCATTTTAATTTTAAAATGTGTCAACTAATTTTTTTAAATAATAAGTAAAACTATATAATTTTAATGTAAAACTTATTTAATAAATTTTAATAAATTAAAAACTGGCTAAATTAGTTTGAATGCATGACATGTTGTTTCTAAAAGACTCTAATTATTTATCTTAATTCTTTTCATATATCTTGTAATTCGATTGCTACCCATAAGGAGACATCAACTAATTTTTTTATAAACATTTCTAAGAATATCTATATTCAACATAAAATTATTTCCGCATTAGATTCTACAAAAAGGATAAGATCAGATGAAGTAAAAAGTAACCATTATGTATACCACTTTAATTTCTTCACCCCCTAATGATTGATAAGGAGGGTGAACTACACGTAAGCCTCATAAAAAATCAGAATTATCCTTCCATCAACCGCCCTCCCAAGGACGGCACATATATAATGAAGGAAATTAATAATTATAAAGGAAGCAACTTCGAAAACTCACATCACCAGAAAGTCAAATACAATGTTGAAAAATCCAAACACGTTTATCTAATCCAACACTTTTACCACTTTCTTACTCCAAAATATTCAAATATAGACAGCCATCACAATTATTTATACATTCACAACTTTTTAAAAAATAAAATAAAAGTCTCATACTTATCTCCTTCCTCTCAATCCAGTGGGCTACAAAAAGTCCATTTCGTTGACTGCTCATAGTTTCACACCCAATCTTCCTACAAAAACCACCTCATCAGCTCAATTCTCATTCTTCATTTCATCAATAAGCAAAATTCCAATATGAGCAGAAACAAACATAGCCAGAAAACATTCATGAGGTTCATAACTTCACCGTTTAGAGCGTTAGGAAGAGCGAGAGATTTGTACGTACGAAGCATAACAAAGTGTGGTCATAACATGAACTACACTAGCCCTGTAGGCGCAGGAGGGATGTTTTCGACAATTCCTAGGAGTTACAGTTTGAACACTTCGAGATCTGAACATGAGAGTGAGGACTTTGCGGAGCTTATGAGAGCAGCATCTGCGAGGACTTTGGTGGAGAGAATAGACATGGAGTTGGTGATGAAGCAACAGAAAGAGCGAGAAGCTAAGGGACTGGCGAAATCAACGAGTGTAGGGATGGCGAAGATTGAGGAAGATAAGGCGTGTGAGTTTGAAGATGATGTTGGAGATTTGTATCCTAGAAGTAGAAGCTATGCTGTGAGAAAGAGAAGTGTTGCTCATCATGCTTTCTGATTTTCTTTTGCTTTGTATTTATTTCTGGTGATTGTGGTGTTGGATTCTTTTTCAACTTGTTTTGTTGGAATTTGATATGATTCTCTCTTTGCCTTTCATGGAAGTTAATACACCACAATTTCATAACAGTTCCTCTTATTATGATTTACTGAGGTAGTTAACTTTTTAAAATTTAAAAAATACTCCATAGATCCTAAATTCTAGTATATGTGATATTTAATTAGATAACTTTATCTTGTTTAGAGAATCGAAATATAAACAATTTAAATTAAAGTGACACTACCTTGGGTCCTAAACATAAGACTCATTTCTAATTCTCACAAACTTTTCCTTGATTGATTGCTTCTAATAATAGACATATATATAAGAGAGGGAGTGTTGGCTATAGGTAGATGGTTAGGGTATATTAGTAATATTATGTTATTTTAATTCACTTAACCAACATTTTTAATCTAATCAAATTAGTTAAATATGTCTTATATGGAGGACTAAAGGGAGTATATAATACATCTAAATCTTTCTAAAGAATTTATGTAGCTCGTGTAATTAGAACTATGGTAGTAATAAGGAAGGTGAATTCTTGTTGTTGCCCGCTTAAGACTCTTGCATGGTGTGCTGACGCATTCAGCGGAGAAAGATAGAGAGATGGAAGAGTGTGGTTGGAAGTTGGGAAAGAAACGAAAGGAAGCGATTCCGACAAGTTTGCACGCAAAATGTATGAACATTTTTTTTACCTGAAAAAGGTATGAACATTTTAATTATGATTGGGTTAATAGAATAATGTTTTTTCATATTTTGATTATTTCCCCTCATTCTGTTTTTTATCACTCAGATTTTTGAACCATGGTATTCCTTAATTTAAATGATAGTTTTAGTCTCTCAAATTACATGCATTTTGAAACATTGGTACTCCCTCCGGTCCTAAATATAAGACCTAATTGACTTTTTCTGGAAAATCCTTAAAAAGACAAAATAAGTTAATTATAAATTGATTTACCTAAATTTTCCTTTAAACTAGTTTATTTTACCTATAAACTAATGGATAATCTAAAAATATATCAAATATGTCATCATTTATTAACCTAATAACCTTAATAAAAAAAAAGTCAATTAGGTCCTATATTTAGGACCGGAGGTAGTACATTGATAAAACATGGACTATTTTACATATTTTTTTGTCCAAACTATTTTACACATAGGAAAACCAACAGTTTAAGATTTGAAAGACCTTAATCGTTTTATAAAATAATAATTCAACAACTGATCAAGTTTGCAGCTGCAGTTACCCTGTAACAATATATAATAGGAGTTTAGAAACCCCCACGACCCTAAGAGGGAGGTTGAGATTTGAGAATTGGTCGAAGGAGAAAGTTTCGCATGCAATATTTTATATTTTATTGTCTAATAATATAGTGTTTACCCCAAAATCTTGGATTTCAAAATATTTAAAGTAGAAAGTCCACCTCACTGAACTTATTTTTAATCAAACTATTTTGTACATGAGTACCGGCTGTAATTGAGAACTTTCGTTGGGATTAGATTAATCCAAATTAAAGTCACATTGGCATGCTTTCCGACGGCAAGCTCTATCACAAATCGCCACATTTTCTCCTCCACACTTAATCTATTGGGCGAGCTTCTCTTAAAACTTTCCCAAATCTCATTAAATAGCATATGAACTATTAATCACGTTAATAAATAATCAAAGAAGCCAATTACATTATCAATAATATATTTTTAAGTATAACTGAATTTGCATTTTTGCTCCATCAGTTATCTCTTTACTTCCTCTTTTATTTTTTTTGGCTCAGAGCTTCCTCTTTTTATTTCATTTACCCATAGCTGAACAATTTCATGCTTCGATTTAAGCTCCATACATTGAAGAGTTTACCTCAAGTAAATACTAATACGAATTATTGCTTAGTCCAGTGAAGTTTCTTTTTTTTTTCCCGAGTACAATAGTCCAGTGAAGGTATCACAATTTAAGTGTTCTACATTGCGAAGCCCAAGATCGAAGAGCCCTATTATGAGTATCATCCAACTTAAGCCTCTTTGTTCTGGCAAAAAAAGTTGAGCTTCTTTGTTGTGTCCAAATCTTCTTTTCCCTATGATAAAAAAAAAAGTCTTCTTTTCCCCTACCAGGTCAGATGATGACATGTTACACACACTCGTCACTGGTAGCTTGTGAAGCTAATCAACAAAGGGTTTACATGGCATGAACCACGAAGTAATCACAATTCACAAATCACTTTTCTTTTGGGAATTCAAGGGGAAAATAAGTATAACCAGTCGAATTGCAATGTTTTTGAGAGTTCTAGATAAATACTGCAGTACTAGCATCCGTTTACTTCGAAGCACTTGACTACAACTAAGGAACAAGCTCAACAAGTCTCTACTGAAGAATTCCCTAGGCCACCAATAATAGTCTTGGCAAAATATTGAAGAGGTTTAATCTTCTGGGAGGAGTATATATTATATTCGGCATATATAATCACTGTTTGAACATCTCAAATAAGTATTTCATTATTCATTCTCAGAACCATCAAGCTTTAGTTTAACCGCTGATACAACAGGTGGACAAAAGTTAACAAAACTTTAGTTTCGTGCATGATTTCTATAAGCATCTCCCCCACCCCCTTAAAATCTACTTCAGTGGGACATAATTCGTAAGATAGCATCTTTTATGATATACAAATGACATAGTGTACCTTTCCAACTAACAGTCCTCAAAACAAGGAGCTATGTGAATCTTGAGAACTTTCTTAAGCAAAACTGATTAATGCGGGCTCCAAAAGAAAAAAGAATAACGGTGTAACAGCCTCCAGTCACTATCTTTTCTCTGTTCATCGCATGCCATTTTCCGGAAGAGTTATAGATAATACAACAAAACCGAAGTTATACTGTCTCTAAGCTGATACCTTTTGGAACTCCTGGTTTGTAGTGCAGATAACTAGAGGTGGATGATTTGAATCCCCATTCCCCAAGGATAGCCCAGTGAAACAGCAAATGTAGTATTTACATTTGTAATACTCAGTTTTACTTATCACGCAACTCTCTTTTCGGGAGTAAATCGGGCCTCCTGAACCATAATCTGAACCTCAGACCTAAAAACCATTTTAAGATATTACAATTTGTGTTCAAGGCACCATACAGAAATACTAAGATCGCAAGTTGAGCTGAAATTTGACGAGATTGAATTTTAGATTTACCAATGGGACGCCTGGAGAATAACTTTAACACCTCATCAATGAATATAACCTGGACAAAAAAAAAATGACATTTATTAGTATGTTGAATGGTACAAAAAGATCGAGTTAATATATCACCCTTCATCCCCAAATTATAATAGAAACTTAAATTTCAAAAGAAACATGCACAATTTGGGGACAAAGTTCAATGAAACAACATCTAGAGGCCAAATATTTTATAGCAACAATCCAGATGCAAAGAAATCAGCGTCCAGAAATTCAATGCTAAACTTGGAGCAAATTTCTCAAATGACAACGCTAATTCATGATAAATTCAAATTGATTTGTTAAAACTATTCAGGTTATGATGTTGCATATAAACCATATCTTTGGGGAATTTAGCACGACAAATTAGTTATGCAATGCTCAAACCATTGATTGAATCTCAAGAAAATACTTGTTTGATTATTCAAGTCAGTGAGCACATAGCTCTGTGCACACAGTCATGTGTTATGTGGATCAATTACAAAAAAATGTTGCTAAAATATAATGGCATTTTCAAAAGTATATGAGAGAGACCTGGCCATTACTGATGCTATATGAAAAGATTCTTTTGCTGTTCACACATACCAGAGGAAACACTAGGAAAAGTCAAGCAAATGGAAACATATCTTTAGGGGATCATAATATTGACCTAGATATTCCTACCAATTTGGAGAAAGGAAATAAACAGCTAGGAGGCCATAGGGTTGCTATTAGCTGTTTTGTAAGACCACAATGGAAACTGGGGATGTGCACTTTTGGTATTTAGGTACAGTGACCTTTGTTTAGTACGAGGGGAGGGGAGGGAGAGTAGGCCGAGGAAAATTTTGAGTCAGATTTAAAAAAATCAGAGAAGTGTTTGTTTGAAAGTACAACCCCACTTCTTCAAAGTTTTTAAATCTACCTCGCAAAAATTTCAATTCCCCTCCCCATCTGAATCCGTCGTACTGAACAAGCCCTAAGGGAGTGGGCTTCGATCATTCTGTCTTGTGAGAGTGAGTAATAGAGGCTGGTCTCTCTAAACACCAGAGAGGTCTAACGAGTGTTATGCTGATTGGTTTCATGTATTTCTTTTGAAGATAGAGAGGGAGAGGAGGGATGGAGGGAGAAGTCGGTCTGTCCAGGATCACTGTGAAGTCCTTTTTCTAACTTCAATCCTGTTTCTTTTGATTAATAGTAGCAAACATCAGCATTAATCAATATTTTTCTTCGCTGTTTAAGTCGTTATCAAGGCAGGTTCTTATCACCATCAGATCGAGAAATTTTCTTCCAGGAATGAATGATAAAATATGTTACACCACAAATTTCAAAGTGGAAGAAAGTAACTCAAATATCAGAAGGAGAGTGGGAGGAAGTTGTGGTTAAAAATAAAGAAAAGCTACATACAGGTAATGAAAGGTACAGTACAATCAACCAGTCATCCCAGGATAATGGTGTTACCTGCAGCAAAAAAATGATCACATATCATAATTCCGAATGAATGAGACAGAGAAGCAAAGCTATTGCCTGGGGAAGAACAAAAATGGTCACAACTACAAGAAAGCACTTACAGAGAAAAGAACTGACAGAGGATGCACATATAAAATAAGCACGTGAAGAAGCATAGTAATAATTATTGAACCAACAAGCCATAAGTTACTCCATGGAGGGATAACCCTGAAAAAGACAAGAAAAGACCATTGCAGCACAAGTTTTAGCATTTCAAACTCTCAGCTACCATTTCATACTTAAACTGAGATATGATGTATGCTTCTGATTAGTTCAGAGACATTCTATAGCCCTCACATCAAAATATGCATAAATGAACAATAAGACTGAAAATAAAGCAAGATCACATAAAATTACTCACAGAAGAGATTGATTCTCGCTAAGATTGTTCAAAGCATTGAACATCTCAACAACGACAAGTACAGTCATTGCTACAGTAGATGGGTGTCGATCATCAAATATACTGCATGGGTAGGTTGTCTGCCTTGTTGGGCAAGTGTCAAAATTCATCTGGAAGCAAGAAAAAAAAGCCAATACAAGAATTACTGAGATATAATCATTAAGTGAAAACAAAAAATAACATGTATCTGTGTAATAAGTATAGCTAACTTTATTAATAGAATCACGAGGATTTGAGTAAAATGGGTATTCCGGTAAAATAAGTTATATTCCCTGAAAAGCTAGCTATTCATTCCACAACATTAAATTTAGTGAAACTTCACTCGGTTTTCTCATTGGTTAGAATAGTTGTAGCCCTTTCAAGAAGGGTTAACCACCAACCTTGATATCAATTAATGGACACTCAAGTACAATGGGCACCATACTTACAAGCGAGCTATAAATGCGGGATAACTATCCACCAAAATATCCTATATGGCATCCTTATTCAGTGTGGGACTCACATAGTAGCTGTTTCTGCTATAGTTAATTACATGTAGCAAGTGTTTCCAAATTGATATGTACGGAAATGCAAAGTATAAAAGAATCACTAAGCTCATACAAGTACTTTGAGTTCAATTTGTCAAGAAAGCACACGTAACTAACATTGAAGAAATAGTAAAATCTTACCAATTCAGTATATGGTAGTTTTGGGCCACTATCAGAGTAAACGAACCACCAAATAAAACCAGCAATTGTAGCGAGACCAACATAAGCTGCATCAAGCACCAGAAATAATCAAGACCCAAGCAGAAAGCCATTGAAGGTTTCAAACAAAACCATTTAAGCACAATAGACCACATATCTGGCAATCTTTTCCTCAAAAATTAAAAATAAGTTCAATTTTCTTCTTTTTCTAATGATATTTTTGACAATGAATTTGATTTATTGATTCAAAACATTCACTCCTCCACAATACCTGCCAAAACTTTCAAAACTAAAATAAATAAAACAAAAGGAAAACAAAGAAGTAATCACTTGGCTTCATTTTTCTGGGCGGCACCAACAAAAAGAAATACTCCCTCCTATCCTAAATATTAATCCTGTATCGGGTGTTGGTCTTGCTCCTGAATATATGATCTAATTATAACTTTTGTCAACTTCATCCCAAGTTAACCTTATTTCTGTTCATCCAACAGTAATCAAATAACAGATGGTGGAGGGAATTGAAGATGATTGGGGCTATTTAGGAAAAACAAACCATAATCAAATTAGTAAAATAAGTCATATTTAGGACCGGGGGAGGGGAAAGTATCACATTAGTATCACTATAACTACAAGAACTTTCTTAATAAATTAAACCAATTTCTAGCCTTCTTTCTTGTGCTTTGCAAGTTAAGACCTGATTAAAATTTTGAATCTAATGTTTTTATAAAATATATGATACTCTGGCATAAGGGAAATCCATAAAGAAGGATGCATTATTTCCATAGAAGCAGACTGAAATTTTCAGGCTAATAGTATGGCTCACTGGATTGTGCATACAAGATTTTTTGTTCTTACATTTTATACAAGTAATTTTGAAATATAACAAAAATTTACTGGCAGGAAGAAAGACTCATACCACAAAGGATTGGGATAAAAAATATATTACTAGCCAAATAATAAATGACAGATTAGGTGTATATGACAGCAGTGCTCACCTCCAATTACTAGGTAACGGAAGAACAGCCACCCTGTCACCACTGCTTCATTCACCTGTACATAAATATGAAATAAGTTACAATTTTACACCGAATTTATATTGCAAAACTTGTAACATGGTTACACTGACCAAAACATCTACCTGTATGGCATAATAGCAACATAACCCAGCTCAATATGAAAAATTACATGTACAATTAACTATTTATCTTGAATGGTGAAATCAGATAGATGCCTAAAATTCAAGTGCTACTTTAGTACCTTACGAGGCTTGGCCTTCATCACATCAGAGTCTGGCTTATTAAAGCCAATAGCAGTGGCAGGCAATCCGTCAGTAACCAAATTGACCCAAAGCAGTTGAACCTGGTTTAAGTTACAGGATTAAAAATAATTTAAAAGCATGGTTCCCCAGTAATACAATTATGCATCCATGTTACTTTAGAGATTTGTATTTGATGATGAATGGTGTTATCCTACTTAATTTAATACGATAACACACAATCAGCTATCAGCTATAATTAAAGAGTCGGTGAAAAAATAAATCATAAGCTCCAAAATCCAGAAACTTGAGAAATCAACTGGCAGAAAAAGATGCCAGCTAGGGGAGCAAGTAAGACACTCACTGGGGCAAGGGTGTCAGGAATTCCAAGCACAGCTGCCACAAATATACAGACTACTTCACCAATATTAGAAGAGATCATGTATCTAATGAACTGCTTTGTATTACTGTATATGGCCCTTCCCTCTGCCACGGCCTACAAAGAACCTAGGCGGTTAGTTTCCTCTCACTCAAGAGAAGATACTAAAAAAGGAATCTTGCAAGAACAAAGATATGCTAGCATACCGCAACAATTGTAGCAAAGTTATCATCAGCCAGCACCATGTCTGAAGCGCTCTGATAATAAAGTGAATCATGATAATGAAATGAGTATTGACACAAAATTGTTCGAGAACAGCAAGTTACCAAAAAGTAACACCACGATGACAGTTAAGCAAATATGATGAAAACAAGTTTAGTATCAGGATCCACTAGGTAGTGAATTAGTTCGAGAATCAACAGGAAAGAAAATCCTGAAAAAGTTCATTGAACTGCATGTCTAGTTTATAGCTTGGATTAATCTTCTGGCTCATGTCTTTCCATGAACCAGAAAATCACAGGACTAGAGCTTTTTAAAGAAATTACGGTACACTAGTTGGATAGCTCCACGAGATGAAACCGGATGTAAATGAACAAGTCCAACTTGTAAAGACAAATGCCTATTTTTCAAATAGCAGCAACAACAACAGAGCCTTATAGCAATAGGTGGATTCAGCTATATAGATTATACAATGTAATTATTGTTGATCCATATTCATGAGATTTGACATAGTTTTATGTTGGCTGTCGAAGCCTAATACAAACCTCCTCTTTTACATGGGCTAAGGACTGGTTATAAACATAGGTGGAATTCTATTTTTCAAATAGCATTTTGTTTATATTCTATTAACATCTCTATCACACTCCAAGAAAACCTACTGGGCCTCAAGTGTGCACATAACTTAATCCCACCAAAAGTTAAGTAGAAATTCAATTTTAATTAGGAGATGGCACATGTTAAACTATAGATACTTGGATAAAGAACTCTGATACTATATGAGAGACTAAAAAAGAAAGCTATAAGTGAGTGCTCGTAGTTGATTTTATTGAAGAAGTTCAGAGAATTGGAGAATAATTCTTATTTCTTACCTAAATCTCAATGAGGTTAGATACATAAAACTGCATTTAGAGTTTGTTATAACAAACTTTCCTAAGATACTGCAGAATATAATTACAAATAAATAAAAAAGACTCTGAATTACAAATAATAGGACACTAACAATAATAAAAAAATAGATTCAGATCTGAATCGACCGAACTAATCCTCAGATCTGAATTTGACCAAACTAATCTCCTAGTTTAAGGGATCCTATATTTTCGGAATTCTAACATTTATAAACATATCTATCAATAATAGGGAGAACAAAACAACACAAATTTAAACCAACAATAAAGTATTCATTCACTAATCACTATGAGTTGGATAGGCTTTTGATGTAAGAATACTAGAAGTCAAGGAGCGAAAATGGAAAAGGATAAAACTAGGAGTCGATGATACCTTGGCAACAGCTGTGCCAGAGCCCATAGCAATTCCTATGTCTGCCTTCTTCAGTGCAGGTGCATCATTGACACCGTCACCGGTCATAGCAACCTAAATTATTTGATCATACAATAATTCAAAAATTCAAGTATTACAACTAACGCCACTAAATTCTGATTGCAGCCAAGAAAATGGTTACCAATGAAGTCATTTCTATTTTGCCAAATATATAACTAGATCAACAAATAAATACTGATATGATGGAAACAACTTTTTTTTTATCCATACCACTTCATTCTGGTGCTGCAATGCTTCAACCAGCAACCTTTTATGAGATGGCTCAACCCTAGTGTAATAGGAAGAAATAGAACATTCACATTGAACAAGCACAAGGTTGAGCAAAGAGAACAAGATTATAATATGCTTTTATTGATCTAATACAAATACAATAATTTCAAATATCTACAAAAGATTATGATATATAAAATCAAACTTACCTGGCAAAAAGGGCCATACGTTGCAAAGCCACAGTTTGCTGAATAGCTGGAAGTTCTTCAAACTCAGAAGCAGTATAGGAGTGTTCATTAAATTCCAAGAAGTGGTCAAAAGCCCCTATCTTGCTGCAAAGTGACTCAGCAGTCGACTAATTAAAACAAATTTTGACCATTAGTAAAGATTGAAGGCCGAATAATAGAAACGAATAAAAATTTTCCCAAGAGTTTGATCACCTTGTTATCCCCGGTAACAACTATAACACGTATGCCAGCGGTCATGCAAGAAAGCATTGCATTTCTTACTTCATCTCTTGGTGGATCATGCATTCCAACCTACCGAAATTGAAACTTTAGTGAAGGTCTATATTTAATTTTATTATAATCTCTAAAAAATGTCCTAGGACAATTGTCCAGAACAAACAATAAACTAACCCAAAAGGCCATTAATCATAAAGGATAGGTCAAATTAAACAATAATTAAAATTTGCTTCCTCCTTTGAAACGAAAGCGTACCAACCCAATAAATGTAAGATCCTTCTCATCATCATAGGAAAGTCGTTGTTGACTCAAGGGCATCCATTTCAGGGCTAAAGCTAGACACCTCAACGTTTCTTTTCCTGCAAAACTGATAAACAAAGACATTAAAAACTTCAAAAAAAAAAAAAGGGAAAACCCAACAACAAAAAGGATCAGCATAAATCCAGAGAAAGCACAAAAAATATAAACAGAACTTCAAGGACAACAATGACATGTTAGAAGCGGCAGATAAATAGTTATTTTATGACATGATAAATGTAAGTATATGAGAAAAGGACCTTAATTAGCTTCTTGGTTGAATTTTGATACTCAAATTTATTTTCATTGACTTGAATGTGGCCACCAATGCGCCAAACTTTCATTCCATAAAACTTAAAACTGTCCCCATACGTATTAAAGTTCAAAAATCATAGCAAATATCTATTGAATTATTGATCTTAGTGCAAATTCCTGTAAACGTTGTTCCTAGGCTCAAATTAACTGCTAATTATGTATCCCAAGATGCTGCAACTGTAATGAGTCTCTTTACCATCAATTTAGGATTCACAATAAGAATAACGGTAAAAGAACCAGAGTTAAAAAAGCTACAGCATGGATAAAGATAAATGAAAGTGCAACCTGTGGAACATTGACTCTAGCTCAGCCCGAATATCAGCAGTAAGAGGCGCAACATAACCATTGTCATTGCACATGATGGTTGTACACCTAGACATGATACTCTCTGGAGCACCCTTGGAGAACAACACATGATGCTGATTTCGGTTGCAAAGGACACTCATCATTTTCCGATCTCGAGAAAAATCCAACAGATCTATCTGCATATCGTCAACAAATATGGGAATTGGTAAAATAGCAAATATGAAGTGAACTTCATGTCCATAACTTCCTTAAAAGTGTATCAGTGCATTGAGATGTTAATGGAAAAGAAAAGTTGACCAACTTGCTGAAGCATACCTTTCTAAATTGTTCCTCCCAATAATGATTACAGTAAGATGCCCGCTCATGCTTGCTCAACATGTTCAAGGCTGATGGCATAGAATCAAAACCAGGGAGACCAACCTGAAAAAACAAAGGCCAAAGAAGAAACAGGTTAGATCACTAAGGTAGCTTACAAGCATACTGTTAACATAAATAAGAGTTACAAAAAATTAAAAATACAAACTTTTTCTGCCAGGACACGAAGTGCAACTTCAGTTGACTCTCCAATTTTTTCATATTTTCCTTTATCATGGTTATACTGCAGGATGGACTCATTGCAAAGGGCAGAACACATTGCTGTGTGAAGAAGACACGGCAATTGAGCCGGAACATCAAGCTGTTAAAAAACTAAAAATCACAAAGTTGCAACACTAGTAGTAAAAAACCTACTGCCTATGCCAATATTGATTACAATAGATAAAACAAATTATGACAGTAAATCCATTACTTGTCTAAAATAATGAAACAGAGGCCATCCAAGCCTTAATCTTATCAATTTAAATAGAAGACCGTCTGTCTTTAAGTTTTCTAGCTCAAATCCATATTTTCCGAAATAATACTGATAAAATGTTCAAGGGAAAATGTCTCTGATGATTTATTCTCAAGCATGAAGTGCTATTTATACAAGTGGGTTCCTAAATGCTATGAACCACTCTCTAGAATATTCTTACTCTACTAACACTAGAACAATCATACTCTAGAACACACACACACTAGAACCATCCTAGAACATAATAGTACACTCTAGAAACTATAACAATGTACATTCTTCAACACTCCCCCTCAAGCTGGAGAGTGGATATCATCCATTCCCAGCTTGGACACTATATTCCGAAATTGTTCACTAGGCAACCCTTTTGTGAGAACATCTGCCAATTGATCTCCTGATGGTACAAATGGAGTGCAAATCAGACCACTTTCCAACTTTTCCTTGATAAAGTGTCTATCAATCTCAACATGTTTTGTTCGATCATGATGAACTGGATTATGGGCAATATTGATAGCTGACTTATTGTCGCAGTATAGCCTCATTGGACCTTCCCAGTGAATTCTTAAATCTGATAGAATGATCTTTATCCATAACAATTCACAAATCCCGAGAGCCATTGCTCTAAACTCAGCTTCAGTACTAGATCTTGAGACGACAGTTTGCTTCTTACTTCTCCATGTAATAAGATTTGAGCCAAGAAAAGTGCAGTATCCTGCTGTAGATCTTCTGTTATCAAGATCACCTCCATGATCAGCATCAGTATGTGCTTCAATTGTTAGTTTTCTCCCCCTTCTGAATAAAATTCCTTTCCCTGGAGTACCTTTCAAGTAGTGAAGTATTCGATGGGCAGCTTGTAAGTGTGATGTTTTAGGACAATGCATAAATTGACTCACTACACTCACTGCATATGCAATATCAGGTCTTGTGTGAGCCAAATAAATCAACTTTCCAACAAGCCTTTGATAGGATCCTTTGTCAACCGGAGGATCTTTAGGTGGTGTACAAGACTTCTTCTTTCTCCACTTTGGAGACCTTCTACCTGCTTCACACAGTCTGTGATTTTGTTCTATAGGTGTATCCACAGATTTGCATCCCAGTTTTCCCGTTTCAGCTAAGAGGTCAAGAATATATTTTTGTTGAGAAATGAAGATGCCCTGTTTGGAATGAGCAACTTCAATACCCAAAAAATATTTAAGTCTTCCTAAATCCTTAATGGCAAATTCTCTCATCAACTGTGTTCGAAGAGAATTAATTCCAGCTATGTCATTTCCTGTGACAATGATATCATCAACATAAACAAGTAAAATTGTCACTCCCCCTGAAGATGAATGTCTAATAAACAAAGTGTGATCACCTTGGCTTTGTCTATATCCCATGTGAACCATAGATTTTGTAAATCTCCCAAACCAAGCCCTTGGTGATTGCTTTAAGCCATACAGTGCTTTCTTGAGTCTGCACACTGTACCAGGAGCAACCTGAGAATAGAAGCCAGGTGGGACTTCCATATAGATTTCTTCCTTCAAGTCTCCATGCAGGAATGCATTTTTTACATCAAACTGCAACATATCCCAACCTTGATTGGCAGCCAAGGCCAATAAAATTCGAAAGGTATTCATTTTTGCAACAGGAGCAAATGTCTCCTCATAATCAACTCCATAAGTTTGAGTATACCCTTTAACAACTAATCTTGCTTTATAACGTTTCAAGCTGCCATCGGAATTGTATTTGGGTGGGAAGACCCATTTACATCCAACAAGCTTCTTTCCTTTGGGTAATTGAACAAGATCCCATGTTTTGTTGTTCTCCAAAGCTTCCATTTCAACTTTCATTGCTTTGACCCAATTATCATCTGCCATTGCCTCATTTAAGGTTTTGGTATTGGAATGGACTGAAGATTAGTGAGAAAAGCTTTGTGGTTGGAAGACAACTTGTCATATGAAAGAAATGAAGATAGAGGATATAAAGGACGCTTACTACAACTTCGAACTCCCTTTCTTAAGGCAATAGGTAAATCAGAATCATCAGTAGAAACAAGAGAGTCCCCATGTATAATAGAAGGAGATGAAGGTACCTCTGTATTTTCAGGAGCAATTTCAAATTCTTCATTGATAACTGGTTCAGATGATTGAACTTGCTCCGATTGGGACTTTTTTTTCCTTCTACTGTAACGCAGCGGTGAATGAGTAGAGTCAAGTGCTTGTGGAACCTCTACAGATGGGTTAGAATGAGATTCTTGTGAAACCTTTACAGATGGATTAAAATGGGATTGTAGTCTTGAATCCTCTTGAAATTTAGTATCTAAAAGATCATTAGAAAAATGTTCATTTTCTTGATCATTATTAACAGAACTACCAAAGTAGGACTCAGACTCAGAAAACGTCACATCAGCTGACACAAAGAACTTCTTTGAAGGAGGATGATAACATTTGTATCCTTTTTGAGTAGAGGAATATCCCACAAACACACACTTGAGAGCTCTAGGGTCAAGTTTGGTCCTTTGATGAGAATGTACATGCACAAAAGCAACACACCCAAAAATCCTAGGAATAAGACCATTTGATGCATTAAAATTAGGATAAAAATGAGTGAGAACCTCTATAGGACTCTTTGAACCAAGAACTTGAGTTGGGAGTCGAGTAATGAGATGTGTAGCTGTTAGAACAGCTTCACCCCAAAAATGTTTAGGCACATTTGTTTGAAACAACAATGCTCTTGTGACTGCAAGAAGGTGACTATTTTTCCTTTCGGCTACTCCATTTTGTTGAGGAGTATTGACACAAGATGACTCATGTAAAATCCCTTGTTTTTCAAAAAATGTGGATAAAGATTGGTTGAAAAAATCTTTAGCATTATCATAACGAAATCTTTTATTTGAACTCCAAATTGTGTTTGAATCATATTGTGAAAACGCGGGAAAACAGAGCTCACATCAGATTTTTGTTTCAACAAATAAATCCAAGTGACACGAGTGCAATCATCGATAAATGACACAAACCATCGAAATCCAGAGATGTTAGAAATGTTAGATGGACCCCAAATGTCACTGTGAATTAGCTCAAAAGGAACAAAAGTTCTTGTATTACTTGTAGGATATGAGGAACGTTTATGTTTTGCAAATTCATAGATGTCACAATGTAAAGACTCGATGGACACATTCTTAAATAAAGAAGGAAAAACAACTTTCAAAACATTAAAAGAAGGATGTCCAAGACGACGATGTTGAAGCCAAATGTCTTCTTTATTTGCCAAGACACTTTTAGTTTGAAAAGAGGAAGATGATAGACTCTTAACTCTACCACATTCACCATGCTCTTCAAAGAAGTAAAGTCCGTCCTTTTCCTTAGCAAGTCCAATCATCTGCTTCGTTTCTTGCTCCTGAAGAATACAAGAGTTTGAAGAGAAAATGACAAAGACATTAGAGTCAGTAGCAAGTTTTTGAACAGAGATGAGACTAGTGTAAAGTTTAGGAACATGGAGGACATTTCTCAAAACAAGGGTAGAGTTAATAGAAACATCTCCTTGACCTGCAACGGTCATTATTGATCCATCGGCTACAATTATTTTCCTATTACTAGGACATGGATTATAAGAGACAAAGTGTTTAGAAGAATTAGTCATGTGATCAGTGGCTCCTGAATCAATGATCCAAGAGTGGAGGAAATCCTTATTTGAGGCATTAAGAGCAGATGAAAATAGGACAGATGAAGTTTGAAATGAAACACCTGAGAACCCCAAAGCACAGGTACCTGTGGTAGAAGGAGAATCCTTCTCAAGTGTTGCTATCAAGGATTTTAGCCTCTATAACTCCCCCTTAAGATCATTCTGACTAAGCTTCTCTTCACTTCCTGAAGCAATATTAGCTTGAGGCTTCTTTCTAGAAGGCTTTCCATGCAGCTTCCAACACCTCTCTTTAGTATGACGTGGCTTGTTACAATAGGTACACCTAATTCCTTGCTCGAGCCCTGTGAATCACCTTGTTTGTCAACAGCACGGTTAGTAACAGGTTTTGATATAAGTGCAGAACTCTCAACTTGCGGTGGTTCCATCATAACACTCCTCCGTCCTTCTTCTGCTAAGATAATAGCAATAGTCTCATTAAGAGACGGCAGGTCATCTTTTCCAAGAATTTGTGACCTCACTTGGTCAAATTTTGGATCTAAACCTGCAAGATACTCATAAACACGCTCTTGCTCCATAAAGCGTTTTAGAATAGCAACATCTTCACTGCATTTCATTTTTATTGATCTGTAATGATCCAGCTCCAGCCATAAACTTTTCATAGCTGTAGAATATTCAGTAACAGACTTACTCCCTTGTTTGAAACCAGAGATTCTGGTTTTTATCTCATAAATTTGAGCTGCATCTCTTACTCTTGAGTAAGTTTGATGAACAGCATCCCAAACCTCCTTAGCTGTGGATAGGAATAAGCATGTTTGACTGATTTCAGACTCCATAGAATTCCATAACCAAGACATCACCAGAGAATCTTCTTCATCCCAAGCATCAAAGGTTGGATCTCCAGGCTTAGGACCTGTTCCAAGTAGGTGACTAAGCTTCCCTCGACCCTTCAAAAAAGTGCGAACAAATTGAGACCAGCTTAAGAAATTAGTTCCATTCAGTTTATAAGCTGTAGGAACATTTGGCAAGTCTCCATGGGTAATGGCACCAACGGTTGAGGAAGATCCAGCACCATTTTTCACCTCAGACATGGTTTAAAGGGAAGGAGAGGTGATTCTGAGCAAGAGGAGAAGAAACGGCGGTGAATGGCGGCGAAAAACGGTTTTTCGGCAGGTGGCGCGTGAATTCCGGCAGGTGGAGCGTGTGGGCGCGTGTAGCTCCTGCTTCCTTCGCGGTTGGAGGTTCTGGCCGATCTGAGGCCGGCGGTGACAATGATGCGGCGCGTGTCGGTGTTTATGGCTCGGAAGGCAGCGAACAGGCTAGGGCAGAGCTGTTTTCTCTCTCTAAACCTCTCTTTCTCTCTCTGAAGATGATTAGAAACGAATGAAGCTAAGTATAGAGCAACCTTGCTCTGATACCATGATAAAATGTTTAAGGGAAAATGTCTCTGATGATTTATTCTCAAGCATGAAGTGCTATTTATACAAGTGGGTTCCTAAATGCTATGAACCACTCTCTAGAATATTCTTACTCTACTAACACTAGAACAATCATACTCTAGAACACACACACACTAGAACCATCCTAGAACATAATAGTACACTCTAGAAACTATTACAATGTACATTCTTCAACAAATACAGTATTTTATGTTTCAAAAAAATGTTTTCCAATGTAGCACTGTAATTAGTAATGCAAAATTTTCATATAAAAAAAAATCTGTAATGCAAAACTTACAGAGTATAGCAGGCATCAAATGACTACTGTAAAGGGAGAAAAAGGGAGAAAAATAATATTCCGAACTCAGAATTCTGAGATGCATTATGTTATATCATTAATATTTGGAATAAAATAGTTAATTTAGTTGATAGATTCAATTAATTATTAATTGATTGATTGATTCAAATAATTAGGCTGATTAAGTAATTAGGTTTTGGGAGTATTATTATGTTTTATTATTAGGGTCAAGGCCATATAACTTGATGTAGGGTTCCATATTTTGTTGTCTTGCATTATGAATATGATTTGAGCATATTCCCTTCCCTAGCACCCTCACCAAGTGGGGACTAGAACTGGACTGACCCTTTATTTATTTTGTTTGGGACAGACGATGGCCGGTATCTCCTTTAAACCCTCTTCTCTTTCAACCCTCTTTTCAATGTTTCTTCTTGAAACCCTCTGAATTTCTGTTCTTCTTTCCTTCTATTCTAATTTCTTCAGTACAAGATATCAATCTTATAACACATTAACTTTATTTTAGGAATGGCTTTAGGGTCCCTCGATCCCTTTTCTTCAAGTTAGCTATTGAGATGTCTGAGAATTCTCGTATTTTACTCGTGCATGAATGCTATAATCTGATAATCATAAAGAAGATCACCTGTATTCCTGAACTGTCAAAGATTGTGCCTTCAGGAGCATAAGTTGTTCCGATAACATTGTATTCAGCAACAACAGGGTTGTGTTTTGCAGAGTGAAGCACACATATCTGTGCAAACAGAAAATCATAAATTGAAGGAATTCCATATTAAAGCTGATAGATATATTCCAACTATAGCAAACCTGGTGAGCGAAAAAAGTGTTTAAAAAGTAGGGGCAGTAGCGAAATTGCACTCTGGAAATGGTCATTATATAGAGCTTGCTATTTAGAACTAAAACAAGCTTTTATTGCATTTAAGCAGTGTCAATGAAATGGATAGAATATCAAAAGTTTATACTACTTTCCTTTCTTTATTCCCCTCATGATCCCTCTATCTCCCCCCCGCCTCCCCCCCCCCCCCCGGTACCCCATTTCTATCCTCCCTTCTTCCTCAATGAGTCCTACATCAGCACTTTTTTTATCAGAATCTATAAAAGTTCACCCTCAAGGACAGCAGCATCACACTGACAGATTAGCAATTATGGCAATATATGAAATCCCCATGAAGTGCATTGAATTGAAAGTTACTGTTTTAATTCCAAGAAAAGATCACCTTTGTCACAGACATCATATTTGTTGTCAAAGTTCCAGTTTTGTCACTGCAAATTACAGTAGTGCAGCCCAGCGTCTCCACAGAAGGTAAAGACCGAACAATAGCATTCAACCTAGCCATCCGCTTTGTTCCAAGAGCCAAACATCTGTTAACATTATAAGTAATCATATCAAGAAAAAAGGGAGAGAATTATCCATGTCATATCAAATTAAATGTTTTAAGTCTGAGAAACCAGTTAATCCAGGATTTCTGTCCAAATAACAATACAAAAGACCAAGTGAAAACAACTACTGGTACTCAGATGGAAATAGAATGTAACGCAGCCTTCACCAAAATCAAGAAACAACAAAACGATATACTATATTGCAAGCTTAAACATTTGGCTTCAATATTTTACACCATGTCTATTTTCAGATTATCTAATGGTAAAGGGATGCTTAAGATTGTGTTTTAAGGGAAATCGTACACAATGAAAAAGAAATTATTGTCTTGAAGGCATGACCATGCCAAAATATTTTCATATATATTAAAATATCAAGAAATTTCCTTCAACTTCTAGGGGATAAAATCCACATTCAATATGAACACCCATGCCAAAATATCTTCATATCTATTAAAATCACAACCACTTCACAAAACACTACCGAGTGGAGGAGCGAAGAATAATTTTAGACTCACGTTGTAACTACAGCAGGGAGACCTTCTGGAATTGCGGCAACTGCCAGAGCAACAGCAATCTAACAAGAATATGGACAAAACACAACTTAATGAACCATTTCATGTTAAAATGTAAAAAAACAATTATTATCAGAATGAATAAAAAGTCAACCATGTTGCAAGAGACAAATGACAGAGTGCCAGAGCAGGCAGAAATCATCGCAAAGAAGACTACCAAATAATGAAACTGCAAGTTTTTCTAAATGAGTAACATACCTTAAAATAATGAATGGCACCCTGCAAGAAACCCCCATGAGAAGGGTCACGAAAGTGTCCTATATTTACAATCCACACCAATATGCATATCCCTGCAATAACCTAATACACGAAAATTTAGGAAGCACCATATCAATCTTCCGAAATGGGAGAAAGTATAATTGAAAGCTAAGCAATCCAGAGTTTCGACACACAAATGCTTCTCAAACACTAAATATATTTTATTACTTGAAGCACCATGTTCCAACATGAATCAGAATGCAATATAATTACTTTCTAGCACCCTCTAAGTGAGCCGTAGGTCAGTAAACCAAAATGGTTTCATGTCCAACAATAAAGTGCAAGCCAGCTATTCAAAAGGAACCATAAGAACAACTAAATTTTCCAGGCAGCTAATATGGATAAAATATGATCAAGTATTATAAATTATAAAATGAATAAAAACAGAACATGCCACTTGAGATTACAAAACCTACACATATGGAAGCTAAAAATTAAGCATATAACTAGCAATCACCTTGGCCAAAAAGGTGCCAAACTCATCCAACTTCTTCTTCAATGGAGTCACCTCCTGCAACCAAAAATAGAATGTAGATGCATTAGCACCAGATGCAATTTTGAAAGTCCGGGTTTAATTTTCTAATCCGTATATCCTGTAGGGATAAGTACGTGTAAGAATTAGATCTACGAGCATTTTGAATAACTAAAATTCATCCTTTCTCAGCTATATGAATAGCTCAACACATTGTGACTGCCAGCTTTAACAAAAAATCCAGATTTCACAATTATTAAATCTCAACACCACAAGGCAGGTCTTCTGCACCCTAGAAAACTCTACCACAAGTATGCCACGCTTGCTCTCATTCCATGTGCACCACTGATTCATTTTCCATAGTTACTAGTTGGAAACAAAACCAAGTTTCCTAGACCCTAAACCATACATCCACTGAAGATCACCAGATACTCTATCTGCAGCATGATCCCATTTCACAGAAGGCAAGCACCAACACGAATAAGATAATGTATATTTCGAAGAGGCAGCAAAACTTAAGTTGATAATGTCAGACAATTATATATAGTTGATTGTTTGTTCCATGCGAGACCTGTGTTTTCATTCCTTTTATAGGTAGAAGAGAGTAAATCCAGCATAAACAAACATATGACATAGCAACATTTTGTTCTGTTTATCAAAAACAAAATCTAAAGGCTGCTAGTTCACAGATCAAATAAAAATCTAAAAATATCATTAAGCAGCTGAGAAAGCAGCATAAAGATATAGCATCACCAGCAATGCATTTAACGAGACAAACAAAATTCTTACATCTTCTGTTTGCAACATCGAATCTCGTATGCTGCCCATGGCAGTGTTATGACCAACTCCCACCACAATAGCTCTTGCCCTACCAGCAACTACAACTGTTCCCTGACAGTAAAAGATAAACCTTTCTAATTGGCATATAAAAGCAACCAAGACCAAAATTATTAAAAACAGTGGCCTTTAACTTGATTGATTCAAATGTCCATTATAAAAATATATAGGAACATAAGATACAAAGATGAAAAAGGGCATTGTGGACATCAGAGAAAGCATAGAGTTATTAACATAACAAGGAATTCATTGTTCTCACCGAGAACAATATATTTGTCTTGTCTTGATATACAGCCTTTGTTGCTGTGGTAATTTCTAGCTCTTTTGCCACAGAGTTGCTCTCACCTACCATCATATTTTAAAAACAATCATCAAACCAATAAGCAAGCCACATTCAGGATAGAATTAAATGGCAATGAGTTAGCATTCAAGACTCTTCCTTCCCACTCAAATAACATAATCTCAGCGTCCCCAAAAATAATAAGGGTCAAGTATATACGTATCAGCATTACTTATAAACATTTGTGTATGAAAAGAGGAGAAAAGAGAGAAAGGTAAAGAGTAGGACAGGCATTATCTGTGTTATAATCACTTTAAAATTAAAGCTGTAATTGCTGTAGCAAAAGCTAACTGATTGTTTTAGCAGTACCTCTAACTTCAAGGCATTTCACATAAAAGCATAGGAAAAATATGCAAGGTCACCATGCTTTTGTGCCTTGATTTATATAATAAATATATGTGTGGGAGGTAATGATCAAACTTTTGACAGCTCGAGTATGAAGACTCTGATAAAATAAAAGGACCACTTCAACCCATATGCCTAACTAAAGCTGCTCAAAGAGTAAACCAAGAGAAAGAAATAAGTGGCGAATCTTTTATCTTTTAAAGTATAAATTTTTAAAATAAACAAACAACAAATATATGAAGATGAATCTATCAGAAAATTTATAACTGTAATCTCAAACAAAAATGGAAGGAATTGCACTTTTCCAAAGCCAAGAACACAGGAATAGGTATACCTGTAAGAATAGCCTGATCAACACGTACTTCATTACTCAGAATCTCAATCATCCTCATATCAGCAGGAATTTTGCACCCAACTTTACAATACACAGACAAAACGAAGATTGTGACTTTCATTCCTACATGATGATATTTAAATAATTGAGTTCATCTGTAGCCATTACACAATCCGCTTACCAGAAATTTCCACAATATCACCAGGAACAATTTCAGTCGCCGGGAGTATGGAAAAACATCCTGCAAAAGATAGATACATCCTGCTTTAAAATCCAAACAATCTCAAACATTATTGTGTTTTCAGCTATGCATCAAAAATTTCATACTATCACCATGACAGCTGAAAGAACTACTAACAAAGCAGACAACTACAATACAAAATATAATCAAAACGCATGACAAAAAATATGATGAAAGAAACTTTAATGTTGAAATACTGTTGATACAGTAAGGAAATAAAGCATAGCATGCATTACTATAATTGGTTTACCATTTCGAAGTACAGTTGCAACATCAGCTTGATAGGCCCGTAGCTCCTAAATTATTGAAAAATAAATAAATATATCAATGTAATGTAAACTTCAACAGACTAATATAAAAGAATCCCAAAATCTACAGTCCCTCAGAATTTATACTTTCCACAAATGCATTTTAATCGGGAAAATCTTGTTAAAAGCAGAAACAAGATTGTCCAGAAAAATATGAATAATTAGAAAGCCAATTAGGTTACTATCTAAGGAAAAACGATGATCCAAAAAAGTTTAGAAAATCATCTAATATATTGTCCAGAAGAATGATGCATGCTCAACATTGTAATTTGAAATTTACCTCAAGAGCATTTTCAGCATTTGTTTCTGTAATCACCCCTACTGCTGCATTTGCAGCCAATATCATTAGAATAACCTGTACACATTTGAAATTAAGTCCAAGATTACATTTTTTATAAACCTGACTGAATGGGAAAAATAAGGAATAATTTTTTATAAACCAATATTCAATAAGAATTAGGAAATAACATACAATTAGCCAAAATAAGAGACCCTATCAAAACTGGATAGAATCCCTAGTTCATAATTGCAATTCACAAATTAAAACTCTAATATCCAATGTTCATCTTAATCATCAATTGTCTTCACTCAGCAGTATGAACTAGAGTTTCATGAAAAAATCTGTTGTTCAAACAACAAAACTAAGATGGGTGTGTAAATATATATATCTCACGGAAGGCTCCAAAAATGCCATTAAGCCCGTTTCTCCATTGATTAAAGCCAAAATGAAAGAGATAAGTGCGGCTGCTATTAATATCTTCACAAGCAAATCATCAAATTGTTTCAAAACCAACTTCCAAAAAGGAGCTCCTGCATAGAGATTTCAAGAGAATCAGCTCATTACACCAAGTCAAGATGCTTTTAGTGGAACAGGTAACATCAAAGAAAAGTTTTGCAAAACAATAAAAAAAAATTGAGCTAAAACCTTAAAACCTCAATTAGCAATGGTATAACAGATGAATTTGAAATCCACAACACATGCACAAATGAATTTCTGCAGAATCTCCAAATTGATTATCACCCATTCCATTGTTATAGGTGAAGCAACCCATGTCTAAAATGACCAGGAAGATTTAAATAAAGTTTCCCAAGGTTAAAGAATCGCCCCAAAATGATCACGAAAAGAATTAAAATATAATTCAGAAATTGGTAGAAGCCAAAAAACAAATGCCTTAAAAAAGGAAACTTTTCAGTCCGAGCGCCAATGAATGATATAAACTAATATAAAGAGGTGAAATATTAAAAAAGGAGGAGAAAATTTTGATAAAAGATCAAATATCCATGTACTTACTTCTCTCTTCTGGCAGCACTGGAGCAAATGGAGGGCATGCAACAAAAAAGGGGGAAAGTCAGAAATCAAATAAAATATCACCAAAAGAAAAAATTAATATAAAAGCCTTCAAATGAGAACCCAGAAGATGAACTCCCCCAAAATCACTTTTAGCAGGATTGCTATCATAGATACCATCAACATAAAGAATGAGAAGCTACTAATTAAATCTGTTTCTCAAGCTCATGTGTAACATATGATTACTATCATGTGGTACAAAAATATAAATTTGTTTCCCGGGAAATCGCATTCCTTCATTTCACTATTCACTATTCACTATTGCATACCGTTTGTGCCATAGAGTCTAGCATGTTGTACCACCTACAAAATCAAAGGAAATACTATTAACAATTCTCAACAAACTGGACTTAAAAGCAAGTAGGCCATCACAGTTTTCATGGTCAAGGCTCAAAGGTGAACTTAAAGAGGCGCTTAATGGCTTATATTTATAGGTCTCTTATATCTACATTATAAAGAAGGAACTAAAAGATAACATTGAAGTACCTGGCTATCAGAAAGACCTTTTGTAGGGTCCACTCCAAAGAATTCAAGTACCTAAATAGGATTTAAGAACCAGAAAGAAAAACAAAAGAGCATAAGAATTCATTGCACAGCCTAACTTCAGTTCTAATGAACACAGAATCAATAAATTAGTGATTGCATCTCATAAATTCCAAAGTAGAATATCTGAGCAAGTGATTCGAAAGGAAATAAAGAGTTCAACGTAATTGAAAAAACAAATCAAATAATAAAAAATTGATCATTCTAATGTCATGCGGCATGGAAAGAAAGAAGGCGCGAAGGAAGAAGCTTACGTCGTGAATAGATCTGGCATATGCGTCGTCCATTGAAGAATGCAAATGCAAATGTGGATGTGGATCGGAAATTATGAGCTTTGTGCGCTTTGTTTGAGATTTACTTCATGAATTCCATTCTCTCTGCTTTCTTCTTTCAAATCTTCAATTTCAGTTGTGTTGTGACTTGTGAGCCAGAGCCTTCCAACATTATACACTCATGTCCAAATTCCAAAATAAAACAAACACTTTATACTTAATTAGAATTAAAATTAAAGAGATATGTGACTTTCTGGAGTTTACTCCCACGTCAAATTTGGGAAAGTATCTTGGTATGCCTATTATCCATGACAAAGTTAGTAGTTCAACGTATAATTTTGTTTTGGAGAAGATGGAGACTAGGTTATCTAACTGGAAGGTGAACATGTTATCGTTTGCTGCTCGTCAAACACTTGTATCTTCGGTATTATCAGCTATGCCATCTTATGCGATGCAAACAGTCCCATTACCGTCAGGTATGTGTGATCGAATTGATAAATGTTGTCGTAATTTTCTATGGGGAAACTCGTCATCTGGAAGAAAGATTCATGCTATCTCATGGGAGAGAGTTTGCTCTGGGAAGGAATTTGGTGGCCTTGGCATCCGGAAGGCTAAATACCAGAATAAGGCATATATGTCCAAACTTGGTTGGGCTCTGATTAGTCGAAGGGATTCTTTGTGGGTTCAATTCTTGAGGGAGAAGTATAAGGGAGGGGCAGACTTGATTCCAGAAGTAAAGAAACGAAGGGTAGAATCATCAACATGGAAGGGTATTAGATGCAATTGGAATACAGTGAAGGAAGGTATTGCTTGGCGTGTGGTGAATGGAAGAGAGATTTCTTTTTGGGAGGACTCGTGGGTTCCCCATTTGGGGAAATTAAGTGCACTTACAGTTCTGGCAATTCCTGAGGATATAAAAAATTGGAAAGTTGCTGATGTTCTATCTCCTTCAGGTACCTGGGATTGGCAGAAATTTAGAAACTATTTTGTTCAGGATGTGTTAAAGGCTATTGAGAGGGTCTCATTGAGGTCAAGTGAGTGTCAAGACTTCCCGGTTTGGAGGTGGACTTCAGATGGTGTTTTCACAATTAAGTCGGTGTATGAGCAACTAAAGAAACCCAGTAATGCTACGATATCTAGAGATTGGAAGGTTGCTTGGAGTTTAAAGGTGCCTCAAAGATATAGAACTTTCTTATGGCTATGTCTTCATGATAGAGTTTTGACTAATGAGTTGAGGTTGGAGAGGAAAATTTCTGCTACGAGTGCTTGTGATATCTGTAAGGATTCAGAGGAAACTCTTATTCATGCTTTAAGAGATTGTTGTGGCTCTGATCAGGTTTGGAGGAAAGTGCTCCCTCAGTTTATTGCAGTTCAATTTTTTAACTTCACTAATGTATATGAATGGTTAAATTGGAGTATGAGGCAAAGAATCTTAATTCAAGGTTTTGAATTTAGGTTATGGTTTGCTATTATTTGTAGAAATCTTTGGCTAAGGAGAAATGAATTTGTTTTTAACAATAATTTGTGGGGTGAATATAATGTAATTGCTCGAAGTTATGCTTGTTTGGGATGGGGCAGACCTGTTTTGAATCAAGAGTTGAAGGAAAATAATTTGGATAGATGGGAATGTTCTGCTTATGGGTATTTGAAATTCAATATTGATGGAGCAAGAAATTTGAGTTCAGGATATTGTACGTGTGGGGGAGTGCTGAGAGATCATAATGGGGATTTCATACAGGCTTTTCAATATCGTATTGGTATTGGGTCTTCTTTGTCTGCTGAAGCTTGGGGCTTTTTATAGGCTCTCAAGTTATCATGGGAGAAGAAAGTTCAAAGTTTGATTGTTGAGAGTGATTGCCATGAATTAGTTAATATTTTGCAAAAGACGATTCCAGTTTGTCATCCAGATTTCGAGGTTTTGCAGGAAATTAAAAGTTTTTTGAGAAAGAAATGGACAGTGATCCTTAAGATATGCCCAAGAGATGCCAACTGTGTTGCTGATATGCTTGCCGGAGTAGCTCAAGATATGAAAGTTGATTTTTTGGTCTATGTTGACCCTCCAGATCTGATTCATAGCCTATTGGTTTTTGATTTGAGTTTGTTGTCTTACTGTAGAAACTCAGTAATCGTTGCTGAGTAATTGTTTTATATTGTAGTTCTTTTTATCAAAAAAAAGAATTAAAATTAAAATTGAAATTAGTGTGGGAATAGTACAGACATTAATCAGGCATTCCGCGCCTGTTTAAGCCTCACCTAACCTAACCTCTATATTAATTAATTAAATCAGTTAAAAAATACTTCCTCCTGTCTTAATTATAAGACCTAATTGACTTTTTTAAAAATCCTAAAAAAAACAAAATAAGTTAATTATAAATTGATTTACTTAATTTGTTCTCTTAAACTAGTTTATTTTACTTATAAACTGATGGATAAACTAAAAACATATCAAATATGTCATTATTTAATAGACTATTTTGCAACCTTACCCTCTCAAAAAAAAAAGTCATCTAAATTCTAGGTAGTAGGTTGTTACTCCTATTTTATTACATGAAAGTATGGACTACAAAAAATATGCCTACTTGTAGTCCATACTTTCATTTTTTTACTCAAAAAAAAAAGAAGAAAGTATGGACTACAAGTAGGTGCTAGAATGGCTCAACCCAACCATCAGAGGGCTATTATGGTAAAAAAAACCATCAGAGGGCTATTGCCTGAATCTTTAAGTTCTTGGATCGGCCTCTTTATAGGTTTTTTTCTTTTGGTCGAGCTTGAAAAAAAGTATATTAGCCCATTAGCTGGCCTATTAAGAATTTAAATAATATGTTTTAAATAAAAAACTATATTATTATAATTAGTTTATTGATGTTATTTGTTACTAATTCATGATATAAGATTACAATTGTATCCTTTGGTTTTTAAGTTTTATATTAATTCTAAATTTCTAGACATCATTAAAATATCATCTATCATTCACCTCTCTAAACCTCTCATTGTACTATATTTAGTTTATCACGCCTCCTAACAAACTTATAGTCAGGTGAGTCCAAACCATATGTTTGAAAAATGGCCTCTAATGGGTCCATAGGTTAGACTTAGGTATTCTTTAACATCACAGGTCAGACCAATGATAGTAGAGGCTTGAACCAAGCTAAACTATTCTCACCATTATCTACAAGCCCTTAGGTATGTCCTATTTAGTATTAAAAAATATTACATAGATACATATTATATTGTATTATATTGTTTGATAAGTTTTTTAAGCCTATACAAGGCTTTTAAGTGTAAATACTCCATATAAACTTTGAGCCTTATGAAAAACTTACATTTGAAATAAATCATTGAAATGTGAAACTTTTTTAAGGACCTACATTATAAGTAAGCCTTAAAAAAGACTTCAAACTTTGATTCTGAAGGCTGAGACCTAAAGTTGGAATAAAAAATCTACATTCAAGCCAAACTAGACCCAATTTTCATTTCCTTATTTAAAGTCTAAGCCTATTCAGCAACCACCCTTGCTAGTTGCTAGTTGAAATGGGTCTTGAACTTGGCAGGAACCCCAGATCCCAAGCTGGCTGACCAACTGCAGACTAAATATGCTGGGCTTTGTTATTGGGCCCATTGGTGTAATGTTTATTGGGCCTTTATGGAAAACGTTGGATTATACCTAAACCACCTATATAACTTCGTATGTGTAAAAAAATCATACCTTATAAAAAAAAAAAAAGCAATACCACATTAGTGACACATAACACGAGTCCACCCAAATAAATGGCCGTCGGAAAAGAACACAACGTAAGCGGCGCGCGCTTAAACCCTCCCAACCATTAAACATTAAACATTAAACATTAAACCTAACCTACCTTAAGAGCTCCCTTCCTTCTTCACTACACGTTGTGACTACACATCATCCTCATGGTTGAAGTTCACAGAATCGCCCCCAACTTAGTACATTGGAAGCCTTCTGCAGTGGTTTCCTTAGCCACCAGCATCGATGGTTCGCAGGTAGCTGCTGCCCGCGAAGATGGCTCCTTAGAGATTTGGCTTGTTTCCCCTGGTTCTGTCGGCTGGCACCATCAATTGGTAAAGTTGCTTCTTTTTTCATCTGGGTTTGCTTTATTTTCTTGTTTAAGTTTATTGCCTTTTTCACAAGTTCCTTATAGGCTTCGCTTTGTTGTACATGTAGACTGTTGATGGAGGAGATGTTAGAGTTTCGTCTCTTGTTTGGTGTCATGGAAATGCTTCAAGGACAATGCCATTGGGTCGATTGTTCTCTTCCAATATTGATGGTTCGGTTTCTAGGTGAGATCTTTCCCACTTGACTCACAAGGTCTGCTAGTCGCTCCCTCCCTTCCTAATTATAAGCCAACTTTGTTTGACTTTTTTGAAAAAAGTTGAAGTTACAGACTTTATCATTTTAAACTGTTTAAAATTATCTTTTTTACTTGAAACTAGTTTATTCTAGTTATAAACTGGCATATATTGTAAATACGTTTGTTATATGTTATAATTTAGCGGTCTAATTTGCTCCCTAACTTTCACAGAAAAGGTCATAGTAGGCTCATAATTAGGAACGGAGGGAGTATTTGATACAATTTCATGTTGCATGAATTTCTGAATGTCTATTTGATGCCACGGCTTTATTGGCTTGTCACTTTATGATTTTATTTAATTGCAGACTGTGCTGGGTTCGATTGGTGTCTCGATCTGGCAGATGGCACTGGCACCATCTAAAACTGATTTAGTTAATAGTGAAGCAAGGCATGTTCATATGGGGAATGGATTTTTGAATAATAATAAAGACAGTGATGGTGATGAGCATGAAACTGGTGACAGTGAAGAGGAGTCTGACTCATTTAATTCTCTTAAAACACTTGAAGATCCACGTGTAGCAATTGGATGTGATGATGGAAGTGTGCGGATATATGCCATCTCAGAGACAGATGAGTTTGTGTGTACAAAATTGTTGCCTCGGGTTGATGGTGAGATTTCTTCTCCCTGAGTTAATGAGGCTTGCTACTGATTCTTCGAAGTGTCTATTTATCGAGTTCCGTTTTGTTTCAGGACGAGTTTTAAGTGTGACGTGGAGTACAGATGCAAATTTCATATATTCAGGAAGTAGTGATGGGTATGTGTTGATGACTAATGATCTCATGGATGTTTCACTGTGTATTTCCTTCTAGATTTCTGTTACTTTGAAAATGGGTGAATCATTCTGCAAACATTGAACTAGATAGAGTGGCGTGATTGTCAGGTGCTTTGATTTTTAGCTTTAGTTGGTTAAATATGTTTACAATTCTTTGCTGTGCCTTTTCCCTCACAGGTTGATACGATGCTGGGACGCTGCACGGGGTCGTGAAATCTACAGGATTACGGCTGGGCTCGGAGGTCTGGGCAGTGGGCCTGAACTCTGTATTTGGTCATTACTGTCCTTGAGGTAATGCTGAAGACATCTTTGTTAACTTTAGTACTGGAGTACTATCTAGCTTCTTGCTTATGTGCAAACGATTATTTTCCTGATTGTTCTTTAGGTCTGGAACACTGGTTAGTGCAGACAGCAGTGGTAGCGTCCAGTTTTGGGATGGTCATCAAGGAACTCTCTTACAAGCATATTCATTGCACAAGGGAGATGTAAATGCGCTGGCTGCAGCTCCAGCTCAAAACAGGGTGTTCTCTGCTGGTTCTGATGGCAAGGTATTGACTTACAATGTTATATATGAAGCTCAAAACAGCTCAAAACATTGAACTAATAATGAGGGGTAGATCTTTATGAAGCTCTTCATCCTTGTACAATTTTATATATGTAAACCTCATGCATTAACATTTTCCACCCTTGCATTACAAAATGTTGAGTCTGATTTATGTATATTGTTCCATATTTTAAAGAGTCTCCTTGTGTATTCTGTGAATGAACCAAATGTAGAAATTGCTGATTTTTAATCTTCATTTGTAATCTTCTTTTCCTTTCTTTTCCGTGGTATCCTATTATCTGACATTGAGTTTTTAGACCATGTGACATTACAATAATACATGTTTAACTTATTGCATTTTGAAGATTATCCTGTATAAGCTTTCCAGTGAGACACTGTCATCCAACAGTGTTGAGTCACCAGCAGTATTGAAGAAATGGGTTTATATTGATTATAGGAGGGCTCATACACATGACGTCAGGGCTTTGACTGTGGCAGTACCAATTTGTCAAGGTTTGTCCACAGATTTATACCTCACACTCTTTTGAGACAATTTGTATTGTTGCATTGTTATGGATGTGAAGAAAAAACCGTTTCTTGGTTTCTTTTTTGTTTTCTGATATACTATGCTTATTCTTGACAGATCCCTTGCCAGTTGACAACATTAAAAGAGCCCGTCGTTTGGAAAAGCACATTGATTTAAACTATCGTAAATGGGCCCGTTTGGGTGTTCCAATGCTGATATCAGCAGGTGATGATACAAAACTCTTTGCATATGCTGTAAAGGAGTTCACTAAATTCTCTCCCCATGATATCTGCCCTGCACCACAGAAACCCTCCATTCAACTAGTGCGAAATGCAGCCTACAATCAGTCAACCATTCTTTTAGTCCAGTCGTCCCACTATTTAGATATTATTTCTGTACAGCCCAAAAAAGGTGTCTTCCCTGATGCAACACTTCCACCTTCCGGTGGCTTTGCAAAAAGTGACCTGCTTGTTCGATTTAAGAGCAAATCATCTCGGAAAATAATTTGCAGCACTATTGCTGATTCAGGTATGCTGTTTGCATACTCTGATCATGTGAAGCCTAGTCTATTTGAATTGAAGAGTCCTAAAGTTGAGAAAAGTTCATGGAGTGTTACAAAAATGCAACTACCTGGTAGACTACCATTTGCGCATTCTTTGATTTTTACTCATGATTCCACTCGGTTGATAGTGGCTGGGCATGATCGAAGGATATATGTAAGTCTCTTAAATTGTCATTTTGAATTTCCAATAATTACTTTCTGTGACTGTTTGGGAACTACTTTTAAAAAAGTTATTTTCAACCCAAACTATGGTTTCAGATGAAATTAGCCAAGCAGTCAATAAAATTAAAAAAACACATTTCCAAACCAAACCTATGTTTTGGCACAAAGTCCAAGGTAGAATATTGTCATCAATGCATATGTCATAATGATAATGCTCGTATCTTCTCTCTTTCTCAATCTATTAACCTTATGTCCTTTTTAGTAATTTACGCATAAAAACATAACAAACATCCAAACACTCTCAATTCATCAAAAATTGTTTTCTCGCAAAATCTATCATATTAGAATCTATTTTCTCGTAAGGATGAAAACGCGTGTTTGAATCCCGAGAAACGTTATCATTGGGAGAAGGGACAACCTTGCATATGTCATTAACACTCCTACTCCCGAGTTCGGATTAGTTGGTTGTCAATAGGTGCCGGATTATATGGTGGTGTTTAACCTAGAAAAGAAAATCTATTCTCTAAAAGGGCTTTTTCAGCCAAATTTATTTAGAAGCTATTTTTTATAAGCTAATCCAAACAGGTCCATATAAATTATGTTAATACTTACACTATTTTAAGAGGCGGTTTCTTGTCATGTTTATGCCATTGTCTACCATGAGTGATAGTGTTTACATGATCAGTGCACACCTGTTGGTTGAATGCCAAATACTACGATGTGGTATTTTAAGAAACTATAGATTTTTGGAATCCATGCTGGATGTGAGTTGATGTTCAGAAGTAAAATTTAAATTTATTTTTGTTATCCAATTTTAAATTTCTCCATTGCTTATCTGGACCCTTACTCACTGGGAACTGGGTATCTAATCTACATGGATGCTAATTAGCGGGTCTGTAGGAGTAACTAGGATTTTTAGTGAACATGTTTGCATGCGGTGTTACCATTTAGACCATGATGTCTCCTCATGAGCCTGTGGTATATTGATATAGTTTTCCCTGTTGAATGTTATAGATTGTGGACGTAGCCAGTTCAGCTCTAGTACATGTCTTTACCCCATCCCGTGAGACGCAAGATGATGGGTTGCCTCCAACTGAACCTCCCATAACAAGAATGTTCGCTAGTTTTGATGGGCAGTGGCTGGCAGCTGTGAATTGTTTTGGAGATGTATATGTATTTGATCTCGAGATACTGAGGTTAATTACTTTGTTCAATAAATTTATTTTGCTTGCATTTGACTTTCCTGCATTTCATATAATGATTAGGTAATTAATTTTTTTTTTCAGGCAACACTGGTTCATTTCTAGATTAGATGGTGCCTCTGTTACTGCTGGTGGATTTCCTCCCCAGAACAACAATGTACTTATTGTTACAACTTCGTCAAATCAAGTGTATGCATTGGATGTAGAGGCCAAGCAGTTGGGAGAATGGTCAATGCGGCATGCATTTGTTCTTCCAAGAAGATTCCAGGAATTTCCCGGTGTAGTTATTGGGCTCTCATTCCCCCCCTCAACTTCATCTTCTGTTGTTGTTTACAGTACCAGGTATACACCTCTGTTTGACTAAGGTCAATGAAATTACCATACTAAGTCAAAAAAGTAAAATTGTGGCATAGGAATGTGTTTGGATTATTAGAGAACTAATGCTTCTTTGATGATAATCAATCGTTTTCTCCCGGTAAATAGTCATGGATTTTTTTTAAACGGAAAACTGGTGTTTTGATTGTTCATTTATGCTCTTTTGTAAATTATTAGTATGTGCACATACAGAACGCGGATGTTACATGTAACATGATACTTTGGTGTAAGAAAAGACTGAATGAATGATAGACTTGTAAATGTCTAATGCAAACTCTAAATGAATAGCTTTTCTTAGGTTCACCAAGTTACTTTCTAGTGTTTCGAGTTCACAAGTTTACATTAATAGTTCTTGCAAATTGGATATTTTGGAACATCTGACGTTGTTACGAAACTAAACTTGTATGCAGCCATTATTTTTTCCCTATAATTGCTTGCTGTGAGAACTCTGTATATATATATATATATATATATATATATATATATATATATATGAGAAGTAAAGCGCAAATTACGAACCATAGGAGCGTTTGCTTTCAAGTTTATGATAGTTAGCCTGGCTTTCAAATTTATAAACACGAGTTTATAAATTTATTGTTTTACATGGTTTGATGAGTGAAACTTAATTCTACCTTCAGGGCAGTGTGTTTGATCGATTTTGGAATGTCAGTGGAGCAAGATGATGGTGATATATTGAGTGCACAAGATTCAATGCCTAAAATTTTGCAAAATTATAGCAAGAAGAGACCCAGACCTAGGAGGAATTTTGATATTTTGGAATTCAAGGATCCCAATTTATTTATTGCCCATCTTTCAAAAGGTTCAATCTTATTAGTGGATAAGCCGTGGTTAGAAGTGGTTAAAAGTTTAGACGCCCAACCAGTGCACAGACATATTTATGGGACATAGACATAACATCTTCTGAGTGTGGTCTCAGCTGGAGGGAGATACAACGTGGGATAAAAATCCCTGTCTTTTTTCAGTTTTTTGTTTTTTTCTCCATTGCTGGGTTCCAAAAATATCTGTATTTGTGTCTTTATAATATAATTTTGCTCCGTTAGTAATAGTTGTAGTCTATAATTCTTGTCAATTAAATCTACGACACCTATTATTTAACGCACCTGTTGAATTTTTAGCCTACACTTTTATTAGTTCCCTATATTCACCTCCACACGATGTTAGGTGTGAATTTTGAAGGCCCAGCTTGTTAAAGCCAATTGTTCCAACATTGAAAAATTGCCTCTAGTTATGTAATTAAAATTATTTATGACTTTGGTTTGACTTGACCAAGAAAAAAATTTATGAACTGTACCAAATAATGTCATTTATAGGTTATTTGGTAGGAGAGAAATGGAAATAAAAGGAAATGTGAAGGTGGATTGAGTATACATTTTATTTAATTAATTTATTATTTACTTATTAACATGAATAAGAAAGAAATGTAAGATTCCTGGTCAAAAAAGAAAGAAATGTAAAGATTGGAATGTGGTATTGATTTGACAATGACTTGACATCACGTGGCCATTGTTAGTTATCTGTACATTATAATGTGACTGCCATTTTTTAACTGAGATATCATCGTCTTAAATGTTCCAATTATTAAACGGTTGTTCCTGAAATGTGCAAAAAAAAAACACCTCGGCCGAATAGTTTTGTCGAGGTATATAGATTTACGAAAAAAAATACAAATATTGATACATGAATAATTTAATTGACTAAAAAGGTACATTAAATTAGGACTAAATTATATAGATTTTTTTATGAACTATAAGAGTTCGCATGCAATTACTTTTTTTAACTCTTAGAGTATATTAATTAACTTCTCCATATTTTTATTCGTACTAATCTCAAATTGACAGTTTCTCATTTTTCTAATAAATTTTATATTCTTGATAGCTAATTGGTTTTATCAAGGATATCCCTAAATTTGTTAAACATGAAATTATTACTGATATACTCTCCTCTTTACTTTAAGTAGACGAGTAGTGACTACATCAACAAACAACATATTTGTATTTGTAGCCGTATCAGTTGTTACTAGCTTGCGATGCTTAGATTTGAGGAATGTTATAGTAACTAAAAAGAGGAGCACTATCTACACAAATTTGGGAATAAAACCACAAATCTGAGATTAAAAAAGTGTTATATGTTGAATTTTAACAATTGAGAATAGTCTACGCATGACTTTGTATTCAAGATCATAATTTTTTTAACAAAACCAAATAAAGAATTTCTTTCCCTTTTCCTCATATATAGCAAAAAAAAGTATGGGATAGCTCATCTCTTTCTAATTTCTATCCTGTGCCTCATAATACTGTTTCTTTCTTCTTTCCTTTTACTTCTCCACAGCCAAGCAACGCATTGATATTAAATTACAAATTCAATGGAGCCCACATGAACTTAATTAACTGAATAGTGTACGAAATACTACAATTTATTTCACACCTCGTTCATTAAAAACAGAAACATATGAACCTTAATTATATCTAAATCTACAAATATAGAGTAATAGGAACAAGATAGATGGATTCACTGTCCGTTTATTATCTCAAGTTCGTTTCTTTGCCTATAGATCCATGCGAATGAGAAGACCAATAAGAAAACACTTGCAATAAAGATTCTTGTTGGATATGCAGTTGCAACCAAAAACAGAACTAATAATTGAAGCAGTGTCACGAATGGATCAAATTGTGTGAGGGTAGCTATCATATGGTGGTGGGGTTGCACTTTTTTGGCTCAAAATGAAGCCTTTTGTGTTGGTTTTCATTTATCTATCTCGTCCAAGCATCTCCTTTACCATATTTACCATCCCAAAGCACTTGTTGTGAGCTAGGCTGGCATTTTAGTGTCACTTCATTAAGTGGGGGCCACACTCTCACTTCTCATAAAACCCTTTGGCTTTTTTTGGGTTTCTATCGTAACCTTCTTGTCTCACAAAAATAATACATTTGTAAAAAAAAAGAGCTTCATTTTTTCAGTTCCAATTCGAATCTTCCATGTTTTGTCAATTTTTTTGTAAATTCTAGAGAATTATGGGGAAAAAAAGAACTTGACACTAATGACAATAGAGAAATTGAAGCTAAAATCATCACTCTGGGATTTATATGCTCACTCTCTTGTTTTCTTCTTCTACAGCATTGGCTCAATAAAAAGGACTAGACTACACCAAACTGATTTTTTTTATTTTTTTTGGCGGGAAAAAAAAAGAGAAAAGAGTAATAAAGGAGTTTCTTTTTGACGTTGAATGGTTTCTTCTCCTTTGACGTCCTCTTAGAATGTCTTTTGACAGCAACACAGCAACAGCAGAGAAAATTTCCAGAAGTCAAAAAAAAAATAAAAATCATTTCCTTTTTCCTTCACCGAATCCACCTGAAAAGAAAAATACATACTAACATACATTGACTCAAACAAAACAGTCACTTGCTAAGTTCATTTTCCTCAGGCCTTTTCTTATAACTATAAGGTAACAAAATAGTAAAATATGTACACATAATATAGTCAGCGAATCACCTGATTCTCCTGAAGCTTGTTTTCCAGCAAGAGAACGCTCAAAGAAACTGAAGTGCTTCTGGCTCTTAGGCTTTACCTAGATAAATATATAAAGAGAGATATATAACTCAACATTGTAAACTCCGAAAGTGGGTCAGGGGGTTATTATAGACACAATGAAATGAACAAAACAATAATGAAACTTCATGAGCTACCTTCATTCTTGTTGCAGAAAAACCTTGAGAGAATTCCAAACCATTCTCCACCACCCCATTTCCTTGGAAATTCCCTTTCTTCTGCAACAAACAATAATGAGGAAATTAAAACTTTACACTTAGCAACATATCAACTTGTTGCAAATGAAAACTTTTTTAAAAAGTCAATGATGGTCAAAGACTTAAAATCATATCCATTGACTTGCCTTGGGAGAGCTGAAAACAGGGGAGCTAGCAGTGTCATCATCAAGGTATGAAGCATGTTGATGCATGGAAGATTGTTTCACCATCTTCTTCTTCTCTTTGGAGTGATACGAATTTTCATAGCAGCATTCATCATCATCTTCATGGTAAATTGGAGGTCCAGAAGAAGCATCAGAAACCATGGACAAATCTTCTTCTTCTTCTTCTTCTTGTGCAACTCCACCACTCATCTCAAAATAATTCCCAGAAACATAGGATTGGTCCAAGTAATGGGTCCAACCTGACTCACTAGCACTATTGTATTGAGATGCTGATATATCCATTTCACTAAGCTGATAATCTATCACCTTCCCTTTTATTGAATCTTTATTTTCAGACTCTCACTAATCACAATGAAATGATCATGCGAAAGAGCTATGTTTTCCTCTCTTTCTTCTGTGTTTTGCAATGAATAATGATGTTCCTCTCAGTATATGTAGAGGAGAGAAACTTAGGGAGAAAATTAAATTGAATAAATAAATAAAAAGAAAGAAAACTCATCAACATACAAGAAAGGAGGCAGAGGGAAAGGGAGAGAGAGAGAGAACAAACTATTGGCACTATGATTTTAAACTCAGTGTGTCCTTACGCTAAATCTTTCGCCTTCTTATTTTATCTTTATGCGAATGAATCAATATTGCCAGTTGGCCTTGTGTGCGTGTGTGTACTATAGTTGTCTATTTTGTGCACATAGTGAGTGAGATAGAGATAGAGAGAGAGAAAATAGGTCATCACTCATCACTCCCTCAACAATTATGGCATTACAATGCTTCCATAAAAACGATAGTGCTGTCTTATCAATGAAACCAAAGAAAATTAAAATAAGTGAATAAATAAAAAGGTAATCCTGATTTGCTGAAGTCACAGATAAATGATACTTTCATGATTACCCTTTTCTCCACATTAAAAGTCAGGTCTTCTTCAAAAAATTGACTCCCCAACAAATACTTCTTGGTGCTCCCTCTCCTACTACATTTTTGCTTATAACATGTGTATGCAACAACCAACATATACTATGTTCTTTACCTCTAAATCTTTACCGCTCTGTAATAAGTAATAACACTATGTTTCACTCTTGTGTCTGTGTCTAACATTTAGTTAGGTTCAGTACTATATATAAATGCATCAGTGCAATGGTCTGATTTTATGAAGAAAATGAACCACTCAAGGTGAGAGAGAGGACATAGTACTAGTACAGAAAATACATGATGAACATGCATGAGGGGGGGTGGTACAATCAGATACACATAGTCACTATTTGCAATTTTCTGTTTATGTAACAAAAAAACTCTCTTCACCCAAAAGGTAGAAATTCCATAATAGTACCTCCAACGCATATAGGCCCCAGGGAAAATAGCTCTACTCTCTTCCTATATATGTGCATCTGTACTGGAAAATAATGTGACCTTATGAAGCTGGCCTAGGAATCTGACACTGTATAACAATGCTGGAAGGGAAATTATGAACAGTAAAAAACAATCCCACGTCGGTTGGGATGGGAAACGTGGTAATATTATGAACAAGTTTTGATATTTCTTGTGTTCAAAATATTTTTTTTCTTTAATTTAAATGACCCTACCACATGCCTAGAAGCCAGTGAATCTCCATTCCATTTATTTCTCCCCTTTGTTGTGAGCGAAGTGACAATGAAATGTGACTTTATGTTAAGATAACGGGGCCACTATATGATTTTCGTCTCATGCACTCTCTCATTGGTCCCTCCCTTTTAATAGATTATGTCCCTTTGTTGGTTAGTTCGCCATATTGCTCTGTTAAGCACTGAGGTTATCAATCTCAATTATTTCTAATATGCAACCGCTTCTCAGAAATCAATGTGAAGTATCTCATCCTTCTCTACTGTTGACACCAGAAGATAAGAACAAACTGTTCATAACCCAATTAACTTGCATCTCCATGGGACATGAGTCATGACATGTACATTATATTATGTTATCACAACTATTCATCTTTACAATTTGATCTCATTTTGATTTTAGCCCATGTAGTTCCAAATCGTTGGTTTTGATTTTTATATTTTCATAGAGATTTTATTTCAATTTAACGGCTGTTCACAATATTTGGTCTCTGTACTTACATAAAGTATTTTTAAAACTACAAGGACAGACACAAAAATTTAATGAAAGTATAAGGGCCAACCATGATATTTGATAATTATAAAGAAAATTGAGAGAGAGAAACAGAGAAGATGAGAGTAAAATAATAGAATGAGGAAGAAAGTGAGTGTTCATAGAGCCTTCCAGGGATGATGCAACCACTGTAGTTAGCAGTATGGGCCTTTTTTCTTTTCTTTTTCCCTGTAGCACCAGCTTTGATACTATGGTCCCCTATGTGAAGCCAAGGTCAAAGATTGCTAATTTAAACAGTGCCAAAAAACAAACACCACCGCCTGTGGAAATTCAATGAGATTCCCCCTCCTGTTCTCTCTTCAACTTCAACTTCTCTTTCTCTTTCACAATCAGGACAAACAATCTCGTCCTATCACACTGATTAACGTCAAATCTTGAAGGAGGAGTTCACAATTTCTCTAGAGGAATGTGACACCAATTAACCAAGAGATGTTTTCAAAACATGTGTGATATTGGATGATGATGGATAAATGATTATGAATATTAGATATATAGCAGCTATTAATATGGTCCCAATTATTAAAGCGAAATTAGGTTGGAAAAATTGGTACTAACATGAATTGACAGGCACTGCTATACTTAGTAAAAGTAGTCTGTCTGGCCTTCAATACTCACTCAGAGAGACCAAAAATATTCAAGTCTATCTGATTTGAAACAACAATGGAGATGGTAAAACAAATTGCCGACCAAACCATGGTAAAACTTGTAATGAACTAATGTTCCATGTTCTGAGGTGAATAATATGGTATTAGTACTAGTGAGTAGTGCCCACCCAACCTGACAAACACATGATTCAAAGGACAATATTGTATAAAGCAAATGGTACTGGCATTAATTATAGACTAGTAGCTATACTCTCACTTCTTTTTTATTTGATCTAATTATCTAAACAAGTGTGATCCAAGTAGTGATAAAACCAAGAGAAAGAGAACAAAGAATATGAACTAGAATAAGAAAGCGGCGAAAGAAGAGGTACAAATAAGCATATTTTGGGGGTAATAGGCGTGTGAAAATAATAATTACTCCTATATAGTTTCATGGCCGAACAATTTCTCAAAGAGAGAGAGAGTGTCACAGGTCAGCGAGAGACAAAATAGGTATAAGGAGCCATGTGCTTACCCTATCCCGCCGTTTTGATCTGCTGACGAATACTTATTCATCAACATCATCTCCTTTTTTTTTTTCTTTACAAATCTTTTTGCCATTGTTTTGGGTATTTGTTACACACTTGCATGTCACATACTTAATTGTTTATGGTCATCACCCATGTCCTATTTTTCATGCAAATGACAAGGTTGAGTTAAAGAGTGTGTTTTTTTAGCCCTCTAAGATTTGTCAAAGGCAGCAAGCGTTATTTGGCACTTGGCAGTGGTTCTAAAGTCAGAGCTAAATTAATTAACAAAAGTAAATAAGTTCAGGCACGTCCATTGGTATAATGCACAAAAGTCAAAAAGAGCAGCTTAATCTTGGACAGCTTGACATATAAATAGTTGGTAGTGGGAATAAAAAAAGCTAATTCACAAAACAGATTCAAGTGGATACCAAAATATACTCCTGATAATCTGCAGAAAGCAAATTGAGAAGCTAAAAGCTGATGTATTCCCGGTAAGGTCGGAGTGTGTCTAAGCTGAAAGCACGAGAAAAACTTGAGATGACTGTGATTTCGTTAAGCTTATCCTGTATTATGGTCATTCCATGGCACGTTATTTTCCTTGTGGTTTCCTCAGATTGTCTGGCTACTATTGACTTGTGTATGAGGGGGTGTGATAATAACCACCTTTCAGAGACAATGTAGAGGATATTAGTTCAGTATTGCTTAAGGATTGGCAGGTTATGATTTTGTATTGCTCAAGAGAGCTTTTGCAAGCTGATGATCACTTGCTAAAATGACTCATAGTTTAGACTCGCCTTTTTGTATTAATGATCAATATCCACATTTAATGCAAAGTGTGGATCTTGATGAAGGAGGGTAACATGAAGTAACTACCTATGTTTTGAATGGAATTTCAGTTTATAATGCAAAAAAAAAAAAAACTTGTCAAAAGGGCAATTGTGTATCATGCTCTGAATGTGATGAGGAGGGTCCAAAGCATTTGTTCATATCATGTACATGTGACATCTATATCTAATGCTTAACAATTTTTTCCTATTCTTTATTACACTGTCTCGGCAATAATCAAATAAAAATGAGAATAAAATGAGAGAGATCGGCATTTTTCAGGACTCCATTAAGACAAGACAACTATGAATACCGTCATTTGATTGCTATTGGCTCTCAAGGAACAGATATATCATTACCAGAAATGACTGGTAACTCAGCCTGGAAATTGAATGCTTGATTTAGAGCATTCATATGATCCTTCAATTTCTACAGAATTTGGATATTACAATGGCGCCACAGGATTGTTTACCTCTGACTAATATCAATATCATCAATTACTTTATTGATATTGACATGTTAATCAATACATCCATATACTAATATCAATTCATGTAGACCCACTTAATTATGAAACAAATGATACCGAGGAATGTATTATTGGCAACAGGTTGCTTTGCTCTTGAAATTTTCCTGTGATCCCATTAATAGAAGTAGGGTCATTGATAATTATGAGCAACGTGGGCAGTTTCTGTCCGTTATAATGTAAAACATTAATAAAAACGATAACATGATTCTTGAAGCCTAAGGACTAAAGTGTCCCGTTCATTTATTGGATGCCCATGCTTGACTTAACCCAACTTAGAATAGGAGGGTTCGAAGTTCGATAAGGTATCTTACCTTCAAGTAAAATTGTACAGTGCTCGTGTCATAATAAATTAGTAATCATACAGTTTCTTATGATAATTAAAAATGCAAGTAGTTAAAAAGAAAGAAAAGAGCCCATCAAGCCTGCATAGGAGAAAACCATATTCAGGCATATAACAAGGTATGTCTTCCAATAATCCAGCCCATATTAACATCCCATTGATTGGGTAAACGAAATATACACAAAAACGAAGATAAATTAAATGAAATGGCAGCTAATGCTTTGAAGTTTTAACTTGTCAATGAGAATTTACTATATCTTTACACTAAGATGGTCTAGGTAAGACAAAGGTCGCGCAAAAGACCATGACCTTGATCATACAGACTTAAAGAGCTGCACAAGAGTCAAGTGATGTATGAATTATCCTGTTTCAAGAACATCACAATCTTTATCTTATTTCAACCAAGATAGTGATAGCTGCTATCTCTCACACCAAGAGCAAGACTCACAGGTTTATTAGACTCAAGATAAGACAAATACTTAAATGTCCATGTATTAAATGATAAATCTGTCCATCATTACAGTTCATAATGTGCAAGCAGTGGGCACACAGAGAGCGAAATAAGCCCATATCAGGATGCAATTGAATGTTTAGTAAGTGAGAGTGAATTTAACACCTACCCTCAAGAATCACCAGCTTAAAACCTAAAACAATTCATTTACTAGTTATCACATTGTTATCAACATTACCATTAGAATCCTCACTCTTTCTAACCCAAATTTTCTGATCTTCATGAGCACGAATTCCACCACCATAAGGTCCTCTCCTCTGAAAGCCACGGTAACCATCATACATTCTAACTCCTCTATTATTCTTCTGCTTCACATTCAGCTCAAACTCACTCACCAAATCATCACTCTTACAGCCATTCAATTCAACTTTAGTTCCCCTCTGAACATCTAAATTCTCCACCTCTTTGTTCCCCACCATAGTCCATTGCGCCGCATTTGCAGCCAATTTTTTCCTCTCCTTATCTACTCTACCAAAAGGTCCACTACTATACTTGCCTCCTCCATTGTTTCTCTGAGAACCATGGGAACTACTCCTATCACACATCACAACACTACTATTCAGCTTCTCATTCACATTCTCAGAGTTCATTGCTATTTTCCCCAATTTCTGTTCAACCTCACTCATCAAATTATCACTCTCACTCTCATCTACCATAACAGATTTCACCACATGTTCAGCCAATTTTTTGTTGACCTTAATAATTGCCTTGCCATTCCGGTAATTACGGCCTCCACTACCATTTCTCTTAACTTTACTATTCTGCTTCTCATGCTCAGAATTCATTGATATTTTCTTTTCAATTTCAGTTTCAGTCTTCTCATCGGTCCTCTTGAAATCGCAATTTGATACCTCTATGTTCTCTACCACGGTAGATGATTCCGTCGCATCTTCAGCCCTAGGTTTTCGTTTCGCCTTCTTCTTATGCTTGTTCCGCTGTTTCTTCCTTCCATCGTGGCCGTCGTTTCCATCTCCGATTTCAGCCTCCACGGCGACGTCCGGATTCTTAGGCGTAGATTTCTCCGGTGAAGGCTTCACGGCGGCGTGAGGAGAAATGGCCCGCCATGTTGGTTGCGGAGCCTTGGGGCGTTGGCCTTGGCGATATTCACGAGGATTATTGTGGTGAGGAAGGTTGGTGAGTGGTTGCTTTTGTTTTTGTTTTTGTTGTTGTTGGAGTTTCTTCTCCTTTTCATTTTCCATTTCCTTTTCCTTTTCCTTTTCCTTTTCCTTTTCGTTGTCCTTGTGCTTTTGCTTGCTGAGCCAGCGCTGTTGAAGCTGAGCGAGAGTGACGTAGTTGGAAGGGAGAGAAGGGTGGTTGTTGTTCTTACCTTCCATGGAGGATAAAATGGTGTTAGGAAGATATCACTGTGAATGTGAAGATTGTGTGAAGAAGAAAAAGGTGTGAGGGAGGAGACCAACGTGTTTGTTAAGTTGCAATTTAAAGCCATGTCCAGTTTTTATAAAAACTAAATGAGCTAGTTTTTTTTTTTTGATAATTTAATTTTAGGAAAGGGTTTGGGTTCAACCCAATCCAGGGCACCTAACTTACTATCTAATGGGGTGTGTCCCTATGAGCTCTGGACTAGCTCATTACCCATCGTCTGTGGGTTCAGTGGTGATGGGATTGAACAATGAGCGTCGGGTTGACCACCACGTCGCGAGTTTGATCTTGTGGAGTGACACTTTTTGTTGTGTCTCCATCGCGGCGCTTGGGGAGGCATCTCCGTAGCTAAGTAAAGACAGACAGAAAGAACTTGATGGTCTGCTTAATTAAAAATTTAAGAAAATCAGTTTTTAAATAGGTTTTTTTTATTTTTCAAGATATTCTCTAGTGAAAGTAACCTCCTCTACATTTGTTTTTGTGCTTTTACTTGGGTTTTCATTTAGTCATGAAAAAGTAAAAGTTTTGTTCTCTTATTCTTGTGTCATTTATAACTATTTGTCCACAATCTTTTTCTAACTTAGATACCAAAACCAAAATTAAGTGCTTGTTTGGATACATTTCCAAAACCTATTCTAGCTCCAAACTTAGGTTTTACACAAAGACATCCAAACACTCAATTTTTTTGGATAAGCTATTTTGAGAAGATAAGCTGGTTTAGGGTTGCAAAAGCTATTTTGAAAAAAATTACATTTTTCTCCTTTTTTCAGCTGAGAGCTTCGATCTCTCATTTAGGAAAAACACTTATTTCAAATAAAAGAAACATGAAAAGTTATTCATCCTAACTATTTTTCATAAAACTTATATTTTACTCAAAAATTATTTTTAAAAGTTATTCTCAAAAAGCTTAATCTAAACACTCTCATTTCATCAAAAACTATTTTTCAAAAAAGCTATTCTACTCAAAAGTTATTCTCAAAAAGCTATTTTCCCAGAAGCTATTCTCAAAAGCTGAATCCAAACAAGCCTTAAGAGTCTGCTTAGGTTTAGCTTATGGAGAATAGCTTATAGGAAAATAGCTTTTTGAGAATAGCTTTTGAGTAGAATAACTTTTATGAAAAATAGATTTTGATAAAATGAGAGTGTTTGAATAAAATGTCAATAAAATAGATTTTGAATGTCAAATTACCAAAAAGGACAATTTAGCTCAAAAATTTATTTCGAAGATTTAAATGATTAAATTTCATCATTATTAGTAAAAATATTAAAAAAATACTACAAAAATTACAATAAAAATATAAAAATACAATAATCGCAAAACATAAATTTTTAATTGGTAAAATAAATTGGAGGAGGTTAAATAAAGGTTTTATAATCACTTAATTGCTAAAATTGTATTTAATCCTATTTAAAAGAAGACAATATTTAACTTTTGTTGGATATTCATATCTTCCAATTCTGAGTAAAATTTTTTATTAAAATTTAGAAATTGACAACTTTTGAGTATTCTTCCTCCAAGCTTGCCAAGGACCCTCCACTCCACCCTTCCATGTCTTGGATTTGATTCAAGACCTCAGTGAATTGTAACAAAAACGCACTTAACAAAAACGCACTTACCATAATTGGTTGCCCCACCAGCAAACCCAGGTTCTCATGCTTTCGGAATAAAAGCAGAGATTAAATATGGAATTGAATGGGGAAATTAAGGAAGCTAAGGAAGGGGCAATCTATTAATTCACATTCTCAGAGCTTGCTGGTTGTTACTTGCTACTCGTGTGATAGCAACGTCCATGGATTTCATCTTGAGAACCCAACTCTGAGAAGAGTGAGGGAGAGAAAAAAGAAGAGGGTAAGTTTGTATTTTTACGTTTCTGACACCTTTTTGCAATGTGCAAAAGGAGAAATGGGGAGCTTTTCACTAAACTGAGGTTTTGGAAGGCAAAAATAGTTTTTCTACTGCAAAATAGTTTTTCTGAATTTTATGAGTGTTTGGCAAAAAATGCGTAAAACCTAGGTTTAGTTTCAAAAAGCAATTTTGAGTTGCAATCCAAACAGGCCCTAAGTAAAAGTTTGAGGTTAAAACCAGTAAGTAACTATGACTACTTTAATTTACTTATTCTATAAATCACTCAATCAATATACTTCGTTAATTAAAACACTCCATTCGATCAAAAATATAAGACCATTTTGACTTTTTGTAGAGATAAAAGAAGTCAAATAGATCACTTAATTATAATGTATCTTACATATAAATGTATAATGAAATAGTCTATACGTAAATTAATTTTGAGAAAAAAACAAGATAACTAAAGATATTTTAAAATGAAGAATTTTGTATCCTAAATTTCTTTATAAAAGTCGAAGTAATCTTATAATTATGACACTAGGGAGTAGCACTAAACAAAGGCTTCAAACCATGAGTCTGACCTTTTCATTGTGGGCTAGATTTTGTTTCCCTCTTTCATAACTTAATTTAAACGCTTAATTTTCCTAAAGACCCGCATCGTTACTTGAAAACCTACGGCAAACTAAACGAAGGTTTCAAACCACGAGAATGGCTTCTTTCATGTGGGCTAGATTGTGTTTCCCCTATCGTAACTTCATTTGAATGCTTAAGATCCCTAAGGACCCGCATCGTTACAAGCGAGATCAAACTCGCAACCTTCCACGTAAAGAGGAAATGTCATACCACTGGGCTATTAAGCCCTTGGTTGAACTCATTTTCCTTTAAAGGCATGAAAGCGCTTCTTACTAAGCTGAGAACATGGGCTCAAGTGCAGGTTGAGTCCATTGCACAACCCAGCCCATGTAGCGTGTGGGTTGTAACGAGCTTCATGGGATTAAAGTTGATGAAGAAAATTTGGAATTATAATTGATAATAAAAATATTGATGAAGAAAATCTAGGAGTAGAACTGAATGATTGAAGGATTAGGTGTCAAAGAAGAAAATGAAACAGGGTAAAAAAACTGTCATGCTTGAATTTTGGTGGGCATTAAGTTTTTACAGTTTACCTTTTCTCATTGTTTTCATCCTACCAATCATAACATTTATTTAAGAGCTATTTTCATTTCAGTGTTAACTAAACATGTCACATAAACCATGAGACCAATGGCTTGCTTACTTGGTTAAAATCTACCCCCATTTTCTTTTAAGGAAGATGAGAGTTTCTTAGAATGCGTTATTGTCTTTCTGAAAACTTAAAGGAACCCTTGAATGATGTGGAGAAGGATATTTGGAAAATGCTGCGAGAATCTACAGATGCTTCTTTATCTCGTGTTGAGATTTAATCTATTCCTTTGAATTTGATGTCTGCATTAATTTTATGAACATTTAATAGGTTGTGATAGTTCTTTTACCTTCTTTTAATGAGTTGTCTTTTATCCCAAAAAAAAAGGAAGAATAGTTCTGGGCCAAATTTGTTAAACTTGGTGGTTAGTCCAGGCACCCTTGAAAGCGGAAAGCGTCTATGACTAGCTCTAATAAACAGATTTTGCACTTTCAACAGGGTCAGATCCAATCCTAGCAAATCAAGATCTCTTTTTGCAAGAAGTAAATCAAGGTTTAACTCTTCATAAGAAAGTTTCTATTTTTAGTGTAGGACTTCAAAATTCATGGTATGATTGTTGAGTGAATGAATGCATGCATGCTTGTGGAATCGAGCTTGGACTTGCAAGGTGAAACAAGCATGTTCCAACCAACAAGCCACAAGGTCGATTGGCAGGACTTCAAAATTCAAATATTGTTTATCTTTAATAAAATTAATTTTCAGATTTATTTACGTACATCATTAGTCACATTATCGCATCCTTGCTAAATAAAGTAAAGGATCAAGGTTGGAATAAAGATGGAATCTACCTATACACTTTGACCGAATTAAATTAGATAACTAAATTATATTATACTTTATATATAATTAAAGTTACACTCCCCTCTAAATTATAAAATTACTTTAAATTAACATTAATATTATTACATATGACATATGTTATAATTTAGTGATGTAATTTGATGCATTGACTTTCAGGATAAAAGTATGTCTTATATTTAAGATCGAAGATTTAAAGGAATTAATTTAGTTTATAAGTGGGATGAATTAATTTTAAAGAAAAAGATAATTTTAGATAATTTAAAGTAATCAATTTAGGAAAAAAAATCAAGTGAGTACTATTCCCTATGTTTCTTAATATAAAAGCCCAAAATTTAAATAAATTTTATCCAAAATATAAGAATTCACTTTTATATATATCCTCTCATCATTTAATGTGTTTCTTCCAACTTTGCCCCTAACAAGTAACAATCTTTCAAATTCATCCATACTTAAACATTTCTCTCTCTTAATAATATCATAATAAATTAGAGTAAGTGTGAGTAAAAAGAGTTAACTCCAGATATTCTATTAACTTTTACATATTTTCTTAAAGAATGTGTTTTGGCCGATGAACTCTTATATTATCAAGCGAAAACTATTTTTTCCCCTTAGATTTTGACTCTCGTCGTTTGTAGTTTGTACATATAAATTACGACAAAGGTGCAAAAATGATACTCCCTCCGTTCCTAAATATAAGATCACTTTGGGAAAGTGGATAAGTTTCTAAATATAAGATCACTTCCTATTTTATCTCAAATTTTGCCCAAACTACCCTTACACTCCCTCTTTTCATTGAAAACCTCTCTTTCTTTAAAGTTAAGTAATTGAGGGGATTTTGGGAAGATCATGTAATTTTATTGTTTTTCTTAATCTCCCCAAATTAACCAAAGTGATCTTATATTTAGGAACGGAGGGAATACTAAACTCTACCCAAAATTACGTTTCTAATACTAAAGTTGCACAAGGTGCAAAAATAGTACCAACTTGGGGTACAGGTGCAAATATAATATTTTCACTTTAGGAAAATTAAATTTAGATACGAAAAGACTCTTATACTTTCATGTCTGAATTTTATTTACCTAAAGTGAAAATATTATATCTGCACTAGAACTCAAGTTGGGTACTCTTTTTGCACCTCGGAAAACTTAAGTATTAGAAACGCAATTTTGGGTAAAATTTAGCACTAGTACTACGTATCATTTTTTCACCTTCACCGTATCCTTTTGGAGTAATTTATAAGCCACCAAAAAAATGATGACATTTGGTAAAAAAAAATGTTGACACGAAACCACAAAACGTCACGCTTCCCTGCCGTTTTGGTCGCACGACTTCAACTGTGAGTTGCATGTTACAGTTCTGAAGATTGAAGAAGACGTAAAAGAATCTGCGAATAATTCCTTTACTCTTCCACAAGACGACCAAGAATCTCCCACGAAACACCTACCTATTTTGATCCTCCAAACAAAACCCATACATACATACCTCCTCATCATCTTCCACATCTCATATCCTTCATTCACAGAAATGGCGAATCCCAAAGACTCAAACTCAATAATCTCCTTCACAGATTTCCCCGAAGACGTCCAGCTTTGCATTCTCTCGTTCCTCACGCCCTCTGAAATCGCCAACTTCGCCTGCACATCGAAGCGCTTCGGGTCTCTCTGTAGTAACGACAGCAAACTCTGGTTCAGCCTCTGTCACAGAAAGTGGGGCCCACACACAAAGATCGCGAATTGGGGAAATGGGAAAGTCACTTACCGCCTTCTCTACAAGACCCTCAACGAGTTTCAGAATCTCATCGGCTTCTGGCGTCGAAGTGGGCCCGGAAGTGATGCCATTGGGTCCCCCTCGTTGCTTATCTTCCAGTGGGGCCCATCGTTCCTTGCTGGCTCCAGAATTTCCCCTTCCAAAAATGGGACATATGATGTGTTAAAGTCTCCATTTTTACGGATGGGTTTGTCTTCTGAAGGGCATGTTGTTAATTTTCTTGACCCAGATGGGAAATCTGAGGTGGCTTGTGATTTTGATGTGGATGGGAATGAGTTGATTCCTGTGAATGTTAGTTTTATGGGGAGGACTCACTTTGTTGTGGAGGAAAATCAAAACTTTGTGTGTTTTAATGATGTGGAGCAAAGGAAATGTGGGTTGGGGAGGAGTTTGAGTAGTAAGAATTTGAGTTGTGATGATTGTAGTGTTGGGGAGGATGTGGTTGGTGTGGAAAGTGGAAGCTTGCCTGATAGGTTGATGTCAGATATGTATCAGCATTTTGCTAATAGGACTAGTCCTGGTAGTGATAAGTCTAGGAAACAAAGGAGGAGAGAGAAGGAGAGGATGGCAAGTAGGAAATGGGAGCCTGAGCATTTTGTGAAGATTGTTCACTGTGCACCCTCTCCTTCACGCCCATTGCAAGGCCTTTGGAAGGTGTTGAATTTGTCATTCAACTTGCTATGTTATGCTCATTAAGTTTTGCTATTGATCCTATATATTATTGCTCTCAAGATATCATGTATATATTTGAGTTGCATATAGATTACTTCTCACGCTTTGATCCTGGAATAATTTTAGAGTGGAGGGGAAATGTAAAAAGAATAAATGATTATCTGTAGGTAGGTGGTCTTTTTGTAGATTTCCATTGCCTGCATTAAGTGTTCCTTCAATGTGTAGGATATAGACTAGCGTGCTTGGTGATGATGTTTAAATGTCTGAGAATATGCTACCATGGTATCTATTGAATTCATGTGAAGTGTAGACTCAAATCATATCATTATACTGAGAAAGGTTTTAAAGTAAAAGTCTGTTGTACGTCTCTCTTTTCATTCCATTTGTGAACTGGATGATGACTTGAAAACTGATGGTGTCCGTGGTATGACAACTGATATTGGTCTCTTTATACCAATATGCAGGGCATTTGTGATGACATGAGTTTAGCCTTTTATCTAGTGACATATGATGACATTGGGGGTGTTGCTTGCCGGCGAGTTGGGAATTCTCCTGATCGATTTCCCGGCCATTCCCCAGTCTTCTGGACAACAAATGCCACATTTCTAGAATCACCTTTCTCCCCTGAGGAGGAGTATTTATATGACACCCGCGTTCATATCAGACCACTTGAAGCAGCCAGCGACATTCACCAGCACTTCCTTTTGACAGAAAATGAAGTGCTAAATGGAATTCTCCATATAAACTCAAGCTATGAGTTGATTATTCCAGACCTTGTTGAAACAATGAATCCTAGGGGTGCAGAAGGGAGAATTTGGCGGTACCAAAACGGTACTTTTGGATTTGGCTTCCTTCGGGACAATTTTATAGTAGACCTGAAGCATATTGCCTATGATGACTGTATTTAGACCTCTATACCGATTAATTTCCTTGTTCCTGATAGGTCTTTAGGCATAGATTATTCTTTTATGGGCATGCCATCATACCTCGTGGTGGCACAGTGTTTTAGTCCCTGTGAATTAGATGGTAATGATAACCATGTCAATTTCCTTAGCTGAGATTGGTGGTCTAGTTCTAGATCCTTTCTCTTCCCTGTGTTTATTGAGACAGGATGTTTCAGATGAATGCGTTATCTGAACTGTTTGTTTGTCTCTTAACTATCTAACGGGGAAATCTTTCATTGTAATTTATTTCATTAATCAGTGACTTATTGATTACTTGCAGTCCTTCCTCTGTTCCTATATATGCTAGTATGTTACTCCTTCCGTTCCTAAATACAAGAGCACTTTGACTTTTTTGGAGAATCCTAAGAAAGCAAAATGAATAATTTAATCATAACATATTTTAAATATTATTAGATCATATGTGAGTTCATAAGTCAAATAAACTAGTTTAGTGAAAAAATTTGGGAAAATAAATTTTTAATTATCCTATTTAGTTTTCTTAGGATTCTCCGAAAAAGTCAAAGTGCTCTTATATTTAGGAACGGAGGGAGTATATCCTACAAGTTGAGCATTGCAATTTTATATCGTTATTACATTCATGAACATGAAATTGAGTACTGCCTCACCTTTTGTCGAAAGGAAAGGAAAGGAAATGAGCTTCTGAATTGCAGTTTATATGTCCCCATCACATGATTGCAATTGTCAAATGGATTCAAAATTCAAATTGACTATTTTGTGAATGTTTGATAAAAAAAAATCTTTTTGGTTGTTTGTTTGGAATATCGTGTTTTGAGCGATTTTAAGCTATACAAGATAAATATTGTAGAGGAGACATATCTGATTAAACACAGAAGCAGCGCTTATTTTAAATGCAATGATCTCACTTAGGAAACTGGGGCGACGAACTATAAGAATCCATGAGTGTACTTTCAGATAATGAAGTACATAGTCTGAATCACGTTAATAGAATCCAATGGTCTTGACAACTCATTGTGGAATCAATAATCTCACAACAGAATCCAAAAGCAAATTATGAAGATCCCATCCACACACATGAATTGGAAACAGATTAATACAATATCAGTTGCAGGCAAAAAAGCTTGATGGACTCAAAATAAGTTGTAAAAACCAGAAAACACAGGTAAAAGGGTAGAGAATGCAGGAAATTTGATTAAGGCAATATATCCTTTGATTTTGTCCACGACTTAGTGGCTGTCTAGGCACTAGACAGCAACTTCTTCCCCATTCATCTTCTCATTTGTCTCACTCTTGTCATGGTCACCTTCAAGCTGGCTTAAATTTCCCTTCTCCCTGATCAGTTGGATGTGGTGGTGTTTGCAGTAGAGTTTACCCTCATGCGCAATGTAGTTCGAAGGACTTATAACACATCCTCCATGGCAACACTTGAAACAACTCTTGTGGTAAGGTGTTCCATTTACAGTAACCTATAGTTAAAAGACAAGTAGTTTAAATTTCTGAACAAATTGTTCAAATTATAGAAAATCCAATGAATTATTGTTTGGCATTGGATGCTTTTAATTCAATGAGTCATCTACCTTCTCAGTGGGGTAGACTGTTTTCTGACAACCATTACATTTATCTCTGGTACCACCAAACATACTTGAGGCTTTGGCTACTGCAGGTTTCTGGTTTAACAGCTCAACAGTTAGATGAATTCAAGAAAATATATTCTTTACTGCACTACTAAGAATATACTTGTAGGTTGTTTTATTTTACCTCAGTGTCAATTTGTTTTTCTGGTTTTGCAATTTTTGGTGTTCCTGATCAAGCAAAAGAAAGTAGGGTTCACTGAGCTATTGAATAAGGGGGAAAATATGAGCTGAATTCAATGATTAGAGAGTTTGATCCTTGTTACCTTCGAAACTTTTGTCAAGACTACCAGTTCTTTTAAAAATTTGATCAAAGTGTGGCTTGCAATAAAGAACTCCCTCAAAAGAATTGTAGTTGCTTAGCTGCAAAATACAATGTTCAGTTAGTAAACTTATAAATGCTGTCATCCAGTTACTGCCTTGAGCATCTTAGGAAACAACAGAAAGTGTGTTAGGTTTAGAAAAGAGATAGAGAATAGAGAAGAAGAAGAGAGGAGGTTGGGAATAACTTGTCAATTTCATTCATGAGAATAACGATAAGTTACATCCCTTTTTTAATAGAGGGAAACTGAAAACAAACACATGGCCCCTAGCACTACTGCCATGCTCTCTAACTAACCAAGCCCACTAACTGAAAACTTGGTAACTGAATGAATAATTAAATCTAATCTAAAAGGGAAATACAATACTAAAAGGGAAATACAACTAATAATCAAATACTAAAAGGAAAATACAATAAATAAATAAAACATCTAAACTGCTTTGTTCCTTCTAGAGTAGACTAGGTTCGGTTTGAACCTAGTGGACCTATCATTACTCTCCCCCAGAAGAACAGCCTTGTCCTCAAGGCTGAAATTAGGAAACTGAGTTGCAATCATGTCATATGATTCCCATGTAGTATCTTCAGGACCTCTATCCTTCCATTTTATTAAGAGCTCCACATCTTTGATGCCATCATTATCAGTCACACGTACATCAGCTACAGAATGAGGCTCCAATGTTAATTCCCAAGCATCTGTTATAGGAAGAGGAGGTATAGATTCTGTTCTTTCATAGCCATGAGCAAGTTTAAGCAAGGATACATGGAAGATGGGGTGTACTCTTGCTGTTGGTGGAAGTTTCAACTCATAAGCAACCTGTCCAATTTTGTCAATGACTTCATATGGTCCAAAATAAGTTGGAGCCAGTTTCTGATATTTGCGTTTAGCCAAAGTTTTTTGTCTATATGGCTGAACTTTCAGAAAAACCATATCACCCTTTTTAAACTCAACCTCCCTTCTGTGTTTGTCAGCTTGCTCTTTCATTCTTTCTTGAGCCACAGTAAGATTCTGGAATAATGTGGTCAGAATCGCCTCTCTTTCCAACAACATGTCATCTAGCTCTATTACATGAGAGTCACCCGGCATGTACTGGAAGAAATGATTTGGTTTTCTTCCATAAACAGCATAAAAAGGAGTCATACCTGCTGAAGAATGGAAACTGGTGTTGTATGAGTATTCAGCCCAGTGGAGAAAAGTACTCCATTGTTTTGGATGATCTTGAGCAAAACAACGAAGGTAAGTTTCCAAGCAACGATTGACCACCTCAGTTTGGCCATCGGTTTGAGGATGGTAAGCTGTGCTCATCTTCAAATGAGTGCCATTATGGATGAATAACTCTTGCCAAAATGAATTCATGAATAATTGATCACGGTCAGAAATGATGGAGGAAGGAAAACCATGCAAACGGACTATTTCTTTGCAAAACACAGCAGCAACATACTTAGCAGAAAGTGGCCTTGACAAACCCAGAAAATGGGCATATTTAGATAGCCTATCAACCACAACCAGGATCACATCCACACCATGTGATTTAGGTAGCCCAGTGATGAAATCAATGGAGATGGAATCCCATATTTTAGTTGGGATTGGAAGAGGCTGCAATAAACCAGCAGGAGATTGAGGAACATATTTGCTGGTTTGACATGTGCTGCATTTATTAACATAATTAATAACATCTTCTCTCATCTTTGGCCAAAAGAATTGCTCTTGCAGTCTTTTTAATGTTTTGGTAACTCCACCATGTCCCCCAACAAGAGAAGAATGTGCCTCAAAGAACAATATAGTTCGCAGGTTGCTATCATTAGGAATGACTAATTTGTTTTTGTAATAGAGCCTTCCATTTGAAATGGCATAGTGTGGAACAGAATTAGCATCCTTTTGTAAAGAAGCCATAATACCTGAAGTGGATTCATCTTGGAGCAATGAATTGGGTAGATTATCAAAGAGATGAGCTTGAGGAATAGAAAGGCTAAACAAATCAGCCGAGTAACTAATACGAGAAAGAGCATCCGCATGTAAATTTGTAGCTCCAGGTTTGTATTTAATCAGAAAGTCAAATGGGAGCAACTTCATAAGTAACCTTTGCTGTTCAGGAGTAGTAACACGCTGCTCCAAGAGAAATTTAAGGCTGGAGTGGTCAGTATGTACCACAAACTTTCTTCCCAACAAGTAATGTTTCCACTTTTGGAGAGCCATCACCAAAGCTAACAACTCTCTGTTATAAACAGACTTGGAACGATTGGTTGGAGATAATCCTTTGCTGAAATAAGCAATGGGGTGGCCATTTTGTTGAAGAACAGCCCCAACACCAGTACCTGAGGCATCACAATCAACTACAAAAGTGTGGTAAAAGTTGGGAAGTTGCAATACAGGGAGGCTTGTCATTGCTTCTTTAAGTTGATTGAAGGCAGCCACTGATTCTTCAGTCCAAACAAAAGAGTCTTTCTTGGTCATGTCAGTCAGTGGTTTGGCAATAATCCCATAGTCTTTTACAAAACGCCTATAATACCCGGTGAGACCTAAAAAGCCCCTTAATTCTGAAAGGGTTTTAGGTAGTGGCCATTGAAGGACAGCAGCAATTTTTTCATTATCCACAGCGACTCCAGCATGAGAGATTACATGCCCCAAGAAAGCAACATTAGTCTCCATAAATAAACATTTTTTGGGATTGGCCAAAAATTGATTCTGGTGCAATAGCTGTAGTACAACTTGGAGATGCCTCTTATGATCATAAATTGATTTGCTGTATATCAAAATGTCATCAAAAAAGACCAATACAAACTTACGGAGGTATGGCCTAAATAAGTCGTTCATGGCTGCTTGAAAAGTTGAAGGTGCATTAACTAGGCCAAATGGCATCACAATGAACTCATAGTGCCCTGAATGAGTACGGAATGCTGTCTTGTGAATATCCTCCGGCAAAATTCTGATTTGATGATATCCAGAACGCAAATCAATCTTGGAAAAATAAGCTGCTCCATGTAATTCATCAATAAGTTCATCTATGTTTGGAATAGGATACTTGTCCGGGATAGTAATTTTGTTAAGCTCTCTGTAATCCACACACATCCTCCAGGAATTGTCTTTCTTAGCAACCAGCAAGGCAGGACTAGCAAAAGGACTTGTGCTAGGACGTATGAAACCCTTCTTCAACAGATCATCTACTTGCTTTTCAATCTCATCTTTTTGAGAATGTGGATAACGATATGGACGGATGTTTGGAGGTACTGCTGTAGGAAGTAAAGGGATGGCATGGTGATGATTGCGCATTGGTGGAAGACAATTAGGCTCTTCAAACACAGAAGCAAAGGAATGGATTATATCATGAAGAGTTGGTAGATTGTCATTTTGAGGATGTTCAAGCATATAACTCTGGAAGGTAACCCCAGTTGGCTTTTGGGGAGTTCCCTGAAGTTTGTACTGCTTCCCATCAATCCAGAAAATCATAAACATCTGCTGCCAGTTGGCTTGTACAGTATTCAGAGAAGCCAACCACTTTACCCCAAGTACCAAATCCACTTTCTTTAAAGAAAATGGAAAAAAATCTTCAGTGATGGTAAGAGACTGAACACTGACTTGTAATTTTTCACATATTGAATTACAAGAAACTAATCTTCCATCTCCAATTTGTACGCCAAAGGAAGGTAATTTCTTAACTGAGATGTTAAGTTCTTCAATCAATTTCTCAGAGATGAAATTGTGAGTTGATCCACTGTCAATTAAAATTAGAATCTCTTTCTGCCCAATAAAACCTTTAACTTTCATGGTTGAAGCAGGAGAAAGATTTCCCAGGATTGCATGAAGAGAGATTTCAGCGTGTTCTTCCATAGGTAGTTGATTTTCAGATTCTTCCACATCCAGATTAATTTCTGCCTCATCAGTAACATCCATGATCTTTAAAGAAGCCGAGCATCTATGTCCTGGCGAAAATTTAGCCCCACACCTGAAACAAAGCCCCCTTTCACGTCGGTACTGCTTTTCAGGATCAGAATTTTGAGTGATAGAAATTATAGGGGCTGGGGAAATTCTCTGACTTGCGTTAGCACCACTAAACCCAAAATTTGTGGATGGATAATTGGAAGCAGAAGAATCAGTTACATAAGAGGATTTATTGGAACTGTTAGAGAATTTGTTGGTAATGGGCCTTTTTTCTTGCGTGCCCTCCCAGCCTTTGGACCAATTCTGCCTAGCAACAGATTTCCCCAAATTTTGGGATTGAATCTTTGTTTCAAACTCAGAAGCCAAACTTACAGCTTTATACACCGTGTTAGGTTTGTGAATTTTAACATCGGCTTGAAGTTCTTCTTTTAACCCATTGAGAAAAACTCCTAATAAACAATGCTCCGGCCATCCAGCAACACGTGCAGTCCTTCTAACGAACTCTTGCTTGTATTCCATGACTGATCCCGTCTGTTTAATGGAACATAAGTATGAATCCGGATTCTGGAACTCTGCAGGCCCAAATTGTTCCTTTAAAATTTGAACCAATTCTTCCCAATAATGAATTTCATGATCAGAAGAAATCCAAGTGTAAGTGTCTAGTGCATCTCCTTCCAAATACATGGTTGCAATATCAACTTTCAATTCTCCCGGCGTTTGATAATACCGAAAATACTTCTCAGCCTTCATAATCCATCCTCTAGGATCTCCTACTTCAAATTTAGGAAATTCCATTTTGGAATGATTCCTTTGTGATGGGTTTTTGGACCACCAAGGAGTTTCATTGGTTTCGTCTTCTTGCCTTCCTGTTTTACTTGTTTCACCATAGTCAGCAACTTTCTCCTTTTGCTTCCTTAAAACATTCAGGTCAGCATCAATGAGGCTAAGCTTTGAAAAAAGTAAGCCAAATTGTTGATTAATTGTGTCCAAAGCAGTTGGTGGGATTGTTTGCGTGGCTGGTGTTTCAGGAGGGTTAGGAACAAAATTGGGATTTTGTTCAGACTGGGGGTTTGAGAGGATACCAGCGTAACTTCTGGTTTTTCCCATGATTTCTCACAGGTCAAGAGGAACTTAAGGCTCTGATGCCAATTGTTAGGTTTAGAAAAGAGATAGAGAATAGAGAAGAAGAAGAGAGGAGGTTGGGAATAACTTGTCAATTTCATTCATGAGAATAACGATAAGTTACATCCCTTTTTTAATTGAGGGAAACTGAAAACAAACACATGGCCCCTAGCACTACTGCCATGCTCTCTAACTAACCAAGCCCACTAACTGAAAACTTGGTAACTGAATGAATAATTAAATCTAATCTAAAAGGGAAATACAATACTAAAAGGGAAATACAACTAATAATCAAATACTAAAAGGAAAATACAATAAATAAATAAAACATCTAAACTGCTTTGTTCCTTCTAGAGTAGACTAGGTTCGGTTTGAACCTAGTGGACCTATCAAAGTGATTTCATTATCATGTGCTCATCATACAGTGATACAACTAAAAGAAGTAACAAAATGGTTACCACTTGAGATTCTGCTGCGTAAATTGAGGAAAAAACAGACCATCCCCTGGAGGGGACAATGGATCGAATCTACCTTAATTTTCCGGAATTTGGATACATGCTAAAATTCATTCAGCACAAAAAATGAATAAATCAATAAATAATTACTTCCATTCAAGCCACAAGAGCAGCTGGATTTAGCTTTTGCTTTGGTTGATAATTAGACAATGAAAGTGTAATACACTATTACTCAGACTTTCCAATATTTGGAGAATTTTCCTGGTATCAAATTAAGAATTTTTTCCACATTATACTAATGCGTTAGTCTAGAACTCTTTAGCATCAAACCTTGGTGTCCTTGGGGGGCAAGTTTATTGTACAAACAAATCAAAACTAATTGGAAAAACATATGTAGATATGATGATGATACTAGGAACCAATGGAAGTTCTGACGTGAAAATGTCCTGGGATGAATATGCCTTACTCTAGAACAATGGATGATATTGAATTAACTAGCAAAAAAAATGATGTAACTTGTGATTCTAGTCAATCTATCTGCCTATTCAGAGGATCAACTTATACACCAGATCCAATCCTAGATACTGGAACTGGAGACTGAAACTGAGAAGCACATAATCTAGCCTCAGATAAAATCAGAAAGAAAGATAAGAGACCTTGAGGGTTCCTTTGCAGTGGTGGCATCGAAAGCAGGCTTTATGGAACACTCTATTATCTGCTGTCAGTTTATCAACCAGATAAACTGTTTTGTCACAAGCCATACACTTCTGAGTTGTTCCTGCAAATGCCATACTTTCTTTTCTTATCCTTTCTTCTCTGTCTCTCACCCTTACAAGTAGAAGCAAGAAGATGAATCTCTGAATGTTTTGAGTTTCTCTTTCAGCAAAGAAAGAAGATGGTCTGAGAAAAAAAGAGAGTGAGAATGACAAATATGTCCTGCAGATAATTGCGGGAACCAAAAGTAGACCTCTTGACAAGTATTATGTCACTGACAATCATTGTCCAAATCTTATGCACCTAACTACAGTTAACTCCATATATTTTTATTTTTCTTAACTGTGAGGGTGAATGAGTAAATTGTAAGGAACATACAGTAGCCTAGTAGGAAAAGAGAGAAGTAAAACTTCCATATGGTGAAATACTGTCCACCTTAACGATTGTCCATGCCTAACTAGCATTGCTTTTTGATGTCATGACCCTAACATTTTGGCTTTGTAAATGATCAATTGTTGTTTTTATTTTGAATTGTAATTACAAGTACCAAAGTGAGGGTTGAAAATAAGAGCCAATAGATATCTTTGTCCGATCAATACATATTGCTTTGGGGAGCCACTTTGTGATTGGGAGGTCCCATATCTCCAAATTGGCAACTGTAATATATTCATCAAGTTAACACCCTAGCTGGCCTGCTCTCACTTTTCAGATAATAGCATCTGACCAACCCATATATTTTCCTTCAGTTACAAGGATGAGGAATTTTCATTTAAGCATGTAAGGCCCTGAAAAAATAAAGAACGTCTTTTTTGCAATTACAGCCTTTAATAGGCAACATTATTCTGTGTTAGAGCTGGAAGATGATGTAAACTTGACAACTTTTATTACGTTAGGGAATGGAAGTAATAGTTTTTTTCTAGCAAAAAATATATTTTAGGAGATCTATGCCCTTAGTTTTTTTTATGAATAGTGTCTGCACACGATCCAGTAATGATGATTTTGCACTTATGCTTGTGAATTGATTTTCTTTCATCAAAGTTCAATGATGATGACAGCTAGCCTTGAGTCCATGATTGTCCCACTTTTACCTGACGCACCTCTTTAAATTTTCCATGTAGATTCAGCTCGTTTGGTTATTCATGTCCTATGTTGTTGTTTCATTATCACAACGAAGCTAACAAGTCGGGCGTTTGGTCTAGTGGTATGATTCTCGCTTTGGGTGCGAGAGGTCCCGAGTTCGATTCTCGGAACGCCCCGTTTTATCATTTTTTACTCAACGGAGAAGAGAATCAAGAATGAAAGTTAGGAAAGTGAAAGTGAGAGGTTTTTAAGTAATTATAATATATCCCCGGGCCTATAAACTTTCTCTCTCTATCTCACATTTTTCATGGGACCCACAAACTTTACTTTCTC